>JANAVB010011999.1:2803990-3519411 GCA_029216955.1 Iris pallida | reverse complement strand
ATATATATATATATATATATATATATATATATATATATATAATAACTAATAAAATAAAAAACAAAATAAAAAGAAAACAAACAAAGCAGGAGGGGGTTCGAACTCGGCCCAGAGGGGGTCGGGTTCTTGGCTCGGTCGGGCTGGCCAGGGGTCAGCCCGAGCTGTGTGTTAGGGTTAGGTTAGGGTTAGTGTTATTTAGGTTTTTAGGGTAGCGGTGGGTTTAAACCCGATAGCCACTTCGTGTCCTGACTGTTTGGGACACGAAGAAATGGCCGAGTCCAAGTGTCCTGATGTTTGGGACATGCATAAGTCTAGTTAAACGGGTCCAGACTTACCCCTAGGTTTGTCAGGACACGGCGAGTCGCATATGTGAAACTGGAAACATGTACGACACGATTTTTAGAGTGTTACCTACGTGTCCGACGTGGGGGGGGAAGTCGAAGGCGCTGGACGGTGGAGGAGACGTCGTCGGCGTAGCGCTTGGGTGGCATGCGTCCGTCTCGAGACGCATCAAGTGGTGGCGGTTGTGGGCGGTGATGGTCGTTATGGGGGGCGGCGCTGCATCGCCGGAGTTAGGGTTAGGGTTTAGTCTTTCGTCGGGAACGAAGGGTCTGGGGGTGGTCGATGGTGAACTAGGGTTAGGGCTTAGGACTGGGGGGTACTTATAGGGGGTTTTTAGGTCGGTCGGGGTGGGAGGTCGGGTGTGGCGGCCTGGGTGGCAGTCGCCGTACGTCGACGGTCGTCGGGGGTAGGTGAGTACATGGGGGGATGACTGCCAATTTGCAGTCGGGTCCTTAGAATTTAGGATTTTACAGATAGGTCCAAACCCTACTAATTGCAAAAATAAATTTGCAGAACCAATTAAAACAATTCACAAATTTGCAAACTTCTATAGTAACAATTTGACAAATTACATAATGATATTAAAACAATTCTAAATATTATAAAATGATATTAAAATATTTTAATTAATTAAAAATATTATTTTGATTTAAAAACTATTTAAAAATTCTAGAAAAATTCTTAAAAATTATAATAAATTATTTTAAGCTAAATAGGTCATTAGCAACTAACTAACACTAATTAAACTAAATTTGAAAAACAGGGACTGACTGCAGGGCTTGTGGCTGTGGAATAATCTCACTGCATCTTACTAGTAACTAGGCATGTGACAACCCTAGTTAGTTAAAGTATCAAGCCGTACTTATTGCCTGGTCGTGATTGTTGGATGAGGCATAATCAGTCTAGCTTATCTTGATCATGTACAAGATTGTTACATGACCTGGTTCTTATATTAACTTGTCGATAAATGGTGGGAAACCAAGTTCCGTTCAGATGAAGGGTTACAACCCCGGGTCCTTGTTTGGTTTACGGGTTGTAACCTGGTTATCTGAGTAGTCCTATGGTTATCTCGTCGTATATCATCTTGATATTTTAATACTTCAAGTTTTTACTACTATTACATTTTATGTTAAATGCTGGTTTAGTTCCTAAGTGAAGCTTCCTTTGTGGCACTTGCTCTTTCTGGGATTTGACCTAGCTGGTTTTCTATGGCCAGATTTCGGAGCAGCTCCAGAGGATCTACCGACTCTCCAGTCCGATGGTGACCACCAGGTGTAACCAGGACAACGAGTGGATTATTTTGTTCTCCCACTTTATTGTAAAAATATTCTTTGAGGCGTTAGTCAAAGAGCACTTGTTTAGCTCGATTGTACCTTTACTTACTGTTTGCCTACGGGCTGTATGTAATGATTGGCAAATCCTAGGGTTGATCATGTACGACCGAAACTCTTACTAGTCCTGACATTTTATAACGACTAGCTTCATGATCAGCTAAATAATAATATTTGGGACGCCTTACTATTATATTTGGTGATCTGTATTGTAATATTTACTTACTTGCTTATGATTGAGACACTAGCCTTGTTCATGACCATAAGAGACTGTTGGCTTGTAGTTAAACCCTCATATATCTAGACAGCCGTGAACGTATAGCGAGGTGGGTTGCACTTCAATGTACGTAGCTAGCTGTGTCTGCCCCCATCCTCCAGTATTCTGGTTCTGGGGCGTGACAATGCCAGAGAGGCAGTTCCTGAAGGGGATGAGACTGTTGGTATACAGCCAGCACCAGTGGCTCCACTGAGAAGGAGCGACAGAGATCGTCGACCATCTACGAGATACTCACTGGTGAGTATGTGCTACTGACTGACGGGAGAGAGCCCAAAAGCTTTGCAGAGGCTATAGAAGACGAACACAACCAGGAGTGGATGCAGGCTATGCAGGAGGATATGAGTTTCTTACACGCCAATTCCACTTATGAGCTGGTACGATTTCCAAAGGACAAGAAGGCTTCGAAGAATCGATTGGTATTTAAAGTGAAGCAGACGGATGATGCTACTCGCTCTCGATACAAAGCGAGGCTGGTAGTTAAAGGCTATGGTCGGCGGAAAGACGTGGATTATGATGAGATCTTTTTGCCAGTCGTCAAGCAGTCGTCTATTCGGGTGGTGCTAGCATTGGCAGCCAGTTTTGACTTGGAGGTCGAGCAGATGGACGTGAAGACGGCATTCCACTATGGTGATCTTGAGGAGGAGTTATACATAGAGCAGGCAGAGGGATTCTGTGAGAAGGGCAAGTCTTATTTGGTATGCCGGTTAAGGAAGAGCTTGTATGATCTGAAGCAGGCTCCGAGGTAGTGGTACAGAAAGTCGTTTATGGGAGAGCATGGTTATGCACGGACGATGTTGGACCATTACGTATTTGTGAAGTAGTTTGCCGAGGATGATTTCATTATTTTATTGCTCTATGTTGATGACATGCTATTAGTGGGTCGGAATGCCACTAGGATAGCAGAGTTGAAGTCCCAACTGGACGTGGCCTTCTCTATGAAGGATTCGGGTGCAGGAAAGACTATTCTTGGAATGGTGATCAGCCGAGAGAGAGTCCAAGCTGCTACACTTGTCCCAAAAGAAGTACATTCACTGGGTACTTCAGCGTTTCGGGATGGACGGGTCGAAGAAAGTGAGTTGTGTCACGCCCCGATTCGTAGAGTCATTTATTCATATATTTTGTCTATTGGAATCGATTGTCCTCGCTTGGACGTGATGCCGTACAAGCCTGGTATTATACTTATAAAAGGCAAAGATGGTCCATAATCGATTATCTTCAAATGGGAACACATGGCAGCGACAGAAGCAGACAAATTGAAGTTAATAAGGACAATCTTTCTTATTGAATAGAAACACATCAGTTTCTTTATAGCAGCGAAGATAAAAGGATAACTTGAAGTCTCACAGAGATATACAGAACTTTATTCTCTTTATTGATAATTGAAGAAGAGTACAAGACTTGTATTGAAGTACAGTACTTACAACACATCTCATTTTACATTGAAAGCCAACTGAACAATGTTATACAGCTTACATTTGATACTTGGATACATTAGATTACAACTCGATATACCAACTTGGCTTACAACTCACTGGTACAACTGGTTACAATGTTCCATATATTATACCCTTTATAAACAGAAGACATCATCTTAAACAATGAGAGCTTCTGTATGCCCAACAAATCTTCAATGTCGCAGGACCAATCAAGCCAATCTTCGTGTATAGAGTATCCCAAGCACGAGCACCTGCCCATAAAACATGGGTCAGCACATCATCTATGTACTGGCGAGCAGAATCCAACACACTCGCCTAAACCAGCACTAACTGGTCATTTTTAGCAAGCATTTAATAGAATAATCTTTCTACTTGGGCCTAGCATCAGTTTACAGTTCATGGACAATCATCATAGTGATGCATGTAAACATATTCTTAGTAATATTCATGTGGACATATCATTACAGCAGTCTTGGTGTTATCATGCAAAGGCATCATTGAGGCATCGTTAACATTGTCATCTTAAACATGTTATGACAGTTCTCACTTCAAGCATCACTTAGCATGTATGTTATATTTGAGCAATGTTTATAGCAAAGCATCTTTCTAGCATACTGAATTTAACATGTTAAGAAGGTTCTCATATTGAAAGGCTACACATAGCATCATTTACTTGGCACATTAAGCACGCAAGTTAAACCAACACATATATTGAGTATATCACATTTAAGTGATTTCTTACCAATAGCTACTCTCTCTTACCTGCATCAAATACAGATTAACAGTTACACTTACTCTGCCTGTATAAAACATTCATTAGCGTGCATCCTTACAACATGATCATTGGTGTTAGTGCACCATTTTCAGACGTTGCCATATAGGACTTCGAAAGGTAATCGGCGCGCCATTCCACCAGGTTGCGAGCCCGAATGAAATGTCCCGATACCACGTACCCTTAAAGTACGTTTACACTTCCCCCATGGTCGGACCGGTCCCCCTAACGTCCCGAGGTACCGTCCGAGGAAGCAGTCACCCCCTTGTATACAAGTTGTCGCTGACCATGCGAATACGTGTCCGACTCGATCGTGATCATAAAGCAAATGGTGAAATATTGAAATAACTAAAGGCAACAGTGCATCATTCAACTTATCCATGTCATTTTCAACGACTCATCATTTTCAATATTCTCATCATTTCACTTAGTGATCTCGATGATCCCAAGTCTCATCATTTCTCATTCATTGCTTCATTGCAACATTTTCTATTACGTTCCTTCTAAGGAGGAACAACAGCATTCATTCTTTTCGAAGGAACCTGTAGCATTTTATTCATTTCATAGGGACAATAGCATATTCAATTCATTTCATATGTATCATTCATGCAGCATCTTATTGTTCAAGTGATTCATTCATTTCATCGACATTAAGCAAAAGGGACATTATCAATTTATTCTCAGGTATCAAATTACATTTGCAGTTCGAGTGTTATTCGTTCAGCAGTTCAATGTTCATGTGTTATTCATTCAATAATTTCTAGCATATGCATCTCTATTGATTTAACAACTAAAGCATCACATCACAATTATTCAACATTCAAGGTAAGAGACATAAGGGACATATTCATAGCATCACGTTATTCTATTTATTAAGCATGCAGGAATAAGGAGAAAGGAGGACAGTTCCACTTACCTTACATAACGGCATTCCTGTTTCGATCCCACTAAGCATAGCTCTACCAGCGAGCCACGTTCCAATACCCATTCCGTCTAGCCAGCTAAGAAAGACTGTATTAGTCTCAATTCTTTTGATCTCCAACACAAGTCACGGTCCAACATTCTGATCCCATCCAACAAGCCAACCAAATGCCTCACGCGGAGCGGGGCATTACAAGTTGCCCCCTTGCGGCTCACTTTAAGTTCACTAAGGAGCAGTGTCCATCTACCGAGGACGAAAAAGAAGATATGGAGCAGGTTCCATATGCCTCAGCTGTGGAAAGTCTTATGTATGATATGGTATGTACGAGGCCAAATATCGCTCATGCAGTTGGCACAGTTAGCAGGTACCTTTCAAATCTTGGAAAGGTACATTCGAGTGCGGTCAAGTGGATTCTAAGAAACCTTCAGGACACTGCTGATTGGAGACTTTCTTTTGGTGGTGACGAGCCGAAGCTGGTTGGGTATACCAATGCTGATATGGCTGGAGATGTAGACACGAGGCGATCGACTTCGGGCTATCTGATGATGTTTGTTGGAGGAGCGGTATCGTGGCAGTCGCGATTGCAGAAGTGTGTTGCCTTCTCGACGACAGAGGCAGAGTATATTGCGCGACGGAGGCTTGCAAGGAGTTGTTATGGATGAAAATGCTGTTACAGGAAATGGGGCTGAAACAAGAGCAGTATACTTTGCTTTGCGAAAGTCAGAGTGCTATTCAACTTGTGAAGAATCAGACCTTTCATAGCCGGTCCAAGCACATCGAGACTCGATATCATTGGATACGGGATGTGGTTGAGAAGAAGGACACGATGCTTGAGAAGGTCCATAATGATGATAATGGAGCGGACATGCTCACGAAGGTTCTACCAAGGGAAAACTTTGAGTACTGCAGGCGGATCGTCGGGATGACGAGGTGTTCGTCAAGGGCCCAGACCGTCGATCTAACTTGATCCGCGAAGGGTGGGGTTAATAGTCGTTCATTATCTTGCTCTTCAATTAAAGGGGGGTACCACCTGCTGCTGAGGAGGTAGTGCTCCCTCCTACTGCTAAGGAGGTAGTGGTACCTACTGCAGAGATGAAGGTCATGGGAGAACTTCCTGCTACTATTAAGGATGAAGTGATTCCTAAAGCCGAGATAGCTGTGAAGGAGGAGGTGGCACCTGAGGGCAGTTGCACCGGGAGTTCCAGTCATCCATCTCCTCTGGATATTGATCTTGTTGGTGTGGATCCTACTTATGCGCAGCGGCTGAGGATGGAGATCTCTTTACGCCTACGTAGAGGACAGTATATATATATATATATATATATATATATATATATATATATATATATATATATATATATATATATATATATATATATATATATGATTTTTGACCGATTTTTTTCCGGTAGACTTATTTCTGGGTTTGACTTGGATGGTTTTACAACTCTGATGTTTTTTTATTTTCTAGACATGGTTATTTTCTAGACTTGGATGTTTTTGGATGTTATTATCTAAACTTGGTTATTATCTAGAAATTCAACGGAGGGTTGCTCCGGGTCTCATTGATGTCTGTTGGTTTGTGTGATGTATTTGTGATAGATATTTGTATATTGGTGTGCGATGTATATTGGTTTATTGGTTTGTGTGAGGTGTGATACATGATATTTCGATATTTTGAATGTTGTACGAACAGGGAATGCTCTGTTTTATGTAAAAAAATTCAAAACTTTTCTAGTTAGCGACGGACTTGCGACTACCAAGCGACGGAAGGCGACGGCTGAAATATTTCGTCGCTAACTGGAAAATTTCCAGTTAGCGACGGATGTCGATGGATTATCCGTCGATAAGGTTCTGAAAATATAAAGATTTCCATAACCTAAGCGACGGAATATATTTCCATAACCTAAGCGATGGATATTCCGTCGCTAAACCGTCGTTCTTCCGTCGAGTATTAGCGACGGCTAGCGACGAATTGGCGACGAATTTTGCGTATCAGAAATTTTCTGATACACAGTTACCGACATATTACCGACGGACTTGTCCGTCACTAAAAAGTAGTATCAAAAACTTTCTGATACTTGATTTGACGAAAATCCATCGGCTAGCCATCGCTAAATGTACGATTCTTGATAACGGCAATCCGTCGCTAAGCAGTCGAATGACGACAGCTTAGCGACGGACTTGTTTAGAGACAGGCTATTTCCCGATGGATTTTTTTCAGCGAAATTCCGTCGGTAATCCGTCACTAAGTCGATTTGCCGACGGATTAGCAACGGATATGGCCGTCGCTAATTCATTGTATTTTAGTAGTGGTGGGACGAGCAAAGGCTACGCTAAGCCTTGTACCATAGAAACGTGCCTTGAGACTTGTAGAAAAATTATGTTATACCAAGCATTTGTATCGTGCGACGCCTATGACTATGTTAAGTTCATAGTCTTTTGGCAACATAAACTAACTTTTCCTTCTCCCAAGCCACAGAACGAATGACCGAGTATCAATTTGAAAATACGTCGTACAATATTTCTAAGCCAACTGTGAGACCTTTCAATATTCTAACTCAATCCGACTCAACTGGGATTATTCCTCTCATTTATGTGAATTCGTCTCTTTTATTAGCATACATACTCAATGCTATTGAAAACATCCAATTGTTAATGTGAAGGTCAAGCTGAGGCAAGTTTGTCAAAGCCACCCACCTGAGCGAGGAGTTGCCTCGACCGAGCGGGACTTCGAGCAAGCTGTTGCATGGCTAAGTCCAAATGTCGTTGTGTTTCGATTCCTCCAGTTGAACTGAACGGGACGGGACATTACAGAAACCAAATAAAGAGTGACAAAACAAGATTGTTTTTATGGAGACTTGATCCTTGTCCTCTTGGAAAAGTACCCCACAAGCCACATGGACTACCACACTCCCATGTGCACAAGTAAATTCAAAGAGAATCATTATATTGAAATGCACACTTGGGGTTGTGGACAATATGGGACTAAACTCCTCCTTGAGTGATGGCTCACCAAAAAACCCCCAACAAAAACTTCAGTTTTAGAACCAATGCAACACTGTTGGGATTGAATTACCGATAATACGAAATACAACAATATAGTGAATCACAACTTATGGCTTCTTATCTTTTATCTATGTATCTATAAACTATGTTAAGAGCAGACGTGCACGAATCGTTATCAACAACTATAAAAATGGTTGTTTGACTTTAGGATAACCAGTCTAAATATCTCGTTTCCGAAGCTTTCCCACATTAATCTGTCTTAGCAGAACTTATTAATATGTACAAATGGTCGTTCTTTATTTAATTGAGTATAATTATTGTACTGGAATCTTTACAGAAGCGCAGGCTTCAATTATAAGACGGGTCCATCGGTCCCGCAAGTGTTTCAATTACTGCCCATGATTTGTCACAGTGAGGAAAAACAAGAGCATTCTTGTTTGTTTATTGTAGGATACAGAGATTTTAAATTGAGCAGATGAAGAAATCTCAACGGACAAATTGCATGCATCATCCGAGGGGGGAAATGTGCAGTTTGGTCACCCGTTCTTTGAGTCATATATTTATATTTCCGTCTGTAGACCTTCACTCCAGTTCCCATGGACTGAAAGAAAATCTACAGCTTTAGGAGGAGAGAGTCAAGTTTTCGGGGAGGTTTCGATGGCAACTAAGGGCTTCATCGACTGGCGCGGAAATCCGATTAACAAGGAGAGGCATGGCGGAGTCCGAGCTGCACACTTCATCTACTGTGAGCAATTTATGTTTAGAGTACCTCTCATCGATCACATTGTTGTAACAATGAAACTTATACTACGAGAGAACAATAGATTACAAGCGTCTTTATTTCTCGGAAAAATCTCAACTTAATTAGCATTGTGATCTAGATTTGGTCTTTTACGTATAATTTAGTTTGTCGATTTCAAATGATTAATTGGTTCTGACTGGAGTAATATTGCACAATTAAGCACAAGAAGACCCTGACGTAGACACCCTTCTAATATACTCTGATATACTTCTGATAAATCATCTTTCATAAGCATAGGTATATTTTTCAAGATTACTATGGTTTTGATGACAAAATGTTGGAGTTCAAACATATGGTAAATATACTTGATACACTAATGATACATAATTTTTCATAAGCATGAACTATGTCTATTTTGACTTTGTTTGATAACAATCAAGCAGAGCCGAGCTTGAATATTTCAGCCAAATAGTACCTTAATTATGTCATGCTTCATGATCAATGGCGCAATCAATTTTGCAGTCATCGACACGGCACTGGCCATGGCTTATGTTGCAAACTCCTTCAATCTGGTGACATACCTCCACGATACCATGCATATGGGCGTCGCGAAATCTTCGACCCTCGCAAACAACTTCGTCGGCGCAGCCTGCGGTTTCGCTCTCCTGGGAGCTTTCTTGTCAGACTCATATATCAGCCGATTCAAAACTATCCTGATATTTGTCCCGTCTACAATCCTGGTGAACTATATTCCTTTCTCTAGTGTTGTTAATCTTGAATTTCTTGGATGCTAAAATCTTGATGAACTGAATATTAACAAATTTCCATGAAGGGGTACGGATTGCTAGCACTTCAAGCTCATCTCCCATCGCTACATCCGGCAGGCTGCGACACGTCTGGCAAATGGAGCGAGTGCGAGCAAGCTGGGGGCTCCAACCTGGTCCTCCTTTACCTAGGCCTATACGCCATTGCGCTGGGAGAAGGCTGCCAGCGGGCGTGTTTAGCGTCCTTCGGAGGGGACCAGTTCGACGACGAGGATCCAGTCGAGTCACGGCGCCAGTCCAGCTTCTTCAACTGGTTCACCTTCGGCATATCGCTGGGAGGCTTCGTGGGCCTGATCTTAATAGTGTGGCTGGCGAACAACAGGGGATGGGACGTCGGCTTCAGTGTCTCTTCGGTCGTCCTCCTGGTGGGACTGACCGTGTTTGCTATCGGTTTCCCCTTCTACCGCAACCAGAAACCCAACGGAAGCCCTCTTACAAGAATTCTACAGGTGTACAGTTGATCATTAGTAACTTTGATGTGATTTTTAGTTACTATGAGGAATTAACGGTGAGTACTGATCTTCTTTGGTGATACTATATTCCTATCAGGTTTTGGCAGCAGCATTCATAAATAGACATCTAGCTGTGCAAGAAGCAGCAGAATTGGAACAAGGGAAGGAAGAGAAGCTTGAAGCAGAAATAATGCTCTATCGCACCAAGGGATTGAAGTAAGAAAAAGGCTTATTATAGCCATGATAGAAGTAGGTTGTTGGGGTTTTGAACCTGGTCTCTAGCTTAGAATTATAGTCCCACATCATCTAAAATCCCAAGTCTGTATTTCAATATAGCTTATTGGGGTTTTGAACTTGGCCTCGATTGGTTCGTGGAAAGAAAATCAATTTTTTTTGGCATTTCTTTCTTTTGGGAAATTGTAATTCCTATTGATTTTTTTTCCGATGTTTGGAAATGCCAAGAAATTTGGAAAGAAAAGTAAATACTTTAAGGTGGAAAATGATTTCTTTCTTGAATCATTTTTTTCTCTAATTTTTCTTTCATAAGGAATCACTTTCCTTTTTTCGTCAATTCCTTACGCACTCGAACATAGTAAAACAATTATTTTTCTTTTCCAACCCCATGATTTCGCAAACCAAACGAGACTGTAACTCCGTAATGGATAGTTAACTCCTAATTTAATATCTATTGTAGTGGTCTGCTACGGTGGCTCTCACAGAGAGGCCTTTGCAACGTCCTAAGCAACAGAGTGATGTCCGTCATGAGTTTCGAGATTCAGACCTTATCGGTTATTGGGAGCAGATGGACCGAATATAAGTCAAAATTTTAAGTTCAAAGGTCAAATTTTATTTTTGAGCAATGGTGGTTCTGACCACCTCCAACAAGCATTTTTTTGTCCTTCAAATTTCTATTCCGACCTCTTTCCCATTGTAGCAACTTTGTTTGCAGTCTCTATATGATATTCCCAGAAGTAGTTTGTAATGTCTTCGTTTCTGTCATTCGGTTTTTCTACTTCTTACATTTGTTGTAACCTACGGAAATAACATAGCTTACTCGACCTCTTATATATGCGCTTAGGTTCCTGGACAAAGCTTCTGCCGACAATGGCAGCTCCGGAGCGTGGTCTAGGTGCACCACCACTCAAGTGGAGGAGACGAAGATCGTCTTCCGAATGATTCCCATCATCCTCTCCTCGGTCCTCAACTACATGCCCAACGTCCTGCTCGTGACGCTGACCGTCCAGCAAGGGAACACCATGGACACCAAGCTCGGGAAGATCCACATCTCCCCCGCGAGCCTCTTCGTGATCCCGATCGTTTTCCAGATGGTATTCCTGGTGCTCTACGACCGCCTCTTCGTGCCCCTCGCGAGGAGGGCCACGGGCCGCCCGAGCGGCATCACTCCGCTGCAGCGCGTGGGCGCCGGGTACGTGTCCATAATAGCGGCGTCGTGCGTCGCCGCCGTGGTGGAGAGGAGGAGGATGAGGCTGGTGGAGGAGAACGGGCTGCGGGACGCGGCGGGCGGCGTCCCCATGTCCGTGTTCTGGCTGGGAGGACAGTTCTTCGTCCTCGGCATCACGGACGTCACCGCCTTCGTCGGGCTGCTGGAGTTCTTCAACACGGAGGCCTCAAGCGGGATGAAGTCGCTGGGGACTGCGATATTCTGGTGCGTGCTTGGTTTGGCGTCATGGATGGGGAGTTTTCTTGTCGACGCGGTGAACAGCGCCACTCGGCACGGTGGGGGAGGGAGAGGATGGCTGGAGGGGAGCTCAATGAACAGCAGCCGCCTGGACCTGTTCTACTGGCTGCTCGTCGCACTTGGAGCTGTCGGATTGTTCATCTACTTGCTGTGTGCAAAGATGTATACTTACAGAACAAGGCCAGTCATTAATTAACTGACCGTCAGCAACTCGAATCCACGCCTACTCTTCACCTTTCTTACTGGTGTTACCACTAAACCACATATTCGTTGGTTTGCTGGATCTACATTATGACTGTGTAAGTTATAAATATCTGGTATGATCATGCATTTCTGAGTTCCTCAGCGCGCGCGCACGCACACACACACTTATATATATATATATATATATATATATATATATAGTGAGAGAGAGAGAGAGTAAGGGAGATGAGGTGCCACCTCACGGCAGGGACGGACCCAGCTTGGGTCAAGTGGGGTCACGTGACCCCACTCAGTTTCAAAAAAAATAAATAAATAAAGCAAATGAATGCACACAGCCAGCAAGGTTGCAGCAGAGCCAGCAGCTCTGGCGGTGACCCCACTCAATTCCAAAAAAAGAAAAAAAAAGAAGAAAAGGAAATACTCTCAGCCACTCATGACTCATGCAAGGTTGCAGCAGAGCCAGCAGCTCTGGCCTGTGGGAAGTGAGAAGAAAAGAAGAAAAAGAAGAAAACATCCAACGAAGAAGAAGAAGAAGAGGTACATTTCTGACTCTCTTCCCTCTCTCTTTATCGTATTCTTTCACTCTCAAATTAAAATCCCTAAACTTAGTATTTTTAAGTTTTAGCAAAAATCAGGGTAAAAAACCACATTTTTTAAAGGAATTTTAGGGCAAAAATTAGGGTACGTTTTAGCAAAAATCAGGACAAAAATCAGTGCAAAAATCAGGGCACTTAGAAATTAGGTTATTGATTTTCAGTGTAAAAATCAGTGTAAAAACCAGTACAAAACATCGATTATTAATTTTACTCCAGGATGCAAAGATTATTGATTATCAGTGCAAAAAATCAGTGTAAAAATCAGTACAAAATATCGAATTTCAGTGCAAAAAATAGTGCAAAAATCAGGGTTAGTGCATTTAGATGTGAGAATCAGTGCAAAAATCAGGGTTAGTGCTAAAAATCAGTGCAAAAATCATCTGAGATTAGTTATCTTGTGTTTTGTAAGACATTACACATGTATGTATTTTGAAAATTATCTTGTGTTTTTTAGAATGTGATTTTATTTTTACACTCTTTATATTTAAGACCGACCCCCCTTTCTTGAATTCCTGCGTCTGCCCCTGCCTCACGGTGAGATGTCTATATATCATCCCCTATGCTATCATCATGTACTTGCACATTTTTCGGTGCATGATGACAGTATGGGGGTGACACATAGCCACCATCCATAGGGTGGCAACTCATATATATATATATATATATATATATATATATATATATATATATATATATATATATATATATATATATATATATATATATATATATTTGAGGTGCCACCCTATGGGTGGTGGCTATGTGTCACCCCCCATGCTATCATCATGCACCGAAAAGTGTGCAAGTGCATGATGATAGCATGGGAGGTGACATATAGCCACCTCATCGTGAGGTGGCACATCACCTCCATTATTATTATTATTATTATTATTATTATTATTATTATTATTATTATTATTATATATATATATATATATATATATATATATATATATATATATATATATATTGGCAAAAGACCCCCCATTTTATTCCATGAAAAGAAAGCCGAAGCTATACAAGTATACCCAAAAAGGCACAAAATGAAGAAGCCTATACACGTATATCAAAAAAGGGGAGGACTGGAGACCGGAGCCTAAACCCAAGACAGAAGAGAGGTCCAAAAGGCCGACTGGCCATGGTTGTAGTGAGATCTCCGCTTGCTGCATTGTCTGATGATCTCCGCAATTAGCTGGTCCGTGGTGAACTGGTGGCCCTCATATCTAGCCTTGTTTGTGAAGGGGAGAAATGTTGGAGTGGGTGGGATTTCCAACCTATGTGGAGAATATTCCGGAGAGCGACGAGCGCCATCCGTGTGTCGGAGAAGCTCGGGGAGTGCATGCATCCTATTTTGGAACATATATGGTAAGGAAATATATAATTGGATTTTCATATTTACTTTGATCATATATTTATGATTGGACCCTTCATATAGTAGCTTTCCATATAATTGGGCTTCCAATTATGGCAAGCCAATTATGATTGAATTTCTATTAAATATATGATTGATGCATATTGGAAGTTTCCATATATGTTGGCCTTCCATGTATGGATTACCAAGGGCTTATAAAAGGGTGATGCATGCTAGTTGTAAAATCATCTCAAAACAAGAGTGCTTTACAATCTTTGAGAGAGAGAGAGAGAGAATTAAGGACTATTTTGAAGGAGAGATTGCTTCGAATAATTTTTCGGCATCTCTTGTTCTTCGGAGTCCGCAATCAAAAATTCTTCTTTCAAGTGAGTTGTGATGATGCGTGTTGGATCGGGAGGAGCTTGTAGAGGGTGTATTCTCTTTATTCCATTAGTGGAGGTTCTTCAGGGTTGGACTCTGATTGTTCCGTAATTATTTCCGCAAGGGTTTTCCACGTCAAAAAGCTTTGTGTCTGCTATTGTGTTTGGCGTTTTTGGTTTGTGTGCTTTTGCTCGGTTCTCTCGTAGGACTTTCTGGTTTGGAGGAATGGTTTCCACGCTTCGTTCCCAACACAATGTTCTCCTCCGCGTGGTCGATAAAGCAGACCAATCGAGAGGCTAGCTTGTAACCCATTGTACGAATTCTCGCGTCCACCGGGATAGCATTACAGCTAAGACATCAAAGGAAGGCGCCAATACGGGGTGGGGTGAATTTGTTCCAGAAGTAGGGGCTCCATCTCGCGATCTCATGTCTAGTTCTGTAATGTTCCGTGTATGATTTGGTTGAGAAAATTACGAACAATGACGCTCGCCTCCGCTGAGAACAATATCATCGAGAATGACGCTCGCCTCTGGTGGAATGTGTCTTCTAGCGTTCATCATAACTCCTGTTCTGGTCCGGACGAGGGGATTACGAACAACTTGACAAATATTAGGCGCATATCTGATACTTGGCGGCTTGGGAATGGGTTGACCGCTACAGTTTGTGTCCCAAAACGGATTGTGCCCGCGACCGATAAGCCATTGGCAATGGGGAGTCACTTTAGGAAGAATCGCGATAATCGATCTCCAAAGCGGAGAAGAAGAGTAGGGAAGAGAGTAGTCCCGAGCGTTGGGGTCCCCGTATTTTCTTAGCATGTAGTGGGCCCAAACCGTGTCCCCCTTGGGTAATACCCAAGCTCGCTTGGCATGTAGCGCCTCCATAACCTGCTGTAAGGATCTAATCCCAAGTCTGCCCTCCTCCAAGGGTCTACACACTTGCTGCCAGGAAATCTAGCGTTTCCGTTTGTGCTCGTTAGTATTCCACAGAAAGTCGGCCATATATCTCTCCAAGGTATTAAGAAGGTTGTTAGGGGGTTCCATGACGGAGAGAGCGTGAATAGGGAGAGCAGTGAGGACACTTTTGATAACCGTTATTTTACCTCCGAAGGAGAGCAGACGGCCTCTCCAACTCGACACTCGCTTCTTGATTTTGTCCGCCATCTCATAGAAATATTCGGGTTTAGATTTGCCCTTGAAAAAGGGCACCCCTAAATAAGTGATCGGCAAATAAGTTCTGTTCAGCCCTATCCTGCTAGCGATATCTTCTGCGTGCGCGGCCATGTGGGGTTTTTTGGAGATAATAAGGGAGGATTCGGTTATATTGATCACTTGTCCGGAGACGATTGAGTAATCCCGATGTGTAGAAAGAAGCATATCTACACTTTTGGTGCCGCCGATGATGAAAATCAGACTATCATCCGTGTAGAAGAGATGAGAGATACGGAGCCCATTCTTTCTACCTGTGAAATGTTTAATCTTCCCATGGAGACATAAGCTGGATAATTTCCGACTGAGGGTCTCATGCACAATAATGAATAAAGCCGAGGAGATAGGATCGCTCTGTCTAAGACCCCTGGCCGATTTGAAGAAACCCCCCGTCCTTCGATTAATGAGAACCGAATACCAGCAGTTCGACATAAGTCTGAAGATGAGATCCGTCCACTTCGTATTGAACCCCAATTTGCGAAGGACCCTCAGAAGGGAACTCCAGTTGACACGATCATAGGCTTTAGACATGTCAAGTTTGATGGCTATATTTTCTCCTATCACGTTCTTGTCGATGGTGTCGATAATCTCGTGAGCCAAGCTAATATTCTCATGAATGCATCTGCCCTTCACGAAACCGGATTGCTCCCTGAATATAATAGTAGGAAGCAGGGCCACAATCCTATCCGATAATATTTTAGATATGATCTTATAAGAGAAGTTACTCAAGATTATCGGACGAAAATCACCACAGCTAGTAGGTTTTGATACTTTGGGTATAAGAATTAAATTGATGGCGGTGATACCTTAGGGGAGCTCTATGCCGAGAAAGAAATCTATCACTGCTGCCATCGGATCATGTTTAATAATAAGCTAGCAATGAGAATAAAAGAAGCCGGTGAAGCCGTCGGGACCCAGAGAGCTTTGGGGGTTGAGAGAATTAATAGCGTCCAGGACTTCATTCTCCGAAGGCATCACACATAAGATGATGTTCTGCTCCGCCGATACCACTTCTGGAGTGTCACTAAGGAAATCGTCCGAATTGGTAGTCGGGTTGCTTTCGAAGAAAGTCGAGAAGTGATGCGTTGCACGCGTAAGAACATCTTGCTCTTCCACTAACGTGCCATCCGGCTCGAACATCTTCGTACAGTTATTGGAAGCGCCCTCTTTGATTATCGTGTGGTAGAAGCTGCTGTTCCGGTCCCCTTCTTTATGTTAGTGTCGGGGCATAATTTTTCGATGGAAAACTGAAAAAATAAAACAATTGTAAGAACAATGTTCCAGCGCAACACTTCTAGAAAGGTTGCACGATTATAACGAAGGTCTAAGAAGATCTCATTATTATATTACGAGAATCTAAAAAGATTTTGTAATCCACAGCATCATATGATATACGAGAATCTAAGAAGATTTTGTAATCACAACAGCGAAGAAGATGACAGACGAAAGATGGAAGATGGCCTGCTGGGGTGAATGATCACCATTGCTCAAAGCTATATTCGCCTCACACGAATAGCTTCCAGGAACCAGCAAGTTCGTCGAAGAACTTTGGAACACTTATGCTCTTCTGACTCCTCGGATCGTATACGAACTCCCGTACAAAAGCAACGCTGGTGCAAAGCTTCTCTTCTCTCTCATAGACTCTGTTTACTTGTGTTAAGAAACACTTGTAAACTTTCGTAACTCTCTGAATATGTTCTGTATTCTACTGTCTGTGAGAGAGAAGAGACCTTTTATAGGCCCGAGTAGCAACTGCCCGGTTAGCGCAACATTCGGGACGTGGTAATAACCACTCCGAACGTGCAGTAACCGCTCAGATCATGCACAGGCACGACCTGAAGCAAGTTGCGCCACTCTAGCAACCCGTGCACCTTGTACCTTGCCCACAGAGCCTCTTGCGCCACACTGCGCCATACGCCTTGCGCACCTTGTGCGCCTTGCGCACCTTGTGCGCCTTGCGCACCTTGTGCGCCTTGCACACCTTGCGCCACACGCACAATGCGCACAATGCGCTACTTGCGCAACCTGGACGCAACCTGGCGCAACCTGGCGCACAACCTGAGCGCAACCTGGCGTAACCTGTGCGTAGCCTGCACGTAACCTGGCGAAACCTGGCGCACAAACTGGCGCGTACCCTGGTCGCGCAACCTAGGCCGCACAACCTGTGCCGCGCAACGTGGCACGCAACTTGGCCGTGTAAGTGACTCGCACAACGAGCGTAACTAAAGCGCACTATGCGCCTAGCGACGATGCTGACGTGCTAAGTGCAAAGTGCGCCAACAAAATGCCACATTACACCTCATGAGCCCATGAGCCCGAGTCCGAGTCCGAGTCCGAGTCAATAAGTTCCTACGGGGCTTAGCTCCCATGGAAATAAATTTCCCAAGAGCAATAAGCATTAATGCTTTTAATTGTTAATTTAGCCTTTTTTCATTAGAAAAATAACCACACATGGCACACCCATGTGCCCCTCCACACCATATGTGCATCTCTAAACTAGCATAGCTAATATATAGAGATACAACTTCTTTGGCCTATCTGATGTCGGACTAAAGTTTCTAAAGAAAAGGCCAAAAACCCCAACAATCCCCCACATATCTCTATATATGGGTATAAGTGTTTCCTACAGTAACTGTCCATCGTGCATTAGGAGAGATGTCGCTGACGACTTGAATCTTCCCGCATGGGTCAAACAACAGACTATAATACAAGAATGGACTAAGCCTTGAATTCAGCATCGTAGCTAAAATTCTTCTCATTCACATAATGTAGTTACATGTGCTTCTGGCTACACATTAAAGGCCTTGTGCCAGCCTGGTTTCAGTGTATAATTTTGGGCGTCTACAAGTTTACCCTCAAGAGACGGCCTGATATCTCTTTGTCCATACACTATATGTGTGTTCATTATAAAGAGACATGGTATGAAGCGCTTTGCGCTTCCCTTGTGGTGCTACGCCGCTATGACATGGCTTAAAGTCGAGGCCTTACCCTGTACCGGGAGCCTCATCGTAGTGTCATACTACTGTAGCATGAGGCAGCCGTCTCTTTGTAGTGCCAAACTACCCAGCATGAAGCCTTAGGCTCCCTTGCTGTGTTACGCCACAACGACATGGCTTGCAAGGCCGAGGCTTTATCCCTAACCGGGTACCTCATCGTGGTGTCGTGCCACTGTAACATGAGGAACTCCTCATCTTTGTAGTGCTGACTACCCCTCTCTTTATTTTAACATACAGCATTAGGCTAACTGCCTATTTGCGGTGCTACGCCGCTGTGACTTGGCTAGCAAAGCCGAGGCAATACCCATGCCTGGGAACCTCATGGTGGAGTCACCCCACAGTAGCATGGAGTTTCACTCCTTGTAGTGTTGTTCTACCGTGCTTCCTGTAAAGCACACCAGACATTCACTCTGCTTGAGAACTTATTAATGCATTTAAGCCAACCTTTCCACAGGATCTATTTTCTGCAGAAAACAACAGTAGACAACAGTGGTTGTAGGTCCGTAACCTCTCCATGCCCAATAGAACATGTACCCACCGTTCTTGATATTCTTTCGATTAGTGGTCCTCCCTTGAACCAAAAGCTAGATGCCTAGTAGATTTCTCTTTGAACTATTAGCATAAAACTTTATGGTAGGAATACAATAATACAATATCAGAATGCCTTCAAGCCCATTTTACAAGCTGTGTCATCGACCAGCTGGCGCTTGAGGCCCTTGGTGAACGGATCTGCCAGGTTCTCCTGACTCCGAACATCAATCACTGCAATAACACCCCTCTTGATGAGATCGTGTACTGTCATGTGCTTCAACAGCAGTCCTCTTCCTTCCGTTGAAGAGGTCATTTGATGCCACCACCGCAGTCGCCTGGTTGTCATAATATATCGGTATCGCCGGTATTTGCGCCCCAACCACTGGAAGATCATACATGACCTCCCAAAGCCATTCCGCTTCCTGGGCTGCGGTATCAAGAGCAAAGAACTTAGATTCTATGGATGACCGTGAGAGCATAGTCTGCTTCTTCGACTTCCACGATATAGCAGCTCCACCCATTGTGAAAATGAATCCACCTGTGGACCTCTCGCTCTCCACCTCTGAGCACC
Organism: Iris pallida; assembly: GCA_029216955.1. Lineage (NCBI taxonomy): Eukaryota > Viridiplantae > Streptophyta > Magnoliopsida > Asparagales > Iridaceae > Iris > Iris pallida. The sequence goes on along the minus strand of JANAVB010011999.1, from coordinate 3,499,770 downwards.
AGCTGGCATCACTGAAGCCTTCCACTACTGGCGGATCTCTGCTGTAGTACAGTGCATACGTCTGAGTCTTTTTGAGATATCTCATAACCCGTTTCACAGCTTTCCAGTGTTCAACACCTGGGTTGCTCGTGAAACAACTCAGCATTCCCACGGCGAAAGCTATGTCAGGCCTTATGGCAGTAGTAGCATACATCAAACTTCCGATTACGCTTGCATACTCCAGCTGCCTGACGCTTTTCCCGAAATTAGGCTTCAGCTTCAGATCACACATGTACGACGTATCGATCCCTGGAAGATTCCGATACCCATAACGAGTGATCATTTTCTCAATATAATAAGACTATGACAGCGCTAGTCCAGTGTCTGTTCGGATGATCTTGATCCCTAAGATCACATCATCTTCCCCCAAGTCCTTCATACTGAACTTGCTCGAGATAAATTTCTTTGTCTCCGTGACACAATCCATATCCGTGCCTAGGATAAGCATGTCGTCCACATACAGACAAACGATCACATCTCTTCCATCAGCGAACTTCGTGTAAACACACTTGTCCGTCTCGCTGACCATGTAGCCATTTGACCTTATAACTTTGTCCAATTTCTCATGCCACATCTTGGGAGCCTGTTTAAGACCGTACAAAAATTTTACTAACTTGCTGACTTTGTCTTCAAGACCTTTGACGACAAATCCCTCTGGCTGTTGCATGTAAATCTTTTCGGTCAGCTCGCCATTTAGGAAAACCATTTTCACATCCATCTGATGTATTACCATATTATGTATTGCTGCAAGAGCAATTAACATTCTGATGGTGGTCATCCGGACTACTGGAGCATACGTGTCAAAGTAGTCAATCCTCTGCTTCTGAAAAAATTTCTTGGCTACCAACCTAGTCTTGAACTTGTCAATAGTTCTGTCTGCTTTCATCTTCTTCTTGAAGATCCATTTGCATCCGATGGATTTCGCTCCTTCAGAAAGATCAACCAACACCCAAGTGTTATTTGAGGTGATGGAATCAATTTCATTGTCAATAGCCTCCTTCCAGAAAACTGCGTCTCTGGTCTTCATCGCGTCATCATAGGTAAGCGGATCTGCTTCCACATGATAGGTGACAAAGTCACTTCCGAAGTCCTTCGACCTTCTTACACATTTAGCTGACGGCTCAGCTTGTTCTGGTTCAACCGTTGTTTCAACAACAACATCTTCTTGGACCACATCTTCATTGAAGACATCAGTTTCCAGCACACCCTCATTATTTTTCGGTACATCCGTAAGAACAATATTCTTGTGCCTTGCAAATTTGTCTTCAAAATATTCTGTGTCGCGAGATTCAATGATATGATTTGTCTCAATATCAAGAAATCTCCGAGCATCACTCTTCTCGGCATACCCCAAGAAGATCGTCGTAGTAGTCCTTGTTCCAAGCTTCTGAGTCTTCAGATCTGGAAGCTTGACATATGCCAGACACCCCCACACTCGAATGACATTCAAGTTAGGTCTGACCTTGAACCAGAGTTCATGAGGAGTAACGTCTGAAGTTGTATGAGGCACTCTATTTAGAATAAAAGTGACCGTCAATGCAGCTTCTCTCCAGTAGCACTTAGAAAGACCCGCAGTCAACAGCATTGAGTTAATCATTTCTGTTAACGTTCTATTCTTCCTCTCTGCTACTTCGTTTGATTGAGGAGAGTACGGAGCCGTAGTCTCGTTGACAATTCCATGTTCTTTGCAGAACGATGCGAATTCATGAGACCTGTACTCCCCACCTCGATCACTTTTTATTCTTTTGAGTTATTGTCCAGTCTGCCGCTCAACTTCGGCTCTGAACTCCTTGAACTTCTCGAATGCTTCGTCTTTAGCCTTCAGCAGGTAGATGAACACATACTTTGAGAAGTCATCGATGAAGGTTATGAAATACTTCATCCTGGCCTTTGTAGAGAACTGTTTGAAGTCACAGATATCGGAGTGTACCAACTCCAGAAGGTCTGTACTTTGATTAACCCGAGGAAAGGGTTTCCTTGTGATCTTTGTTTGAGCACAAACTTCACATTTCTCTACCTTATCCCCATACTTGGAGATAAGTCCTAGACTATACATTATGTTTATTCGTTTACAATGAACATGTCCTAGTCTATTATGCCACAACTCAAGAGTATAAGCAGAAGGAGTGATTGCATTAATTACATCAATTACATTGGACTAATTTACAAGCTAAATTTTGAACATTCCTTCGGTATAAAAAGCTTTCCCAAAATATGTTCCCTTGATAGACATCACCATCTAGCCAGCATTGATGTCCATCTTGAGGCCTGCGTTGCAGAGTAGGCCTCCTGAGATCAGGTTCTCGGCGTTAGCAGGTACGTGCTTCACGCCTTGAAGCGTCAGAGACTTGCCAGAAGTCAGCTTCAATACCACCGTCCCAATCCCGAGCACTTCAGCTTGTTCCTGGTTTGCCATCACAACCACTTCAGAAGTAGGTGTGTAAGTGGTGAACTACTCCTTGCTGGAGCAGACATGGCAGGAGGCTCCAGTGTCTACCCACCAGTCAGAGTCAGTCCCTACCGCATCAACCTTTGCAATCATAGCAACAACGTCAGTGATCATAGATACCTTGCTAGGCTTTCCTTGTTCTGATTGCTTGGTCTTTGCATTGTATTCACTTTTGAAGTGGCCCTTCTTGCCACACTTGAAGCAAGGCATCTGAGACTTTGGCTTCTTTTTCTTGAAAGAAGTTCCCTTGACTTTTAGATTGTCATGGTCCTTCTTCTTGCGGTGGGAAGCCGACTGCTTTCTCCTTGGTTCCTTGGTATGAACCATATTAGCGTTAGCCAATTGCTTGGATAGTGCGTCCACCTTGAGTTGAGCCCGCATCTAGTCCTCAACATAAATTTCCTGCAAGAGATCTTCAAGGCTGATCTCAAGCTTCTTTCTATGCATGTTTGCATAGAACTTACTTCATCCAGCGGGGAGCTTTGAGACAATCCCTCTAACAACAAACTAGTCGGGGAGGGGCATCGCCTCGTCTTCCAACTTCTGTCGCAGTTTCAGAAATTCCTTTACCTGTGGCAGCATGGACTTCTCGTCCTCAAAGAGCCATTTGTGATATTTCTCAACCACAAATATCTTGCTCCTATTTTTGTCTTCTTTGTACAGTTTCTCTAGAGACTCCCATATGTCTCTGGCAATTGGTTTTTTACTGTAAGATTCTGCTAGAGAATCCTCCATAGCATTCAGGATAAGCAGCCTGCAAATGCTATTCTTCCTTTTCTACTTGGCCTGAAGTTTAGTAGCCGCAGTGATTGCGGCAGCAGACCCAACATATGAAATAGTAGGTTCCTCTTGAATAAGCACGTGATCAACGTCTCTGAGTTAAAGAGTGAGATAAACCTTCCTCTTCCAGACTTGATAATGCTCTCCATCAAACTTTTCTAACTTACAGAAGTCAGTATTGAGGAGTGAAGCATTAAAGTTTTCCATCGTAGCAATATAGCTTTGAGATTGTTAGTGCCGGGGCACAATTTTTCGATAGAAAACTGAGAAAATAAAACAATTGTAAGAACAATGTTCCAACGCAACACTTCTAGGAAGGTTGCGCGATTATAACAAAGATCTAAGAAGATCTCGTTATTATATTACGAGAATCTAAAATGATTTCGTAATCCACAGCAGCATATGATATACGAGAATCTAAGAAGATTTCGTAATCACAATAGCGAAGAAGATGACAGGCGAAAGATGGAAGATGGCCTGCTGGGGTGAATGATCACCGTTTTTCAAAGCTATATTCACCCCCACACGAATAGCTTCCAGGAACCAGCAAGTTCGTCAGAGAACTTTGGAACACTTCTGCTCTTCTGACTCCTCGGATCGTATACGAACTCCTGTGCAAAAACAACGCTGGTGCAAAGCTTCTTTTCTCTCTCACAGACTCTGTTTACTTATGTTAAGAAACACTTGTAAACTTTCGTAACTCTCTGAATATGTTCTGTATTCTACTGTCTGTGAGAGAGAAGCGACCTTTTATAGGCCCGAGTAGCAACTGCCCGGTTAACACAACATTCGGGACGATGCTGACGTGCTAAGTGCAAAGTGCGCTAACAAAATGCTACATTACGCCTCATGAGCCCGAGTCCGAGCCCGAGCCCGAGTCTACGGGGCTTAGCTCCCATGAAAATAAATTTCCCAAGAGCAAAAAGCATTAATTCTTTTAATTGTTGATTTAGCCTTTTTTCATTAGAAAAATAATCCCACATGGCACACCCATGTGCATCTCTAAACTAGCATAGCTAATATATAGAGATACAACTTCTTTGGCCTATCCGATGTGGGACTAAAGTTTCTAAAGAAAAGGCCAAAAACCTCAACACTTTAATCCAACTGGTCCGCGCCTGATCTTGAAGCATCCGCTCCTCTTGATCGTATAAAGTGTAGAGGTCACGCTTGGCATTACGCAGCTCCACGCATTTGTTATCAGTCCAACTCTGCTGGATAGATTCTTCAAGGGCGGCAATGTTGGATACGAGGTTCTATTTTTTGAGGCGCACGTCCCCGAATGTATTCCAGTTCTAAAGCCTGAGAGCTTTGCGAAGTCTTTTGAGCTTGAAATGTAGGATATAAAGAGGTTGGCCGCTGCACTCTTCGTTCCAGTTGGAGTGGACGAAGTCCTGAAACGACATGTGGAAGATCCATATGCATTGGAACCGGAATAGAGCCGGCATGGCATGGGCTGCAGTCGTTTAGATGAAGAAGGGGGTGTGATCGGAGTAAAGGCAGGGCAGATGAAGAACTGAAATAGGTTTCATATTCAAAATAAATTTAGTGTCGAAAAGAAGACGATCTAACCTTTCCTGAGTTATCGGGTGATGGATCAAATCGTTACACCAAGTGAAAGGGGATCCGGAGAACCCAGCATCAATGAGCGCCGATCCCGATATAAACCAATTGAAGTCGGCGACCGCAATGTGATTAATAGTACGGGGACCTTTTTTCTCCACAGCATCGGTGACGATGTTGAAGTCTTCGGCAAGCATCCAGGGGAGGGTGTTGGTCGTAGTGAAGTCAGTAAGCTACGTCCATAGCTCGTGTCTCGTGATCATGCTATAGCTTGCATAGACTACTGTAAACACCATCTTCTGCACCTTAGTGTCGATGATGCTACAGTTAATGAATTGATTATGAATATCCAGGACCTCCAAATGGATCTTGTTGCTCCACATAAACCAGATGTGGGTGTTTTCGTCGCCGCCGTGAGTGTACTGTGACATATGAAATTCTCTAGCCAGCTCCGCCAGATTATTACCTCCTATCTTAGGCTCCAGGATGATAATCATATCCAGGTGATGCTTATTATTTAGGGAGTTAGGAAAGCTTCTGGTGTTTTGATTTCTAATACCTCTAGCGTTCCAAATAATGGTGTATAACATTACTGAACGTTGGAGGCGTGGATGTTGGCTTCTGTCTGCCGTCTAGTTTTCTTGGGATAGCAGTGGTAAGGCTGTTGATCGCTTTCTTTCTGTTGGTGGACGTGGGGATTTTATTGTTGCTTCTCCCTAGCTTCTTCGTATTGAGAGTATCAGACCGGCCTTCGTCCGGTGTCTTTCGGGAAGATACAAGGTCTGAAGGGGCCACGAGCTCCTTTGGCTCATCGACCGTAGTCCTGCGCCCATCATGTGCTGCTTCCACCGCCAAGACATTAGATGTGATCTTGGTGAAGTAAACCGTGATTGACGGACCGGTCTTTGGGAGGATGCTCTTCTTCTTGGTAGTGTTATTGGTTGTGGTCTTAGGCGCTGAAGCTGCGTCGATATCAGTATCTTCCGAGGTAGAGACTCTGGACGCTTGACCAATAAAAGTATCATCCGAATTGGATGTCGACGATTCCATGTAGTCTGTGATTTTACCGGTATGTGGTTTGTAAGCCTTAATGTAATTCATCTCTGTATGTGGGGTATCGACAGAGTCAGATTGTGCCCCCAGCATCAGTTTTTGAGTCTCCTTAACCTTGTTATCGATGTTCTTGTACACCCTTCTAGAGACGAAGATATCATCCTGATCGGTCAAGATTTCTTGTTGAGCAATCGAGAGATTAGCATTTTGATCCCTCTCCGTATCTTCAAAGTAATCCTCCGTACTAAGTGGCTGTGGTTCAGTATCCTCCGGGTTGTCACACCCCCACCCAGAATCACCCGAATCATCATCCTCGCAGGGAGCGTGATGTCGCAGTAGCCTGGAGTTGCACTCGTGCAAGACAAGATGACAAGTTCTTAAATGGTTATCTTTGATTTGATATTAACAACGAAAGGAAAAAAGAGTATACGAAACAATTCTCTTGATTGATATTCGAACTGAGATTACAAAGGCTTTCAATAGCCCAACTAGATTTGCTAGGTTGGCTTAAACACTCAAGGTCTCTCTTGCCCACAAAGGATTTTACCGTTCCATACATCATGCCTTCTATATCTCGGCCGCATCAATCATGTTGCAAGTCCGAGCGTCAATGCGATCGCACGCTTCAAACGCTACGGCATTCCATGCCTCTGCACGATCAAGCATAACCTCGCCGCGAGCAATCCATTCTCTGCACCCTGTATGAAAGCTGGTGGGGGATCAGTACGTTCGTCCTCGCATGTACTGACGAAAAGACCAATTTTCGAAACCGACATTTTAGTATTTATGTTCAATCATGCAACTTAGCTTATGATCTTGCTATATTCTCCTTATAGTCGATTTCATGGCATATTCGAAAGCGGTAAAGCATGTTATCATGGCAAGCATGTTATTCGAATTGAATAGGCAAGCAGACAAGCAATCTCGTGTTTGTTTCATGGCACGACTTCTTACCAAGTCGACGCACTCGTCCTTGCATTGGCGCAAGGTGAATACGCCACATTCCTTCCCTGTCATGTTATAAGTGCTCTCTATGTAGGATCTATGTGTGCGGGACACATACGTGCCTGCACTTTCAACCCATCGTTCCTTAACTATATGATGGTCGTTGGCGTATCCGCGCCAAAATGGACTAAAGGCGTTTCTTTTCTTCCTTTCTTTTCTCTCTTTCTTTTTTTTCTCGAATTTTCTCTCTTTCTTTTCTTTCTTGAATTTGGGTAGCCCGACGTTTCACGGGTTGGATTGCTATCCCAAACAACCGAAACATACCGCGTGCCTACCATCATTTACGACTTTTCACATCTACAACCGGGTGCTAATCGTCTTTACAGATGAGCGCCCATCAAAGATTATATCCCTCTTAGGCCGAACGGTCCCTGTGTTCCGGCGCACCCATTCGGAGAGAACGTTCTGTTCACGAAAGATTATCACAATTATCTCAAGTCCATTCGACCATGCAATGTCCTATTATTCAAACAACCAAACATAGTCTTCAGCCCGAGGCTCAGACTTTATCAAACAACCAAACATAGTCTAGAGTCCGAGACTCAGACTTTATATCTCGTATTTCTTCCATTAACTTTCTTTGTTCTTACATTTCATACTTCGTTTTAATGTTCAATGGCATCATGCCTCAACTTAATGTTCGTCAACCGAACGACCCGAAGGTCCCGAACACCTTTCGAGGCATCATGTCATATCCGACAGTTCTACCACATTCATGCCACAAATGTATTCTTTCGCAACGAAGCTATCTTTTATGATCTCGTGCACGTAGGCACATTTCGACACATTTATCATCTTTTTTCTCGCGTCGTGCACTTGGTGCACGTATCGAAGCCGTATTTCCATGTTCTATGACTTAGTGTTCAATGTTCATGGCTTTCACGCTAGGGCGCTCGCCTATTGTCTTTCAATGTGCTAGTCTTTTCTAACTCGTGCGCGAAGGCACGGAATAGCTCATGCACGAAGGCACTCGCCGAATACAGTTATCCCATGTTCTTGCGGCTTGTGCACCAAGGCGCTCGCCTTGCGATATCCAACGTTCCGTAGCGACTCGTGCATTTGATGCACATTTCATTTCAATTGTTCTAACTAGTGTTCGACACACACTATGATTTATCTTCCGATCGTACCACGTCCGTAGCGTCGATAGGTTAACTTAGCATACAATGATATATTCTGACTTAGGCATGAAGGAGTAAAAAGAAGAGTTAATCCTCCCACCTTAAACTGATACGCCTTGTTGTTTGCCGAGCCGATGTGGCTCGATTTCATATCTTTGTTGCACGGCCAAATCTCCTGACTTAGCTATTCGAGCACTTCGTGTTTCAATGAACTACTCGATCGATTTCGGCCTACCGTGCCCAAGTTCCAGCCCGTTGTGAGGCGGTAATTTAGGTTTTACGGACCCGTTACGAATGAGGCAAAATATCGACCTCTAATATTTTAGCGTAAACGGATAGCCTGCACATGAAACCAACTAAAATCAATACTTGTATCGATTCGAACTTGCGCCTTGGTTGATTCAATTTCTTAGAATCTTCGAGCCGTCTCAACGCACTTATCCTTCGAGGCAATGTGGCGCTTCGCATCGATTCAACTCGATACATTCTTTGGGACAATACAATTCTTCGCATCGACTTAGTTCGATGCATTGCTCGGGACAACGTAACTCTCGTATCGATTCGCATCGATACATTTCCTTCGGTTAATATGACTCGTTGAGGCAACGTCTCAGCGTAATGCACCGTGTGGAGCGGGACATTACAGAATATACCACTCAAAACAATGTTCGTCCTCGAACCAAAACCAATACTCCAATTAAGTGTTTTATAGATCGTTTCACGATCTCGTCCCACCAATGTTGTTCAGTTTCACACTATCTTTCCAGCTTTTCATTAACATTTCAAAGTCTTTCCTGCAGCTCGATTTGAATTTGTATACAACTCGATTTGGATCCGTACCTATATTCAAGACGTCCCAAAGATATATGTATTTCGACCAAGTCCAGTGGTAGCAAATTGGATCAAAGCTAACAGGTAATTTCAATCCTATGCTTGCCATCTCGTACTCCCTATCGGATTTATCTTTAGCAACTGTTCTTAAAATGTTATCGCATACGTATATTCGATACATAGGTAATTCATTCAATAAGATTACTACAAGCGATGCGATTCAAAATCGCATTCCTCGTTTCGTATATTTCGTATGGACTATCAATTCTATACGTTGCGTCGAGCCGTCGCACATTCAATCGCAACGATCCTTCACAACGCCTTGCGTTCCAACTGTTTTCGAAGTCTGGCTATGCAACTTATCTCGATATGATTTTCTTTGTTGACTTGCAAATGCATCAACATTCAGGACTAAGTCCGCTAGGTTACTTACCTAGACACCGTGCTTAAATTCTCCCGACGTAACTTTAAATTGACATTGCACAAAGGCCACAATCTATCCGACACAACAGTTCACATCGAGGCGACGGTGCTCAAGGCAACAATCGCTTTGATTAAAGTCTTTACGATGCGCCTTACGTTCGATTCCTATCGAGTAGGAAATTTCTAACCAAATTCTATACTTGTCCGTCTCGTAACATCGAATATAAGTTCGATTCACGCAAGCTCAATTGTAAGGTGAATCCGAACCTAACGACATAACTCGTAAGTCATTCCCTTATCGTTCCCCCTCACGCATAGCACGATTCTGGCAATCGCCTATCCGAATCACCAAATTTGTTGGTGAATTTCTAGTTCGATCGTCGACCAATATAAACATTCAAGCATTCTGTAGCACCCAGTTTCTAAAATGAGGGTAATTTTGAAAATTTGTAATTATAATTATTTAATAATGATATTTAAACCATATTATGATTTTTGATGATTTTTAGTTAATTTAAAACTATTTAAAACAACGACTTGTGATTTTGATGTTTTGCTAGTGCAACCTTAGAGATTACTTAACCTAGAGACTAACCATGATCATTTGAGCCTAGCCATAGGTTTAGAACATCAAGATAGGACTTTTTAGCCTAAGGGATATTTTGGTAATTTACTAGGAATTATTGGAATTATTGGATTTATGTGAATTATTATTATTTAATTATTGTCATGAGAGCCCCAAACCTAGTTTACACTAATCTAGAGGTTAGCCACTAACCTAGAGACTAGAGGATGGATATTACATATTAGTCAAGGTAGGAAAATATCTAAGATATTTACATATTAGATAATTTCCTTGAAAACCTCAAAAGATCTATTACTTTGGCATGAAAGTCCATGCCTTCACCATGAAGGAAGGCAAAAGGACACCCCCCTTGCCATGGCAGGCCAAGGGCACCCCCTACCATGCCTCCTTCTTATATGTACACCCCCCCTTCATTCATGTCCATTTTCATACTACCAAAAATCTAGTTTTTTTCCCTCTACCTTCACAACCTCATAACTTCACCATTTTAGCTCCAAATTGAGCCAAATTTCTTGCATTGGAACCCCCTACTGTTGAGGATGCTAAGGGAGGCTAGCTAGCCAGGTTACACAAGCTTTTGGCATCATCAATCGAACAGGACACCCCCCTCCTCCCAAAAACCTTGATTCTTGAGTTTTCACTCAATAGGTAAACACCCTCAAAACCCTATTAATATTGTGATTTCTCTTTATGGTTGCATGCATCTAGGTACCTTGGACCTATAGGCCATGTTTGGTAGGATATGGATGTGGTTTGGTGTCCGTAACGGACACGTATCTAGGTTAAATTTTAGTATTAGGTGAAATGCCACTTAGGAATTGTCACGACCCACACCCTAGAGTAAGGGCACGAGACGTGGGTACGTCCAGCCTACGTCGCAGTGTCGGCGGTAGAACGCTGTCCTAGGTCTCATGCATCTAACAGTATAAGGCTAAGCAGTTTATACTCCCCGAATGGGGGTGACATAGCAGAATGTAAACTCAATCACATCTAAGGTAGAGCATAATGGAAGATAGATAAAACATGAAATCCAAAAGAGATACAACAGATAGAAGTCTAAGTGTCTAAGATACACAACCCAGAAATACATCTCAAAGCTCAAATACAGTAATCTATAAATACAACTCAAGACAACTGAAAATAAACTATGAGCAAACCCTAGCTATCTATACAACCTCTACCGTGTCTCCTCTAGGCTAGCAGGCAACCTCCAGGCTATCTGTAAAATTTATCACCAGGTCCAGTCAGGACAGGAGCGAGCACAATACATCTCAACAGTTCATAGCAGGTTAGAAAATATAAACATGCAGTAGAGTAAGATACAGGATCTGAAAGAAATACAGTATGTAAACAGAGAGAGAACTGTAATAGAAATATCTACTATAAATCGAAAACTAATAGTGGCTAGTGATGTAGAGTACAGGATAGCACATATGAACAGAACAGATTTGTACATGATCTACACTAAAGAGTTTCACATGATCTACACTACTATGGAATTGTTCACATGACTACTAGCACTCCCCCGTTTCTCCAATCAATACACAAGGATCTAAGCAGGTTATGTTATTGTACATGATATCACATGGGGGTCGATGAAAGGGTGCACATGATAGTATACAAGAGGGCTCCGTGAACATGAGAGTACATGATTCACAGGAGTGTACATGTATGGTGAAAACACAGGAGTACATGATGAAAGTGAAATGCACATGACACAATGTACCCGATGCTTCCGAGGGGGATAACATCGCATGAAGAGATCCATATAGTACTAATCCGTGATAATGTCGTGACAGCATCAAGTAAGGTAATCTAAAGCAGAAATATAATTTTAAGCAGGATATGAAATGATCAGAGAATGTACTCGCCTGCTATCTGAATGTCCAAGGAAATGTACTATCCGAGGAGAGGTGTCTGGCTCCTATTTAGAACAGCACAAGTCACAACAAGTCTAAAATGGTAAAATAAAGCTCTACTATGCATTCTACATAATTCTAGGTCATTCTAGGTCAAAGTCAACTCTTGGTCAACTCTGGTCAACCGTACTAGTCAAACTAGGTTAACTAGGCAGTACTAGGTCTAAACCTAGACTAACAAGTCTCATTAGGCCTAACCAAGCCTAGACTATCACTCACACAAAATCACAAAGCTACACAAGTTATCAAACACACATTACATATATATTTTTATTACAAGCAAAGTGCATAAAGACAAGGAGTGAGTGATACATGAATATGGATATGGCAATGTGTACATAGCAGTACAATGTGTTCAAGTGTGAGGGGGTTATGTTAGAAGGATAACATTTAGCAAGGGTTCATTGTGTCACATTGAAGAAATAACATGTAAAGCATAGGTTTAACATGTGTGTGTGTGGGTGTTAATCATAACAAAAGGGTTTATTTATACATCAAAGGGTTTACTCATAACAGTAAGTAGGTTTTATGTGTATTCATGCTTGGGGTTACTGTCAACATGTAGAAGGGAGTTTTAACATATGAACATGGTGCTAAGTGCTAATATGGCATCATACATTCCTATCATGTTGGCATTCATATATAGCATACATTCATACTTGATTACGTTACTTACTTACATATGGATACTTGCATACATGTTTCAATACCTTGCATTACCCACTTGCTTGCAATTCATCCATTGCATTCATTCATTCATTCATGCACCTATACATACATATTTGAATACATTATATACTTTCATACATTTTATCATTTATGCATACTCTATATTATATTACATTCTCTTAACACACACACACACACACACACACACACACACATATATATATATATATATATATATATATATATATATATATATATACACACACACATGCAGACATACATATTTGTACATACAAGGATATACAAAATGCATATGTCGTATAGTAATCTTCTACTTAAAATCAATACTGTACAAATTAAGCAGTCATTAAATTCTAGGATTAAATTATGTTATAGATCTTTGTGTTAGCTTTCAGAAACTTTAAACGGATCGCATTTTCGTGTCGGGAAGCTCCCGGAATCGCAAAAATACCGAAACACGTTCGTCTTTCGTACAGCAGACACTTAAATAATTTTACAGAAAGTTTATAACGAATTTGGCTTATTAAAATATATATTTGGAAAGCTAACTTCGATACGGTTCTTTTAAAAAAACGAAAGATAAATCGAAATTTTAAGCTAAAAGTTATGATATTTCTAAGTTGCTATTGCTACTAAAAACGTGGATAAATATTATGACGAATTTAGGTAGTTTGAGACAAAAGAAACACAAGTATATAACATAATATATCAAGAACTCACTCTCTACACTAATATATATATATGAGACACTATAGAACACATCTCCAATACAAAAATATGAGATTAAACATGTAATAATTCATTAATACATAACAACAACATATAGTGTGTCCAAATTTGGGGTTTTCCCACATGGACACAACCACAACACAAAGGACACTCTTATGACCTCCAAATAGACACGAAATGGACACAAATGGAGATACAACCATGGGAGTCATTCCTATGGGTTCAAAATATTCCTATATACATGTAGGGATGGATTAGAGGAGAGATTATACCTTCCGAAAGAAAGATTCAAAGGAAAATCCTTCCGACACGACACCGACACGTAGAGATTCTAAAAGGACACGAACGAGCTCTGAATCCTCCCAAACTTGGCTAGTACCCTCTAACCATGGAGTAGAGGAGAAATGAAGAAGATTCGGTGGAAGAAGGGGTTGATTTGGAGATGAAATCAATGGAGGTTCATCTCTAAATTAATTTGGGGAAGAACAAGAGAGAGAAAGTGGATGAAAACAAATGAATAAAGGAGTGACTCACTCCTTATCCCCCCCATAGGTGGCTGCCCAAAAATGGTGAGGTGTCCCCTATTTGAAAGTCCAAAATGTCCTACACTAATCTATTTGATTTAAATTAGGAATGGGTTAAAGCTTGAGGTCAATTTAGTCTAGTTTAAGTCTCTAATTAAACTAAACCTATCCAAAAATAATTAGTCTAACTACTAACTAAAATTAAAATTATGTGGACTAAAATTAAAATCATGTGGGCCATGCCTAACTAGTGTGTGGGTCCCACTAGAGTCAAACTACCCCCCGGGTCCCCGTTTCAAGTCGGATTGAGTTGAAATTCAAACCCGACTCAAATAACCCCAAAACAATACCATAAATAATAAAATAAATTTCAACCCCAAAATAATATCATAAATAATAAAATAAATTTTAAAAATATTCAAAAATGTAAAATGACAAAAATACCCCTGTTTCTGAAAACTGGAGGTGACAAATCTATCCACCTTAAAAAAATTTCGTCCTCGAAATTAAAACAAAACAATCACAGGAAACACAAGCAGAAAACAATCTCATTCAAATAATTTTCAAAAAAAATCAGCAATAAAAAAATCTTTTGAGGCACATCAAACATTTGTAAATAAAAACTGAAATATGTCCGATACGGACACAAAACCATCACAAAATCACACATATCAAAGGTCAAAATCAACAATCACCAATGCAATAAATATCAAAATAATTCAAAGAGGTCAAATGCAAAATATCCTTAGGCCAGAAATGACATTAAAATATCCTAATCACATGGTTAGGCTCTAGATCAAACAGTCTCTAGGGTTTCACTAGCAAAACATCAAAATTACAATTCCTGATTTTAAATAGTTTTAAAATGATTTAAAAATTACCAAAAATCATATCATGATTTAAATGAAAAATCAATAAATGATTAAAATTACAAACTTTCAAAATTATCCTCATTTTAGAAAACTGGGTGTTACAAGTCTACCCACCTTAGAAAAATTTCATCCTTGAAATTAAAATGTGCATACTCCTTCTAGGTCAAACCCCCCACAATCAAAGTCTCAGAACTTAAACAATTATACGATTTAAAAGGATGACATACAGGGTCATGGCATACGGTGGTAGTGAAAGTCTCATCTAGGTATACTAGTCATGCTAAACCAAAACGGTCATAGGGTATCAAAACACACAAGCAATCTAGGGTGCTAAACTAGAAAAGATACAGAAATAACAATCATCAAGACTGTAAGGCAGTCTACCATCCTATATGAAAACTGGTACTTATCAAAATAAAATAAAGTTAACTACCATTTATCTATAAAGGGGCTATTCAAAGAAAAATCAAAATCAAAATTTTAAAAGCACAAATGTCGAGCATTGAAATCCAATCACATTATATATAGAGAGAGAGAGTTAGGGAGGGAAAAGCTAGCATTATGTAACTGTTATGTGGTTTGATAGTAGGCATGTGTGTATTGTGAAATATATATGAAAGTGTATAGGAGGATTTGGGTTTCAAAACAATAGCTATCCAGTTACACTACTCATGGCATATTGGTTAACAATCTACAATATACACCCTATTTAATCATAACATGCATGGCTAACCATATATATATATAAAGAGGTAGAGATTTAGTTATGTATCTATATACATTATAACATGTATGCATAAACTCTATTATATCTATATAGATATATGAACATAACATAGAGAGGAAAGGTTAGGTTTACATGGCAGTGTATACTAAGTTAGGGTGTGTGTGTGCCCTTGCACAGGGTTATAGCTTTAGTATTGAAAGGTTAAACCCAGTTTTAGTTTAGCATTTACATACAAAATCTGAAAATAAGCTAACATTTAAACCATTGTAATATTAACACAATGCAGTTTCAGATTTTTAGGGATTTGCAACATCACAACTAACTCAATGCTTTCAATATATCCTAACATGATAGAGAAGAAACCCTAACATACTATCCATACATTTAGCTATGCATACAGTTCAGTATTACATATTAAATCTGAAATTGAACTAAATATTGGAAATCAATGTGAAAATATTAACATGTATTCAGTTTTAGGATTTGGAGAAATTTGAACATCAACCAACCCAATGTTTATCACAACCACAACCTAACATGTAAGAATATGAAACCTAACATTATATCCCTACATACAACAATGTATATAGCTCAAAATATTACATTAAAAAAAATAGCAAATTGAACTAAACATTTGGAATCCAGTATTAAGGGTTAATATGCACACAGTCTCAGATTTGACAAATTCAAACATAAACTCAACCAATTTCCCAAAAAAAAATGAAACCCTGTATATAACATACATGTGCAGTGATGTAAACAAAACTAATAACATGAAACCTATATTTGAATTACAAATTTAAACTGGAAAAGCAGAAAACCAGTCTATGATATTGTATCAGAATTATTGGTGTTTTGAGAATTTAAACATCAACAACATACTAATATGTATTTTAGATAGGTGAAAAATCAAGGTGCAGCATGCATACGTATTAGGCAAGGGTCTGTGTCCACTATATATATATTCTCATGTCCTAATATAAAAATCAAATTCTACATCAAGACCAACATTTAGATTCCTACCAAGATTGCAAAGTAGGTGATTGGTGTAATCAAGACAGTTTTATTATTATTATTATTATTTAATATAAGGATAGTAGCAAAAAGGAATAACAATAAAATCTATTCTGCTTATTTGTTTAAAAGAAGAAACCATTTTGAAACCCTGAGCTAAAATATCAAATCCAATATAAGGTCTAGCAAAATTATCGATTCATTGTATTAAGAAGAAATTCATAGCAAGAAGTTACACAAAGGTTTATAAAAACAGCTAAACCTACTCCTAAGTTAAACAATGAGAAGCGAAATAAAAACAAAACAACAATAAATCCTTTTTTTTTGAATGACTGAAACAAAAGTAGAGAAAACAAGTTCGAAAATATTTAAGGTACAATCTGATAATCATATGCGTCTATCCAAAATCATGATACTCTAAATCCTCGTCATACTAGTAAGCAAGGCTACGATAATCACAAAGTCCTCGACTTAGGCACATACCTCTAGAATCATGGTATTTAACATTTTTGCGATGCCGCTAGCTTGGCTGCAAAAATCTTAAATTCCCACACCCGAAAAATATATCCAAGTCAGACTATATGTCCTCACCATGCTGGCTAATGTGACTGTAGAAGACTAGATTCCATAACATAGATGACCTAGCCCATATGATTTCATCTTGACAAAATTAAATTAAATCAACAATGAATACCCAAAAAAATCAAATCATCAACGAACATCAAGATTCAAAAATGAACAAAAATCCATCAAGTCATATAAATACAAACTCGGATGCGACAGCTAACATCAAGATTCAAAATTCAACAATTATCCATCAAAATCAATAAATACAAACTCAAATTCAACAATAATCCATCAAAATGAAATTCAACAACAGAAAGTAAAGATAAATCAATTCAAGGAAAAAAAGAGTTTTCAAATCGAAGTTAAAATAAGATTCTCAAGGGTCGTCCTAGGAATCTCTCAAGAAATCCTAACTGTGATTGAGTACCTTCAAAAATATATCCTAATCCTACTGCAGGCTGTAGTAGTACTCTAATTCGAATACCACTACACAAACTCGACCTGCATGGGCCGCCACTAAAAACGTGTCACGACCCGCACCCTAGAGTAAGGGCACGAGACGTGGGTACGTCCAGCCTACGCCGCAGTATCGGCGGTAGAACATTGTCCTAGGTCTCATGCATCTAACAGTATAAGGCTAAGCAGTTTATACTCCCCGAATGGGGGTGACATAGCAGAATGTAAACTCAATCACATCTAAGGTAGAGCATAATGGAAGATAGATAAAACATGAAATCCAAAAGAGATACAGCAGATAGAAGTCTAAGTGTCTAAGATACACAACCCAAAAATATATCTCAAAGCTCAAATACAGTAATCCATAAATACAACTCAAGACAACTGAAAATAAACTATGAGAAAACCCTAGTTATCTATACAACCTCTACTGTGTCTCCTCTAGGCTAGCAGGTAACCTCCAGGCTATCTGTAAAATTTATCAACAGGTCTAGTCAGGACAGGAGCGAGCACAATATATCTCAACAGTTCATAGCAGGTTAGAAAATATAAACATGCAGTAGAGTAAGATACAGGATCTGAAAGAAATACAGTATGTAAACAGAGAGAGAACTGTAATAGAAATATCTACTATAAATAGAGAACTAATAGTGGCTAGTGATGTAGAGTACATGATAGCACATGTGAACAGAACAGATTTGTACATGATCTACACTAAAGAGTTTCACATGATCTACACTACTATGGAATTGTTCACATGACTACTAGCACTCCCCCGTTTCCCCAATCAATACACAAGGATCTAAGCAGGTTATGTTATTATACATGATATCACATGGGAGCCCATGAAAGGGTGCACATGATAGTATACATGAGGGCTCCGTGAACATGAGAGTACATGATTCACAGGAGTGTACATATATGGTGAAAGCACAGGAGTACATGATGAAAGTGAAACGCACATGACACAATGTACCCGATGCTCCCGAGGGGGATAACATCGCATGAAGAGATCCATATAGTACTAATCCGTGATAATATCGTGACAGCATCAAGTAAGGTAATCTAAAGCAGGAATATAATTCTAAGCAGGATATGAAATGATCAGAGAATGTACTCGCCTGCTATCTGAATGTCTAAGGAAATGTACTGTCCGAGGAGAGGCGTCTGACTCCTATTTAGAATAGCACAAGTCACAACAAGTCCAAAATGGTAAAATAAAGCTCTACTATGCATTCTACATGATTCTAGGTCATTCTAGGTCAAAGTCAACTCTTGGTCAACTCTGGTCAACCGTACTAGTCAAACTAGGTTAACTAGGCAGTACTAGGTCTAAACCTAGACTAACAAGTCTCATTAGGCCTAACCAAGCCTAGACTATCACTCACACAAAATCACAAAGCTACACAAGTTATCAAACACACATTACATATATATTTTTATTACAAGCAAAGTGCATAAAGACAAGGAGTGAGTGATACATGAATATGGATATGGCAATGTGTACATAGCAGTACAATGTGTTCAAGTGTGAGGGGGTTATGTTAGAAGGATAACATTTAGCAAGGGTTCATTGTGTCACATAGAAGAAATAACATGTAAAGCATAGGTTTAACATGTGTGTGTGTGGGTGTTAATCATAACAAAAGGATTTATTTATACATCAAAGGGTTTTCTCATAACAGTAAGTAGGTTTTATGTGTATTCATGCTTGGGGGTTACTGTCAACATGTAGAAGGGGGTTTTAACATATGAACATGGTGCTAAGTGCTAATATGGCATCATACATTCCTATCATGTTGGCATTCATATATAGCATACATTCATACTTGATTACGTTACTTACTTACATATGGATACTTGCATACATGTTTCAATACCTTGCATTACCCACTTGCTTGCATTTCATCCATTCATTCATGCATTGCATTGCATTGCATTGCATTCATTCATTCATTCATGCGCCTACACATGCATATTTGAATACATTATATACTTTCATACATTATATCATTTATGCATACTCTATATTATATTACATTCTCTTAACACACACACACACACACACACACACAGAGATATATATATATATATATATATATATATATATATATATTTATATATATATATACACATGCATACATACATATTTGTACATACAAGGATATACAAAATGCATATGTCGTATAGTAATCTTCTACTTAAAATCAATACTAATTAAGCATTCATTAAATTCTAGGATTAAAGTATGTTATAGATCTTTGTGTTAGCTTTCCGAAACTTTAAACGGATCGCATTTTCGTGTCCGAAAGCTCCCTGAATCGCAAAAACACCGAAACGCGTTCGTCTTTCGTACAACTGACACTTAAATAATTTTATAGAAAGTTTCAGAACGAATTTGGCTTATTAAAATAAATATTTGGAAAGCTAACTTCGATACGGTTATTTTAAAAAAAATGGGAGATAAATTGGAGTTTTAAGCTAAAAGTTATGACATTTCTAAGTTGCTATTGCTACTAAAAACGTGGATAAATATTATGACGAATTTAGGTAGTTTGAGACAAAAGAAACACAAGTATATAACATAATATGTCAAGAACTCACTCTCTACACTAATATATATATATGAGACACTATAGAACACATCTTCAATAAAAAAGTATGAGATTAAACATGTAATAATTCATTCATACATAACAACAATACATAGTGTGTCCAAATTTAGGGTTTTCCCACATGGACACAACCACAACACAAGGACACTCCTGTGACCTCCAAATAGACATGAAATGGACACAAATGGAGATACAACCATGGGGGTCATTCCTATGGGTTCAAAATATTCCTATATACATGTAGGGATGGATTAGAGGAGAGATTATACCTTCCGAAAGAGAGATTCAAAAGAAAATCCTTCCGACACGACACCGACACGTAGAGATTCTAAAAGGACACGAACGAGCTCTGAATCCTCCCAAATTTGGCTAGCACCCTCTAACCATGGAGTAGAGGAGAAATGAAGAAGATTTGGTAGAAGAAGGGGTTGATTTGGAGATGAAATCAATGGAGGTTCATCTCTAAATTAATTTGGGAAAGAACAAGAGAGAGAAAGTGGATGAAAACAAATGAATAAAGGAGTGACTCACTCCTTATCCCCCCATTGGTGGCTGCCCAAAATGGTGAGGTGTCCCCTATTTGAATGTCCAAAATGTCCTCCACTAATCTATTTGATTTAAATTAGGAATGGGTTAAAGCTTGAGGTCAATTTAGTCTAGTTTAAGTCTCTAATTAAACTAAACCTATCCATAAATAATTAGTCTAACTACTAACTAAAATTAAAATCATGTGGACTAAAATTAAAATCATGTGGGCCATGCCTAACTAGTGTGCGGGTCCCACTAGAGTCAAACTAGCCCCCGGGTCCCCGTTTCAAGTCGGATTGAGTTAAAATTCGAACCCGACTCAAATAACCCCAAAACAATACCATAAATAATAAAATAAATTTCAACCCCAAAATAATATCATAAATAATAAAATAAATTTTAAAAATATTCAAAAATAAAAAATGACAAAAATACTCCTGTTTCTGAAAACTGGGGGTGACAGGAATAAAAGTTAGTGTTTTATAAAACAAATTACACTTTTGGGTAGCCCTAGACTAGTAGAAGACGTACCCACTTGACTGAGCACGAATTGGTGCCGTGTCCGTGTCCAAAATGGACACGAACACGCTGTGCACTGAACACACACAGTGCCCTGCTCATACGTGTCTCGTACTCACCGTACAGAGCACGTGGACACGCCAAAATTGGCATGGATACGGGGGCAATGTCTGCGAACATGCCCCCAAAGTTTTATGATGTGTCGTTTTGTATCGAACACGGATTCGGGGCCGTACTGGCCACACACACGCACGTTCAGTCAAAAAAATCGACTTAGACACGGACCCCATGTCCCACGCACACGTGTCGTGGTGTCGTGTCAGGGTGACACACGTGTAGCCCATCATTGGGCGGACACTTGGACACGAGCACGAGGTATGTCGTGTCCTGTGTGACGAGCACGAGACACTCGACCGCGTGCACGACGCGGTCTGAAACATACATTTTTATCCACTAATACGCGTGTCGTGTCGAGTATAGACACCACGTGGGCACGAATCAAGGTATTGGATACGTGCACTAACCCTAGGCGTACCTATTGACACGAGCACATGATGTGAGTGTGTGTGTGTGTGTCGTGTCCTAGAGCTAATTGCACACGTGCACGACACAGTGCACTGTTAGTGTGTGTCAGTGTTACCCGATTTGGGTTTTCTCGTCCTGGACACGTTGTGTCGTGTCGTGGTGGACTCCCATGGACAAACACGACACGTACACACATGGGGCTAGGGTTACCAACCACTGTTTGTGGGTATTGGTTAGGTTTTTGATTTCGATTTGGGATATTCCCAATTTCTGATACACTGCACAGTAAACCCAATTCTGGGTTATTTCCAGTTTTTCCAAAATAAATTTTGAATTGATTTTATTATATATCTATGTGTATATTTGTCTATATATACACTGTATATATATGTACATATGTATATATATGTGTATGTAAGTGTGAGAGTGTATATATATAGGTGTATGTAGGTATATAGATATGTGTGTGTATGCATGTATTGTGTGTGTATGTGTTTGTGTGGTTCTCAGAAATTCTGAGAACCCCCCCCCCCTCTTACTGTTACACACACACACACACCATTACCCCTTCCCATGACCCCCTCACACACACATCATCACACCCTTTCTCTATTTCCCTCTCTCACTATATTTATATCGGTTTATATATATATATATATATATATATATATATATATATATATATATATATATATATATATATATATATTGAATTGTATATAGAGGGCTATGGATATATATTACATAGATGTAGGTTTACCTATATTTAGCTATATGTGAACCTATGTGTAGTGACCTAGAAATATTAGCCTATGGTCATAGTCACTAGCCTATGGCAACTTAGGGGCTAGCCCTAATTTAACCATTGGCCATTGACTTAGGTAGTTGACCAAAGTCAACCATTAGGTCAAACTTGACCCAATTAACCTAGAATTGACTAAGATTAACCTAAAGTGACTAGTTAAGCTAAGTTTGACTAAATCTTAACTAGTTTGACATTGGTTGACCTAACTTTGACTAGTTTGACCTAGTTTGACTTTTAAAGTTGACCAGAGTTGACCAAGAGTTGACTTTTGACCAGATTGACCTAAAATCATGTAGTATGCATTGTATACTCTATTTTTACCATTGTGGATATATTGTGACCTGTTTTACTCTAAATAAGACTCTGTGACACCAGTTCGAACATCTATTCAAATCAATCATACAGGGTAACAGGCGAGTACATTCTCTGATCATTTCATACTTGTTAGGACTTATATTCTTGCTCTAGATTACTTTACATGATGCTGTCACGTCATTATCACGGATTGGTACTATATGGATCTTGTCATGCGATGTTACCTCCCTCTGGGTGCATTACATACAGTTATCATATACTTTTCACGAACATCTTGTATTTTATGTACACCGCTTTCATGTATACTCTTGTACAATCTTGTACTCTCATGATCACGTGAGCAAACATGATAAAAACCTCTTGTACAAGGTAACGTAACTTGACTGGATCGTTGTGTACTAATTGGGGAGGGTGAGTAGGAAATGGTTATGTGATCAAAATCCCATCTTGTGAAATCTTGTGAAATCATGTATATGTCCATGGTACTCTCACGTATGATGGAGTTACCCTTGTATTGTCCTAAACCGTTTATATAACCATCTCATGCTCTAAATCACAGGTTACCTACAGTTCTTACTTATCATATATATCGATATTTCCAGTTATCAAATCTCTCTCATTTTTATATATATTTCTTTACAGTCCATATATCTTACTCTTTGCATGCTTTACATTTCCCAACATGATATGAACTACGTAAGATGTATTGTGTTCGTTCCTGTCCTGACTGGACCTGTTGAAAATATTACAGATGATGATGGTGACTGTCCTACCTTCTATGGGACACCTGAGGGTGACCTTCAGGAGCCTGAGGAGCATTTAGCTCAGTAGAGGGTGCCTAGTCTAGTCTAGTGTTTATAGTTTTCAGTTTGTATCGGATTGTTCCGATTGTTAGTTGTGACTTAGTTATATTTCAGGTCTTGTATTTATTTGTGTTGGACATCTACTTTGTGTGGTGTGATAACTCTATTTATATTCAGTTTCTTCCTTTTATCTGATTCCATATCATGCTCTATCTTTCCTAGACTTGTGTTTGAGATATAGAGTTGAGATGTTATGTTATACCTCCATGCGGAGATGACAGGTTTATATATCTTGTTGTTAGATGTTAGATGTTAGATGTTAGATGTTATAGATGACCTATACAGCGTTCTACCGCCGACACTGCGGCGTAGGCTGGACATATCCACGTTCTCGTGCCCCTAATCAGGGTGCGGGTCGTGACACATTTTTGTGGTGGCCCATGCAGGTCCTGTGTCGAAATTAGTACGATCTTGTAATGGTGCTCGACGTAGAGTACTAATTACGAGCCTACAATTAGGATGTAGGACCTAGGACATGATAGGAGTTTCTCAATCACACCTAGGAAAATTTCTGATCTTTTGATTTTCATGATTACTCTCCTTGTATTAAATTAACTGTCCTTCTTTGATAAATCTACTCATGTGCCATATTGATCTCTTTGTTTCAATTCGTCTCCAGGATGACGAAGACGCACCCGCAGGCCACTGGATCGAGTAGCTTGCCCGATAGATCTAACCAGGCTGAGGAGGAGGTTCACGAGACTGCCCCCAGTGATTCCACTATCCCGGAGACCCCGGCAGTTGCACAGGGAGGTCTACTACCTCCACCCCAGAGGGTTTTGGTCGTCGTTTCGGAGATGCTACCACCACCACCTCCGATACCGACGGATACACATCATATGTTCCTTCTCCTTCAGCAGATGATGGAGACTCAGCGGGCCCAGGCAGAGGTATCGCAGCGCCAGTCAGAGGCATCACACCGTCAGACTGAGATGCTGAGGCAGAGCATGGAGAACTCGCATCAGCTTGCACTGGCAGCAGTAGAGAGAGTGGCACCGGGCACGGTACAGGGCCCTACTGGCCAGCAGCCGTACCAGCAGCAGTCCAAGCCGGGGACAGTACTAGACTTTAGGAAGATGAGCTCCAGGGACTTCATGGGCACGGAGGGCATCCTTTATGCAGACGACTGGCTAGAGGACGTGCATCGGAGTATGGAGCTGGCAGAGCTTCCTAGAGCACTTTGGGTTTCGACCGCAGCCAGCCGATTCTTCGACATCGCGCTGACATGGTATCGCATGGATCCTCATGCATCAGTGAGAGAGCTGACATGGGAGAACTTCTGGAGGCTCTTCAAGGAGAAGTTCTTCCCGGACGTGGCTCTTACAGCATTGGAGGGCCAGCTCGTGGGTCTAGTACAGGGGAACTCGTCGATGGACGAGTATGCAACAGAGTTCTTCCGCCTTAGCAGGTTCGCTTCCGATATGATCCAGGATGAGGGGCAGAAGGCTCGTAAGTTCCGTAGGGGACTTATTCATTCAGTGCGCACCCGCACCTCGGGACGCCGTGATGCGACGTTCGATCAGATATTGATGGACGCGCAGATTGCAGAGGAGGACTTCGGCCTCAAGCCGAAGAGAGGCAGTGATGCCTTAGGGGCTAGTTCTAGTGTAGGGCCAGCCAAGCGCCCTCACATACAGCAGAGGCCAGTTCAGCAGCCATTACAGGGCCAGAGAAATGTACTTCACCAGCAGGCATCCAGGCATCAACAACACACTATATGTAACTTCTGTAAGAAGTAAGGTCACGAATGGGACGACTGTAGGAAGAGGTAGGGCCTGTGTTTGCTTTGTGGTTCAGCAAAGCATTAGTTGAGAGAGTGTCCCAAGAACTTGGCACGATTGGCTCAGGCAGCAGCAGGAGCTAGGGCTCCGACAGGGCAGCAGACGGGACTACCGTTGCAGACTCAGCAGCAGAGGTTTGTCCAGCATCAGCAGCAGGCCAAGGGAGGCCAGCCGGGGCAAGCTTTCGCCATGGCAGTCGATGATGCACAGACAGAGGAAGAGCTGATTGCAGGTTCCAACCTTTTCGATTCTATTTCTATATTTGCCTCCTTATAACTGTCTTAAAATTCGATTCTATCTGTTCCTTGTAGTTGATAAATTTTGTTTGGATATTTCATTGTCAATTATTTTCTTCTGAGATAAGTCGTATGGGCTAGGTCGTCTCGATTATGGGATCTAGAGTCTTCTATAGTCATGTTAGCTGGCATAGTGAGGACATATAGTCGAATTTTGGACGTATTTTTCGGGTGTAGGAATTTAAGGTTTTCGCGGCCAGGCATGCGGCAATACGAAAATTTTAAATACCATGATTCTAGAGGTATGTACCTTAGTCGAGGACTCTGTGAATATCGTAGCCTTGTTCACTAGCATGACGAAGATTTCGAGTATCATGATTTTGAACAGACGCATTTGATTATCGGACTGTGTGTTTGAGTCTGTGATTGTTGGGGTGTTTGACCTAGAAGGAGTACGACCATTCTAATTTCGAGGACAAAATTTTTCTAAGGAGGGTAGACTTGTAGCACCCAGTTTCTAAAATGAGGGTAATTTTAAAATTTTGTAATTATAATTATTTAATAATGATATTTAAACCATATTATGATTTTTGGTAATTTTTAGTTAATTTAAAACTATTTAAAACCACGACTTGTGATTTTGATGTTTTGCTAGTGCAACCTTAGAGATTACTTAACCTAGAGACTAACCATGATCATATGAGCCTAGCCATAGGTTTAGAACATCAAGTTAGGGCTTTTTAGCCTAAGAGGTATTTTGGTAATTTACTAGGAATTATTGGAATTATTGGATTTATGTGAATTATTATTATTTAATTATTGTCATGAGAGCCCCTAACCTAGTTTACCCTAATCTAGAGGTTAGCCACTAACCTAGAGACTAGAGCATGGATATTACATATTAGTCAAGGTAGGAAAATATCTAAGATATTTACATATTAGATAATTTTCTTGAAACCCTCAAAAGATCTATTACTTTGGCATGAAAGTCCATGCCTTCACCATGAAGGAAGGCAAGAGGACACCCCCTTGCCATGGCAGGCCAACGACACCCCCTACCATGCCCCCTTCCTATATGTACACCCCCCTTCATTCATGCCCATTTTCATACTACCAAAAACCTAGTTTTTTCCCTCTACCTTCACAACCTCATAACTTCACCATTTTAGCTCCAAATTGATCCAAATTTCTGGCATTGGAACCCCCTACTGTTGAGGATGCTAAGGGAGGCTAGCTAGCCCGGTTACACAAGCTTTTGGCATCATCAATCGAACAGGACACCCCCCTCCAAAACCTTGATTCTTGAGTTTTCACTCAATAGGTAAACACCCTCAAAACCCTATTAATATTATGATTTCTCTTCATGGTTACATGCATCTAGGTACCTTGGACCTATAGGCCATGTTTGGTAGGATATGGATGTGGTTTGGTGTCCGTATCGGACACGTATCTAGGTTAAATTTTAGTATTAGGTGAAATGCCACTTAGGAATAAAAGTTAGTGTTTTGTAAAACAAATTACACTTTTGGGTAGCCCTAGACTAGTAGAACACGTACCCACTTGACTGAGCACGAATTGGTGCTGTGTTCGTGTCCAAAATGGACACGAACATGCTGTACACTGAACACACAGTGCCCTGCTCACACGTGTCTCGTACTCACTGTACAGAGCACGTGGATACGCCAAAATTAGCATGGACACGGGGGCAATGTCTGCGAACATGCCCCCAAAGTTTCACGATGTGTCGTTTTGTATCGGACACGGATTCGGGGCCGCACTGGCCACACACACGCACGTTCAGTAAAAAAATTGACTTAGACACGGACCCCGTGTCCCACGCACACGTGTCGTGGTGTCGTGTCAGGGTGACACACGTGTAGCCCATCATTGGGCGGACACTTGGACACGAGCATGAGGTGTGTCGTGTCCTGTGTCACGAGCACGAGACACTCGACCGCGTGCACAACGCGGTCTGAAACACACATTTTTACCCACTGATATGCGTGTCGTGTCGAGTGTAGACACCACGTGGACACGAATCTGGGTGTTGGACACGTGCACTAACCCTAGGCGCACCTACTGACACGAGCACGTGATGTGAGTGTGTGTGTGTCGTGTCCTAGAGCTAATTGCACACGTGCACGACACAGTGCACTATTAGTGTGTGTCAGTGTTACCCGATTTGGGTTTTCTCATCCTGGATACGTTGTGTCGTGTCGTGGTGGACTCCCATGGACACACACGACACGTATACACATGGGGCTAGGGTTACCAACCACTGTTTGTGGGTATTGGTTAGGTTTTTGGTTTCGATTTGGGGTATTCCCAATTTCTGATACACTGCACAGTAAACCCAATTCTGGGTTATTTCCAGTTTTTCCAAAATAAATTTTGAATTGATTTTATTATATATCTATGTGTATATTTATCTGTATATACACTGTATATATATGTACATATGTATATATATGTGTATGTAAGTGTGAGAGTGTATATATATGTGTATGTAGGTATATTGATATGTGTGTGTATGCGTGTATTGTGTGTGTCTGTGTTTGTGTGGTTCTCAGAAATTCTGAGAACCCCCCCCCCCCCCCTCTTACTGTTACACACACACACACCATTACCCCTTCCCATGACCCCCTCACACACACATCATCACACCCTCTCTCTATTTCCCTCTCTCACTATATATATATAGGTTTGTATATATATATATATATATATATATATATTTTATATATATATATTTTTTTTTTATATATATATATATATATATATATATATATATATATATATATATATATATATTTTTATATATATATATATATATATATATATATATATAAATATATATATAAAATATATATATATATATATATATATATATATATATATATATATATATATATATATATAGGTTTATATATATATATATATAGGTTTATATATATATATATATATATATATATATATATATTTTTTTTTTTATATATATATATATATATATATATATATATATATATATATTTTATATATATATAAATATATATATATATATATATATATATATATATATATATATATATATATATATATATATATATATATATTGAATTGTATATAGAGGGCTATGGATATATATTACATAGATGTAGGTTTACCTATAGATAGCTATATGTGAACCTATGTGTAGTGACCTAGAAATATTAGCCTATGGTCATAGTCACTAGCCTATGGCAACTTAGGGGCTAGCCCTAATTTGACCATTGGCCCTTGACTTAGGTAGTTGACCAAAGTCAACCATTAGGTCAAACTTGACCCAATTAACCTAGAATTGACTAAGATTAACCTAAAGTGACTAGTTAAGCTAAGTTTGACTAAACCTTAACTAGTTTGACATTGGTTGACCTAACTTTGACTAGTTTGACCTAGTTTGACTTTTAAAGTTGACCAGAGTTGACCAAGAGTTGACTTTTGACCAGATTGACCTAGAATCATGTAGTATGCATTGTATACTCTATTTTTACCATTGTGGATATATTGTGACCTGTTTTACTCTAAATAGGACTCTGTGACACCAGTTCGGACATCTATTCGTATCAGTCATACAGGGTGACAGGCGAGTACATTCTCTGATTATTTCATACTTGTTAGGATTTATATTCTTGCTCTAGATTACTTTACATGATGCTGTCACGTCATTATTACGGATTGGTACTATATGGATCTTGCCATGCGACGTTACCTCCCTCGGGGTGCATTAGATACAGTTGTCATGTGCTTTTCACGAACATCTTGTATTTCATGTACACTGCTTTTATGTATACTCTTGTGCAATCTTGTACTCTCATGATCACGTGAGCAAACATGATAAAAACCTCTTGTACAAGGTAATATAACTTGACAGGATCGTTGTGTACTATTTGGGGAGGGTGAGTAGGAAATGGTTATGTGATCAAAATTCCATCTTGTGAAATCTTGTGAAATTATGTATATATCCATGGTACACTCACGTATGATGGAGTTACCCTTGCATTGTCCTAAACCGTTTATATAACCATCTTATTTTCTAAATCACAGGTTACCTACACTTCTTACTTATCATATATATCGATATTTCTAGTTATCAAATCTCTCTCGTTTTTATATATATTTCTTTACAGTCCATGTATCTTACTCTTTGTATGCTTTACATTTCCCAATATGATATGAACTGCATGAGATGTATTGTGCTCATTTCTGTCCTGACTGGACCTGTTAAAAATATTACAGATGATGATGGTGACTGTCCTACCTTCTATGGGACACATGAGGGTGACCTTCAGGAGCCTGAGGAGCATTTAGCTCAGTAGAGGGTGCCTAGTCTAGTCTAGTGTTTATAGTTTTCAGTTTGTATCGGATTGTTCCAATTGTTAGTTGTGACTTAGTTATATTTCAGGTCTTGTATTGATTTGTGTTGGACATCTAATTTGTGTGGTGTGATAACTCTATTTTAATCAGTTTCTTCCTTTTATCTGATTCCATATCATGCTCTATCTTTCCTAGACTTGTGTTTGAGATATAGAGTTGAGATGCTATGTTATACCTCCGTGCGGAGATGACAGGTTTATATATCTTGTTGTTAGATGTTAGATGTTAGATGTTAGATGTTATAGATGACCTATACAGCGTTCTACCACCGACCCTGCGGCGTAGGCTGGACGTACCCACGTTCTCGTGCCCCTAATCAGGGTGCGGGTCGTGACACGTTTTTGTGGTGGCCCATGCAGGTCCTGTGTCACAATTAGTGCGATCTCGTAATGGTGCTCGACTTAGAGTACTAATTACGAGCCTGCAAATAGGACGTAGGACCTAGGACATGATAGGAGTTTCTCAATCACACCTAGGAAAATTTCTGATCTTTGATTTTCATGATTACTCTCCTTGTATTAAATTAACTGTCCTTCTTTGATAAATCTACTCATATGCCATATTGATCTCTTTGTTTCAATTCGTCTCCAGGATGACGAAGACGCACCCGCAGGCTACTGGATCGAGTAGCTTGCCCGATAGATCTGACCAGGTTGAGGAGGAGGTTCACGAGACTGCCCCCAGTGATTCTACTATCCCGGAGACCCCGGCAGTTGCACAGGGAGGTCTACTACCTCCACCCCAGAGGGTTTCGGTCGTCGTTCCGGAGATGCTACCGCCACCACCTCCGATACCGACGGATACACATCATATGTTCCTTCTCCTTCAGCAGATGATGGAGACTCAACGGGCCCAGGCAGAGGCATCGCAGCGCCAGTCGGAGGCATCACACCGTCAGATTGAGATGCTGAGGTAGAGCATGGAGAACTCGCATCAGCTTGCACTGGCAGCAGTGGAGAGAGTGGCACCGAGTACGGTACAGGGCCCTACTGGCCAGCAGCCGTACCAGCAGCAGTCCAGGCCGGGGACAGTACTAGACTTTAGAAAGATGAGCTCCAGGGACTTCATGGGCACGGAGGGCATCCTTTATGCAGACGACTGGCTAGAGGACCTGCAACGGAGTATGGAGCTGACAGAGCTTCCTAGAGCACTTTGGGTTTCGGCCGCAGCCAGCCGATTCTTCGATATCGCGCTGACATGGTACCGCACGGATCCTCATGCGTCGGTGAGAGGGCTGATATGGAAGAACTTCCGGAGGCTCTTCAAGGATAAGTTCTTCCTGGACGTGGCTCTTACATCATTGGAGGGCCAGTTCGTGGGTTTAGTGCAGGGGAACTCGTCGGTGGACGAGTATGCAGCAGAGTTCTTCCGCCTTAGCAGGTTCGCTCCCGATATGATCCAGGATAAGGGGCAGAAGGCTCGTAAGTTCCGTAGGAGACTTATTCATGCAGTGCGCACCCGTACCTCGGGACGCCGTGATGCGACGTTCGATCAGATATTGATGGACGTGCATATTACAGAGGAGGACTTCGGCCTCAAGCCGAAGAGGGGCAGTGATGCTTTAGGGGCTAGTTCTAGTGCAGGGACAACCAAGCGCCCTCACATACAGCAGAGGCCAGTTCAGCAGCCGTTACAGGGCCAGGGACATGTACTTCACCAGCAGGCACCCAGGCAGCAACAACACACTATATGTAACTTCTGTAAGAAGCAAGGTCACGGATGGGACGACTGTAGGAAGAGGCAGGGCCTGTGTTTGCTTTGTGGTTCAGCAGAGCATCAGTTGAGGGAGTGTCCCAAGAACCTGGCACGATTGGCTCAGGCAGCAGCAGGAGCTAGGGCTCCGACAGGGCAGCAGACGGGACTACCGTTGCAGACTCAGCAGCAGAGGTTTGTCCAGCATCAGCAGCAGGCCAAGGGAGGCCAGCCGGGGCGAGCTTTCGCCATGGCAGTCGATGATGCACAGACAGAGGGAGAGCTGATTGCAGGTTCCAACATTTTTGATTCTATTTCCGCATTTGCCTCCTTATAACTGTCTTGAAATTCGATTCTATCTGTTCCTTGTAGTTGATAAATTTTGTTCGGATATTTCATTGTAAATTATTTTCTTCTGAGATAAGTCGTATGGGCTAGGTCGTCTCGATTATGGGATCTAGAGTCTTCTATAGTCATATTAGCTGGCATAGTGAGGACATATAGTCGGATTTTGGACGTATTTCTCGGGTATGGGAATTTAAGGTTTTTGCGGCCAGGCATGCGGCAATGCAAAAATTTTAAATACCATAATTCTAGAGGTATGTACCTTAGTCGAGGACTCTGTGAATATCGTAGCCTTGCTCACTAGCATGACGAAGATTCTGAGTATCATGATTTTGGACAGACGTATATAATTATCGGACTGTGTGTTTGAGACTGTGATTGTTGGGGTGTTTGACCTAGAAGGAGTATGACCATTCTAATTTCGAGGGCGAAATTTTTCTAAGGAGGGTAGACTTGTAGTACCCAATTTCTAAAATGAGGGTAATTTTGAAATTTTGTAATTATAATTATTTAAAAATGATCTTTAAACCATATTATGATTTTTGGTGATTTTTAGTTAATTTAAAACTATTTAAAACCATGACTTGTGATTTTGATGCTTTGCTAGTGCAACCTTAGAGATTACTTAACCTAGAGACTAACCATGATCATATGAGCCTAACCATAGGTTTAGAACATCAAGTTAGGGCTTTTTAGCCTAAGGGGTATTTTGGTAATTTACTAGGAATTATTGGAATTATTGGATTTATGTGAATTATTATTATTTAATTATTGTCATGAGAGCCCCTAACCTAGTTTATCCTAATCTAGAGGTTAACCACTAACCTAGAGACTAGAGGATGGATATTACATATTAGTCAAGGTAGGAAAATATCTAAGATATTTACATATTAGATAATTTCCTTGAAAACCTCAAAAGATCTATTACTTTGGCATGAAAGTCCATGCCTTCACCATGAAGGAAGGCAAGAGGACACCCCCTTGCCCTGGCAGGCCAAGGGCACCCCCTACCATGCCCCCTTCCTATATGTACACCCCCCTTCATTCATACCCATTTTCATACTACCAAAAACCTAGTTTTTTCCCTCTACCTTCACAACCTCATAACTTCACCATTTTAGCTCCAAATTGAGCCAAATTTCTTGCATTGGAACCCCCTACTGTTGAGGATGCTAAGGGAGGCTAGCTAGCCAGGTTACACAAGCTTTTGGCATCATCAATCAAACATGACACCCCCCCAAATACCTTGATTCTTGAGTTTTCACTCAATAGGTAAACACCCTCAAAACCCTATTAATATTGTGATTTCTCTTCATGGTTGCTTGCATCTAGGTACCTTGGACCTATAGGCCATGTTTGGTAGGATATGGATGTGGTTTGGTGTCCGTATCGGACACGTATCTAGGTTAAATTTTAGTATTAGGTGAAATGCCACTTAGGAATAAAATTTAGTGTTTTGTAAAACAAATTACACTTTTGGGTAGCCCTAGACTAGTAGAACACGTACCCACTTGACTGAGCACGAATTGGTGCCGTGTCCGTGTCCAAAATGGATACGAACACGCTGTGCACTGAACACACACAGTGCCCTGCTCACACGTGTCTCGTACTCACCGTACAGAGCACGTGGACACGCCAAAATTGGCATGGACACGGGGGCAATGTCTGCGAACATGCCCCCAAAGTTTCATGATGTGTCATTTTGTATCGGACACGGATTCGAGGCCGCATTGGCCACACACACGCACGTTCAGTCAAAAAAATTGACTTAGACACGGACCCCGTGTCCCACGCACACGTGTCGTGGTGTCGTGTCAGGGTGACACACGTGTAGCCCATCATTTGGCGGACACTTGGATACGAGCACGAGGTGTGTCGTGTCCTGTGTCACGAGCACGAGACACTCGACCGCATGCACGACGCGGTCTGAAACACATATTTTTACCCACTGATACGCATGTCGTGTCGAGTGTAGACACCACGTGGACACAAATTAGGGTGTTGGACATGTGCACTAAACCTAGGCGCACCTACTGACACGAGCACGTGATGTGAGTGTGTGTGTGTGTCGTGTCCTAGAGCTAATTGTACACGTGCACGACACAGTGCACTGTTAGTGTGTGTCAGTGTTACCCGATTTAGGTTTTCTCGTCCTGGACACGTTGTGTCGTGTCGTGGTGGACTCCCATGAACACACACGACACGTACACACATGGGGCTAGGGTTACCAACCACTGTTTGTGGGTATTGGTTAGGTTTTTGGTTTCGATTTGGGGTATTCCCAATTTCTGATACACTACACAGTAAACCCAATTCTGGGTTATTTCCAGTTTTTCCAAAATGAATTTTGAATTGATTTTATTATATATCTATGTATATATTTGTCTGTATATACACTGTATATATATGTACATATGTATATATATGTGTATGTAAGTGTGAGAGTGTATATATATATATATGTGTATGTAGGTATATAGATATGTGTGTGCATGCATGTATTGTGTGTGTATGTGTTTGTGTGGTTCTCAGAAATTCTGAGAACCCCCCCCCCCCCCCCCCCCCCCCCCCCCCTCTTATTGTTACACACACATACCCCATTACCCCTTCCCATGACCCCCTCACACACACATCATCACACCCTCTCTCTATTTCCCTCTCTCACTATATATATATATATATATATATATATATATATATATATATATATATATATATATATATATATATATATATATATATATATATATATATATATATATAT
Source organism: Iris pallida (assembly GCA_029216955.1). Lineage (NCBI taxonomy): Eukaryota > Viridiplantae > Streptophyta > Magnoliopsida > Asparagales > Iridaceae > Iris > Iris pallida. Next base: position 3,465,021 of record JANAVB010011999.1, on the reverse strand, counting down.
ATATTATATTATATTATATATATATATATATAAAGGTGTATGTATATGTTGTAATATATATGTATATATATATATATATATATATAAAAAAAAAAAAATTAAAAAAAAAAAAATATATATATATATATATAAAGGTGTATGTATATGTTGTAATATATATGACTAGTTATATATATATATATATATATTGAATTGTATATAGAGGGCTATGGATATATATTACATAGATGTAGGTTTACCTAAAGATAGCTATATGTGAACCCATATATAGTGACCTAGAAATATTAGCCTATGGTCATAGTCACGAGCCTATGGCAACTTAGGGGCTAGCCCTAATTTGACCATTGGCCCTTGACTTAGGTAGTTGACCAAAGTCAACCATTAGGTCAAACTTGACCCAATTAACCTAGAATTGACTAAGATTAACCTAAAGTGACTAGTTAAGCTAAGTTTGACTAAACCTTAACTAGTTGGACATTGGTTGACCTAACTTTGACTAGTTTGACCTAGTTTGACTTTTAAAGTTCTCCAGAGTTGACCAAGAGTTGATTTTTGACCAGATTGACCTAGAATTATGTAGTATGCATTGTATACTCTATTTTTACCATTGTGGATATATTGTGACATGTTTTACTCTAAATAGGACTCTGTGACACCAGTTCGGACATCTATTCATATCAGTCATACAAGGTGACAGGCGAGTACATTTCTGATCATTTCATACTTGTTATGACTTATATTCTTGCTCTAGATTACTTTACATGATGCTGTCACGTCATTATCACGGATTGGTACTATATGGATCTTGCCATGCGATGTTACCTCCCTTGGGGTGCATTAGATACAGTTGTCATGTGCTTTTCACGAACATCTTGTATTTCATGTACACCGCTTTCATGTATACTCTTGTGCAATCTTGTACTCTCATGATCACGTGAGCAAACATGATAAAAACCTCTTGTACAAGGTAACGTAACTTGACTGGATCGTTGTATACTAATTGGGGAGGGTGAGTAGGAAATGGTTATGTGATCAAAATCCCATCTTGTGAAATCTTGTGAAATCATATATATGTCCATGGTACACTCACGTATGATGGAGTTACCCTTGCATTGTCCTAAACCGTTTATATAACCATCTCATGCTCTAAATCACAGGTTACCTACAGTTCTTACTTATCATATATATCGATATTTCCAGTTATCAAATCTCTCTCGTTTTTATATATATTTTTTTACAGTCCATGTATCTTACTCTTTGCATGCTTTACATTTTCCAACATGATATGAAATGCGTGAGATGTATTGTGCTCGTTCCTGTCCTGACTGGACCTGTTAAAAATATTACAGATGATGATGGTGACTGTCCTACATTCTATGGGATACATGAGGGTGACCTTCAGGAGCCTGAGGAGCATTTAGCTCAGTAGAGGGTGCCTAGTCTAGTCTAGTGTTTATAGTTTTCAGTTTGTATTGGATTATTCCGATTGTTAGTTGTGACTTAGTTATATTTCAGGTCTTGTATTTATTTGTGTTGGACATCTACTTTGTGTGGTGTGATAACTCTATTTATATTCAGTTTCTTCCTTTTATCTGATTCCATATCATGCTCTATCTTTCCTAGACTTGTGTTTGAGATATAGAGTTGAGATGTTATGCTATACCTCCGTGCGGAGATGACAGGTTTATATATCTTGTTGTTAGATGTTAGACGTTAGATGTTATTGATGACCTATACAGCGTTCTACCATCGACACTGCGGCGTAGGCTGGACGTACCCACGTTCTCGTGCCCCTAATCAGGGTGCGGGTCGTGACACATTCATCCGACGAATACTCAAAATCTAGCTACATCATTCTCCATCGAAAGTTCATCCAATAATTTTTGATCGCCTAGACTTATCGTCAACATGCACCACATTTTCTTTCTCGATGAAATTTTATATACGATATCGCATGGGTCATCTTATGGGTCTGCAACATTCAATTTGATTTGGCGTTCAAGTCTTCTAGTGTCAGCTGCCCCGAAGCTACGCTCGATAATTGTGGATCATCACCGAAGGACAGTTTACTACGAACCATGTTATATCTTATTTCGGAGCCAAATCACGTTCCGACGATTTCTATGCGACTACCCAATTCCGGACAAAACCATTTCTATCGATGCAACTGATGCGCAACTATCCTTCGAGTAAAGTCATGCACTACCGTCGACGATTTTGCAATTTATAAAATATCTACTCGTATCGAGTTCGAGTCTATCTTATTTGCGGTCGACACACAAGATGCTATATGCATCAATCAATCGTCGATGATTTATAGTCCCGTCTTGATCAATCACAAAGTTCATGATCAACCAGTTCGCACATTTTCGTATTGTTATTTACAACATTTTGATAGCACGAGGCACACTCCATTTTGTATTGTCACGTCGTGATTACGTTTCCTTACGTATCGATCTCGATACGTCGTATCAATTTCGATAGCGTAAGGGTCAACTTTGATTCTGTTTTAACGTCGACAACTTGCATTGCATACGTCCAAGTTCTCCACAAATATTTCTATACGTCTCGAATTATTTCTCGATTCATTGCATTCCGTTATGTTTTGATCGCGTAACCGAGTTACCGATTATCCAACATCGAACCCTCGAGTTATATGATCACATCCTCTAAGGTTTTGCGGGTTTCAATCGTACTCAAATGAGTATTGCCGTAACGTAACCAACTATCTCTTAGGCACTATTTACCCGCATCAACCAACTCTTCACCGAAGTCGCACATTGTGCGATCCAATTATAATTTGCCTCGCCCAACATTTCTATCGAGATCGCAAGTCGTGCGATTCGATTCACCTCGTCCAACATTTCTATCGAGATCGTAAGTCGTGCGACTCATTTATAAGTTCAAGTTTTCCTTTCCCGTCGATCCGATTATTGCTTCAAGGCGTAATCGTTTTGCTAGTCTCGGTCGTCCGACCGACTTATAATTTCCGTCCAATGTATCATTCATTGATACGAGTCTCGCCTTATCGTCCCAACCGATTTTCGAAGAACACTTGCATCAACATACCGTCATACAAATTTCCAATCGAGTCTTAGTACTCTTCCGTCCGTTGCGGACAAACCTTCCGCAATTCTCACAACGCGTCAATGTAATTTATCGCACAAGTGGTATATCATATACCACTCTGAATCGAGTCATTTATTACATACGTGGTATGGCATATACCACTCGGAAATTAAGTCATTTTCCTCGTATTATACTCACTATGAACCAACAATCTCTTCCGACTCACGATTTCTGCAGTGATCGTGCTTGATCACAACCGTAACTTTGATTAAATCAAATCCGACACAACTCGGCCAATGTTTTCATTTGCCAACACAAGTTCGGTGTGCAACCGAACGATTCATTCTATCGATTTATGATTTCAGTTTCTTTCCGTTTCATCTCGTGCAACGATTTATTTCTAATCTCTTTTGCGCTCCGTGCAACGATTACTTTGATATGCGTTGCACCACGTGCAACAATTTACTTCCGATACGCGTTGCACATCGTGCAATGACTTATTTTCGACATTCATTGCACCTCGTGCAACGAATTTATTTTTGACATCTGTTGTACCTCGTACAATGATTTATTCCCGACTTTCAAAGTCAATGCTCAAATCCGTTCAATACATTCGTTATTGACTTATCACTTTCATTGAACGAATTATTTAAGTTTCTGCATTACTGCAACTAATATTCATAACCCATTGTACTTCGTGCATCATTTCATTTCTCATTCAACATGTTACATTGCAACAACATCTCAAATCGTATTTCATAATTTGTTGCACTTACAGCAACTAATATTTCGCGGCTCGTTGCATTCAATGCAACGAAATGTTTTACGACTTTCTCCGCAACATCAAGTAAATTCGAAGTACTTGCGGTAATGTTACCCGACTTTGTATTAGACTTATTGTATGGAACATCCAATGCGGCATCAAGTAGAGTCAAGAGTGATTTGAAGTGGTGGTGGGCAACTCTTTGGAATAGAAACAAAGCAAACGTCCTGAAGAAATTGAGCCTAGAGCTCTGATACAAATCTGTCACACCCCGACCCGGAATCACCCGAATCATCGTCCTCATAGGGGGCGTGATGCCGCACGAGCCTGAAGTTGCGCTCGTGCAAGTCAAGATGACAAGTTCTTAAATGGTTTCTTTGATTTGATATTAACAACGAAAGGAAAACAAAGTATACGAAATAATACTCTTTATTGATATTCGAACTGAGATTACAAAGGCTTTCAATAGCCCAACTAGATTTGCCAGGTTGGCTACAACACTCAAGTTCTCTCTTGCCCATAAAGGATTTCACTGTTCCATACATCATGCCTTCTATATCACGGTCGCATCAATCCTATTGCAAGTCCGAGCGTCAATGCGATCGCACGCTTCAAACGCTACGACATTCTATGCCTCTGCGCGATCAAGCGTAGCCTCGCCGCGAGCAATCCATTCCCTGCACCCTGCATAAAAGCTGGTGGGGGATCAGTACGTTCTTTCTCGCATGTACTGACGAAAAGACCAACTTTCTAAACCGCTATTTTAGTATTTATATTCAATCATGCAACTTAGCTTATGATCTTGCTATATTCTCCTTAGGGTCGATTTCATGGCATATTCGAAAGCGGTAAAGCATGTTATCATGGCAAACATGTTATTCGAATTGAATAGGCAAGCAGACAAGCAATCTCGTATTTATTTTGTGGTGCGACTTCTTAACAAGTCGACGCACTCGCCCTTGCACTAACGCAAGGTGAATACGTCCCATTCATTCCCTGTCATGTTATAAGTACTCTCTATGCAGGATCTATGTGTGCGGGACACATACGTGCCTGCACTTTCAACCCATCGTTCCTTAACTATATGATGGTTGTTGGCGTATCCGCGTCAAAATGGACTAAAGGCGTTTCTTTTCTTTCTGTCTTTTCTCTCTTTCTTTTCTTTTCCGAATTTTCTCTCTTTCTTTTTTTTCTCGAATTTGGGTAGCCCGACGTTTCACGGGTTGGGTTGCTATCCCAAACAACTGAAATATACCGCGTGCCTTCCATCATTTGTGGCTTTTTACATCTACAACCGGGTGCTAATCGTCTTTACAGATGAGCGCCCATCAAAGATTATATCCCTCCTAGGCCGAACGGTCTCGGTGCCCCGGCGCACCCGTTCGGAGGGAACTTTTCGTACACAGAATATTATCACAATTATCTCAAGTCCATTCGACCATGCAATGCCCTATTATTCAAACAACCAAACATAGTCTTCAGCCCGAGGCTCAGACTTTATCAAACAACCAAACATAGTCTTGAGTCCGAGACTCAGACTTTATCATCTCGTATTTCTTCCATTAACTTTCTATGTTCTTACATTTCATACTTCGTTTCAATGTTCAATGGCATCATGCCTCAACTCAATGTTCGTCAACCGAACGACCCGAAGGTCCCGAACACCTTTCGAGGCATCATGTCATATCTGACAGTTCCGCCACATTCATGCCACAACTGTATTCTTTCGCAACGAAACCATCTTTTATGATCTCGTGCACGTAGGCACGTTTTGATACATTTATCATCTTTTCCCTCGCGTCGTGCACTTGGTGCACGCATCGAAGCCGTATTTCTATGTTCTATGACTTAGTGTTCAATGTTCGTAGCTTGCACGCTAGGGCGCCCGCCTATTGTCTTTCAATGTGCTAGCCTTTTCTAACTCGTGCACGAAGGCACGGAATGGCTCGTGCACTAAGGCACTCGCCGAAGTGCTATTAAACGTTCATACAATACCAGTTTATCTATAGCGTTGAAGCCTCCCTGCTATTAGAATGTCATTATCAATAGCGTTCATTATACAGTGATGTTAACATAACTTTATATAGCATGTTATGAACGCTTTTAAAGGTGTAGTTTTTTCTGAACATTGCTATGCCCGTATGTCTAGGGGTGAGCATTATTCGGTTTTTGGACCGAAATCTGAATCGAACCTAACCGAATAAGAGACACTACCAAAATATGGCAAAATTGTGACGAATTTAGCGACTCCACGAGAGGACGTCGCTAATTTTTGGGGATTTTAGTAGTGAGATTCGGTTCAGTTTGAAAAAAATTTGGTTCGGTTTCGAAAATACTTAAATTTCTTATTCGGTTTTGGGATTCGGTTTCGGTTTAATCCCACTAACCTTTCAGAAATTTTATCGAAAATTTCTCTCCCTGGAAACCGAATAAGAAAATTTAGTAATATATATACGAAACATATCTTTTTATATTTAGATACTATATATATTGACAAAAAAATCATAAATAAACTGAAATATTGGTTAAACTAAATAAACTGAAAATCAAACAGATTTATTCCGTTCGGTTTGGTTCGGTACGGGATATTTCGGTTGGTTTCAATTTTTGTTATTCGATTTCAGTCGAATTCAGTATTTGGTAATTCGGTTCGGTTAACCGAGTTAATCGAATGCTCACAATTGAACTATCTACTATTCCAATCATGGGAGAAGCAACACAGTTTTCTATTTTATATTAAAAAATAAGTTATATGAGCGAATCAGTTTTGTTGTATAATTTATAGCGTTCTCGATAGCGGGTGATCCCGTCCGTTGGAGTTTTAGAAATTAAATCGGTACCGTCCATAGCAAAATGCTATGTCTTATGTTTGAAAAAAGCTTAATGTATTCTCCCCCAACCCTTCAACTCCTCATAACCCGCGTGCCAAACTGAAAACCCCTCCCCCTCATTCTCTCTGTCAAGAAAACCCCTCCCCCTTCAGGAAACCCTCCCCCTCCTTCTCTTTGTCACGAAACCCTCCCTCTTCCTCAGGTAACGCTCCCTTCACGAAACCCTCCCTCTTCCTCATCTTCTTCTCTCTATCTCTCTCTCCCCTTACGAAAACCCTAAAGACCGACCGACCGACTGATAGATTATTTGGGGTTTTTGTGAGGGATTATTTGGATTTTTCGTGAGGGATATTATAGTGTGTGAGTCTTTATATTCTTCTTTATGGCTTTTTTCGTTTTGTTTCAGGAACCTTAATTCTATGCTGTATGATTATCATCCTTGAAAAACGAAAAAACGAATTTGTGTTAATGCAAAAACCCTTACGTATTTTTGTGTTAATGCAAAAAACGAATTTGTGTTAATGCAAAAATGAATTTGTGTTAATGCAAAAACCCTAACGTACATGAATAGAAAACGAAACGAATTTCTCTGATAGAAATTCTATTTCTATGTACAATTCAGAAACCCTAACGTATTTTTGTTGTGTTTGATGTTCTTGGTTTGTTTCAGGAACCCTAAATTTGTGAAATGTTGAAGAAGAAGAAGAAGAAGAAGAAGAAAGTGCCACGAATTTCTCATCGCTCTGTAAGTCATTCCTTTTCCGTTTATAATTTGTTTTTATTTTTGGTTTGTTTAAGGAAGTGACAATTGTTGTTGTTTACTAATGCATGTACAAAGTCTAAATTATTTAATTTAAAACTCTTTAGGGCCTCGTACAAATTATTTTTGGTGTTATGAAGCTCGATATAAGCAAGTTGTGGGTGTCAACATGATCAATAAAGATTGGGTTCATCTTAACAAGTATTGAAATCCTTTTCACTATACTAGTGTGTTCACTTAATTAAATCCATCTGTATGTCTTATTTATGTTATAATTTTTTTGTATTTTTAGGAATACGACATTGTATAAGAAATATGTCCGTCAGTTTGTAGATTTTGCCAAGTCAAATGCAAAGAATCCAGACTTTATGTTATGTCCCTACATTGATTGTAAGAATTTATGTCGTGGTAATGAAGATATGATTTTACTTCATCTGCTAGAACGTGGGATGGATATGTCTTATACAACTTGGATTTGGCATGGGGAAGGGTTGGACAAAGGAATTTCAAATTTGGAATAGACAGAGGATACTAATATAATTGAAGATGCATATGTTTAAAATGAACCCAATCCTGAACCTATCGAAGAGGAAAGGGAGGATGGATTAACAACTTTATTGAAGGATGCAAATAATCCATTATACCCAAGTTGCAAAAAGTATACTAGGTTATCGGCAACCGTTATTTTATACAAGCACAAGTCTACGTATGGAATTTCTAATAAATGTTTTAGTCATCTTTTGGAAATATTGCATGATATTTTACCTGATGGAAATACAATTCCAGAATCCTCACGTAACGTTGAATCGTTGCTTAAGACATTTGAGCTTGATTTTGAGAAGATAGATGCATGTCCCAATGACTGTTGTCTATACAGAAAACAATTGAAAAATGAGAAAAAATGTAAAAAATGTGGATTGGAACGGTGGAATAACGATAAGACTGTCAAAATTCAAAAATGAGTTCCAGCAAAAAGTACTAAGGTACTTTCCGATAATTCCAAGGTTCAGAAGAATGTTTCCGTCACCTGAATCGGCTGAAAACTTAAGGTGGCATTATAATCACAAAAGTGACGATGACATCATGAGACATCCTGTGGACTCCTTATCATGGAAGACAATTGATATGAAGTGGCCCTCTTTCGCAGAAGAGCCACGCAACCTTAGACTTGGCCTTGTTGCAGACGGGTTTAATCCTTTCGACGATCTTAGCTCTTCATATAGTTGTTGGCCAGTGATGCTAACGACATACGTACAATCTCCCACCATGGCTATGCATGCGAAAAGAAAATATAATGTTGACACTACTAATTCCTGGACCGAAGCAACCTGGAAATGATATAGATGTTTATTTACAACTACTAATAGATGATCTGCTGGAGCTATGGAATAATGGAGTGCATGCTTATGATGCATTTAGTAAATCTTTTTTCAACTTGAAAGCAATTTTGATGTGGACAATAAATGATTTTCCAGCTTATGGTAACCTAGCTGGATGTACTACCAAAAGAAAAGTTGGATGTCCCATATGTGGAGTGAATACATGTTCAAAATGGTTAAAATATAGTAGGAAAACCATCTACATGGGACACGGACATTTTCTTCCAGCCAAGCATCCATTTAGGTTGAAAAAAAGTTGGTTTGATGGTAAGCAAGAACATAGGGAACCACCTAGATTAATGACTGGAACAAAATTTTTAGAAGGACTAAAAAATATGATATGATTTTGGGAAGGGAAAAGACAATGGCAAAAGAGAGAGGCAATCTTCAGAGATATGGAAGAAGAAGTCAACATTTTTTTCACTGCCGTATTGGGAGGTAATATCATATTATTTTCATATGTGTTTTGTAAATAGTTTCCAATTGACCTTTCTATTCTTTTTTTTTGGTTTTGTAGCATCTCATTTTGCACCATAATTTGGATCTAATGCACATAGAAAAGAACTGGTGTGATAGCATGGTTGGTACATTGCTAAATGCAAAGGAAAAATCGAAGGATGGCATAGAATCGCGTAAGGATTTGGAAGAAATGGGAATCCGACATGTTTTGCATCCAGAATTAAGAAATAAGAGATTTTTTTCTTCCACCGGGACCGCACACCCTTTCAAAGAAAGAAAAAGAATTTTTTTGTAAGAGATTATATAACTTGAAGTTGCCCGATGGTTACTCTTCAAACATTGGAAACTGTATATGTCACGACCCGCATCCTAGAGTAAGGGCACGAGACGTGAATACGTCCAGCCTACGTCGCAGTGTCGGTGGTAGAACGCTGTCCTAGGTCACAACATCTAGCAATGTAAATATCTAAACAGTTTATACTCCCCGAATGGGGGTGACATAGCAATAGAAACTCAATCACAACTAAGGAAGATATAGCACGATATGAATAGAACTCAAGAAAATGAAATAGATAAAACCATAGTCTAAGATAATCCCAGCAGTACAAGTCTCAGATAAAAGAATATATACAAAACTGATCTCCAGAATAAGAGTCTAACTAAACAAGTCTCCAGACTACAAAAGATAATAAACTATCTAAACTAGTCTAAACAGTCGGGGGAAGGTCCTCAGCTACTGCTGGATCCTCCAGAGGGTCCAGCTCACAGGTGTCATCAAGGGCTGCCCCGTAATAGGTGTCCAGGCAAGCCTCCTCCTCGTCCTCTATAATATTTTCAACAGGTCCAGTCAGGACAGGAGCGAGCACAGTACATCTCAACAATTCATAGCAGGTTAGAAAATATGAACATGCAGTAAAGTAAGATACAAGTACTGAAAGAATGCTGTATGTAAACAGGAAGAGAACTGTAATGTAAATATCTACTATACATAGAGAACTAGCAGTGACTAGTGAATCAGAGTACGAGATAGCACATATGAACAGGACAGATTTGCACAGGATGTCGAGGTTGCACAGGAATCTACACTACAATGGAAATGTTCACACGACTACTAGCACTCCCCCGTATCCCCAATCAATACACAAGGATCTAAACAGGTTATGTTATTGCACAGGATATCACATGGGGGCCCATATAGGGTGCACATGATAGTATACATGGGGCTCCATGAACATGAGAGTACAAGATTCACAGGAGTGCACATGTAATGAAAGCACAGGAGTACATGATGTACGTGAAACGCACAAGCACAATGTACCCGATGCTCCCGAGGGGGATAACATCGCATGTAGAGATCCATATAGTACCAATCCGTGTGACCAACGTGACAGTACAAGTAAAGTAATCTACTGCAGGTAATAATTCTAAGCAGGATATGAAATGATCAGAGAATGTACTCGCCTGTAACTGAGTGTCCGGTATGAAACGTACTGTCCAAGGAGTGGTGTCTGGCTCCTAATCAGAACAGCACAAGTCACAACAAGTCCAGAATATCAAAATGGAGTCCTACTATGTATTCTATATGATTCTAAGTCAATCTAGACCAAAGTCAACTCTTGGTCAACTCTGGTCAACCCTGGAAGTCAAACTAGGTCAACCAAGTCTAATACTCTATTCTAGACAACACACACCAATCCTAGGCTATACAACTAGCAAACAACACACATATATTTACCTCACATTAGCTATCTATCAAGAACTTCATGTATACATGAGTAAGGCTTACACTTATACACCCCCAACACATACATAGAGTATATATATAATACAAGCCTATAATAACCATACATCATTGATACCACAACTCATACATGAAGCCACATTATTCATTATATACACACAACTACATCTATACTAGAGTGAACATGATATGTATATATATATTAATATAGACAGGCATGAGAAGAATATGTGCAACAATATGTGTGTGTGTAGTTGCAAGGGTGTCATGGGGTGAAATCTGTGAAGAGGGAAAGCTTGTGTGTGAATAGTGCAATAGGACAGTAGGAATGTGCAGGAATTATAGTCTTGTGTGTGTGGGAAACAGGAAATCAGTGAAGCAATATATATTAGTGAAGAAAAGTGTGTGCAAGGAACAATATGTGGAGGGGCGTACAACATGTGTTCAGGGATTATAAGGATACAGTGTACAGGAAAACAATAAGCTGTGTGTGTGTATAGGTGATAGGCAGGAACTAGTAAATGACAGTGAATGCAACAAGAGCAGTGAAGAATGTAATTATCTGCAGGAAATAGAAACAGGGAAGAAATATGTAACTGTGCAATGGTGTGCAGGAATAATGACATGAGAGGAAAATGAGTGTGTCATGTATGTTTCAGTAAACAAGCAGTGGAGAGAAAGAACAGCAAGTGACAGTACAATGTGGCCTGTGTTCAGGAAAATGCAGTGTACAGGTAAATAACAACAGTGAAGAAAAGTAACAGTGTGTGGACAGTGTATTAAGTGCAGGAAAACATTGGTGATGAAAAGGGAACAAAACAGTGTCAAAGTGCACAGGAAAAATAGTTCATGGCTTCAATAAATAACCTAACCAATTTCCAGTTTTCAGTTAACCCAAAACTCAGATTCTGAGAACAAGTCTCAGTAAGAAGGAAAGGATGGGAATCAATCATGCACTTTAATCTCAGGTTTGATTTATCAGTCAAAACTTCTATTCCCATACCCTACCTTGAATTTCTACTGCCCATTGAAAACCCAATTTGAATCATAAACATGAAGTAACATGAATTAACAGCATGTAGGGAATTAACATAGATTGATCATCAAGTTAACAGGGAAGTTTGGGTTAGGAAATTAAACTGGAACCTGAATTATAGGGTGTACAGGGATTGAACAGTGGTATTCCTCACTGATACCACAATGTACCTGTCCAACCCCCTTCCCAAATTTACACAACAAAGCTTAACATGAAGAGCATCTAATCATGTCATAATTGTACAACCATTAATCTACAGTTAGCTAACATGGTATTAGTGATATGTGGGAAGAAATTGATTGAACAATTAAAAGTAAAACAGGAATTATACAACAGTGAAGTCAAGGTATCAGTGTTACATGTGTATCAGGATTTCACAAACCACATTGCAAATTCGAAACCACAACTCATTAACATTCTAACAAATTGCAAATCCTATCATAACAGAGATTTAACATCATATTTAGAATCTAATTATCAATTTAAACATCAATTAAATACACTTTACAAGATCTTAAACCACAGGAACATCACACAGTGCAGTGTACAGAACCAGTCCTCGTGCACACGGTTTTTCGTGTCCGACACGACACCAACCGACACAAGACTTGGGGAGTGTCATGACAGACACTGCCCCTTGCTTTGTGTCGAGTTTCAAGTGTCCACGTGTCCTGTGCAGCCCGCACGAGCATGCTGTAGCAAGGGAGCTACAGTGCTCGTGCGCGTGCCACAGAACCGCGCGTGCGCGTGTCCCAAAATAACACGACGCGACACAGGGACCACCCCAGTGTCCCAAAAACGTGTAAGCGACTACAAATCGATGCTTTCTATTCAAACACAATTCAAAAACAGTACAAAATGCTCACTGAGGCATTTTGTCAAACACCTACGGCTAGGAGCTGATACGTGTCCAAAACGACACGAAAACTCCTACAACAGGGACGAAACCTATCCAAACCCTAGGGTGATCACTTAGGGTTCCTATTGATGAAGATTGACAGGAGTTTCATGGAGAAATGGAAAAGATACCTCTATGTGAAGTTCAATAGAAAAAAGCCTTCTTGTGAGCTCCTCACTTGGTATCCCAAATCCTCCAAATTAACTCCAAACTGAACCAAACATTCACAACAGCAAGAAAATCATCATTAGGAACTGTTGCAACAAGTTTGAGGAATTTAGGACCTATATTGGAATTATAATAGATTTTTCTATACAAGAACTCACCTCTTTCCAACCTTGAGCTATTCTTCTAAGAAGGGAGGCTAGCCCTAAAAACTAGGAGGATATTTATAATGGGGGGGAATCCCTAGGTTCAGCTAGGGATGGCTGACCACTTGACTTTGGGTTAGGGTTGAGCTAGGTTTGAGTCCAATCTAGCTAAGTCACATAATGACTTGTGAAACCACAAGCCATTCACCAAATCAAATGATTTCTAAATTTCTAATTCTAGTTCTATGAATCACTAACCACTAACTTGAGTCACACTAGGTTAGACTAGGGTCACTTGACCTAACCAAGCCCAACTAACCATGGTTAGTTCCTAGGTTGGTCTACATGAGTCAAAACTGGCCAAAAATCAAACTAGTCCAAATAAATCCAAAATAATTTCTAAAAATTCCCATAATTTCTAATTAATACTAATAAATTTTATTTACCGCAAAAATGACAAAAATACCCTCATACTAGAAATGTGGTAGTGACAAATCTACCCTCCTTAAAAGAATTTCGTCCTCGAAATTGAAAGGCGAAATGCAACTGATGAGAAGGATAGAAAGTATACCTCACGGTCCAAAAAGATAAGGGTACCGCTCGCGCATCTCATCCTTCCGCTCCCAGGTAGACTCTCCTGGAGAATGATGCCTCCATGCGACGCGTACCAAGGGTATCACCTGGTTCCTCAGAACCTTCTCCCGTCGATCCAGAATCTCCACAGGCTGCTCTGGATAGCTGAGAGAAGGACCCACCTCAATCTCCGAATGGTCGAGCACATGGCTAGGGTCAGCCACGTACCGTCTCAACTGTGATACATGAAATACGTTGTGGACCCCCACAAGTGCAGGCGGCAAGTCTAGCCTGTAAGCCACGTCACCGACTCTCCCGCTGATAACGAAAGGGCCGATGAAGCGCGGGCTAAGCTTTCCGCCTCCACCAAAATGTATCGTACCACGAGTCGGAGATATCCTCAAGAAAACCTGGTCTCCGACCTAAACACAAGCAAGGTCTCAATTAATAATAAATAACAAACATAATCAAAATCACAAACAACAACCTAAATCTAATCCTACTATAATCTGTACCTCAAACTCCAAGGGTCTCCGGTGGCTATCGGCCCAGTGCCGATGTCTGTCCTGCGCCACGCGAAGTCTGTCCCTGATGAGCTTCACCTTCTCGGCCGCATCCACAATCATCTCTGGCCCCAGCAAAGCTCGCTCACCAACATCATCCCAGGATAAGGGTGTACGGCACCTACGCCCGTACAGAGCCTCGAAAGGTGACATCTCGATGCTGGCCTGGAAACTATTGTTATAGGCAAACTCCACCAAATGAAGATGATCCTTCCAGGAACCTCCAAAGTCCAGGACGCACGTCCGCAGCATATCCTCGAGAGTCTGAATAGTCCGCTCTGACTGTCTGTCCGTCTGGGGGCGGTATGCAGTACTAAACTTGAGCTGAGTGCCCAAGCTGGTCTGCAGACTCCTCCAGAAATGTGAAGTAAAACGGCTATCCCGATCTGAGACGATGCTGACCGGAACTCCGTGGATCCTGACTATCTGCCGCATATACATCTCTGCCAGTCTCTCTGTAGACGTACCCACCTTGAATGGCAAGAAGTGGGCCGATTTGGTCAACCTGTCCACGATGACCCAAATCGCGTCTTTCCCTCCTGGAGTACGCGGCAATCCTGATACGAAGTCCATCGTGATATGCTTCCATTTCCACTCGGGAATGGGCAGCGGCTGCAACAATTCACCGGGCCTCTGTCTCTCTGCCTTGACCTGCTGACAGACCAAGCACCTCGCTACGAAGTGGGACACCTTCCGCTTCATTCCTGACCACCATACATGCTCCCGCAGATCTCGGTACATCTTGTTGGCACCCGGGTGTATAGAGTACTGGGATCTGTGGGCCTCCTGTAAAGTCTGCTCCCTGAGCTCCCCGCTAGGCACACATAGCCTGGCACCGTGCCTCAGGGTACCATCCTCTGCAAGTGAGAACTCAGGATCCCCCACTCCAATACTGATCTGCTCCCTGATACTCTGAAAAGCCACATCCTGAAACTGAGCCGCCTTGATCTTATCCATCAAGTCTGACTGAATCTGCATCCCCCATAGCTGCATCTGTACTCCCGGCACGATCACCTCGATCCCAAGGCTCTCCAAGTCGGCAAGCAAATGCCGATCCATGGTCAAACACATGGCTGTCGGATACCTGCTCAAGGCATCGGCAACCACGTTGGCCTTCCCTAGGTGGTACTGAAGTAGGATGTCAAAATCCTTCATCAACTCCAGCCATCTGCGCTGTCTCATGTTCAACTCCTTCTGAGTGAACACATACTTTAGGCTCTTGTGATCTGTGAAGATCTCCACCCGCTTACCATACAGATAATGCTTCCACAGCTTCAAAGCAAAAATCACTGCTGCTAGCTCCAGGTCGTGGGTAGGGTAATTCTTCTCATGGGGACGTAACTGCCTGGAAGCATAGGCAATTACCTTCCCGTGCTGCTGTAACACACACCCCAGCCCCTTCCCTGAAGCATCACTATAAATAGTGAATCCACCTGATCCTGAAGGCAACGTCAGAATCGGAGCTGTCGTCAGCCGCTTCTTCAACTCATCAAAAGCCGCCTGACACTCTTCTGACCATACATACTCAGTATCCTTCCGGGTCAACCGTGTCAACGGCTCTGCAACCCGGGAGAAATCCTGCACAAATCTCCGGTAATACCCTGCCAGCCCCAGAAAGCTCCTGATCTCTGCAACTGAAGTCGGCGCTGTCCATGCCTCGACTGCTACAATCTTCTTGGGGTCAACTGAGATACCATCTCCAGTCACCACGTGCCCCAAGAAGTCCACCCGGTCCAAGAAAAACTCACACTTGGAGAGTTTTCCATAAAGCTGCTCCTTCCTGAGAATCTCCAGCACTATCTGCAGATGCTCCTCGTGCTCCTCATCAGTCTTGGAATAGATCAAGATATCATCAATAAATACTACTACAAACTGATCCAGATACTGATGGAACACCTTGTTCATAAGGTTCATAAACACAGCTGGTGCATTGGTTAGCCCAAACGGCATAACCAAAAACTCGAACTGTCTATACCGCGTCCTGAAAGCGGTCTTGGGAATATCCTCCCCCTTTACCTTCACCTGGTGATATCCCGACCTCAGATCAATCTTAGAAAATACCCGAGCTCCGCTCAACTGGTCAAATAGATCGTCGATCCGCGGCAGTGGGTATCTGTTCTTGATCGTGAGGTTGTTAAGTGCCCTATAGTCAATACACATGCGTACTGACCCATCCTTCTTCGGCACAAACAACACTGGTGCACCCCAAGGCGATGAACTAGAGCAGATGAAGCCCTTGTCCTGTAGCTCATCCACCTGCTTCTTCAGCTCCACCAGCTCGCTGTTGTTCACCCGATAGACATGCTGAAAAATGGGCTCCGCTCCTGGAACCAAGTCTATCGAGAACTCTATGTCCCTGTCTGGTGGCAGTCCTGGCAACTCCTCCGAGAAAATATCCATGTACTCTGCTATCAAGGGGTGTGGAATCGTCTGCTCCTCGACCGAGACTCCACAGAAGACTCCGCTGCTCTGCTCCGTCTGACGTCTGGAATACTCGAACTCTGGCTCCCCCGGCGCTCTGAACAGAACTCTACCCCCTCTGCAATCGATGCTGGCGTGGGGCCTGCTCAACCAATCCATGCCTAGTACTATATCGTAGTTCGGCAATGGCATTACGAGCAGGCTCACCTCCAACTCACGGCCTCCCAAAACTACTCTCCGACCCTTACAAACATCACTCACGAGGATAATACCACCCCCGGTCGTGATCTTGTAAGTCCTAGGCAACGATTCAGCTATGATACCGTGTCTAATCACAAAAGATACTGAAATGAAGCTATGCGATGCACCAGAATCAAACAATACAAATGCTGGACTGGAGTCGAGAAGAATTGAACCTGCAATCAGCTCTCCAGTTACCTCTGCATCTCCAGCTGCCATGGCGAAAGCTCGCCCCTGCTGGCCTCCCCTGGCCTGCTGTTGGTGCTGGACGAACCTCTACTGCTGCGTCGACAGGGCTGGTCCTCGCTGCTGACCTGCTGGAGCTCTGGCTCCACCTCCCTGAGCTGTTCGTCCCACAGACCTAGGACAATCCCTCATCTGGTGATCTGCTGCTCCGCAGAAAAGGCACTTCCTGAGCCTCTTCCTGCACTCATTCCATCCATGCCCTGGCTTCTTGCAGAAGGTGCAACTGACTGTCTGCCTGGGTGCCTGATGCTGCTGCTGAGCCGGCCTCTGCTGAATCGGTTGCGGCTGAAACTGCCTGGGCTGCTGGTGCTGAAAATGAGGCCTCTTGGCCTGGCCCCCGCTGCTGCTACTGCCCCCAGCTGGGTCTCTCCCTCTCTTGAGCCTAAGCTCAAGATCATCCTCTGCTAGCAGCGCGCCCGTCAAGATCTCCTCAAATGTAGCATCTCGGTTCCCCTTGGTCAGGGACTTCACCTCCTTGACTAGACCCTTTTGGAACCTCTGGGCCTTCGCCGTCTCGCTCAGACCCTCAACAAACCTGCCGAGACGACCAAACTCTCCCGCATACTCCTCAACTGAGAGGCTCCCCTGGACCAAGCTCTCAAACTGCGTCTCCAAGGCTCTGACTGCTGAATCCGGGAAGAACATCTTCTTGAAGAAGCCCCGGAACTGCTCCCAAGTCTGCCCTGGTACTCCCACCCTGGGGTCCGACTGATACCAGGTGCGAGCAAGATCTCGCATCCGGCTAGCTGCGACCTCGATCTGAAGGTCTGCCGGGATCCTGGCCAAGCGGAAGATCTCCTCCATATGCTCGATCCACTCGTCGACATATAGGATCCCCTCTGTCCCCATAAAGTCTCTGGGCCTCATCTTCTGAAACTGCTCGATCCCTGGTGTCCTCTGCTGCTGCACCACCGGTCGAGCTGCGGCTGTCGTGACAGCCAACTCTATGCCTCTATCCTGCCGAGCCTGCTGTCGGTCCATGAACTGCTGAAAATATGCGAACATCTGAGCTGCGTCCACATGTCCTGGAGGCGGTGGTGGCTGGAAAGGATCCTCTGGATAGACCGGGTCCTGCCTCCCAGTCGGTGGATGCATGTCCCCTGCTGCGGCTGCCGAAGTCTCAACACGAGCTGAGGTGACAAGAGCTGCAGTCCCCTGGCCTCGCCGTACTGGCTGAGAGGTAGCAGTCCCCTCTATAGCATCATCATGGACGGCACGCTGCGAACGAGTCTCTACCATCCTGAAGATAGACAAACAAGAGTATCAACTTCTGAGAAAGAAACGAAATAACAAAGGCGGACAATTATAATTCAAAGGATCAGCAGACAAAAGGATTTAGATGGCAATAAAAGAAGATTTCCTAAAGTGATTGAGTATCTTAAAATTTATATCCTATATCCTATAGCAGGCTGCAGCGATACTCTAGTTCGAGTACCACTACACTTCTAGTCGACCTGCATGGGCCGCCACTAAAAACGTGTCACGACCCGCACCCTAGAGTAAGGGCACGAGACGTGAATACGTCCAGCCTACGCCGCAGTGTCGGCGGTAGAACGCTGTCCTAGGTCACAACATCTAGCAATGTAAATATCTAAACAGTTTATACTCCCCGAATGGGGGTGACATCGCAATAGAAACTCAATCACAACTAAGGAAGATATAGCACGATATGAATAGAACTCAAGGAAATAAATAGATAAAACCATAGTCTAAGATAATCCCAGCAGTACAAGTCTCAGATAAAAAATATATACAAAACTGATCTCCAGAATAAGAGTCTAACTAAACAAGTCTCCAGACTACAAAAGATAATAAACTATCTAAACTAGTCTAAACAGTCGGGGGAAGGTCCTCAGCTACTGCTGGATCCTCCAGAGGGTCCAGCTCACAGGTGTCATCAAGGGCTGCCCCGTAATAGGTGTCCAGGCAAGCCTCCTCCTCGTCCTCTGTAATATTTTCAACAGGTCCAGTCAGGACAGGAGCGAGCACAGTACATCTCAACAATTCATAGCAGGTTAGAAAATATGAACATGCAGTAAAGTAAGATACAAGTACTGAAAGAATGCTGTATGTAAACAGGAAGAGAACTGTAATGTAAATATCTACTATACATAGAGAACTAGCAGTGACTAGTGAATCAGAGTACGAGATAGCACATGTGAACAGGACAGATTTGCACAGGATGTCGAGGTTGCACAGGAATCTACACTACAATGGAAATGTTCACACGACTACTAGCACTCCCCCGTATCCCCAATCAATACACAAGGATCTAAACAGGTTATATTATTGCACAGGATATCACATGGGGGCCCATATAGGGTGCACATGATAGTATACATGGGGCTCCGTGAACATGAAAGTACAAGATTCACAGGAGTGCACATGTAATGAAAGCACAGGAGTACATGATGTAAGTGAAACACACAAGCACAATGTACCCGATGCTCCCGAGGGGGATAACATCGCATGTAGAGATCCATATAGTACCAATCCGTGTGACCAACGTGACAGTACAAGTAAAGTAATCTACTGCAGGTAATAATTCTAAGCAGGATATGAAATAATCAGAGAATGTACTCGCCTGTAACTGAGTGTCCGGTATGAAATGTACTGTCCAAGGAGTGGTGTCTGGCTCCTAATCAGAACAGCACAAGTCACAACAAGTCCAGAATATCAAAATGGAGTCCTACTATGCATTCTATATGATTCTAAGTCAATCTAGACCAAAGTCAACTCTTGGTCAACTCTGGTCAACCCTGGAAGTCAAACTAGGTCAACCAAGTCTAATACTCTATTCTAGACAACACACACCAATCCTAGGCTATACAACTAGCAAACAACACACATCAATTTACCTCACATTAGCTATCTATCAAGAACTTCATGTATACATGAGTAAGGCTTACACTTATACACCCCCAACACATACATAGAGTATATATATAATACAAGCCTATAATAACCATACATCATTGATCTACACTATTTACAACCCACAACTCATACATGAAGCCACATTATTCATTATATACACACAACTACATCTATACTAGAGTGAACATGATATGTATATATATATTAATATAGACAGGCATGAGAAGAATATGTGCAACAATATGTGTGTGTGTAGTTGCAAGGGTGTCATGGGGTAAAATCTGTGAAGAGGGAAAGCTTGTGTGTGAATAGTGCAATAGGACAGTAGGAATGTGCAGGAATTATAGTCTTGTGTGTGTGGGAAACAGGAAATCAGTGAAGCAATATATATTAGTGAAGAAAAGTGTGTGCAAGGAACAATATGTGGAGGGGTGTACAACATGTGTTCAGGGATTATAAGGATACAGTGTACAGGAAAACAATAAGCTGTGTGTGTGTATAGGTGATAGGCAGGAACTAGTAAATGACAGTGAATGCAACAAGAGCAGTGAAGAATGTAATTATCTGCAGGAAATAGAAACAGGGAAGAAATATGTAACTGTGCAATGGTGTGCAGGAATAATGACATGAGAGGAAAATGAGTGTGTCATGTATGTTTCAGTAAACAAGCAGTGGAGAGAAAGAACAGCAAGTGACAGTACAATGTGGCCTGTGTTCAGGAAAATGCAGTGTACAGGTAAATAACAACAGTGAAGAAAAGTAACAGTGTGTGGACAGTGTATTAAGTGCAGGAAAACATTGGTGATGAAAAGGGAACAAAACAGTGTCAAAGTGCACAGGAAAAATAGTTCATGGCTTCAATAAATAACCTAACCAATTTCCAGTTTTCAGTTAACCCAAAACTCAGATTCTGAGAATAAGTCTCAGTAAGAAGGAAAGGATGGGAATCAATCATGCACTTTAATCTCAGGTTTGATTTATCAGTCAAAACTTCTATTCCCATACCCTACCTTGAATTTCTACTGCCCATTGAAAACCCAATTTGAATCATAAACATGAAGTAACATGAATTAACAGCATGTAGGGAATTAACATAGATTGATCATCAAGTTAACAGGGAAGTTTGGGTTAGGAAATTAAACTGGAACCTGAATTATAGGGTGTACAGGGATTGAACAGTGGTATTCCTCACTGATACCACAATGTACCTGTCCAACCCCCTTCCCAAATTTACACAACAAAGCTTAACATGAAGAGCATCTAATCATGTCATAATTGTACAACCATTAATCTACAGTTAGCTAACATGGTATTAGTGATATGTGGGAAGAAATTGATTGAACAATTAAAAGTAAAACAGGAATTATACAACAGTGAAGTCAAGGTATCAGTGTTACATGTGTATCAGGATTTCACAAACCACATTGCAAATTCGAAACCACAACTCATTAACATTCTAACAAATTGCAAATCCTATCATAACAGAGATTTAACATCATATTTAGAATCTAATTATCAATTTAAACATCAATTAAATACACTTTACAAGATCTTAAACCACAGGAACATCACACAGTACAGTGTACAGAACCAGTCCTCGTGCACACGGTTTTTCGTGTCCGACACGACACCAACCGACACAAGACTTGGGGAGTGTCATGACAGACACTGCCCCTTGCTTCGTGTCGAGTTTCAAGTGTCCACGTGTCCTGTACAGCCCGCACGAGCATGCTGGTAGCAGGGGAGCTACAGTGCTCGTGCGCGCGCCACAGAACCGCACGTGCGCGTGTCCCAAAACGACACGACGCGACACAGGGACCACCCCAGTGTCCCAAAAACGTGTAAGCGACTACAAATCGATGCTTCCTATTCAAACACAATTCAAAAATAGTACAAAATGCTCACTGAGGCATTTTGTCAAACACCTACGGCTAGGAGCTGATACGTGTCCAAAACGACACGAAAACTCCTACACCAGGGACGAAACCTATCCAAACCCTAGGGGGATCACTTAGGGTTCCTATTGATGAAGATTGACAGGAGTTTCATGGAGAAATGGAAAAGATACCTCTATGTGAAGTTCAATAGAAAAAAGCCTTCTTTTGAGCTCCTCACTTGGTATCCCAAATCCTCCAAATTAACTCCAAACTGAACCAAACATTCACAATAGCAAGAAAATCATCATTAAGAACTATTGCAACAAGTTTGAGGAATTTAGGACCTAACCAAGCCCAACTAACCATGGTTAGTTCCTAGGTTGGTCTACATGAGTCAAAACTGGCCAAAAATCAAACTAGTCCAAATAAATCCAAAATAATTTCTAAAAATTCCCATAATTTCTAATTAATACTAATAAATTTTATTTACCCCAAAAATGACAAAAATACTCTCACACTAGAAATGTGGTAGTGACAGTATATCAGTAGAAGAATGCAAAATAACAGGACTCAAGTTGCATGATTGTCACGTGTTAACGCAACAGTTGTTGCTTGTGGCATTGAGAGGTCTTCTTCCAAAAGGACCAAGGATTGCAATATTTCAAATTTGTGCATTTTTTAATGTCTTGTGCCAAAGAGCCATCGATAGAGAACAAATAGAGAAATTAGAGGAAGAAATTGTTGAGATATTATGCTTTTTTGAAAGGTAATTTTCTACTCCATTTTTCGATATCGTGATTCATTTACCAATCTACTTGTTGACATATTATGTTTGGTTGAAAGGTATTTTTCTCCTTCATTTTTCGATATCATGATTCATTTGCCAATCCATCTGGGGCGTGAAGCTAAATTAGGTGGCCCAGTCCATTATCGTTGGATGTATCCGTTTGAAAGGTGACCGTTTGTTTTCTTTTTATTGATTTTCATTCATTCGTTTGCTTCAATGTCTAACATTTAAGGTATTATCTAATAATATGCATGTGATTGTACGTAGGAGAGGTCTACAAAGTTTAAACAAAATAGAGAAAAACAAACAATACCGTACCTTGGAAGTAGAAAAGGCTTTGCTCGTATTGCCGATGAAATATTGGTAAGTTTAAAATATTTTTTTCATTCGTATTTATATCTCTCTACTTATCAATGCCAATTTACCTAATACAACGAAGAGAAGGGAGGGACCATGTCCTAAAGATAAGGTTAGGCTTCGTGCTTGGATCTGGGGATATACTACTGGGGAAGGTGAAGCTAAGCACTCAAAGGACAACGAGCTCATTGTATGTATAACACAATTACCTTCTTATGGATAGTATTTTTTTTCTTTTATTGACAGTCAAGCGTTGTCCAACGGAGACTAATTCTAGTTTTTTTTATCGTAATTTCAGCAAAAGGCCAAGGAAATCCTTCTTGCATCACCTTCAGAGGGATCCCAACAATTAGATAAAGGTGATGCACTTTCACAAGTAGTACGACAATCTGAAAAACGGGGTAGGATTAGAGGAGCGGGAGCCGGAGCAACTAAATCTAAATTAGTTTCTCAGGAGAAGCATTCTCAAACAGTAGTTCGACTGGAAAACAAAATTGAATCAATGCAGGACGAAATTGACTCAATGTCAAAATTAGTTAAAGAACAAGCAAAGTTGATAGAGACTTTGATGAAAAATAAGGTAAGTGTGGATAAATTCTAGATTGACTCTTGTTTTATTTCACTTTGATATTTTTTTATACATTACCTATGATGCTTGCCTTGTTCAGGAATGTGATCAACAAAAAGATGATGACGTTGAGATGAGTGTAGAGGAGAGAAATTCCCAAAGCAAAGTTTAGTCAATGCAAGGGCAAATCAACTCCATATCAAAGTTAATTGAACAACAAACTCAACTACTTGTTACATTAATGAAAAGTTATGTAAGTCGTCAAGAATGACCACTTGGTACACTATATTTTTCTTTTTGGATAATTACATGTAACTGTTTTCCTATTTAGGATCAAAAATAAGATGACCAATGAGAAGAACGATAAGAACACTGAAGAGGAGGAGGAGAACAATGATAGCAGTGATGATGAGAACACTAAGAGGAGGAGAACAACAGTGGCGACGAGAATGATTTTGAAGTAAAGGTCATTTCAAAATCTCCATCTACTCTACAGGTAATATATCTCTAATAACAAATAGAAGTATTGTAACTCGAATGATATATTAATATTTCTGAGCTTTAATCTTTGTTGTAGTCACATCATCGTCTGTCAAAGGACCAAAAATGCAAGTTACTCGATTGGACGGGAAATAAGAACGAAGTTGTTGCAATTGGACGATGGATCACCGATGATCAGAATGTGCCGGTTCACGGTTATCCTCTTGGACAAGGTGCATCCCGTGTTTGGGTAGATATAGTGATACAACCCAAAGCTCTGTTGTTTAGGCTTTTTTTTTGGTAACGACACAGTAGAGGAAATCATTGGAAGTACTACGGCTTGGCCAACAGACCACATTATGCCGTTTGAAGACTATGTACGTCTTTAGTGATACCTCTCTCTTAGTCCAGGAATGATATAAGTATTGAATATTACAGTAAGATGAAAGTTTACATTCAATATTATGTCTACATATTTTGCTATATTTCAGGGAAGTTGTCATATGATTTGTAGTACTGGAAGCGACAAACTTAATAATATGACTTCTTTTTAACTACCACTAAAGTCTGTTACCTTATTAGTATATGAAGGAAAAGAATATAAAGAATATTACTTACAAAAATTGTAATCAAAGTTCAGACATTGGAGTCAATTCCCTCCATTGCCACAAGTTGTGGACTTGCTAAGTATGTATGGATATGAATGGATCACTAATAAATTCAACTGACAATGGATTCCTGTAAATCCCTGAACCTATTTTCGAGTATTATTGAAAATTTTCTTTATTAAAAAAAATAAATGTAATGTATGGATAATTGATTTTAATTTCCTATTTAAAATCTTATAATCTTGTTAACAAAATACGATTTTAAGTAATAAATACGATTTTAATAAATTACTGATTAATTATAGATTTTTAGTTGATTCTCTGACTATGTGGAAGATCAAATATATATATATATATATATATATATATATATATATATATATATATATATATATATATATATATATATATATATATATATATATATATATATATATATCATGATTAATTAGACTATTAAAATCTTATTGATTTGACTATTGATTTTGAGGGCTCTTATTAATTATATTTTGATAATTATGCTGGCATTATTACTTTAATAATTGGAGTAGTATTTGTTGGTTTTAACTAAATTATGTAGTTAGCTAGTAATTATAACTGAATTAGTTACTCAGTTAGAAATCTATGGAGGGAATATTTGATTTTTGAAATTCCATTTTAAAATACTGTTTTTGAAATTTTGTTTTGAAAACAGTTTGAAATTGAATTTGAAAACCTGTTTGGAAACTGTTTAATTTTGAATTTGAAATTCTGTTAGCTATTCTCTAACTAATTTAGTATAGGAGTACACTCTTGCCCCCAGATCTGTAATTATTTACCTACTCTGCCACGATACCAAAAAAAACCCCAAATCTATTTTTATTACAATTATGCTACTGTATTTTTTATTATAAATACAAACAATATTTTAATATTATTGCACATTCCAATGTTCTGACACTGTCAGTTTCTCTCTCTCTCTCTCTGTTCTCTCTCTCCTCTGCCCCGGCTATCCTCAGCCGTGCGCCACCGCACATTCTCGTCGGAGTCCGACACTCCCATCGCCGCCATCAACCAGCAGCAGAGCCTCGTCTGCAGTACTGGATCTCGAAGATAGCGCCCGTCTTGGAGACCGCGCCACCGCTATCAGTCCGAGCTCTCCTCGACTGCAGAGCCCCTTGGCTCGCGTGCCACTGTCAGGATCTCTAGCCTCGTGACCCGTGTCGCCTGGGAAGAGATGCTGCCCCCTGGTAGTCTCCGCCACCACCGCAGAGGAGCATCGCCGTCACGCCGCTTCGACAGCAAGCCACTGACTCGTCGAGCCGCCGCTTGGAGCCAGATCGAGCCGTTGATCGACCGCCGCTCGTCGGATCTCCACCGCAGCGTGTCCTGGCCGCCTTGTCGTCAAACGACGACGTCATCTCGAGCGTGGATCGACATCCCTGCCGGTTAGGTGAGCATCTCTCATCGATCTACTCGTCCCCTTCTTGTTGTAGCTAGGGTTTCGGTGAGACACAGTCGGAAAGAGAAGGAAGAGTCGGCTGGAGAGGGTAGCCTAGATCTAGGGTTTCGAATCTCAGAAGTAGGGTTAGGGTTTCCTAACACTGCGAGAAGAAGGAGTTTGGGGATTTGGGTTCTGGAGTTTGGAGGATTGGGAAGAAGGATGAAGAGAATAGGGTTCAGGCGAGGAGAAGTTGCGGCCATGGTGGAGTTAATTAGGGTTAGGGTTTCACGCTGAGAAGGAGAAGTCGGCTGAGTGTGAAGTCGGAGAAGGAGAAGCTTAGGGACTCTTGAGAGAAAGACGCTAGGTTTTAGCTGGTGAAGAAATGGACCTAGGGTTTCGTCGGAGAAGAAGGAGGAGTCGGCCAGAAGAAGTATAACCTAGGATCTAGGGTTTCACCTAAGTTATGGTGGGGCGAGTGCTGAAAGGAGAGCTTGGACTAGGAAGAGTAGCCGGAGGAGAAATATTTAGGGTTAGGGTTTGGGAGCAGTCTAGAGGAGGAGGATGATGGGAGGGGGCGAAGTGTTCTGTTCGGCTGGGTTTGAAAATATGGGAAGAGAGAAAAAAGATGCTGGTTATATCTGAGGATATTGGGCCGGGTTTGGACCGCAGGATTTGGGTCTAAACTCTGGGCTCTTAATAAAGAAATAAATTCTAAAAAAAATTGTAAATGTTAAGTACAGAAGATTGGGCTCGGTTATAGGAAATTAGCTGTAGGAATTTTTGATAAGATTATTAACATTGTGCCGGGACTGGAAATTTGAGTGTTGGGCTGTAATGGTGGGTTCTAACCCAACAACTGTTAAATGTTATTGATTTTAACAGTGAAGGTTGGGCTTAAATCCAGCATGGTAGTATAGATAGATTAGGCTGGTTTGACAGTTGGGCTGAGAATTAAATAGAGGTAAGAAATAAATAATGGTTAGGTTGTTTAGTTTGGACTGTGGGCTTAGGCTGGATTTGAGTAATGATGTTTCTTTTAACTTCTATTGTTTATATTTTTCTTAATTGTAGTATTATTCTAAATATCATATAATTTGCTAGTATAAAGTAAATGTGTTTGGTTATCATTATTAAATATTGCTAAGTATTGTTTTGTACCGTTTTAACTAAATAATACTTCTTAAATCAAATTATACATTTTCCAATTAAAGTAAATTGTTAATAATCCTTAGTAATGTTTTAGTAAATTACTTTACAAAAATGTTTTCCTAATAAATATATATATTTAGCCCTTGTCAAATAAATAATTTTTCTATGGTTATAATATATCCTTCTAAAAAATAGTTATCTTGTTAACATTAATAATTAGTATTTATTTAGCTGATAGTTAGTAATATTGGTTTAATTTTGTTAATATTAACTACTAAATATTTTGCTAGAAAATGTTATATTGTTTTCTAAAATAAATTCTTTACTAGATATAGTTTAAAACATTACTTTGATTAGACTATAAATATACTTTCTAGAATATTGTTTTTATAAATATTTTTCTTGTTATTTATTTCTAATTAGCTAGTTAGCCTTAATTAATTAAAGTCTTTGTTTCAAACCCTAATAACTTGTACAAAAATATAACAGGTGATTTACAACCATGCAGTACTACTCTCGTGCAACCAAACCGAGGCAAGTACACTGACTCGACTTGTACTCTGTATTTTCTGTCTTACATTCCTGTGCCATGTTCTCATATCGGATACGAGATATACATGATTGTCTTGTACATTGTTCATTGTTTGCGAGTCATTGTTTATTGCGGAGATTGGGGGAAATATTAGCTTTTATGTGACCACACCCAACATAGGTAATTGTGGATAGCCTAATCGTACACTTCACGTACGATGAAGCCGGACCTTGTAGAATTGATTGACTCATTGCCTCATTGATTGATTGTGCTCCTAAGCCGGTCACACATTAGTTTAATATTTCAAATTCTCACAATTGCATATTGATTGTCGTGATTCATTGCCTTGTACATTGATAGCCGTGTTCATTGTCTGTCACGCCCCAGTACCGAAATATGGGGACGGACGTAGGCCAACTACACCGTATAAGGTACGAATACGCTATACGGCGATGACGGCTGTCAAGTCTTGCTGGGTATCCTAGCATGCAATCAATCTATGGCCTAAATCCGATCTCATGTCCACAGGCAAATCACAATGAAACAACATCAAGAGAGATAATCATATGGAAAGCAGGGAATACTCATATGATAATCAAAAAATCCACAGTACAGAATAATAATGTAGACTAGTATACCTTCCCACAGTTCCTAGCATGGTCGGAAACTGAAGCACATCCTCCAAGTCGAGTCTGGAAGATCCACAGGGTCGGTCTCAGGCAATCTGGGAACAATCCAGGGTTGGTCAGTGTCACGACCCGCACCCGCTTTTCGGATGCGAGCTCGTGAGCAAGCCAGCTACGTATCGAGCGGACTCCAGCCCAACTTGAGTACGTATAAGCTGTCACGGTCATGGTATCATGTCTAATCTAATCTATATCTCAATCCACAAGAATCATATAAAGTAAGAATGAACAAGTATGGGTCATGGTCTGCAGCCCATTAGCATATTGTCCGATTAGACTCCAAAAATGATATGAGTCTATAAAATAAGCAGAATATATCATGGTACTGAACATAAAGCACGAGATGATAATAAGGAAATATCACAAGCAATACCTGTATCATACATCGCAATCCTCTACCATCCTGCTCTGCTAACTAACTCCATGCAGTCGCTAAACCTGAAGAGATCATCAGGTCCTCAGAGGACTAGCAAGATACATAATATACAAGCCAACATGTAACAGTAAAAAGAAGCAAGAAACAATCAAGGATATCCACGAGACAAAATGAACCAAGACACAAGATCTAAACACGAGGATCCTAAGACACTGGCATGCCATACTAGAAATGGCTGGCTATAGACAGCAGTCAAGGCAAGTACTCACAATCTATAGTGTCTCAATCGCTGTCAAGGCAAGTACACACAACCAAGACGGTAGCCAATCCTAGTATAAAATCCTATAAACCGTAGTCAAGGTAAGTACTCACAATCTATAGAATGTCAAAGTCAAATCCCACTCAAGTCATGTCAAGTCAAGTCAAGTTATAATCAAGTCGAAGAAATCATGGTGTGGGACTAGACGACTCTATCAAGCAATACGTATGAGACTAACATAGTGTAACAGATAGAAATGTCATAACAGAAGGAAACAAGAATGTACAGACAACTAGAATCATGTAAAGTGAAACTATAACAGGAAAAGTGCACTAGACATGAAATAAAGCAATCACGAATGTAAGAGAAGAACCACAGCAAGATGATGAACATGCAGATAAATTATACTGTATAAGTTGGCAAGGTATACTTGCCTGGGGGTTGCACGGAGAACCAACAATGTATCGCTAATCACAAGTCAGAAAGTCCAAGTCATCACAACTGTCTTCGAAAGCTGAAACAAACATCACCAACATTCCCAGAATAGTCAAATTAGCTAGGATTGCCTGTCCTTAAGTCCAATTCTGGATACAGGGGCAAAATGGTA
This sequence comes from Iris pallida, assembly GCA_029216955.1. Lineage (NCBI taxonomy): Eukaryota > Viridiplantae > Streptophyta > Magnoliopsida > Asparagales > Iridaceae > Iris > Iris pallida. Next base: position 3,435,145 of record JANAVB010011999.1, on the reverse strand, counting down.
ATTTCGGACAAAAACGATGTCCGTCGTTGGACCCGCTTTGTACCAAAAAGTGTGTCAGAGTCAATGGTCTCTAAAGTCGTCAAACTACATGTCTACGAATCCGATTTTCCGATACGAACCCAACCGTATGTCCAAAGTTGGATTCCGGCGGGCCGTGCACAAAATCACCCGTTGAGTCGGACCGGGGGGCCCGCGATACGGCGATTTTATCAACTGTCTCAGAATCGGACCAAACTTGGTATACAGGACCAAAAAAATGATACGGTCCTGATGGCGCAAGTTTCGTCTCGATCTGATGAGTGTTCACAAAGTAATTAGAAAATTTGCACAGAGGCCGATATGGTGAATTTCGACGGATACACATCAAATTCGTCGCGCATACGCGACCAATTTGAATTCCGTCAAAGCCCACACGACCAAGAAGCCGATACGCAGCTTTCGATGCTTTTGGTTCGCGACCAAGTCGTCCGGTTTGGCGGGACGCACGTTGTATCGTGGGTTTTTAATGTTTTTCACTAATTCGAAAACAGGTTTTTTCTGATTTTTTAATCGAGTTATCTCGATATATAATCGATGAAACTGAAAAGTATAAATGGCCTTTTATTATCCTATATGTTGTCTTCAAAGATGTTTAATTACACTTCGAAAGATCGATCTGGATTGGCAGGTATTTGGCTTCCAATATGGGGTACAAACTGTTAATACAGGACATGTGTCCTGTGGTTTTTAATCGACTTTGTGTCGATTTTTGAGTCATATTCGATTCGATTTGGTACGAACTAAATAATAGGGTTTAGAGACCTATAGGTTGTCTATTCGTTGGAACTTGTAGGTCAGAAAATAATTGAGTATGGTGGGAGAAAACTCACCTCGAAGTTGCACTCAATGTTGCAACTGCTGCTGTTGCTTCTTGTTTTGTCCGCGTGCATGCGCTGCTTCCGGCGCGTCGTGGCCGCGCGCGGCGGCGCGCAGGGCGGCGAGAGGTCGCGCCCAGGCTGGGGTCGACGTTGGGGGAGGTGTAGGTGGTGGGTTGAGTTAGGGTTTTGAAGAATACTCCTATCGATTCCATGTATATGTACACAAGATCGGGTTTGGGGTTTCTCTGTGCGTGGGAGAGGCTCTCGGTCTGCACTGTTGGGTCTTGGCTTGGGATGGGGCTGTTGGGCCCGGGCTGAGGCTGGGGAAGTACGGGTTGGGCCTGGGTGGTCGGGCCTGGCCCTTGGGGCTGGGTTCAGTGTTTTCTTTTATTTTTTTTTCTATTTACAACTAATATATATACATATATATATACGTATTCATATATATATACACATATACGCACATTTATATAATCTATTTATTTATACATTAAATACACACATATAATATATTTACTTATATACATACAAATATACACGTACATCGTATTTATTTATATGCACATACACATATACATTATATTTACTTGACAATAAAATAATATAACCAATAAAATAATAATATTAAATAACAATCACAATAAATAATAATAATAATAACGAAACTTGATAAACCAATATTGGTATATATATCATTTGTACAGTCTACTAGTCCCAAAAATGTACAAGGGCAAATATCATTGAATATAAACTAATAATGATATTTATAATGTTTAAATAAGAATACTTAGAATTAATCACTATATCACTAAAATAAATACGACACAATCATACCAAAATATATCAACACGAATGTCATTGGACGTACCGCATGACTACATGGGCTTGGGCTCAGTTCGGGTCCAGTTTGACTAGTTTGGTACGACCAGGTCACTTAGACGTCAATTAATATTGATAATGATTAATTAAACCTATTTATAATGGTCATGTTATAACTTGGCCTGGTTTTCCTAGTTAGGACACTCCTATGGCTCGGCATTCCCCTACCATGGCTAAACACTAGTCAAGGCATGCCACTAAACTATCCGTGCCATGATTCTTAGTTGTCTGGTACTTCAAAACTCAACCATTGCTAAAATCATCTACCGTAATAATTAACTAAATAATTATTTATAAAAATCTAAAAATCACCCTCTAAATCAAATAATAATATTTCGAAAAATTTTCCGGGAAGGGGAGCTACAGTCAGGCCAACCGCAGCAAGTACCAGAAAGGAAGGCTCAAGGACGGGCGAATAAAACCAGCATGATAAAATGTGACAGAAATAGCATCTAAAGACAGTAAATAAGGTAAGGGATCGTGCGGTACCAACGCACGATTACAGAATATAAGGCAGCAATCCAACTACTAATACGTAAGTAACCAACAATCATCACAGTCATCCTAACATCCACTAATGCTTGCATCGCCAACTGGAACTCGTAGTCTGTCATCGGAACAGTAACTCACCCCTACATCAAACAAGAACAAGAGAATGAATTACCGTACCGGGACAGCGTTACGTACCAGCCAGCTTAGCAAGCAATAAGCCATACAATTTAGGAGAATAAGCGGCCACTCAAAATGCCTACGGCTCTCTATGTGGAGGTTGGGTTACCCCAACAATACAAGTATAGGAATCCTCAGATCGTGCCGTCCCAGCAGGGCTAGCGAGGCCAAGTATAGCATGTAAGAAAAGCACCGATCCCTCGTAAGGCCACCGGGCTTTGCATGTCACCACCGGTCCCTCGTAAGGCCACCGTGTCGAGCATGCCATGTATATAATGTATAGTACATCAGTAGCCGGATATTGCCATCCACTAGTACGAATGGTAACAATATCCATGGCGGCCATCCTGCAGGTCATGACTAATGTCTGGGATAAGACTGGTAATGCACGATCTCGGGATTCTGTTCCCCCCCCAATGCTTCTACCAGTTTAAGTTGCCTAGATTAAACATACTTTTATCCGGAATCACATTCCGTGGTCACATGATCATCCTCCTAGATGTCGCACCTCAGTATGAGAACGCTAAGTAAGAATCAACCTCGGCACCTATAGTCCCAGTTGTGATCCATCCTTAGTGTTATGCAACAAGCAAGCAAGCAATCCTAACCACGCTAAGACTATAGGCCAACTACCAGATACCCGTGCAGGTAATCATATAATATAGCTAGAATATCAAGATGGCATCGCAATGCCATATAATCATGGAAGTAGCACCTCAAAGTGCCAATAGACAAAGGGCACCGCAGTGCAAGGTCAGGGCCAGTACCTCAAAGGGTAACTGGACTTATAGCACGGATACAGGTAGTCAGATCTGGGACAAGGACAAATCTGTCAGTCACAAGAAGTCATCTGCCCACATCGTGGCATGGATATCAGGTCAAGTACAAGACCAGAACCTCTACTATAATAACATCTCAAGCATATATGGGAGCCTACAGCTCCAATCATCAATTCGGTCCATCCACCAGATCAATCTAGCAAGAGTCTCCCATCCATGATGGAGTAAACATCACGTCAATAAAGACAACCACCAAATACCAAGCTCATCCCCCTAACAATGCTAGGCCCTCTGACTCACAAGAATCCTCCAAGTCAATGATCACAAGCCACTAGAAAACAAGCCCCTCAACTACCAAGACATAGCAATCAAACCAGGTTCCCCAACTACCGAAATACACAAAGGTACCAGGTTTTGGGCGTTTGGGAAGTCGAGTAAAAATCATATAATAATACCCTCGATATTCTCCTCGTTCCGCGAGACACTCGCACCAGTATCCAAAATCCAAAAGTCCTCGAAGACATATCTGATCAAATTAGAACATCACCAAAGAACTAGCAACACTATCTAAGAATCCACTTAGTCTACCATTATCACTATCTCAATATCATATCCCCTCATAGTCAATCTTCAAATCAGATCTCATAATCCCAACACATGGGTCAACACTAATCAACGCCGTCGGAAGATGGCAAGGATTGTGTGAACCACTCTGGATCAGATCCACAACCCTTAAACTAAACAAGGACCAGGGTTGCAGACCTTCACCCGAGTAGAACTGCTCTCCTTACACAATCTGGCGGACAGGACAGATAATGGGATAACAACTAAACTAGAACACCATCTAAAAAGAAGGGTCACAGGTCAAGAGTCCAATGGGTGATACCGTCGAAAAGGCAAGGATTGCGTGAACCACTCTGGATCAGATCCACAACCCTTAAACCAAAAAAGGACCAGGATTACAGACCTTCACCCGAGTAGAACCGCTCTCATTACACAATCCGGCGGACAAGACAGGTCAAGATGCTAGGCGACTAATCTAGTCGGGAGTCTATCTAGCAGGCAATGAGATCAGGGATGCTATACCAAGAAGGACATGCATGAGTTCAGTCCCGCAAACCAAAGGAATGGTTCTGTCAAATCCTTTGAACCAAATTCCCAACCGAGAATTCTGGAAAAATCCGGCAGAGTTTCCTCTGTAATCTGGATGGGAGCACCCTACGAATAGGGGCTAAAACCACTCGGCGCAACCCGCCGCAGAATCGCAGGCTGAGAACACTAAGTCTCAGCTACCAGCAGCACTACGATGCGTACTGGGAACAAATCGATAGCCGAGAACACTAAGTCTCGGCCTTCAGTAGCACTACGATGCGTACTGGAAACCAATCGAACCCGAGACCACTAAGTCCCGGCCTCCAGTAGCACTACAATGCGTACTGGGCGCCAAGCCAACATGCATAATAATAAAATAACTGCCTCGCAGGGCGCACCACAACACATATCCATAAATCCCTAACCCAAGCACAATCACCACCACAGGTAAAGTTAGCCAAAGTCGTTACCCGACCGCGAGTCGGACACGGGACATATGGGGACAATCCGTACAAGTGAGTCGTGCTCGTGTCCTCGGAGGTGTGGATGACCCATCCGAGTTGTCCGATACGGTCTATCCCAGTATCGAACCAAGCTAGTCTAGGTTATCATGGCAGTTCTACTGCTAAGCTACACTACTCATGGTTATACAATTTATAATAAATTAAATACAATAAAATTCAGGAGAGATGGCAAGAGCCGCCGATGAGCAAGGAATACTTGCCTAAGGGGCTCGGCTAGGTAAGCAAGTCTTCGGCAGTCGAGATCCAAGCTAGCACGCCAATCGAGATCCTCAGAACACACAATAAATAATCATCAGCACCAAATAATAAAATAATAGAACAATCACAAGAGATGGCAGAAGGCTATACCGTATGGGTCCCGCAAGCAGCGCAGGGATCGGGCACGGAAACCGAAGCACGCGGACCGATACGGGCATGCAAACCGAGACGTGCACGTATATAGAAACGTGCACGAGAATCGAGATGACTCGAGGATTAAGATAAACAGGAGACAACGTGCACGTAAATCGAGACGCGCACATAGATCGAGGAAATCAAGAATATCAAGATAGCGCACGAATCACGCGACACGCAAATTAAGATGTGCACGCGAATCGAAACGGCACAACGACCGATGCGGCACGTAAATCGGAGCGAGCACGCAAGTCGAAACGACCCAAAGTCCAAAGAGCACGTAAATCGATTCGGCACACAAATCGAGGTGCATACGCAAATCGATACGATGCAGAGTCCAACGCGGCACGCATAACGAGACGGTCATACAAATCGATGCATGCACGCGAATCGATGCGGCACAAAAATCAAGAAAGGCAAAAAGGTCGAGACACGAAAAACGAGACGGTGCACAAACCGAGATGGCACGTTGCCCGAGGCAGCGCGGGGCTCGAGGCATCCCGCTGCCCTAAACAGCACGTAGACCGAGGTACATGCAAAACGAGGCGACACGTACACCGAGGTGCACACGACCCAAAAACACAAGGAACGAAGAAGCGTACCAACCGAGGGTACACTGCCTGAGGTGACACGCTGCACAAGGCAGCGCACTGCTCGAGGCAGCACGCTGCCCGAGGCGTGCCGATCGAGGGGCTCGTACCCCGAGAAGCTCACAGCCCGAAGAGGAGAGAGAGGAGGGTGGCGGAGCTGACCGGAAAAGCTCGGCCAGGCGGGGCTGGCTTACCGGCGGAGGAGGGAGGATGGCAGCAGCAGGGGCTGCGGCTCCCGGCGGCGAAGGCTGCGACGGCAGACCGCGCGGCCGCGAGAGAAGACCAGGAGAGAGGGAAGTCGGAGACGGCGAAGATGATGGTGGTCGCGGTGGCTGAAGGGGACGGTCACGGGGTGGCGCCGAAGATGGAGGTGGTGGCGGCGGCCAAGGTTGGAGGCGGCCACGGTTAAAGTAGGGGCAGTGGCGGAGGCGATGGTGGCGATGATGGAGGTGGTCACGGGGGTGACGGGCGGCCGAGCTGGAGTTCGGTGGCGGAGGTGATGAAGTCGTGGTTGTGGAGGTGCCGGCCGCTGGCGGTGGCAGCGGTGGGAGATGGTAGCACTGGCGGTGGCAGTGGTGGGAGAGAGGGAGCTTGGGTGAGGGGGCTGCTCTCCAGGGAGGGAAAGAGAGCAGTGAGGGAGAGAGGGAACTGGTGGTGAGGGTGGTGGCCGGAGCTGGCGGTGAGGGTGGCGACCGGAGCTAGGGGAGAGGGAGATCGGGCTAGAGGAGAAAGAAAGTATAGGTGAGAGGAGGAGGAGGAGAAGCTTCTCCTGGAAGGAGAGTGAGGAAGAGTGTAATCCCCCAAAATTTTGGAGGATTTTTCTATATTTTATTACATAAATATTTAGTTGATTAAATTATGAAATCGTATTATGGCTATCTTGACCTTTTAATATTTATAATATATTTTTGGAGTTTAGAAGTTTTAAATGTTTGTAAAAAAAATATATATATATATTACTAGTCTCTCCTAATTATCATAACCTTGCTAAGTGATTTTGTACAAATTTTATTATTATTATTACTATTACCATATTATCATTATTAATATTATTATAATGTTCATAGTTGATTGTTATCTAATAGTAGGCAATAATTATTAAAAATATGTGCAAAAATATATTAGTAAAGTTTTAGAAAATATTTTATATTTTTAGTATTTATTTAAAATTTTATTAGAATTTTTATGAGTATTATAAGAATTATTAAGAGAAAAAGAAAAAGAAAAAGAAAAAGAAAATGGAAAGGAAAAAAAAAGAGAAATAACTTTGGACAGCACTGTTCATTGAACAGTGCTGTGCGCCCTCCCCCCCCCCCCCCCCAAACCGTGAACCCTGAAGGAGCCGACCCCAACAGCAGCTCAGCTGCTTTGAAAAAAAATAGGATTTTAATGTTACTGTTCCCCCACATGGGAGGAACAGTACACCCTCAGACCCGTCAAACCCGAGAGCTCCTCTCTTCCGTTATTCCAGCGAACGAACTCCCCAACGCAGATTTGGTGTTAACTAAATCTACAACCAAATCTCCCCAAATTTCTTTCCTTCTAATCCTCATTAGATTCTCCTTAGATTTAAACCAAAGAGAGTTCATCTAAGCATATCCAAATCGGTTAAAGATCTAAAATCTATCCGGGCTACATATCAATACTCATACGCGGGGTTCCGAGATTGTTTCTCTCAAACCTACTCGCGTGATCAAAATCCCCAAGAACCAGAGGATCCCAGAACTCCCCACGCCTTCGTCGGACCCTTGCGCTACCTGCAAGCGCTGCCCGTCGCTGCCGATCTTCGCTGTCGCCTGTACGAACCAGGAACAGAGCACCTGCTCTGTTCGCATCAGCCGCAGGTACCCATCTTCCCTCCTTGTTATCTTCCTACCCTCTCGATTAAATCACGATCTACGAATTGCAATAGATAGCCCATATAACCCCCTTCAAGACGCTTTAGAAAGATTTCAAAATCATACCCTAGATCGGTTGCGGATTTGATGCAAAGTCGAGCTGAATCAGCCCAAAAAAAATAGAACATTAGGGACAGCCAAGACCCGATTTGGAAGGCGAAATCCCGTCGATTCCTCGACAGTATCGAGAACCTGCTTCAACAGATTCATTCACAACATAAACGAGATGGAAACCTAGTTTTTAGAATTTTTTTCATTGTTTATCTTGTTGTTAATTCGGTTTCAAAGTTGGGATAAAAACTAGTTTCTAAACTAAAATTTTAGGAAAAATTAACCGATACGGCATGCGCACCAACAAATCGGGCGACGTGGTCGTGCACTATATGCATCGAAAGGCGTGTATGGATTTTGTCGACGTATGGGAACTGACGGAACTCGATTTCGTTGTGTGTACGCGACGAAATCAGTGCATATCCGTCGAGATACCCCCGTATCGACGTTTTGCAAACTTGACCATAACTTCGTGCACGTTCGTCGGATCGACACGAAACTTGCGCCATCAGGACCGTATCGATTTTTTGGTCTTGTATGCCAAGTTTGGTCCGATTCTGAGAAGGTTGATCGGAATGCCAAAATTGGCGGGCCCGCGAACCGCTCTAACGGGCGAAATTGTGCACAGCCCGCCGGAATCCAACTTTGGACATACGGTTGGGGTTTGTCTCCTCAAACCGGACCCGTAGACATATAGTTTGACGACTTTAGAGACCGTAGGTTCTGGCACGCGTTTCGATGCAAAACGGGTCCAACGGCGGACATCGTTTTGACCCAAAATTACGATTTCGCCCCTGTTCCAGAATTAGACTTTTGGACAGGCATTTCCTAGGTATTTCTTTTATGCCAAGTATGTTCGTGATGTTTATTTCAGCATCCGAGGTCGTCCATAGAAGTTGGCTTTCATTGCTTCCATATTCTGACGATTTGAGTCATCAGGCATCGCCATTCTGCACACTACCTCCAGGCAAGATACCTTGCCACCAGCTGTTTATTTATTTAGCTCATATTTTATACATTGTTCATTATTTTCTTTATGCAAAATAAACTGTGATACATGGCATAACCTGTTAGAACTTACTGTTCATTTATATTTCCTGCTGTGTATTATTTTGCTTACCTATTAAACCTAGATTTAAGGGACCACCTTTGTGTGTTGCATTCATTGGCCTTGACACATTGTACCACGAAGTTGTGTGTCGCATGTAGAACACGGAAGTGCGTGATTGGCTGGCCACCAGTATGTACAAGCCGTGCGATAGGAATAACCGCTAATAGATGTTGCATGCTAGTTTGACTTAGCGGTTATAGAGGTTACTGTTATAGATACAACAAAGTAGGCATTGGACGGGGAGGACAATTCCTTAGCGTATGGGCTTCGATGCACTTTCCCTTTTGTAACCCTGAGCTCCGCCGGAGACGCGGGTCAGATTACCCATAATTACTGACAGCTACTGGCGATTCTGCGGAACGTCATGCTCTTACTGATGGGGCCTCTGGTGCCCAAGGGGGGACTATGTCGATCCTATTTAGCCAGGGCCCATGCGTAGGAAGGATTGTTCTTAACTACATTTCACTTAGAACGGTTAGGCACCTTTATCCGTTAGGTACGAGTACTTTTGGTTTGAGTACTTGTATCGGACCAAGGCTTAGAACAATAACTTGTCGTAGACTAGTTTGCCACATCTTGTCCTTGTTTGGTTGTCGGTGTGGCTTACTACTTCGATGAGAAGGTATTGAACCTTTTTGGGGTCCGGATACCATATTGGATTCATATCATGGAAAGATACGTCATCGTGAATTAGTTTACCATCTCATGTCCTTATTTGGTTGGGGGGATGGTAGGCTAGTTCAATAGGTGTGTATTGGACCATGTTATGATCTGATTTTACTTATTCTTATTGAGCAGTATTTATTCAGCTTATGTGGCATGTTAACTCTTTTTGTATCTTGTTACGTCCCTCTGAGGACCTGGTGATCTCTCTAGGTATAGGTGTGCAGGACTTTCCGTAGGAGTATGGCTCCGAGGTAGACTCATCCTTCACGCTCGAGTGAGTCATACCTTCTGATCACAGCTGTCCCTATTGGGTCGAGGAGCCTATTTAGTCATCATTTCTTATTCTATTTATCTTAGGGTTGGACTCTATTTCTTTTCAGTTTATTCTAGTGCCGGTAGTGGATTTGTCTCCGCCCGGCCAACAGCTATATTTTGTAATACCTGTGGTTCGTATTACGTATTTCTGGAATACGTGTACGTATTTATTCTTGTATTGCATGATTTCCTTGCTTAATTTCCTCCCTGGGCTTGGTTTATTCTTGGTTTGGGTTGGCTTGGTTCGGTTTGGGATTGCTGTTGGTTCATCATGAACCAAGGGGTGAACCCCCTACCTACCACCACCACTCATATTTATTCCCTATTCTTCTTCTCTCTCTCTTTATTAATCTCTTCTTCTTCTTCTTTCATTTACTCCCTTCACCTACCAGAGAGAGAAGAGGGGTCTAGGCAAGTGCAACTTGCTTCCACAAGAGAGCTCATTTTTATTGTTCCATTAGCTTCTCCTCATGTTTCTAAGACACATTAGAACTTGTCATTTTCCATTTTGAGGCTTTAATTTTTATAGATCTAGAAATTAGTTCTTTTCGGATTTTGGTGGTTTTGATCTATCAAACTTCCTTGTTTTCAAGCTTTGATGGTTCCATGTTGTAGAGAATTTTATTCTACCCAATTTTGACCTTTGAAAAGTTGGATTTGGACTTGTTTTGACCAAGTTATGGACTTTTGAAGCTTTGGATTCAACCATGGAGTTTCTGCTGATTTGGAGAAGACAGTGAGCAGTGCGCGAGCTTTTTAGCTTGCGTCACTGAGCTGCGCACGCTCTTTAGCGCAGCGCAGTCTGACTCATATGCTGCCTTTTGGAGGCGTATGTCTTGCATACGCTGTCTTGACAAGGAGTCGTATGAACCTCATACGCTGCCTTGATGAGGAGTCGTATGGACCTCATACGCTGCCTTGATGGGGAGTCGTATGGACCTCATACGCTGCCTTGATGAGGAGTCGTATGGACCTCATACGCTGCCTTGTAGAGGAGTCGTATGGAGTACATACGCTGCCTTTTGGAAGCGTATGTCTTGCATATCTTGACCTGAGCGTAGCTTGACCTGGGCGTAGCTTGACCTGAGCGTAGCTTGACCTGAGCGTAGCCTGACCTGAGCGTAGCTTGACCTGAGCGTAGCTTGACCTGAGCGTAGCCTGACCTGAGCGTAGCCTGACCTGAGCGTAGCGTGACCTGAGCGTAGCCTGACCTGAGCGTAGCTTGACCTGAGTGTAGCCTGACCTGAGCGTAGCCTGACCTGAGCGTAGCCTGACCTGAGCGTAGCCTGACCTGAGCGCGGCTTGACTTGAGCGCAGTCTGACTCAGGCGCAACCTGATGTGTAGGCGCAACTGGACCTGACCCTACTTACCCTGAATCTTCTACAGCCATGTATATTGATATTTTATTAGATATTTAACGTCCATTTTATATCCTTACGCCTTTTGTCCTGAACTTGATAATTATGAATTTACTTGATATGTTTGGAATTGATAATTGAGCATGACGTGATAGTGACCCGTAGTGGTGCACTCCTGACATAATAACCTGACATGACCTGATAGTGGCCCGTCGTAGCGCACTCCTGACAAGTACACTTGGCATGATAACCTGACATGATTATCTCAAATAGCTGTTACGACGGCTACCTGACATGACATGACCTGTATAATCAATCTGGACACCGTGGGCGATTGTGTTTGTATAAATAAACCAGTCCTGTCTTGCATCATGTCTAGGACAGAGACTCCTGAGTACCACGGTCAGGAGTACCTACTAAAATGGACTAAGGCTAATAACTAGATTAATACATTAGTCATGACAAGATTTCCCAGCTACAGGCAATCCCGTTACCTGGGCACGCCTTGGGATCTGTAGCTGCCGTCGAGTAGGGCACATTTCCAACACACTGTCATGTGTTGCATCCTTCAAGCTACCTAAGGGTACATTCGTTTCCTGGACGATGTACCCACCTGAATTCAACTCTAATCTTTTAACCCGGGTAACCTGGATGGTCTGCAGGGCTTGTGGCTGTGGAATAATCTTACTGCATCTTGTTAGTAATTAGGCTTGTGACAACCCTAGTTAGTTAAAGTATCAAGCCGTAATTCTTGCTTGGCCATGAAGTGATTGGACGGAGTCTAACCAGTCTAGTCTTGTCCTGATCCTGTTCCAGATTATTGAATGACCAGAATGCTTGTATTTATTTTACCGATAAATGGTGAGAATTTCAAGTTCTGTTCAGACGAAGGGTTACAACCCCGGTCCTTGTTTGGTTTACGGGTTGTAACCTGGTTATCTGAATAGTTCCATGGTTATCTCGTCGTATATCATCCTGGTGTGTTTTTTTTATTTCCAGTTCTTACTTTTATTTATATCTTGTACTGATTGCGGGTTTTAGCTCTTAAGTGAAGCCTCCTTTGTGGCACTTGCTCTTTCTGGGGTCTGACCCAGCTGGTTTTGTGTGGCCAGATTTTGGAGCAGCTCCAGAGGATCTACCGACCTTCCTGGCAGATGGTGAACACTAGAAGGAATCCCGGCAACGAGTGGGTTTTATTTTGCTCTCCCACTCCCTTGCAAAAATATTCTTTTGAGACGTTTAGCCGACGAGCACCTGTTTAGCTCGATTGTACTTACTTACTGTCTGCCTACGGGCTGTAACATGATTAACAGATCCTAGGGTTGATCATGTATGACTAAACTCTTGCTAGTCCTGACATTTTGTAACGACTAGCTTCATGATCAACTGAATATGTAATGTTTGGGACGCCTTACTATTGTATATTTAATGATCATACATCTTGTGACTTTTACTTACTTGCTTGTGATTGAGACACTAGGCTTGTTCATGACCTTAAGAGACTGTTGGCTTGTAGATAAACCCTCATGTATCTAGACAGCCGTGACCGTATAGCGAGATGGATTCCATTTCATATACGTAGCTGGCTATGTCTGTCCCCGCTCTCCAGTATTCTGGTTCTGGGGCGTGACATATTTTGACATTTACTTTGATTCATGAGTTACCATTTTCTTTATATTTACTGTGGATGAGATGTAGCTTTTACCTGTGACAGTTTGTTATTATTATTCACAATACAGCTTATGTGTATATTTGAGATTTCCATATATTGGAGTATATCTCGTATATATGCAGCTGGCATGCTACGTTCCTAGTCCTACGTATTTTGGGACTGGGACGTTACATGTTTTTGTGGTGGCCCATGCAGGTCTAGATAAATTGTTTGGTTACTTTACCGTACCAAGCAAGCCTGCGTATAGGATTAGAAATTTAGGATCTCATCCACATATATGACATTCTATCTCGCCTTCATTTCGAACTCCCAACTGCCTTACTTGGTTCCTTCTTGTTAAAGTATTCTTCCATAAATCCTTACCCCTCTTTCGTGCGTACTAGGTCGTCATGTTCCACCATTCAATCACATTACCAGTCCAACTCCTATAAGTTGGGTAGGAAGCCTCACAACCTAACTTCCTTGACTTTAACCAAGGCCTTAGACAAGAAGACAGTAGGACGACTGCATAGGCACAAATATCGGACACGACTTAGATTCTTAAGTAGCTTAAGCTATTTATATTTTCTTTCATCATTGTCTTGCGTATTTGTAATTGAACTACCTTGACTAATGTTGCTATTATAGCCTAGTTTTGCAAGCTTATTCTCTCATCGAGCTTGTTCAGGACATATGTTTTATTGTGGGCGCCCACTGATACACTGTCTTATCAGAACCTGTGTATTGTGGTCTGATCAACCATAGTGCATTTGGTTCGCCTTTCGTATGATTCTACGTGGATTGAGATATGGTTAGCTTAACATATTCGCCCTCTAGGATCTTATCCACGTGTTGTTGACAATTTTAAATTCTTTATTAAACTCTTTTTTAAATTGCTTGACTCAAAAACCTATCTGAATCTATTCTAACATTGCCCTTATCTTCGTGCCAGCAATATGACTCTACACAGGGAACACACCTGGACCCTAGCCATCACTTCTGGTGATGCAACTTCCCAGGAAGAACAGGTTTCCCCAATGACCTCGGTGACTCCGTATCAGCTAGAGCCACAGCAGATTACCACGAACCCTTCGACGGTGCAGCAGGAAGCCCAAGTGCCCCCAGTCAGCCAGGTTGAGCAAACTACTGCAATACCACCAGGAGAGACTGCACCATCCCTTTTGCCTCAGCAGTTTTCACCACAGCTCAGACCCCAATTGCCTCCACTTCCTACTGATGCGGACCCGACCACCCAGTTTATGTATGCTATGCTACAATCTCAGTGGCAACAAATGGAACTGTTGAGGCAGAGTATGATGAATTATTTAGATAGATCTCCACCACCAGCCCCGGTACCAGATGCAACTCCTGCTCCACAACCATATCTGGGCTCCATTGCAGACTTCATCGACATGGGCCCTAAGAATTTTAAGGGTACTGAGAGTCCTTTAGAAGTTTCCGCTTGGCTTATCAGCACGGAAAAATTCTCGAAGGCATCCCAGTTGCCAGCACATGATTGGATGACAGCAGTCGACTTACTCTTAGAAGATAATGCTCATCATTGGTGGAAGGCAGAAGAGAGGCAACTGGGCACTGGAATCACATGGAAGCAGTTCTACGACCTATTCTATGAGAGGTTTTTCCCCAACCACGTTCGAGATGCTCTCTATGACCAGTTCCTTCACCTGAAGCAAGGGAACATGTCGGTAGATGAGTACGATGCAGGATTCAGCTGTTTGAGTAGATTTGGTGAGACATTAATTCCGACAGAGCTGGAGAAGGCAAGGAGATTCCACCAGGGGCTCACACCAGAACTTAAGACTTTCACTACTACACAGTCTCGAGCCTCTCATGCAGCTGTCTTGGTGGAAGCACGTACCCAGGAGCTTCTTCGCAAGGAACAGCGGGCAAAGAGGCGCCCCACACCAGTAGCTGCACCAGTTAGGGCGACTCCAGGTGGACCAACCAGGAGGCCTATAGGACAGTACCAGCAGAGGCCCACACCCTATCAGAAGCCCACCTGCAACTACTGCGGGAAGAAGGGTCACATTCGAGATGGATGTCGGATTCGTCTCGGCTTATGCTTGAGGTGCGGATCGGAACAACACATGATTACCGATTGTCTCGAGCCGTCTAGGCAAGGGCAAGCATTTACCATGGCTGTGATAGGCCCCCATCCTGAGATTAGAGATTTGACAGGTATTATTCTACTATTCTTTATTTAAGTCATGGCATAGCATTTGAGCAATACATTCATTAGCATGGTCATCACACATGAGCACTAACTTCGACACCCTTAGGAATATCATGACTATAGTTTAGCAAGCTTATAAATAAGACTCTTGGCTTCATCGTTAGAATTCTGGAATGACTACCTACTCTCCTTTTGTATGCAATCTCACTATATTCTTCCACTAAGATTTGTTGTTATATTTTTATATTAAGTGTTATATTAATTTCGAGGACGAAATTTTTATAAGTTGGGTAGGATGTAATCCCCCAAAATTTTGGAGGATTTTTCTATATTTTATTAAATAAATATTTAGTTGATTAAATTATGAAATCGTATTATGGCTATCTTGACCTTTTAATATTTATAATATATTTTTGGAGTTTAGAAGTTTTAAATGTTTGTAAAAAAAATAATAATAATATATATTACTAGTCTCTCCTAATTATCATAACATTGCTAAGTGATTTTGTACAAATTTTATTATTATTATTACTATTACCATATTATCATTATTAATATTATTATAATGTTCATAGTTGATTGTTATCTAATAGTAGGCAATAATTATTAAAAATATGTGCAAAAATATATTAGTAAAGTTTTAGAAAATATTTTATATTTTTAGTATTTATTTAAAATTTTATTAGAATTTTTATGAGTATTATAAGAATTATTAAGAGAAAAGAAAAAGAAAAGGGAAAGGAAAAAAAAAAAGAGAAATAACTTTGGACAGCACTGTTCATTGAACAGTGCTGTGCGCCCCCCCCCCCCCCCCCCCCCCCCCCCCAAAACCGTGAACCCTGAAGGAGCCGACCCCAACAGCAGCTCAGCTGCTTTGAAAAAAAAAATAGGATTTCAATGTTACTGTTCCCCCACATGGGAGGAACAGTACACCCTCAGACCCGTCAAACCCGAGAGCTCATCTCTTCCGTTATTCCAGCGAACGAACTCCCCAACGCAGATTTGGTGTTAACTAAATCTACAACCAAATCTCCCCAAATTTCTTTCCTTCTAATCCTCATTAGATTCTCCTTAGATTTAAACCAAAGAGAGTTCATCTAAGCATATCCAAATCGGTTAAAGATTTAAAATCTATCCGGGCTACATATCAATACTCATACGCGAGGTTCCGAGATTGTTTCTCTCAAAACCTACTCGCGTGATCAAAATCCCCAAGAACCAGAGGATCCCAGAACTCCCCACGCCTTCGTCGGACCCTTGCGCTGCCTGCAAGCGCTGCCCGTCGCTGCCGATCTTCGTTGTCGCCTGTACGAACCAGGAACAGAGCACCTGCTCTGTTCGCATCAGCCGCAGGTACCCATCTTCCCTCCTTGTTATCTTCCTACCCTCTCGATTAAATCACGATCTATGAATTGCAATAGATAGCCCATATAACCCCCTTCAAGACCCTTTAGAAAGATTTCAAAATCATACCCTAGATCGGCTGCAGATTCGATGCAAAGTCGAGCCGATTCAGCCCAAAAAAAATAAATAGAACATTAGGGACAGCTAAGACCCGATTTGGAAGGCGAAATCCTGTCGATTCCTCGACAGTATCGAGAACCTGCTTCAACAGATTCATTCACAACATAAACGAGATGGAAACCTAGTTTTTAGAATTTTTTTCATTGTTTATCTTGTTGTTAATTCGGTTTCAAAGTTGGGATAAAAACTAGTTTCTAAACTAAAATTTTAGGAAAAATTAACCGATACGGCGTGCACCCTGACAAACCGGGCGACGTGTTCGCGCACTATATGCATCAAAAGGCGCGTATGGATGTTGTCGACGTGTGGAAACTGACGGAACTCGATTTCGTTGTGTGTACGCGACGAAATCAATGCGTATCCGTCGAGATACCCCCGTATCGACGTTTTGTAAACTTGACCATAACTTCGTGCACGTTCGTCGGATCGATGCGAAACATGCACCCTCAGGACCGTATCGATTTTTCGGTCTTGTATGCCAAGTTTGGTCCGATTCTGAAAAGGTTGATCGGAACGCCAAAATTGGCGGGCCCGCGAACCGCTCTAACGGGCGAAATTGTGCACAGCCCGCCGGAATCCAACTTTGGACATACGGTTGGGTTCGTCTCCTCAAACCGGACCCGTAGATATATAGTTTGACGACTTTAGAGACCGTAGGTTCTGGCATGCGTTTCGGTGCAAAACGGGTCCAATGGCGGACATCGTTTTGACCCGAAATTATAATTTCGCCCCTGTTCCAGAATTAGACTTTTGGACAGGCGTTTCCCAGGTATTTCTTTTATGCCAAGTCTGTTCGTGATGTTTATTTCAGCATCCAAGGTCGTCCGTAGAAGTTGGCTTTCATTGCTTCCATATTCTGACGATTTGAGTCATCAGGCGTCGCCATTCTGCACACTACCTCCAGGCAAGATACCTTGCCACCAGCTGTTTATTTATTTAGCTCATATTTCATGCATTGTTCATTATTTTCTTTATGTAAAATAAACTGTGATACATGGCATAACCTGTTAGAACTTACTGTTCATTTATATTTCCTGCTGTGCATTATTTTGCTTACCTATTAAACCTAGATTTAAGGGACCACCTTTGTGTGTTGCATTCATTGGCCTTGACACGTTGTACCACGAAGTTGGGTGTCGCATGTAGAACACGGAAGTACGTGATTGGCTGGCCACCAGTACGTACAAGCCGTGCGATAGGAATAACCGCTAATAGAGGTTGCATGCTAGTTTGACTTAGCGGTTATAGAGGTTACTGTTGTGGATACAACAAAGTAGGCATTGGGCGGGGAGGACAATTCCTTAGCGTATGGGCTTCGATGCACTTTCCCATTTGTAACCCGTGAGCTCTGCCGGAGACGCGGGTCAGATTACCCATGATTACTGACGGCCACTGGCGATTCTGCGGAACGTCATGCTCTTCCTGATGGGGCCTCTGGTGCCCAAGGGGGGACTATGCCGATCCTATTTAGCCAGGACCCATGCGTAGGAAGGATTGTTCTTAACTACATTTCACTTAGAACGGTTAGGCACCTTTATCCGTTAGGTACGAGTACTTTTGGTTTGAGTACTTGTATCTGACCGTGGCTTGGAACAGTAACTTGTCGCGGACTAGTTTGCTACATCTTGTCCTTGTTTGGTTGTAGGTGTGGCTTACTACTTCGATGAGAAGGTATTGAACCTTGTTGGGGTCCGGATACCATATTGGATTCATATCATGGAAAGATACGTCATCGTGAATTAGTTTACCATCTCCTGTCCTTGTTTGGTTGGGGGGATGGTAGGCTAGTTCAATAGGTGTGTATTGGACCATGTTATGATCTGATTTTACTTATTCTTATTGAGCAGCATTTATTCAGCTTATGTGGCATGTTCTTTTTGTATCTTGTTACGTCCCTCTGAGGACCTGGTGATCTCTCCAGGTATAGGTGTACAGGACTTTCCGCAGGAGTATGGCTCCGGGGTAGACTCATCCTTCACGCTCGAGCGAGTCATACCTTTTGATCACAGCTATCCCTATTAGGTCGAGGAGCCTATTTAGTCATCATTTCTTATTCTATTTATCTTAGAGGTTGGACTCTATTTCTTTTCAGTTTATTCTATTGACGGTAGTGGATTTGTCTCCGCCCGGCCAACAGCTATATTTTGACATTTACTTTGATTCATGAGTTACCATTTTCTTTATATTTACTGTGGATGAGATGTAGCTTTTACCTATGACTGTTTGTTATTATTATTCGTAATACAGCTTATGTGTATATTTGAGATTTCCATATATTGGAGTATATCTCGTATATATGCAGCTGGCATGCTACGTTCCTAGTCCTACGTATTTTGGGACTGGGGCGTTACATGTTTTTGTGGTGGCCCATGCAGGTCTAGATAAATTGTTTGGTTACTTTACCGTACCAAGCAAGCCTGCGTATAGGATTAGAAATTTAGGATCTCATCCACATATATGACATTCTATCTCGCCTTCATTTCGAACTCCCAACTGCCTTACTTGGTTCCTTCTTGTTAAAGTATTCTTCCATAAATCCTTACCCCTCTTTCGTGCGTACTAGGTCGTCATGTTCCACCATTCAATCACATTACCAGTCCAACTCCTATAAGTTGGGTAGGAAGCCTCACAACCTAACTTCCTTGACTTTAACCAAGGCCTTAGACAAGAAGACAGTAGGACGACTGCATAGGCACGAATATCGTACACGACTTAGATTCTTAAGTAGCTTAAGCTATTTATATTTTCTTTCATCATTGTCTTGCGTATTTGTAATTGAACTACCTTGACTAATGTTGCTATTATAGCCTAGTTTTGCGAGCTTATTCTCTCATCAAGCTTGTTCAGGACATATGTTTTATTGTTGGCGCCCACTGATACATTGTCTTATCAGAACCTGTGTATTATGGTCTGATCAACCATAGTGCATTTGGTTCGCCTTTCGTATGATTCTACGTGGATTGAGATATGGTTAGCTTAACATATTCGCCCTCTAGGATCTTATCCACGTGTTGTTGACAATTTTAAATTCTTTATTAAACTCTCTTTTAAATTGCTTGACTCAAAAACCTATCTGAATCTATTCTAACATTACCCTTATCTTCGTGCCAGCAATATGACACTACACAGCAAACACACCTCGACCCTAGCCATCACATCTGGTGAGGCAACTTCCTAGGAAGAACAGGTTTCCCCAATGACCTCGGTGACTCCGTATCAGCTAGAGCCACAGCAGAATACCACGAACCCTTCGACGGTGCAGCAGGAAGCCCAAGTGCCCCCAGTCAGCCAGGTTGAGCAAACTACTGCAATACCACCAAGAGAGACTGCACCATCCCTTTTGCCTCAGCAGTTTTCACCATAGCTCAGACCCCAACTGCCTCAACTTCCTACTGATACGGACCCGACCACCCAGTTTATGTATGCTATGCTACAATCTCAGTGGCAACAAATGGAACTGTTGAGGCAGAGTATGATGAATTACTTAGATAGATCTCCACCACCAGCCCCGGTACCAGATGCAACTCCTGCTCCACAACCATATCTGGCTCCATTGCAGACTTCATCGACATGGGCCCTAAGAATTTTAAGGGTACTGAAAGTCCTTTAGAAGTTTCCGCTTGGCTTATCAGCACGGAAAAATTCTCGAAGGCATCCCAGTTGCCAGCACATGATTGGATGACAGCAGTCAACTTACTCTTAGAAGATAATGCTCATCATTGGTGGAAGGCAGAAGAGAGGCAACTCGGCACTGGAATCACATGGAAGCAGTTCTACGACCTATTCTATGAGAGGTTTTTCCCCAACCACGTTCAAGACGCTCTCTATGACCAGTTCTTTCACCTGAAGCAAGGGAACATGTCGGTAGATGAGTACGATGCAGAGTTCAGCCGTTTGAGTAGATTGGTGAGACATTAATCCCGACAGAGCTGGAGAAGGCAAGGAGATTCCACCAGGGGCTCATACCAGAACTTAAGACTTTCACTACTACACAGTCTCGAGCCTCTCATGCAGCTGTCTTGGTGGAAGCACGTACCCAGGAGCTTCTTCGCAAGGAACAGCGGGCACAGAGGCGCCCCAAACCAGTAGCTACACCAGTTAGGGCGACTCCAGGTGGACCAACCAGGAGGCCTATAGGACAGTACCAGCAGAGGTCCACACCCTATCAGAAGCCCACCTGCAACTACTGCGGGAAGAAGGGTCACATTCGAGATGGATGTCAGATTCGTCTCGGCTTATGCTTGAGGTGCGGATCAGAACAACACAGGATTACCGATTGTCCCGAGCCGTCTAGGCAAGGGCAAGCATTTACCATGGCTGTGATAGACCCCCATCCTGAGATTAGAGATATGACAGGTATTATTCTACTATTCTTTATTTAAGTCATGGCATAGCATTTGAGCAATACATTCATTAGCATGGTCATCACACATGAGCACTATCTTCGACACCTTTAGGAATATCATGACTATAGTTTAGCAAGCTTATAAATAAGACTCTTGGCTTCATCGTTAGAATTCTGGAATGACTACCTACTCTCCCTTTGTATGCAATCTCACTATATTCTTCCACTAAGATTTGTTGTTATATTTTTATATTAAGTGTTATATTAATTTCGAGAACGAAATTTTTATAAGTTGGGTAGGATGTAATCCTCCAAAATTTTGGAGGATTTTTCTATATTTTATTACATAAATATTTAGTTGATTAAATTATGAAATCGTATTATGGCTATCTTGACCTTTTAATATTTATAATATATTTTTGGAGTTTAGAAGTTTTAAATGTTTGTAAAAAAAAAATAATAATATATATTACTAGTCTCTCCTAATTATCATAACCTTGCTAAGTGATTTTGTACAAATTTTATTATTATTATTACTATTACCATATTATCATTATTAATATTATTATAATGTTCATAGTTGATTGTTATCTAATAGTAGGCAATAATTATTAAAAATATGTGCAAAAATATATTAGTAAAGTTTTAGAAAATATTTTATATTTTTAGTATTTATTTAAAATTTTATTAGAATTTTTATGAGTATTAAAAGAATTATTAAGAGAAAAAGAAAAAGAAAAAGAAAAGGGAAAGGAAAAAAAAAGAGATAACTTTGGACAGCACTGTTCATTGAACAGTGCTGTGCGCCCCCCCCCCCCCCCCCCCCCCCCCCCCCAAAACCGTGAACCCTGAAGGAGCCGACCCCAACAGCAGCTCAGCTGCTTTGAAAAAAAAAAATAGGATTTCAATGTTACTGTTCCCCCACATGGGAGGAACAGTACACCCTCAGACCCGTCAAACCCGAGAGCTCCTCTCTTCCGTTATTCCAGCGAACGAACTCCCCAACGCAGATTTGGTGTTAACTAAATCTACAACCAAATCTCCCCAAATTTCTTTCCTTCTAATCCTCATTAGATTCTCCTTAGATTTAAACCAAAGAGAGTTCATCTAAGCATATCCAAATCGGTTAAAGATTTAAAATCTATCCGGGCTACATATCAATACTCATACGCGGGGTTCCGAGATTGTTTCTCTCAAAACCTACTCGCGTGATCAAAATCCCCAAGAACCAGAGAATCCCAGAACTCCCTACGCCTTCGTCGGACCCTTGCGCTGCCTGCAAGCGCTGTCCGTCGCTGCCAATCTTCGTTGTCGCCTGTACGAACCAGGAACAGAGCACCTGCTCTGTTCGCATCAGCCGCTGGTACCCATCTTCCCTCCTTGTTATCTTCCTACCCTCTCGATTAAATCACGATCTACGAATTGCAATAGATAGCCCATATAACCCCCTTCAAGACCCTTTAGAAAGATTTCAAAATCATACCCTAGATCGGCTGCGGATTCGACGCAAAGTCGAGCCGATTCAGCCAAAAAAAAAAAATAGAACATTAGGGACAGCCAAGACCCGATTTGGAAGGCGAAATCCCGTCGATTCCTCGACAGTCTCGAGAACCTGCTTCAACAGATTCATTCACAACATAAACGAGATGGAAACCTAGTTTTTAGAATTTTTTTCATTGTTTATCTTTGTCACGCCCCAGAACCAGAATACTGGAGAGCGGGGGCGGACACAGCCAGCTACGTATATTGAAATAGAATACATCTCAACTATACGGTCACGGCTGTCTAGATATGAGGGTTTACTACAAGCCAGCAGTCTCTTAAGGTCAAGCCTATTGTCTCAATCTCAAGCAATTAACAGAGTTACAAGATGTTAGAGCATCAAATATATATATATAAGGCGTCCCAAATATTACATATTGGATGATCATGAAGCTAGTCGTACAAAATGATAGGACTAGCAAGAGTTCAGTCGTACATGATCAACCCTAGGATTTGTTAATCATGTTTACAGCCCGTAGGCAGACAGTAAGTAAATGTGCATCGAGCTAACAGGTGCTCGTCGGCTAAACGCCTCAAAAGAATAAATTTACATATAAGTGGGTGAAACAAAAAGGAAGACCCACTCGTAGCCCGGGTTCCGTCTAGTTGTCACCATTGGGCTGGAAGCTCGGTAGATCCTCGGGAGCCGCTCCGAAATCTGGCCATACAAAACCAGCTGGGTCAAACCCCAGAAAGAGCAAGTGCCACAAAGGAGGCCACAAATAAGAACAAAAGCCAGCATATCAGATCATAAGAATAAAAGAAGGTACAAGTAATAAAAGTACGCAGAGCGATAAACGACTAGGGACGTGGGACCATTCCGGGAGCCAGGTTACAATCCTTAAACCAAACAAGGACCGGGATTGTACCCCTTCGCCTGAATAGTTCACTGTCTCTACCCATTTATCGTTAGAGATAAGTAAAACAATCATGATCAAGAGTTCCAGGTACAAGGGCTAGAGAAGACTTAGACAGAGCTGGACACCATTCATTCACAATCGGCCAAGCAAGTACTACGGCTTACTACTTTAACTAACTAGGGTTATCACAAGCCTAATTACTAACAAGATGCAAGTGAGAAACTCCCAGTCCCAAGCCCTGCAGACCATCCAGTTATCCTTCCGCGGGTTGAGAGTTATAGGTGGGTACATCGCCCGGGAGACAAATGTACCCTTAGGTGACTTAGAGGGTGCAACACATGACAGTGTGCTGGAAATGTGCTCTACTCGTCGGCAAGCTACAAGTCCATTAATGCCTCCAGATAACGAGACTGCCTGTGACCGGGAATTCTCCATGTTCTAATTTGGTCTACTCATTACCTAGTCCAATTTTAGTGTGAGTCCCTGGCCGTGGTACCCAGGGGGTCACCTCCTAGCATGATGCAAGACAAGACAAGTGATTGCACAAGCAAGCAAGCAGGAACACCCACGGTGTCAAGGCAAGTCAAATTAAGTTATCAGGTCAAGTCAAGTCAGGAGTGCGCCGCCACGGCCACTATCAAGTTATCAAGATAGTTCATGTCAGGGTACTTGTCAGGAGTGCGCCACGACGGGCCACTATCATGTTATGCAAGTTCCTTGTCATACAAGGCCATGTACAATAGTCATTCCAAATATACAAGTAAAATCAAGTTCATGACAAAAGGCGTAAGGATATAAAATGGGCGTAAAATACCTGATACAATACCAATATATATAGGACTATAGAAGAGCCAAGACCAAGAAATAACAAATTCATCATAAACAAGTAGGTAGCACAAGGGGGTCAAGGTTTGGGCTGCGCATGGTATAGACTGCGCATACAAGGCTGCGCAAGGGTTACATTGCGCAAGGGGAGCAGTACGCAAGCCATACGCAATGCACAGTACGCAGGCCAGCATACGCAGGGGAGCAGTACGCAAGCCATACGCGATGCACAGTACACAGGCCAGCATACGCAGGGGCTATACGCAGGCCATACGCAAGGGGAGCAGTACGCAAGCCATACGCAATGCACAGTACGCAGGCCAGCATACGCAGGGGAGCAGTACGCAAGGGGAGCAGTACGCAAGCCATACGCGATGCACAGTACACAGGCCAGCATACGCAGGGGCTATACGCAGGCCATACGCAAGGGGAGCAGTACGCAAGCCATACGCAATGCACAGTACGCAGGCCAGCATACGCAGGGGAGCAGTACGCAAGGTGCAATACGCAGGGTGCAATACGCAGGGTGCAATACGCAGGGCGCAATACGCAGGGTGCAATACGCAGGACGCAATACGCAGGGTGCAATACGCAGAAGACCCTAAGCAAGGGTTCTACGCAAGCAACACTACGCAGGAGCTCTGCGCAGAGGCCGTACGCGGGAGCCGCGTGGCCAACAAGAGGGAAAGGCTGTGTTCTTCTCCTACCTCTGTCCGAGAGGAAGAACACCCAACCCAAAAACTTCAATTCTTCATAACTTTGCCAAATCAAAACCAAATTTAGATTTTCAAGGTTCTAACTTGAGTAAAATTGAATTCTCTTCCATATGGAAGCATCAAAAACCCATAAAATCCAACTAAAATAGATCAAAACCATGTAAATCCGAAAATAGTTAAAACCTAGATCTAGAACAATGGAGACTCCAAATCACAAAATTCCAAGTTCTAATGTTGTTCTCCATGTCCTAATCTAGCTAATGAACAAATAAAAAGAGGTGCTTATTTAATGGCAAGATGCACTTGCCTATGGGTGTTGGTGGAGGAAGAAGAAGAAGAAGAAATTAATGGAGAAATTATGGAGGAGAGAGAAGGTAGGTGGGTTATAATGAGGGTGTTGTGGTGTAATGGAGGTGGTGTGTAGGCTATGGTGTTCCATCATGACAAACCAAACCAAACCAATCTCCAAAATAAAACCAAGCCATGGTCTAAAACCCAATTACAAGAATTCAAAAATCCGCAAGTCGAGAATAATAAAATACGTGCCAAAATCCAAATACGAGCATAATACGAAATACGGAAAATGAGGGTGACAATCTTGTTGTTAATTCGGTTTCAAAGTTGGGATAAAAACTAGTTTCTAAACTAAAATTTTAGGAAAAATTAACCGATACGGCGTGCGCCCTGACAAACCGGGCGTCATGGTCGCGCGCTATATACATCGAAAGGCGCGTATGGATGTTGTCGACGTGTGGGAACTGATGGAACTCGATTTCGTTGTGTGTACGCGACGAAATCAGTACGTATCCATCGAGATACCCCCGTATCGACGTTTTACAAACTTGACCATAACTTCGTGCACGTTCGTCGGATCGACGCGAAACTTGCACCATCAGGACCGTATCGATTTTTCGGTCGTGTATGCCAAGTTTGGTCCGATTCTGAGAAGGTTGATCGGAACGCCAAAATTGGCGGGCCCGCGAACCGCTCTAACGGGCGAAATTGTGCACAGCCTGCCGGAATCCAACTTTGGACATACGGTTGGGTTCGTCTCCTCAAACCGGACCCGTAGACATGTAGTTTGACGACTTTCGAGATCGGAGGTTCTGGCACGCGTTTCGGTGCAAAACGGGTCCAACGGCGGACGTCGTTTTGACCCGAAATTACGATTTCGCCCCTGTTCCAGAATTAGACTTTTGGACAGGCATTTTCTAGGTATTCCTTTTATGCCAAGTCTGTTCGTGATGTTTATTTCAGCATCTGAGGTCGTCCGTAGAAGTTGGCTTTCATTGCTTCCATATTCTGACGATTTGAGTCATCAGGCGTCGCCATTCTGCAGACTACCTCCAGGCAAGATACCTTGCCACCAGCTGTTTATTTATTTAGCTCATATTTCATGCATTGTTCATTATTTTCTTTATGTAAAATAAACTGTGATACATGGCATAACCTGTTAGAACTTACTGTTCATTTATATTTCCTGCTGTGTATTATTTTGCTTACCTATTAAACCTAGATTTAAGGGACCACCTTTGTGTGTTGCATTCATTGGCCTTGACACGTTGTACCACGAAGTTGGGTGTCGCATGTAGAATACGGAAGTGCGTGATTGGCTGGCCACCAGTACGTACAAGCCGTGCGATAGGAATAACCGCTAATAGAGGTTACATGCTAGTTTGAGTTAGCGGTTATAGAGGTTACTGTTGTGGATACAACAAAGTAGGCATTGGGCGGGGAGGACAATTCCTTAGCGTATGGGCTTCGATGCACTTTCCCATTTGTAACCCGTGAGCTCTGCCGGAGACGCGGGTCAGATTACCCATGATTACTGACGGCCACTGGCGATTCTGCGGAACGTCATGCTCTTCCTGATGGGGCCTCTGGTGCCCAAGGGGGGACTTTGCCGATCCTATTTAGCCAGGGCCCATGCGTAGGAAGGATTGTTCTTAACTACATTTCACTTAGAACGGTTAGGCACCTTTATCCGTTAGGTACGAGTACTTTTGGTTTGAGTACTTGTATCTAACCGTGGCTTGGAACAGTAACTTATCGCGGACTAGTTTGCCACATCTTGTCCTTGTTTGGTTGTAGGTGTGGCTTACTACTTCGATGAGAAGGTATTGAACCTTGTTGGGGTCCGGATACCATATTGGATTCATATCATGGAAAGATACGTCATCGTGAATTAGTTTACCATCTCCTGTCCTTGTTTGGTTGGGGGAATGGTTGGCTAGTTCAATAGGTGTGTATTGGACCATGTTATGATCTGATTTTACTTATTCTTGTTGAGCAATATTTATTCAGCTTATGTGGCATGTTCTTTTTGTATCTTGTTACGTCCCTCTGAGGACCTGGTGATCTCTCCAGGTTTAGGTGTGCAGGACTTTCCGCAGGAGTATGGCTCCGGGGTAGACTCATCCTTCACGCTCGAGCGAGTCATACCTTCTGATCACAGCTGTCCCTATTAGGTCGAGGAGCCTATTTAGTCATCATTTCTTATTCTATTTATCTTAGAGGTTGGACTCTATTTCTTTTCAGTTTATTCTATTGCCGGTAGTGAATTTGTCTCCGCCCGGCCAACAGCTATATTTTGACATTTACTTTGATTCATGAGTTACCATTTTCTTTATATTTACTGTGGATGAGATGTAGCTTTTACCTATGACTGTTTGTTATTATTATTCGTAATACAGCTTATGTGTATATTTGAGATTTCCATATATTGGAGTATATCTCGTATATATGCAGCTGGCATGCTACGTTCCTAGTCCTACGTATTTTGGGACTGGGGCGTTACAAAGAGAGAGAATGAGAGAGGGTTAGGTAGATATTTGTGAAAAGGGATAGATTAGAATCAAGAAATTAATTAATAACAAATAATTAATGAGGACAAAATCACCTCCAATAAAATAATAAAAATTTCAAATATATCCCAAAATTAAAATTCTCCAAAATACGAAATACAGTCAAAATACAGTCATATACCTATTTTCAAAAATAGGGATCTGACATTCTTTAGCATATTGATTATCGTCTATTGCCTGCAGTTTTACATTTCATTTCTGGTACCGTAGTTTCATTTCCTGTTCTGGTATTCTGGTTTCACCTTATATTCTGTACTACAGATTATATTGTATATTACTCTTGTCAGGATTGTACTTTTCTCTTTTTCTGACAGGATACGTTGCAGGTGAGTGGGAGGCCACATGGAGCATGTGATTGCACTAGATATTGTAGCTTTTATTTTTATTTATTTTTCTGGAGACTGTATCTTGGATATTCATTATTGTATATTTATTTCATTTGACCGGATTTGTCTCCGGCTGATTTTGTACTAAAGACTTGATGGATATTGGTGATCATTTTTGGAAACGTTATAAAAGCTGTGTTTGTTACATTACATTGTGACTTTGAGTTTTCCTTAGTATTGTACAGCTTATTTCGTCGTGTCCATCGACGAAGGCTGGACGTGTCCGACTCGTATCCGATTATTCGGGAGCGGGTCGTGACAATTCCAGTTGTTTGGTTGATTATAACTCATAGATTTTTAGGCAATTTCTATTGATAGCTAACTCATAAATTCAACTGCTTGTTTATTAACCAGGAACACTAATGTTTCCCCCCTATATTTGTGTAGGTTGGATGAAGTAAGAGGATTTCTGAGGAGATAGGCTCGAAGGGTTCGAGTTAAATTTTGGATATGCAACATTTTGGATATATGTATGGAAACAATTAAATGCTGACTACGCTGTTAATGCTTAATTTGGAAAAATTATGAAGGATTTTGAATGTTCTTGACAGTAAAATTAATGAATTTACTTATGTTCGAAATTCATTATGTGATTGATTCGTCGAGAAGCATTTAAATTTTTGAATACCCGCATTCTGTGTATATATGCAATAGATATCTGGGGCATTCTGTATATCTGTAATGCTATTTTGATGTGCTGCAATACTATTCTGATGTAAATTATTTCTTTACACTAATGCATTCTGCAATAGCATTCTGACATACTATTGGTGCACATATAATAGCGCGAACGAAACGCTACAAAAATCAATTTGCATCGAAAAGCTATTAACAAACAATAACATACAGGAACACAATTAAATATCAACAGCGTTCACGAACGCCATAAATAACTTATAGCGTTAACAAACGTTATTAAGAAACTATAGAGTTCATAAATGCTATGTAAACACTATAGCATTTGTCACTGCTATAACAAGTCTATAGCGTTCATGGACGCTATAGTAACTCAATAGCGTTCATGAATGCTATTACTTTTCTATAGCGTTCTTAAATGCTATAACGCTGGTATAGCGTTCTTAAATGCTATAATCTGTCTATAGCGTCATGGAACGCTATAATCCATCAATAGCGTTCATGAACGCTATAACTTTATAGCGTTCTTGTACATGGAACAATTATAGCGGAAGCATTTATAGCGGACAGAATACGCTATAATAGAAATTCTACAGTGTTCTGAACACGCTATCGTCTTGCTGGGAGGAAGAGTCTTCGGTCAGAGGGACGTCATGCATGGTTGGGAGAGCATTCTTCAGGAGGTCCGATCTTAGAATATCCGCATAGGAGCTTTTAGTGGTATGATTCGGTTGTGAGGTATTTGGAGGCGGATGAATAGTACGTGGGTCCCCCGAAGCTGACGTGGTAGAGTTGTTATGAGGAGTGTCTCCCCCGTGTTGGACCTCCCGCCCAACGTTGGGAGACATGTTCCCCTGAGAGGGGTAGACCGCACGGGCTTCGATGAGAGCAGAGGGTGTGGGTTCCACAGCTGTAAAGGGGGTTAGGACAGGTGTCGGTCAACAGGACCTCCCCCAACGGACCGCTGGATAATGCCAAGATCGCCTCGAAGGTCGCCGGAGGATGACTGGTCAGAACCAGCTCACGTCTGGAGGCTCCGCTGAAGACGGTCGGGGGTCGAAAACTTAGTCAAACCTTCTGAGGTCGATTTCCAGAGAAGTACGCCAGATCCCCGGAGAGAGGCGTCGGGAATCCTCGAGGCACCCAGATTTGAGAGGGAGGGGGATGACTGGCAACATTGCAGTCTGGGGAGGGGGGGAGACTTCAGGAGCTAGAGACGAAGGGGTAAAAGATGGCCGTCGCGCTAGAGGGGTGCCTAAAACCGACGATGGCGAGGTGATCCGTGGTCCAAGCCAACGACGAGGGAGGAGTCAAACCAGTCGGTCGTCGGTCAAGGAGCACAGAGGAAGGAGGAGCGAGACGGGGCGGAGGATCTCCGTCCATGCAGAGGCAGTAGAGGGCGTGAAGACCCACCGGAGAAGAGGGCTCCACGACAGCACTCCAGTCGTCGAGAACAGAGCAGGCGCCTGGGAGCAGAAAACCACGCCGGAGAAGAGGGGGGACTTACCAGAGAGGCCTGAGAGAAGACCTAGCATAGGAGGGAGCCTCCGCCACAGGAGGTTGCCGGAGCGGCAGAAGCCAAGTCGCCCAGGAAGCACTTGCAATCGCCACATAATGTGGCCTACTTCAACCATTCAACTTTCACACTAATATTGTTAACTGTTCAAAGGAAAATGATTCTACAGAGAAGGAAAATAAGAGAAAAGTGGTTCTCTACTTTCTCATTATAGAGAATTTAATTTATCTTCTAATTTTTTTGTCCTATCTAAACAGCAGAAAAAAAAATAGAAATCACAATTTCCAAGAAAAAAAACAAGAAATTAATTTTTTTTTTTTTTCTTTTTTTCTGCCAACCAAACGAAACCTTAGTATCCAACTGTTAGCGGGACTAAAAGTTCTGATGTCATTATTTTACTAGACATTTCCATCCAAATTCAAAAAAAAAAAAAATCGAAAATTGTTGACGTGTCAAAGTTGTGGCTAATATATCGAGTCACAGTCAACTAAAAAAGTGGATTCTAGTCGAGTGCTAGTCTAGTTCATGACTTTGAACTTGTTCACAAGCTGAGCTTAAGGTAATCAAAATCACGTTCAAGCTAGCTTGTTAGTGGAACACACAATGTGTCCCGCTTGTTGACGTTGGATGCATTAGTTTTATGAGTAATGCTACAGTTATAACCAAATGCTTACAATCCACTTACAACTTTTATCCATTGCTGACATGTGAATCATGGTTCACATGTCAGCAAATAGGTGAAGGTTGTAAGTGAGTTGTAAGCATTTGGTTGTAGACTTAGCATTATTGTAGTTTTATCTGCATTGGAAGTTGTTGGTAACGGACACGGGGTTTAAACAAAATAATAATAATAATAACTATCAAGGACCGAAGGGAAGTCACAATCTAGACAAGATCAAAATCCAAACATAACCAGCACAACACAACAATATTTATGTAAAACATTCTGACAAAAAAATTACAAGATTACCAAAATCCAAACCCAAAAAGTCTTCATTAATGAAAAAAATAAAGGAAATCTTTTTACTTTCATCCCACTCGTTAATATAAATTTGTACTTACATCTCACTTTTTAATTTTATACTTTTTAATTTTATTGGACTTACATCCTACTTTTTGTTACGAAAAACATTCATTTTGTCACGAAAAATATTTGTTTTGTCACAAAAAATACTTTTAGTGACGAAAAGTGAGATGTAAGTCTAAAAAAATTAAAAAGTGGGATGTAAGTACAAATTCATATTAATAAGTGGGATGAAAGTCAAAAAATCCCAAAAATAAAAGTACACTAAACCCTTTACAAAGTTCTCCACCGATCCAAACGGATCACCACAATATTTCAAACGGATGGAAATATATTACAAGAGAACTAAAAGATTACAAAGACAAGAGGACGAGTAAGTACCGATGAAGAACTCCTCGAAGCAATATCTCTCTTCAAATCAATCCTCAGAACATCAAAACCCTTCTTCCTTTCCTTGAAAATTGCACCCTTGAGAAAATTCTCCCTTTAGATTGTTATATATATGGATTAGTATTAGAAAATTTATATTTAAATCAGCTTAATTCCGAAAATAATCTGGACAATTGATTACGATCCAACGGTGTACATAAAACCTTTGAATTCGACCTTCAAACCTGCAGTTGTATTCCGACAGTTTATCGACGGTATACCGCCAAGTGATTCTTGAACAATAGTATCAGCGGTATATCGATGTATACCAATGAAATATTCTGGAACGCAAATGATAATGAGCGGCATACCGATGGTATATCATCTCCCTCTGATACGACTGTGATATATGGACTTGAAACGAGCCACCGCATCGACTCTTCGAGCTTCTTCGACACATAAATGACGCTCGTCGCACTCCATGGTGTTCTTAACATACCGTCAAGTGATTCTTGAGCAGCAGCAGCGAGCGAGCGATATGCCGTTGTATACCAATGAAACGTTGTGGAATGCAAATGATAATAAGTGGCATACCGATGGTGTACCATCTCCTCTGGTTTGGCTCTGCATAGACTTTGATAAGGATTCAAAGCCTCGAAATGAGCCACCCTTGTCGTTATCGACTCCCCGAACTTCTTCAAGCCACGAATGAATGATTCATCGTATTTGGGGCTGTTCTCTACATAAATTGTATACCCCACCCAACATCAAAGAAGTCTAATTAAGGGGGGCAAGGGCATAGCCATTGGGACAGGGGTGGTTCCAGAGATTAATATAGTGAAGAGAGGGAGAGATTGCTGCTGTTAGTTAAATTGATGGGAGGATTTATGAAATGCCCAAAAACTAAAAAAGTTTTATGTAAAATCCACCGCTAAAACAACTTTCATCGCGTGCCCAGAATTAGAGAAACTTATCCAAAGCGGGTTCCAAATGACCATTTTGCCCTTCCTTTTAATTTATTGAAAACACCCACGAAACTGCTCTTAAAAAAATGTTTCGATACTTCATCTTCTTTCATACGCTGCTCACTTTCGAATCTAGGTTTTCTCCTCAAAAATTATCAAAAACTCGTCGGAAAATTTCGGAAAGATCGGGACAAACGGCAAAAGTGCTAAAACGGAGGTCCAAACATTATTTTTTTGCGATTCTAAAATTTTGGAAGGCCGTCTAACGGTGAAGTGATTACTTTCAGTCTCCTCGACGATACGCTCATTTTGCGACAAACGGGACCTCGTTTCGACCTCCCAGTCAAAAGTTATGGCTCTCCAAAGTTTCAGCTGACCATAAAATGCAGGAGAATGGTCATTCGTCGTGTTAGAACACGAAAAATGTTAATTTCGCATGAGGATGGTCATTCTCCGTGTTAGTAACACGGAGAATGTCATTCTCCGTCTTAATTTACACGGAGAATGACATTCTCCGTGTTACTAACACGGAGAATGGCATTCTCCGTCTTAATTTACACGGAGAATGACCATTCTCCGTGCTAAATTACACGGAGAATGACTATTCTCCGTCTTAATTTACACGGAGAATGCCATTCTCCGTGTAGTTTATCACGGAGAATGGTCATTCCAGTGTTAAAACACAGGAGAATGACCATTCTCCGTGTTAGAAACACGGAGAATGCCATTCTCCGTGTTAAATAAAACGGAGAATGTTATTCTTCGTGTTAAATAAAACGGAGAATAGCATTCTCCGTGTAATTTAGCACGGAGAATGGTTATATCAGTGTTAAAACGCAGGAGAATGGCATTCTCCGTTTTAAATAAAACAGAGAATGACGTTCTCCGTGTTAAATAAAACGGAGAATGGCATTCTCAGTATTAAAACGCAGGAGAATGACCATTCTCCGTGTAAATTAACACGGAGAATGACCATTCTCCGTTTTAAATAAAACGGAGAATGGCATTCTCCGTGTTAATTTACACGGAGAATGGTCATTCTCCGTGTTAAATAAAATAGAGAATGGTCATTCTCCGTGTAATTTAGCACGGAGAATGGTCATTTCAGTGTTAAAACGCAGAAGAATGGCCATTCTCCGTGTTAGAAATACGAAGAATGTCATTCTCCGTTTTAAATAAAACAGAGAATGGCATTCTCCGTGTTAATTTACACGGAGAATGGTCATTTCCAGTGTTAAAACGTAGGAGAATGGCCATTCTCCGTGTAATTTAGTTTTTTCAGGAATAAAGAGTTTCGTTCTTCTTTCAAAGCGATGATAATTCTTATGGAAAAGAAGAAGAAAGATCTTCTCTCCACAATTGACATCGATGAAGATGATGATGATGGTGATGATGATGACGAGCGATGATCTGAGTTCGACCGAAGAAAAGCACACCGAACTACGAACGATCTTTGCGATCTCTGCTGAAGATGAGAGCAATGGAATTCAGATTTTTCGTGAAGAAGAAGAAGACGAAAATCGCAATCCAGATCTGAGTTTTTTGAATTCAAATACATATAGATGACCAATTCGCGCGGAGGGGTAGTTTCGGTATTATAAAAATGGCAGTTTCCAGCGGGTGGCATCTAAAAGGGAATCTTGGAATATTTAACGTGAAAATACTTAATTCTGGACATTTCATAAAACTCATCCAGCGGGTGGACATTTCATAAAAGCCCATCCCGAAATTGGGTTTCTCAGCAATTTCCAGTAAATTGATTTATAAGAATTTCTCTCCAGCATCTGGTAAATAAAATTTACCACTATGCTTTACGGGCCCATGTCGGTCAATACAAAAATATGTACCAAAATAATTTATTTTTTAAACGAGGCATATGAGTAATAATATATTGACACATATAGGCTAATTATGAGTGAAAACTTACGTTTAACTTTTAATTATTTTTCATGTTTATTACACAAAAAAATTAATTTTAAAATAATTACACGGATCTCTCCATGTTTTATATTTTATATAAAAAAAATTAGGCAAATTATAAAGCACATCTAAACTTACTCAGAACTAGCCCAATTTTTTATATTTTATTTACAAGTTTGTCACTAGAAAAATTATTTGGACTGTCCACTACATACAATATAAGTCTTTTTTTTCCTTTGTCTTCTTCTTCCCCTTTTCTCTCCAACCAAAACAAAAAATCCATTATTCTTTAGAAGTTAGAATGTTCTCAATCCATATTCATACCTAAAATTAATCTTTCTATAAGTAAATTTTGATTTATGATTTATTTTGGACGGATTTTTGAAGTTTTGAATCAATTTTAGGATTTCAAACTTCGAAAATTTGTCCATAGTCGCGACGGGGACGATGATGGACAAAATATTTGACAGTCCTGACTAGGACTGTCAAAAATTTTGACAGACCTAATATTAGTCAGGACTGTCAATATTTTTGACAATCCTATAATACAGAGAAAAGTGTTACAAGACATTAAAATTTCAAGTATTATAGGACTGTCAAAAAATTTGACAGCTATGACTAATATTAGGAGTGTCGAAATTTTTTACTATGCTAAGTATCTAGTAAGTTTAAACTAGGATGTCAAAAAATTTGAGTCCTAATAATAGACGGGACTGTCAAAATATTTGGCAGTCCTACAATACAGAGAAAAGTGAAACAAGGCATTAAAAAATGCAAGTAGCATAGGACTATCAAAAAATTTGGCAGTTCATTATGTAGTTAGGACTGTCAAAAATTTTGATAGTCCTAATTATCCAGTAGGTTTAAATTAGGACTATCTAAAATTTTGACAGTTTATAATTTTGACAGTCCTGAATATATATATAGAACTGTCAAAAAAATTAACAGTCCTACAAATTTTGCCGAAAGAAAGAATACTGGATACTTAGATCCGAAAGAAAGAATATGCATACTTAGATAATAAAAAAATGTAGAAACAACACCCACGTACACACAGAAATGTAGAAACAAGATTTCAGTATTCTTTTTTATAAATGTAATTCTTATCTAAGTATAAGAATACTGTAATATAAAAAAAATGTAGAAACAACACATGGATACTAAGTATAAGAAAGAATACTGTAATGTAAAAAATTACTAGAAAAAATTACATAGGATAAGCTCCACAGAAATGTAGAAACAACAAGCACACACAATTTTACATAAATAAAAAATTCATGTGAACAATTTGACAATTTAACATATTAGAACCAACATCAAAGTTCCAAAAATTAAAGTTTCACAACGCCGAGCGATCGAAATGTCGGTCTTCATCTGGTGTCGGTTCATGTCGGTCTTCATCTGGTGTCGATCCAAGGTCTTTTTTTCTTTGGGTCACGGCTATAAAATAAAAAATAATTTAAGTCAGAGAATTAAATTGAACACTGTAGAAAATTTCTACAGTCCTAACAACATACAAGTCTGCAGAAATTTTATACAGTCCTATGTTATTCCAGCCCGTGGCTGTGGCAAAAATCCAAATCCTAAAATTAAAAGAAACATCAAAAATACGATAATAGTTCATCCAAAATCAACATTACGATAGTACATTATAATATTAAGTTATAACAAGGAATATGAAGAATTATTTGTTAAAAAGAAATGAAAAATGACAATACCAAATGAAGAAATGGAGAAAGAAGATTGGGAACAAGATTTGTACCTTAATTGTGAAGAACTTTTAGGTGCCATCTACGAAATTGGTAAGAATATTAAAAAGAAATGTAGGATTTTGGTGAGGATGGTGGTGGTGGACAAGAAGAAGCTTAGGTTTGAGAGAGTTTGGAGAGTGTAATGACCATAGTTCGTATTATGTATTTTGGAATACGTGTACGTATCTTGACTCGTATTGTATGTTTCCTTGCATGGTATATTTGGGCATTTCATTGCTTGGTTTATCTTGGTTTGGTTCGGCTTGGCTTGGTTTGCTTTTGAGTTCATCATAAACCAAAGGAAAACCCCCCCTACCTACCACCATCACCATTTATTAACACATCCCCTTTTCTCTCTCCTTATTGCTTCTCAATTACTCTTCTTCTTCCTCACCATTACTCTTCACCTACCTGAGAGAGAGAGAGACGGAGAGCTTAGGCAAGTGCATCTTGCTTCATAGAGGAACTCAACTTTTGTTGTTCCATTCTCTTCCTTACAACATCCTGAGACACTTTAGTACTTAACATTTTTAATTTCCATGGCTAAATTCATATAGATCTAAGTTTATTTCATTTTCAGATTTCTTGGGTTTTGATCTATTTAACATTGTTATTTCCAAGTTTTGATAGTTCCATGTTGTAGAAAATTTTATTCTGCCCCATTTTGACCTATGGAAGTTCAGATTCTGACCTCGGATGATGGATTTATGGAGCTTGGAAGCATGGCCTTCATGGTTCTTCTTCTCGAAAATTTGGAGAAGAAGAACAGTGCTTGACCGCATTGATTTTTCATGCGGCAAGTTTCTTTCCTCAGCCGCAGGAACTTTCCCAGCCGCATAAATCTTTCAGCCGCAGGAACCAATTTCTCAGCCGCATGAACTTTTCTTTTCGAGTCGCATGAACTCGATCACTTAGCCGCATAAACTTTTTCTGAGCCGCATGAGACTCAGAACTTGAGCCGCATGCGCCCTGATTAATTCGGCCGCATGGATTCGTAATCCCCTTTGCCGCATATCATTTGTTTGGACTGGGCCGCATAAGACCCATGTCCCCTGGCCGCATAAAGATCCCTTCTTTTCAGCCGTATGGCATTGTTTGGTTCCTGGCCGCATGAACTCGGATTGGTTCCTCGCCGCATGAGCTCTGATTCCTATGCCGCATGAGCCCAGTCTCCCCGAGCCACATATGCCCTTAAACCCCGACCGCATGAACCAGAGCCGCATGAGCCTGCTGATTTTGGCCGTATGAGCCCAATTACCCCCTGGCCGCATGAACTCATTTCCCTGAGCCTTGCCCCTTTACTATTTTTATTGTTATATGTATTATGATCCTCTGTGTAACTTGGGTCCTTTGATAGAATGCTTGTACTATGTTATCTTGCATATGTACCATGAACATGACAGTGACCCGTAGTGGTGCACTCTTGACAAGTAACATGACATGATAGTGGCCCGTCGTGGCGCACTCTTGACAAGTAAACCTGACATGATATACCTCGATATACTGTTGCGACGACTAACCTGACGTGACAAGAATGAATGACCTGGACACCGTAGACGATTGTGCTTGTACAAATAAACCAGTCTTGTCTTGCATCATGTTTAGGACAGGGACCCCTGAGTACCACGGTCAGGGGTACCTACTGAAATTGACTAAGGCTAATAACTAGAATAATCCAGTAGTCATGAAAAGATTTTCCCAGCTACAGGCAATCCCGTTATCTGGGTGCCCCACGTGGGATCTGTAGCCTGCCGTCAAGTTGGGCACATTTCCAGCACACAGTCATGTGGTGCACCTTTCAAGCTACTTAAGGGTACATGCATTTTTTGGACGATGTACCCACCTGAATTCAATCCCTAATTGCGTCCGGATAGCCTGGATAGTCTGCAGGGCTTGTGGCTGTGGAATAATCTCACTGCATCTTGCTAGTAACTAGGCCTGTGATAACCCTAGTTAGTTAAAGCATCAAGCCGTACTTATTGCTTGGCCGTGATTATTGGATGAGGTATAATCAGTCTAGTCTTGTCTTGATCCTGTACAAGATTGTTACATGACCTAATTTCTTATATTTATCTTGCCGATAAATGGTGGGAAACCAAGTTCCGTTCAGACGAAGGGTTACAACCCCGGTCCTTGTTTGGTTTACGGGTTGTAACCTAGTTATCTGAATAGTCCCATGGTTATCTCATCGTATATTATCGTGAATTTCCGTATTTCCAGTTCTTATTATTTATTTTATTCTTGTGCTAATTGTTGGGTTTTAGTTCTTAAGTGAAGCCTCCTTTGTGGCACTTGCTCTTTCTGGGATCTAACCCAGCTGGTTTTGCATGGCTAGATTTCGGAGCAGCTCCAGAGGATTTACCGACCTTCCAGCCAGATGGTGACCACTAGAAGGAATCCTGGCAACGAGTGGGTTTATTTTGGCTCTCCCACTCTATTGTAAAAATATTTTTTTGAGGCGTTTAGCCGACGAGCACGTGTTAGCTCGATTGCAATTTATTTACTGTCCGCCTACGGGCTGTAACATGATTGAAAAATCCTAGGGTTGATCATGTATGACTGAAACTCTTTCTAGTTTTCACATTTTGTAATGACTAGATTCATGATCATCCAAATATGTAATGTATGGGATGCCTTACTATTGTATATTTGATGCTCTAACATCTTGTGACTGTTATTACTTGCTGGAGATTGAGACACTAGGTTTGTTCATGACCTTAAGAGACTGATGGCTTGTAGTTAAACCCTCATATATCTAGACAGCCGTGACCGTATGGTGAGATCGATTCTATTTTATTATACGTAGCTGGCTATATATGCCCCCGCTCTCCAGTATTCTGGTTCTGGGGCATTATATGGTTTAAGTGGTGGCCCATGCAGGTCGTGTAAATCAAGATATGTGAGGGTTTACCGAATAGATGTCTCAATCAGCACTCGGCCTTGATCTCTGCTCGTATCCTCTAAATCCCTGAAATCTTGACCTGATCACATGCTTGTATCTTTGATCTATCCTGGTCCTTCCTTATTGTTCCCTGTGTCGTCTTCTTCAGCGGTATTGTTCCTGGTCTTACCGATCGGCAAGGCGGAGCACCTCCCGTGGACTAGCAGCAACCTGGAGATCAGGCCCAGCATTCAGGAGTAGCCTCCAGAGTCATGCCTACTGAGGGTCAAGAGCCACCAGTTCAACCCGTCCAACCTGCAGAGCCTGATGATGGCACCTTGGTGGGTCTCGTCAGGACATTGCTAGCTTCTCAAGATCGTCGAGGTGATGCATTGCACCAGGCAGTAACAGATGCTCTGAACAGAGGTGGTCATCCAGGTAACAGTACGGCCAACAGTTTCAAGCGTTTGAATCCTCCCTTCTTCGATGGTAGCGAAGATGCTATTGTTGTTGATGCATGGCTTCAGGACACTGAGGTTATTCTAGAAGCGGCAAAGACACCCGAGAATGAGAAGGTGGCCGTGGTGCACCTACAGTTATTGGATTTGGCCCACAGCTGGTGGGCAGCACAGGCCGTTGGATTAGTGGCACCTATTGCCTAGGCAGTATTCCGTGAGAGATTTCAGACCAAGTATTTTGATGTTATAGCTCGGTACGATCTACAGACGAGGTTCGCCAATCTGAAGCAGATGGGCCGAACGGTCGACGGATATGCGGTCGAATTTTTGAGACTTAGTCGGTTCGCTCCTACCTTGGTAGCGACCGAGTTCGATAGAGCCCAGCGGTTCCAGCAGGGACTTCACTGGAGATTTTATTAGCAGTGGAGCAGTTTGAGCATCAGACTTTTGATGCGGTGTTGAGAGCAGCTATGAGGCATGAGTATACCTCCCAGAGGATTGTGGACAGGACTAGAGGTCGGAAGCGATCTCATGGCTTCATGAATCAGTCTTCAGCACCAGCCCCGGCAGTTAGGGCTTTGACCATTGGAACCCCGAGGCGGGCGGCCTCAGTAACATCGATTCAGCATTCAACCCCGACGAACCCTCAGCAGCAGAAGCAGAAGCTTTCTTCCGCAGTGGGATGTTCACATTGTGGGAAGCCAGGACATGTGGTGGCAGAGTGTCGCAGGGCGCAGGGATTGTGCCTGGCTTCTGGAGCACCGGACCACAGGGTTGGTAACTGCCCGAATAGGGATAGTTCATCATCGTCCAACTTTTCTAGTCCTTCGGTGAGAGGACCAACACCAGTCCAGCAGCAGCAGCAGTACCCATTGTCGAGGCCCTTGCCGCCTCAGACCCAAGTATTTCAGCAGCAGAACCCCCAGCAGTATGCACAAGTCCAAGCCCAGATCCAGAATAGGCAGAGAGGTTTCCAGCAGGGGGACCCACACCCAGAGGACATGGTCAGGCGATGGCGATGACCGTGGAAGAAGGATTGGCACCAGGTGAGGTAGTGGCAGGTACTATTCTCGTCAACTCCTTCCCAGCAGCAGTATTATTCGATTCTGGTGCATCGCATTCATTCATGTCTGCACGATTTATGACACGGATAGGACTGGAGCCCGAGTCATTATCAGTAAGGCTCAATATACTTACTGGTAATGGTCTTGTGGGAGTAGATAGAGTGTTTTCCTCGTGTCGAATCGTAGTTAGCGGTAGAGAATTCTCTGCTAGATTGATAGAGTTTCCAATGGCCGATTATGATATGGTCTTAGGGATGGATTGGTTAAGGAACCAGTATGCTAGGATAGATTGCCATGTTGGCAGGATTGTTTTTAGCATTCCAAGCGAGCCAGAGTTTTCCTTTTTCCGAGGCAAAGTTGAACCTTCTCCTTCAGTATTGCAGATGGAAGTAGCAGCAGTACAGTTATCCCGGATAGTCGAGGAGTTTTCAGATGTTTTCCCAGAAGAGCTTCCAGGTATGCCGCCAGAGCGAGAGATCGAGTTTACTATCGACTTGATTCCAGGGACAGCCCCAGTGTCAGAGAGAGTCTACAGGATGGCGCCGTCAGAGTTAGAGATATTGTACAAGATGATTGAAGAACTCAGGACCAAGGGATTCATTCGTGCAAGTGGATCACCTTGGG
Organism: Iris pallida; assembly: GCA_029216955.1. Classification (NCBI taxonomy): domain Eukaryota; kingdom Viridiplantae; phylum Streptophyta; class Magnoliopsida; order Asparagales; family Iridaceae; genus Iris; species Iris pallida. The sequence goes on along the minus strand of JANAVB010011999.1, from coordinate 3,393,847 downwards.
GAGCCCCGATGCTTCTTGTAAAAAAGAAGGATGGTACGTCCAGATTATGTGTAGATTATCGTACCTTAAACTCAGTGACAATCAAGAATATATACCCTCTCCCGAGGATGGATGACTTGTTTGATCAACTCAAGGGGGCAGCAGTATTCTCGAAGATTGATTTGCGGTCAGGATACCATCAGATCAGAGTCAGAGAACAGGACATCCCAAAAGACAGCTTTCAGATCTAGATATGAACATTAGGAGTTCCTTGTTATGCCATTTGGAGCGACCAATGCGCCAGCCGTATTCATGGACCTCATGAATCGTATCTTCATGCCTTACTTGGATCAGTTCGTAATTGTGTTCCTAGACGACATCTTGGTCTACAGCAAGAGTGTAACAGAGCATGAGCAGCATCTCCGTGTGGTTCTGTAGATTCTTAGAGAGCACCAGTTGTATGCCAAGTTCAGTAAATGCGAGTTCTGGCTCGATCGCATTTCGTACTTGGGTCATATCATCACCAGAGGAGGAGTAGAAGTGGATCCCCAGAAGATTGTGGCCATTGAGACATGGCCAGTACCCAGCACAGTTGCAGAAGTTCGCAATTTTCTTGGCTTGGCCGGCTACTACCGGCGATTTGTTTCAGACTTTGCTCGGATTTCAGCGCCATTGACACAGTTGACCCGCAAAGATGTGTAGTTTGTTTGAACAGCAGAATGTCAGAATTCTTTTAAGAAGTTGAAGCGAGGTTTGGTCACGGCACCCATTCTCACTCTACCAGATAGGACCGAAGGATTCTCAGTGTATTGTGACACTTCAGGCAGAGGTTTAGGATGTGTTTTGATGTAGCATGGGAAGGTAATAGCTTATGCATCACGTCAACTTCGTGATCATGAGAGGAATTACCCAACCCATGACTTGGATCTAGCAGTGGTAGTGTTTGCACTTAAGCATTGGAGACACTACTTGTATGGAGATAGGGTGGAGATTTTTACCGATTACAAGAGTCTGAAGTATGTATTCACTCAGAAGGATCTTAACATGCGTCAGAGGAGATGGCTAGAGCTGCTTGTGGATTATGACGTCAACCTGCAGTATCATCCTGGGAAGGCCAACGTTGTTGCAGATGCATTGAACAGGAGAGCTGGAGTTTATTTCCTAACGGCACAGCCAGAGTTGTTAGCAGATCTTCAGAAGATGGGTATTGAAGTTGTTCTTCCTACCAATATGGCGTTGATGACCAGCATGCAAGTTCAGTCCACTATAGTTGAGAGGATCCGGATGGCGCAGTCAACAGATTCCAAGCTTCAGCGGCTCAGAGCAGAGTGTGAGACAGGACGGCGACCAGAGTTATGCATTCATGAAGATGATATACTTCGACATGGTAAGCGTCTTTGTGTACCCGATGGAGATATCAGACAGAAAGTCATGGCAGAAGCTCACAGTAAGCAGTATTCCATTCATTCGGGCGGCACGAAGATGTACCGTGATATCCGTCAGCACTTTTGGTGGAATGGCATGAAGAGGGAGATCGCCCGGTTTGTCTCTCGGTATTTGGTTTACCAACAGGTTAAGTCAGAACATCAGAGGCCAGCTGGACTTCTTCAGCCCTTGCCGATTCCAGAATGGAAATGGAAGCATATAACCATGGATTTCGTGACTGGATTACCTAGGTCCCCAGCCGGTAGAGATGCTATCTGGGTTATAGTCGACAGGCTCACGAAGGTGGCTCACTTTCTTCTATTCAGAGTTGGTCAGTCGACAGCTCAGCTAGCAGAGATTTACCTCAGGCAGATCGTCAAACTTCATGGAGTACCAGTCAGTATCACCTCGGACAGAGATTCAAGGTTTACGTCGCACTTTTGGCGTAGTCTGCAGGAGAGTTTGGGAACTCACCTCCAGTTCAGCTCAGCTTATCATTCGCCGACAGATGGTCACTCAGAGCGTACCATACGAACCTTGGAAGATATGTTAAGATCTTGTACCCTCGACTTCGGTGGTTCGTGGAAAGATCACCTGCACCTGGTGGAGCTCTCGTACCACAACAGTTTTCAATCCAGTATCCAGATGGCACCGTTCGAGGTACTGTATGGTAGGAAGTACAGATCCCCGCTAGCATGGAATAATGTTGGAGAGAGGCAAATACTCGGTCCGAAAATGATTACTCAGACAGTGAAGGTGGTCAGAAGAGTCAGAGATCATCTTCGAGTTGCCCAAGATCGTCAGCGTCATTGGGCCGATTCTCATCGACGCCCCCTTGAATTTTCTGTCGACGACCATGTATTCCTCAGGATCTCGCCTAACCGTGGTGTCATTCATTTCGGCGTACGGAAAAAGCTTAGTCCTAGGTATATAGGGCCGTTCGATATCCTCGAGCGAGTAGGTGATGTGTCCTATCGTCTCGCTCTTCCGCCATCGTTATGTGAGGTGCATGATTTCTTTCATGTATCCCAATTACGACGGTATATCCCGGATCCGAGTCATGTCCTAGATCATTCGGAAGTGGTTGTTGGTACCAACCTTTCGTATGAGGAGAGACCCGTATCCATATTGGACCGAAGAGAGAAGGTCCTCAAGAACAAGACTATCAGCTTAGTCCGTGTTGCTTGGGGTTATCACTCTTTGGGTGAGTCAACATGGGAGCGTGAGGATGATATCCGATCACGATATCCCGACCTGTTTGACTTGTAAGGTATAATGTCTTTCTTATGCCTTATGCTCTCGATTCCTTGCTTGAATGAATGATTGTATGGTAGACTGCTTAGTATAGCTTGTCTGTGATTAGTGTGGCTTGTCCTTGCCTCTCTAGCCTCTTAATTAAATTCCGAGGACGAAATTCTTTTAAGGTGGGTACAGTTGTAATGAGCATAGTTCGTATTACATATTTTGGAATACGTGTACGTATCTTGACTCGTATTGTATATTTTCTTGTATGGTATATTTGGGCATTTCATTGCTTGGTTTATCTTGGTTTGGTTCGGCTTGGCTGGGTTTTCTTTTGAGTTCATCATGAACCAAAGGAAAACCCCCGTACCTACCACCATCACCATTTATTAACACATCCCCTTTTCTCTCTCCTTATTACTTCTCAATTACTCTTCTTCTTTCTCACCATTACTCTTCACCTACCTGAGAGAGAGAGGGAGAGCTTAGGCAAGTACATCTTGCTTTATGGAGGAACTCAACTTTTGTTGTTCCATTCTCTTCCTTACAACATCCTGAGACACTTTAGTACTTAGCATTTTTAATTTCTATGGCAAAATTCATGTAGATCTAAGTTTATTTTATTTTTGGATTTCTTGGGTTTTGATCTATTTAACCTTGTTATTTCCAAGTTTTGATGGTTCCATGTTGTAGAGAATTTTATTCTGCCCCATTTTGACCTATGGAAGTTCAGATTCTGATCTCGAATGACGGATTTATGGAGCTTGGAAGCATAGCCTTCATGGTTCTTCTTCTCAAAAATTTGGAGAAGAAGAACAGTGCTTGACTGCATGGATTTTTCATGCGACAAGTTTCTTTCCTCAGCCGCAGGAACTTCCCCAGCCGCATAAATCTTTCAGCCGCAGGAACCAATTTCTCAGCCGCATAAACTTTTCATTTCGAGCCGCATGAACTCGATCACTTAGCCGCATGAACATTTCCTGAGCCGTATGAGACTCTGTAATGTCTGTGGTTCGTATTACGTATCTTGGTATACGTGTACGTATTTTTACTCGTATTGCATGCTTGGTTCGGCTTGTTTGGGTTGGCTTGGTTCGGCTTGGGTTGCTTATTGGTTCATCATGAACCAAGGGAAGAACCCCAACCTACCACCACCATCATCATTTATTAACCCATTTCCTCATTCTCTCTCTTCATTTACTTCTTCTTCTCCACCATTACTTCTTCACCTACTGTCCCAAAATTTGAAACACTTTGAACAGAAGCGTAAAAGTTGAGATTTGCTGAGCGCAAAATTCGAGATACGCAACAGTCAACTGCGTAAGAGCGGGGATATCCAACAGTCAGCGTAATGTTCAAGAGAGAAAAATAATATTGGTCAACACTTTAACCGCCACAATAAATTTTCTTCTTCGTAACTTTCAAATGTAACTTCATCTTCCCGAGTGAGCGATTTCCAATGAAGAATGTGAAGAGTCATTTTAATTTGTATAAATAAGGACAAACTCTTTACTCTTAATATTCATCCTCATAGTTGATATGGCGCCAAAGAAAGAGCCAATTGTGGAGGGTGCCTCGGTCGCCAGGCTTAACCTCGAGATAGAGAACGAGCGAGCGCAAAATCTTCTAAAGTGCTTTGGGCTGACCCCAGCAGTCTTCAGTCGTATTGATGGTGGTCCTTCAACTGCATACGAGGGACCGGGTGACGCAGAAGCATTCCTTTGTCTGATGCGTCGCTCTGGGATTCGCAGTATGCGTGAGTTGGGTGCATCCCTTTGTCAACCCAAAGAATAATAATATTCTGTGTACTGCGACTTTTATATGTAGGGATCCGCTTCCATCCTTTATAAATAAAATATTTGATGTTTTAACCCCATCTATGAACGTGCATTTGTTTATGCACTTCTGTTGACTGCTTCCGTGATTGTTGATTCCCAAGTAACAAACCAACACGTGGTGTCTATCTTATGGTTACAAGATCCTTTAAATAAGATCTTCTTCCGAAATAGACTCATCTTAATAACTTCTTCAGTCTTTATAAATAGCCGAGAATGTTTCATGTATTCTCGTACTCATCCTCCTGAAGATAGCTTTCTGCGATGTTGTTCTTCAAATAAGAGATGGCGGAGCTTTTCAACGTTGTTCCTTTGCATGGCCTATCATTAGGCGTAGATTCAACCATCATTAGAGCCAAACCTTTCGACTCAAATGGCAAGTTCGACCGTAAGTAAATATCTGTCTTCGAATTTCTTGTTTTTGAAAATGGCTATTTTACGAGCGTAAGGCCTTGCTGAAGTACTGGCGTAAAAGCCTTGTTTGAAGCACTGGCATAAAAGCCGTGCTGAAGCACTGGCGTAAAAAGCCTCGTCATATCACTGGTGTAAAAGCCTTCGTGAAGTGCCGGCGTAAAAGCCTTGTTATATCACTGGCGTAAAAGCCTTTGTGAAGCACCAGCGTAAAAGCCTTGCTGAAGCAAATGGCGTGAAAGCCTTTATGAAGCACTGGCGTAAAAAGCCTTGTTGAAACACTGGCGTAAAAGCCTTGCCATCTGTCTTTAGTTAGCGTTCGATACGCATTTTATGACACTTCTTCTTCTTTGTTTTCTGCAGAAGCCTGGCTGAAGAGCTTTTTCAGAACTGACATTGGTGACTTCGACGCTGTGGAGAGCGTTCTTCTGACATCAACATCAGGGAGCTCATGCGCTTTTGACGCGCAAATCAAACAACTCAGAACTCTTCGTGAGATAGAAGGGTCTTCCTCCGTTGGTAGGAAGAGCCTTTATACACGGAGAGTTGGACGGTGGAGTCAACTCTACCCCGAGGGATCAGGTAGTAGAGTTCCTTTCACGGCAGAACTAGGAATCGTATCCCAATGCTGGATACGTTCCTATCTCCTTTGAGGTGCTGCTCCTAATCCACCAGTTGTATTGGCAGCAACACGCCTTCGAGCTGCCCTACTCTGGGGTTCTCCTCTCGTCTGAGAGATAAGACCAGAGTTTGTTTCCTGCTGTTCCGGTTACCACTGGGGCTCAGACAGTCAGGAACTGCCACCAACAACGAACCCGACGGAGAAGGTCCGACGGAGAAGATCCAAAGAAGAAGATAGATCTCCATTAGGTTATTGTTGTGGTATAGAATGAAAATCCAAAATTTGCAATAGATTTCCATTATAAAGAAAAGTCTAAGAAATGTAATAGACTTTTATGATAGTATGGGAATGAAATGATGATTCTTCTATGATCAATGATTTGTATCTATCTGGATGTAATATGGACATGATAGATAAATAAAATCTTATTTTCTGTTTTAGAGTATATGATGCTATCAGAGGTAATATGGACATAATAGCATATATGAACTCAAAAGAAAATTCGATTAATATCTATGCAGAGGTCGAAAGTAGAAGTGATAGCTAGGAAAAAGGAAGTAGGTTATTTATTCAGAGGTCATGGAAACATGATAAATAGCAAATCCCACCTTCTAATCAATCGATAAAATAGAAGATATATAAAATCTCTTTCCCAGAGACAAGAAATCAGCTTAACCAAATCTTGGTGGCTGGGGGCTAAGGAGACAGATGTTGTGAGCGTAAATGTCAAGGTGATGGAGGTTTCAACGTGTTTCTTGGAAACAGAGGATGAATCAGCGTGTTTTTTTGGGACAGAAAGAACGATTCAATTCCATAATTAAATAGATGAACCTAGTAATATGAACGAATGGGTCTTTTCGGAAATGAGAAGTTGTTTTCAATTTCAGAGACCGGTTCATTAATAATCCTCTTCTATAAATAGACGAGAACTCTCTGTAACCTTTCCATTCCCATTTCTGCTCCTCAATTAAGAATGTCTTCTGAGGATGCACAGCAAAAGAATGAAGTCTCTAGGGACATTGAGGACATCACTGAGACCTGCCCCGCTGAGCCAATAGTGACGAGCCCGACTGAAGTAAGCAACAGTTCTTCTACGCCCAAGTCGCCCCAGGACATTCTTGCTTTCCTAGTAGAGCCCGGGAAAACTCCTGAAGAAGAATCATTGAGGATGGCTGTCTGCCAATTTTTTATGGGTTCAGGAAACGATGCCTTCTCTGCATTGGCTGACTATGTATTCAATAAGGAAGGGAGTGGCCCTCGTCCTTAATCTTTTATTTTGAACAAAAATAATAAAAGAAGTTTTATTTTTGTCCTGTCTCCTTTTTTTTATACATAGTATTTTTTGAGAAATTTGCCATTGATCGGCAGCATGAGTAGATCTCCATTGGGTTTTGACAACCGGTAAGCACCATTAGAGAACACGGACTCAATCACATACGGGCCTTCCCATTTTGCTTGGAACTTCCCTTTGCTCTTGTGAGTCATCACCATTGGCCTTCGGACAGCCAACATAAGTTTGCCAATTTTGAATACCCTCTCTTTGACTTTACGATTGAAAGTTCGAGATATACGGGCTTGATATAGCTCAATATGCTGTTGTGCTTGAAGACGCTTCTCGTCCAATCCTTCAAGTTCTTGGAGGCGTAAGCGATCATTATTCTCTGTAGTTAGCTCATTAGCAATAGCGATTCGGAGAGAAGGGATCTGGATTTCCAATGGGAGGACAGCTTCGCAACCATAAACCAGTGAAAATAGTGTAAAACCAGTAGGAGTCCGGACTGTTGTTCGGTATGCCCATAAACATTCTCCAAGCTTCTCATTCCAATCTCTTTTATTAGAAGAGAAAAACTTTTTGAGAAGTTTGATGATCGTTTTGTTGAAGGCTTCAGCTAAACCATTAGCAGCCGGATTATAAGCCGTAGAAGCCAGATTTTGAATTCGGTTCTTGTCACAGAACCGATAAAATGCCTGACTGGCAAACTGTGGTCCATTGTCATAAATTATTCGTCGAGGAATCCCGAAACGATAAATGATATGATGTTTAATGAAGCTGACTACATTAGATGTCTTTACTTCAACAAGTGGAACTGCTTCTGTCCACTTTGAAAAGTAATCGGTTATAGCCAGTATAAACCGATGTCCTTTGACAGAAGGGGGGTTAATAGGACCAATAATGTCCATACCCCAAGCTTCGAAAGGCCAAGAGGCTGCTGTAGGATGTAGAAATTCAGAAGGTTGATGAATAAAATCTGCGTGAATTTGGTATGCTTTACATCTTCTAGCATAGTCTACAGCATCTGCTATCATGGAGGGCCAATAATACCCCATTCTTCGAATACGATCTTGCAACTTTGGACCCGGTTGATGGGCACCACAGACACCATCATGAGCCTCACGCAGTGTTTGTTTGGCTTCACTTTCTGAAAGACAACGCAGCAAGAGTCCGTCATATGAACGTCGATATAGCATATGCAAAGACGGATCATAATAGAATTGAAATGATCGTCTTTTAATTGATGCAGCTTCTTTAGGATCTTCAGGCAAAATTCCATGAACTGCATAATCAATGAATGGTGTTCTCCAATCTTTCTGCTGGGAACTTGCCTCTGTAACATAACTTTGTTCGATATGCAGATTATTCTTCACACATAATAAATCTCGATCTAACAAAGTAATTGTATTTTGCCTTCGGATCGGGACAGCCAAATCTGCAGCTAAGCTGGCAAGAGCATCAGCTTCTACATTCTGAGAACGTGGTACAAATTCAATGAAGAATCCTTTGAATGAAAGGACCAACTCGACTACCACTTGATGATAAGGGATGAGATCAGGATTTCTGACTTCATACGTCCCTCTAACTTGATTGACAATCAATTGTGAATCTCCATAAGCTTCTAGGAATTCGATATCCAATTGTTTTGCTACTTGGAGACCAATCAATAGAGTATTATATTCTGCTACGTTGTTAGAGCACGGCTCATTAAGAGAATAGGCACGGTATATAACTATTTTGTCAGGAGAAACCAGGACAATTCCTACCCAGAGACAATATTGCCTTTAGGTCCTACTCGTGATGCTCCATCAAAATATAATTGCCATATGTTATTTTTCAAAGCCATGTTGCAATCCACTACTTCGTCTGGAATGTCTTCATATAACTTCGAAGTTTCGGGTACAGGATGAGCAGCTAAGAAATCAGCTAATGCTTGGCCCTTTACTAATTTTTGAGGCACATAGATCATGTCATAAGGAGTGAGCAACATCGCCCAGTTAGCTAACCTGGAAATTAAGAATGCTCGGCTTCCTCATCAATATTCGAATGGAATTTATTCTGGAGATGACATGAATAGTCTGTCCAGTGACATAGTGCCTTGTCTTTTGGACAGCAAAAACCAAAGCTAGACATTCCTTTTCTACAGAAGTATATCTGTGTTCAGCTCCTACCATCGTTCTGCTCAGATAATATATTGCTTGTTCATGACCCATGTCGCTTTTTTGTGCCAGAAGAGCGCCAAGTGAATGATCCAAGGCTCGAACGTACAGCAAAAATGGTCTTCCTATTACCGGAGGTACCAAGACAGGTAGGTTTGTAAGGTATTGTTTAATGTCATTGAAGGCATTTTAACATGCTTCGTCCCAGACGAGAGATACTCCTTTCTTTAATAGACGGGAGAAAGGTTGACATCTTCCGGAAAGATTAGATATAAATCTTCTGATATAAGCAATACGGCCCTGGAAGCCACGGAGCTCTTTCAGATTACGAGGAGGACGCATTTCAAGAATTGCTTTAACCTTATCAGGATCAACATGGATACCCTGAGAGGTAATGACAAATCCTAAAAACTTACCACTGGAAACCCCTAAGAAAGATTTAGTAGGGTTCATTTTCAATTGATGTTGGCGCATCAATTCAAATACTGTCTTCAAGTCTTGAATGTGATCATTCTTTGACCGACTTTTAACAGCAATGTCATCTACGTAGCATTCAACTATTTTTCGTAGATGTTCTTGAAAGATATTGCTCATAGCCCGTTGATATGTGGCACCGGCATTTTTAAGACCAAATGGCATAACCGTATAGCAAAAAATCCCAAGAGGTGTTCGAAAAGATGTATGCTTCTCATCTTCTGGATGCATCTTGATCTGGTTGTATCCTGAGAATCCGTCCATGAAAGACATACGTTCAAAACCGCATATATTGTCTATCATAACATCAGTAATGGAAAGTGGAAATTCGTCCTTTGGACAAGCTGTATTAAGATCTCGGTAATCTATACAAACTCGGACTTTTTCGTTCTTCTTCATAACAGGAACGATATTGGCCACCCAATCAGGGTGTTGTTCTTCACGAACGAAACCACAAGTGATCAGCTTTTTGACTTTGATCATAAAAGGTTGAACTTGACTCTTAGCGGGAATTCTTATTGATTCCTCCGGTAAAGTTTGAGTTCTTCCTTTAACCTTGATTATCAAAGGTTGATCATTGACAAGTTGAGATTGGATTCGTCCCTTGACCATGATCTTCAAGGGTTGTTTCTCTGGTGGATCTTCATTAATAGACTGATCCTCAGGTGATGATTCTTCAGCTATGTCTGATATCTCTTTCATATGCTCTTGTTTATAAAGCCTTGAATCAGAGAAGTAGGCTTCGACACCCTTGAAAGGATTAATATCAGCAAATTCAGTTTTCACAACTCCTTGGGAATCCACATACTTGAAGCATTGGTGGAGAGTTGAAGGCACAATATTGTGCTCATGAATCCACGGTCTTTCAAGAAGAATATTGTAGGATACATCCGAGTTGATAACATAGAAAGTTACCATGGATCGAAGATCACCAATCTGCATCTGTAACCGAATCTTCCCCAGTGGCTTACTCTTGTCAGAGTTAAACCCAACAATGGTGGTACTAGTGTAAGTCAGTTCACTAGTAGGAATCCTCAGGGGTCTTAGCATACTCTGAAGAATTATGCTAATTGAGGACCCGGGATCAATGTAAATCCTGTCAATTTTAGTGGATCCGATATATCCAGTGTAGCACAGAGGTCTATCATGCTTGTTGTGTTTCAATAGCATATCCTCTTGTGTGAAGATGATGTTGGGAATTGCTTCCATCACGCTATGACATTGTGGACATGACACTGGCATATTATTGGGAGTCTTGAGTTGAGCTAAGCATGAATCTGCTTGAAGTAAAGCTTCACTCAAGATCTCTATGCTTTCTCTGGAGAGGCGAAGCAGTTCAAATATAGACAATCTAGCCGGAGTATTGGCTAACTGAGCTAGAATATCGAATTTGTAAGGCTTCATTGTCACCCCCTGATTGGAAGCAGACTTCAATGGGATATCAAAGCGCACTGCTTTCTGTTTCCCTTTTTCAACCACAGACGGTTTAGCAGGAACAGGAGAAGATTGAACCGGTAGTGTTTCCACTACATCTTCTGCTTCTTTGGAGGATCCCTCATAGTCTTTGTGGTACTCTTTTCCAGATCTTGTACCAGCAAAAGTTTCTTCTTCCGACTCAGAAGAAGAAAGTACCATATTACAGGATTTAGTCTTTCTTCCTTTAGCCTTCTTCTTGTGAGGAATTTCAGAACCCAATCCAGCGGTAGAATTCTGATTTTAAGGAAGACGGATTCCTTTATCATGGTTCAAACCTTCTGCCTTTTGAAAGTCATAATCCATCTTCTTCATGAGAATAACAGATTGCTGACTATACAAATGGATAGGCAATAGACTTTGAACAGGCGTTTCAGCGCAGGACGAGGAATGAATCTCTGCAACTACAAGAGAATGAAGTACAGACGTCTCCATAGTTAAGGAAGAAGAAGGATTCGGGATACGAGGAGAAATCCCTATTGGAGCTTTTTTATAAGCAGCAAAGACTTGTTGTGCCCGGTATAAAGGAACACTATTTATGGCTAGCCACTGCTGATGAGTAAGCTTGAGCTTGGTAGGAGGAGCTAGACTTGGAGGACAGATGTTTAGTCCTTTCAGTCTATCTTCCAGAGGGAGGCCGTTCCATAGATGATCCAGATTATCAGGATCTGGAATAATATGAGAAATCACGTTGCAAGTTTTGACTTTCTTGCCTTTCTTGGATTGTGAAGTTTTACCTTCATTTTCCAGTTCAGGCACTAAGTCAGGATGTACCCACATAATTTCACCATTCTTCAATGTGAGAGGCAGCAATCCTGTATTTTCTTCTCTGGCAAGCGGGATATTCACAATTTTCATCGTCGCCATCGGAATCGGTATAATTCCATCTGGGACTTGCTGTGGAGGAAAATCCCCAAACTGAAGAGAAAATTGGTTGTCACCGTATGGTCATCATTGGTTAAAGCGATGGCGTCACCATTTATCAGCTCTTGGATCTTCTTTTTCAAGACATAGCAAGCACTGGTAGGATGATTAATGTATCTATGATAGATACAATACTTGGGATTGTCAGTCAAATTCACCTCATTAGGCCTTTTTGGCTCTGGAATCTGAAGTTTACCACTTTTGACCAGACATTAGAATATCCCTGGGATATCGCTTTCGTCAAAGGAGTATTCTTCCTTTGGCTTGGAAGATTCTTGATTACTTGATGTCGTCTTGCTCTTGGAAAGATTGACCATAAGAGTATCTTTTCCTTTCACATTACGATTGCCGGGATTATTGCCAGGATTATTTTTTTCCCTTTATCTTCTGACGCGAAAATCATCCCATGTTCGCGAGCCAACCTACCATTGGTCTCGGCAGAAACCGCTGCTATAATGAACGAAGCCCAATCTGTGAATTGGGAACCCGTGAAGACAGCGATGGATGGTCGCAGATTCATCTTGCATGTGTCAATCAACGCTGAATCTGGCATACCAGGAGGCATCTTTAGAGTAGCCTGTCGGAAGCGTTCAATAAATGTCCGAGTATCTTCTTTCTCCTTTTGTTTGATTTCTATCAAGGAGGACATGTTCATGTCCATACCTCCTTCATAGAAGCGGGAGAGGAACATTGCTTTGAATTCGTCAAAAGACGAAATAGAGTTATCAGGTAAGCTGCGATACCAGTCGTAAGCTGAACCCGTCAGACATTCGATGAACACTCGGGTGAGAAGAGCATCATTTTTCTGCAAGTGTACAGTCATAATATCAAAGTAATTGATATATTGACTGGGAGATGCTTTTCCATCGAACAAAACTATGGATTGTGGCTTGAACTTCGGTGGAAAGGGTACGTCATTCCAATGAGAAGGATAAGGTTACTTAATCCCTAGCCTCTGGAGTTGATCTTTGTGCCTCAAAACTTCAAACTGTGCTTTAAGTTCACGCACTGCTTGAATGGCTTCACTAGTTTGAGGAAGCACATTTGACTGAGTAGTCGTTGGATGCACCATGACCCCCACTGGAGGTGGTACATCTTCTGGAAGAATGGGATCCGGAGATGCAGAATTTTGATTAGCAGCGGGCTCTTGAATATTCAAAAGTATTTCAGCCCCTTGACTATCTTGAGTTTGTACTGCTACTGGTGCCGGTGTCACTGCTGTCGGTTGAGCAGTTTGCTGATTCAAAATTATTTGATGCATATTTTGCACCATGTTAAGCATATCCTTCAGTGATTGTTCAACAGCAGTGAGACGTTGTTCTGTATTAGCAGATGACGTCTCTGGCTCATCTCCAACAGCGTAGGATTCAACCTCTCTTGAAGATACAGAAGGGTTTGTATAGAAGTACGAATCCACGCTATCGGTATCAGACTCAAAAGATTGAGTACCCCCAGCATCTGAATCAGAAGTCTGCAATTGTCTTCGTCTTCTTGATCGAGTATTCTGATATACTCCTTCAAAGGAATCAAGAAGCCTGTTGAACTGTTGTTGACTTGGAGTTTGGGACGTGTTCCGTCTTGGACGTCGTCCTCTGTTAGTATGAGATGCCATGTTGACTGACACATATGGCGGTTCATGTTCTTGGTCTTCAGCTTGATGTGGAGGTACATTGAAACTCAATCGATCAAAAACTGATCGTCTTGAAGCCGAACAACAACAGTTGATCACAACCTGGTGGTATTCACAAAGATGTTTTTCTTGGGGGAATGTCACCGGAGATTGTCTATTCTTACGCTTTTGCATTAGCAATTCACGTAAGTCAGAAGGAGTGGATGAAGTATTCTTCTTTATTACATTGGGGGTGAAAAAACGTTTAGTCCCTTGTGTATAAAGAAGATTACTGGCTGCATTCGCAGAACCAAATTGTACATTTCTACGCATTTGGAATTGTGTGCGTAAATCTTGAGATTTAGCACGCAGGACTCCATTTTCCTGGCGTGTGATTTGTAAATTTGGTACCTTGCGTAAAGCAGTATAAGAAGGTCGTTGGTGTAGAACGGAAGTTTTACCAACAATATTTTTACGCTGCACACGTTTAGATACATTCACATTCGACATGTGAGCATCTTTGTGAATTTCATCTATACAGTCATAGACAGGAGATTTATCTTTACGCATGGAACGTAAAATCTTGTTATCTGCCACGTTTCCAACGGGAGATTTTGTTTTACGCGAGGAGCGTAATTTATTTGGGCCTACGACGTCACCGATGGGAGACTGATTCTTACACCCAGAAGCACAAGCTTTAGAGTCTGCCCCATTACGAACGGGAGTCTCATTCTTATAAACTGAGCGTAAAATTTGGTTCTTACCCACTGAGCGTAAAACTTGATTTTTACGCGGTGGGTGTGAAACCTGGTTATCTTCACCGTTACAAACGGGAGACAAATCGTCACACTTCGAGTGCAACTTTGAAGTAGGGACTGCCTCGTTATGAACGGGAGCCCCTACGACAGGAGTGGGAAGAACCCCCTTGTCAACAGAAGCAGCAGAGAGATTAGAAATCACTTTGGATTTGGGAATCCAAACTTTTCGTGCTTTGCGAGACTTTTGAATATTGGAATGGCGAGAACCACCCCCAGTTCGGAGCATCTCTTCATAGGCAGTCTGGTCGAAGTGTACCACCAGAGTCTTCTTGGTCGAACAGACCGAAACATCATCATATTGAGCAATCGCCTCCTCGTCAGAGGAAAAGGTCGTCCCCAGCAGAGTCGCCATTTTTGTTTCGATTAACAAAATGCCTTGGAGGAATTGGCTTTTGAAAACAAAAACAAGAAAAAAAGTACGAGAAGTACAAATTTAATTCTGGGAAAGTATTGCTATGGAAGTCTGATTCGTAAACGATCACTTTGTTCCTTGGACCATATGATGATGATGAAGATCACTGCTTGAAGTAGAACAATTTGGAAGAACTAATGCACCAGAAAGGTATCGACGCACTTGGGCACTGATGGCGAGGCCGAATGCTTTCCTGCTTTGCTTCACTTTATTCTGGAAGAAAAGTTGAAGAAGGATGCTCTAGAGAATCAAAATCTCGAAGCTCTGATCTCTGTATTCTCTCTTGTCTCTCCCTTTGTGTGTGTCTATTGTATGAGAAAAAATGAGTCTATTTATAGACTGGGGCTTTCGTGCGTAAAAGAGTATCAACATCTGTCTTTACGCTAACAACTGCCCTCCACGATCAGAATCATCCTCTGTATGTGCTGACACGTGTCCCATTATTTCAGTAAGAATAGGATACATGTACACACGTTCTTCGAAATAGGTGGCGTGAAGACCACGTAGGCACACCACGTTCCAGACTGGCCAGAACGAATCGGGCATAAAAAGATGAGCGTAAACTAGCTCTGTCATGGGTTTCCAGCGTAAAGCGGTTATCGAATAACCTTGAGCGTAAAATGGCTCAAATAGACTTCACGCACATATTGTTTTTTATGAGCGTAAAGACTCATATAAAACCCCGTGCGTAAAAGAAACCATTCAGTGAGCGTAAAGTAGCTCGATCTCTATTAACGACAACAATGGTCTTTGTATGAGACAAATTCCATTGAATTCTGTGGTAAATGCCATCATTGATATCTTCATGTCAAAGTCAGCTTTAAATGCGAGATTTGATGGCTTTTGTCCAGCGTGAAAGAGGCTGCTTCAGTCCTTGGCGTAAAATCACCGGTGTAGACCCAAGCGAAAAAAGATCAATCTGCTTAGGCGTAATACAATTAGCCTTGTCTTGGGCGTAAAGAAATTCCCTACTCTGTTAGGCGTAAAGCGGGCCACTTATGACTGAGATGACTCCCTCATTGAAATACTTTTTACGCTCCTACACCTACCAGGGAGAGAGTGAGAGCTCTTAGGCAAGTGCAGCTTGCTTCATGAAGGAACTCAGTTTTTATTGTTCCATTCTCTTCCTCACGAGATTCTAACACACTTTAATACTTGGCATTTTTAATTTTTTATGATTCAATTGTGTAGATCTAAGTTTATTGTATTTTCGAATTTCTTGGATTTTGATCTATTTAACCTTGTTATTATCTAGTTTTGATGGTTCCATGTTGCAGAGAATCTCGTTCTGCCCCATTTTGACCTATGGAAGTCTGGATTTAGACTTGGGATGAAGGATTTATGAAGCTTTAAAGAATGGAGTCCATGACTCTTCTTCTCGGACCAGTGGAGAAGAAGAGCAGTACAGCCGCATGGCAGTTCATGGCCGCATAGCCTTCCTGGCCACATGACAGTACTTGATCGCATGGACTTCCATGCGGCAAGCTATCTCCAACCGTATGAACTTTTTTCCCTGGCCGTATAGGGTTCATTCCCTTCCAACCGCATAAGACCCCTCCGCTCCATTCCCAGCCGCATAAGCCTTTCCTCCTTCAGCCGCATGAACTTTGATCCCTCCAACTGCATGAACTTTCTTCCCTGGCCGCATAGGGTTCATTCCCTTCCAGCCGCATAAGACCCCTCCGCTCCATTCCCAGCCGCATAAGCCTTTCCCCCTTCAGCCGCATGAACTTTGATCCCTCCAGCCGCATGAACTTTCTTTCCTGGCCGCATAGGGTTCATTCCCTCCAGCCGCATAAGACCCCTCCGCTCCATTCCCAGCCGCATAAGCTCCTACCCCCTTATTAGCCGCATAAATCCGAATTCCCCCTGAGCCGCATGAGCTTTCCCCCTTTCAGCTGCATGTTCCCTGACCAACCCAGCCGCATGCACTCCCTTTCCCTAGCCGCATATGCCCGAGCCGCATGGCTCTTCCATAGACTTGTATTTTATGATTTAATTGTTATTATTAGGCTTATGTCTTGTGACCCTCGGTGTACTTGGGCTCTTTTAATAAATGCTTGTACCATGTTATCCTGTACATGTACCATGAACACGACAGTGATCCGTAGAGGTGCACTCTTGACAAGTAACATGACATGATAGTGTCCCGGTGTGGCCACTCCTGACAAATAAACCTGACATGATATGTCTTGATATGCTGTTGCGACAGCTAGCTTGACATGACAAGAATGAATAACCTGGACACCGTGGGCGATTGTGCTTGTACAAATAAACCAGTCTTGTCTTGCATCATGTTTAGGATGGGACTCCTGAGTACCACGGTCAGGGGAACCTATTGAAATGGACTAAGGCTAATAACTAGAATAACACAGTAGTCATGAAGAGATTTCCCAGCTACAGGTAATCCCGTTACCTGGGCGCACTTGTGGATCTGTAGCCTGCCGTCGAGTAGGGCACATTTCCAGCACACTGTCATGTGTTGCACCCTCCAAGCCACTTAAGGGTACATGCGTTTCCTGGACGATGTACCCACTTGAATTCAACCCCAAATATTCGACCTGGGTAACCTGGATGGTCTGCAGGGCTTGTGGCTGTGGAACTATCTCGCTGCATCTTGCTAGTAATTAAGTCTGTGATAACCCTAGTTAATTAAAGTATCAAGCCATACTTATTGCTTGGCCGTGATTGTTGGATAAGGCTTAACCAGTCTAGTCTTATCTTGATCCTGTAAAAGATTGTTACATGACCTGATTTCTTATATTATCTTGCCGATAAATGGTGGAAAACCAAGTTCCGTTCAGATGAAGGGTTACAACCCCGGTCCTTGTTTGGTTTATGGGTTGTAACCTGGTTATCTGAATAGTTCCATGGTTATCTCGTCGTATATCATCCTGATATGTTTTTCTTATTTCCAGTTCTTACTACTTATTTATATTCTTGTGCTAATTGCTGGTTTTAGTTCCTAAGTGAAGCTTCCTTTGTGGCACTTGCTCTTTCTAGGATCTGACCCAGCTGGTTTTGTATGGCCAGATTTCGGAGAAGCCCCAGAGGATCTACCGACTTTCAAGCCCGATGGTGACCACCAGGCGTAACCAGGGCAACGAGTGGATTAGTTTTTGCTCTCCCACTTTATTGTAAAAATATTCTTTTGAGGCGTTTAGCCGACGAGCACTTGTTTAGCTCGATTGCACTTTACTTACTGTCTGCCTACGGGCTGTAACATGATTGACAGATCCTAGGGTTGATCATGTATGACTAAACTCTTACTAGTCCTCACATTTTGTAATGACTAGCTTCATGATCAGCTGAATATGTAACGTTTGGGACGCCTTACTATTGTATATTTGGTGATCTTACATCTTGTAACTATTAATACTTGCTTGTGATTGAGACACTAGGCTTGTTCATGACCTTAAGAGACTGTTGGCTTGTAGTTAAACCCTCATGTATCTAGAACAGCCGTGACCATATAGCAAGGTCGGTTACACTACAATATACGTAGCTGGCTATGTCTTCCCCCACTCTCCAGTATTCTGGTTCTGGGGTGTGACATGGTTTAAGTGGTGGCCCATACAGGTCTTAAAAATCAAGATATGTGAGGGTTTACCGAATATATGTCTCAATCAATACTCGCCCTTGATCTCTGCTCGTATCCTCTGAATCCCTAAAATTATTGTCCTGGTCACATGTTTGTATCCTTGATCTGTCCTGGTCCTTCCTTATTGTTCCCTATATCGTCTTCTTCAACGGCTTTTTACCTGGCCCAGCCGATCAGCGAGGCGGAGCACCTTCCGTGGACCAGCAGCAACCTGGAGATCAAGTCTAGCATTCGGAAGTAGCCTCCAGAGTCGTGCCTATCGGATGAGAGCCACCAGTCCAGCCAGTCCATCCTGCCGAGCCTGATGATGGCACTTTGGTGGGTCTTATCAGGACCTTGATAGCTTCCCAAGATCATCGTGGAGATGCCTTGCACCAGGCAGTGACCGATGCTTTGACCAGAGGAGGTCAACAAGGTAACAGCACGGCCAACAGCTTCAAGCGCTTGAACCTTCCCTTCTTCGATGGTAGAGAAGATGCTATTGCCGCAGATGCATGGCTTCAGGACACAGAGGTGATTCTAGAAGCAGCCAGGACTCCAGAGAAAGAGAAGGTGGCCGTAGTGCGCCTGCAGTTATTGGATCTTGCCCGCAGTTGGTGGGCAGCGCATGCCGTTGGGTTAGTGGCACACATTACTTGGGCAGTATTCAGAGAGAGATTCCAGACCAAGTATTTCGATGATGTAGCTCGGTACGATCTACAGGCGAGGTTCATAAATCTGAAGCAGATGGGCAGGACGGTCGATGGATATGCGACCGAGTTTTCCAGACTTAGTCGGTTTGCTCCCACCTTGGTGGCGACCGAGTTCGATAAAGCCCAACGGTTTCAGCAGGGGCTCTATCTCGAGATTTTATTGGCAGTAGAGCAGTTTGAGCATTATACTTTTGATACGGTCTTGAGAGCAGCCAGGAGGCATGAGTATACCTCCCAGAGGATCGTGGATAGGGCCGGAGGTCGGAAGAGATCTCACGGCCAGATGAATCAGTCCTCAGCACCAGTCCCGGCAGTTCGGGCTTTGACCATTGGAGCTCCGAGGCAGGCGGCCTCAGTAACGTCGGTTCAGCATTCATCCCCGATGCATCAGAAGCAGAAGCACTCTTCCACAGTGGGATGTTCTCATTGTGGGAAGCCAGGACATGTGGTAGCAGAATATCGCAGGGCACAGGGATTGTGCTTGGCTTGTGGAGCAGCAGATCATAAGGTTGGATCCTGCCCGAATAGGGGTAGTTAATCATCGTCCAACCTTTCTAGTCCTTCTGTGAGAGGACCAGCACCAGTCCAGCAGCAGCAGTATCAGCCTCAGAGGCCCTTGCCGCCTCAGTCCCAGGCATTCTAGCAGCAGAACCCCCAGCAGTATGCACAATCCCAAGCCCTGAGCCAGAGCAGGCAGCGAGGATTTCAGCAGAGGGGACCAGCACCCCGAGGGTATGGTCAGGCTATGGTGATGACCGTAGAGGAAGAATTGGCACCAGAAGAGGTAGTGGCTGGTACTATTCTCGTCAACTCCTTTCCAGCTTCAGCTTTATTTGATTCTGGTGCGTCACTTTCATTTATGTCTGCACGATTCATTACACGGGTAGGATTGGAGCCCGAGTCATTATCAGTAAGGCTCAATATACTTACTGGTAACGGGCTCGTGGGAGTAGATAGAGTGTTTTTCTCGTGTCGGATCATAGTTAGCGGTAGAGAATTCCTCGCTAGATTGATAGAGTTCCCGATGGCCGATTATGATGTGATCTTAGGGATGGATTGGTTGAGGAACCAGTATGCTAGAATAGACTGCTACATTGGTAGGGTTGTTTTTAGCATTCCAGGCGAGCCAGAGTTTTCCTTCTCCCGAGGCGAAGTTGAGCCTTCTCCTCCAGTATTACGGATGGCAGTAGCAGCGGTGCAGTTACCCCGGATAGTCGAGGAGTTTCCGGATGTTTTTCTAGAAGTGCTTCCAGAGATGCCGCCAGAGCGGGAGATCGAGTTCACTATAGACTTGATCCCCGGGACAGCCCCAGTATCAGAGAGAATCTACAGGATGGCGTCGTCAGAATTGGAGATATTGTACAAGATGATTGAAGAACGCAGAACCAAGGGATTCATTCGTGCAAGTGGATCGCCTTAGGGAGTCCCGATGCTTCTTGTGAAAAAGAAGGATTGTACGTCCAGATTATGTGTAGATTATTGTACCTTGAACTCAGTGACAATCAAGAACAGATATCCTCTTTCGAGGATGGATGACTTGTTTGATCAACTCAAGGGGGCGGCAGTATTTTCGAAGATCGACTTGCGCTCAGGATACCATCAGATCAGAGTCAGAGAGCAGGACATTCTGAAGACAGCTTTTAGATCGAGATATGGGCATTGGAAGTTCCTTATTATGCCGTTTGGAGCAACCAATGCGCCGGCAGTATTCATGGACCTCATGAATCGTATTTTTATGTCCTACTTGGATCAGTTTGTGATTATATTCCTAAACGACATCCTGGTCTATAGCAAGAGTGTAGCGGAGCATGAGCAGCATCTCCGAGTGGTTCTCCAGATTCTCAGAGAGCACCAGTTGTATGCCAAGTTCAGTAAATGCGAGTTCTGGCTCGATCGCATTTCATACTTGGGCCATATCATCACCAGAGGAGGAGTAGAAGTGGACCCCCAGAAGATCGTGGCTATTGAGTCGTGTCCAGTGCCCAGCACAGTTGTAGAAGTCCGTAGTTTTTTTGGTTTGGTCGGCTACTACCGGCAATTTATTTCAGACTTTGCTCGGATTTCAGTGCCATTGACCCAGTTGACCCGCAAGGATGTGCAGTTTGCTTGGACAGCAGAGTGTCGGGATTCTTTTGAAAAGTTGAAGCGAGGTTTGATGACGGCACCTATTCTCACAGTTCCAGATGGGACCGAGAGATTCTCAGTATATTGTGATACTTCAGGCAGAGGTTTGGGATGTGTTCTGATACAGCATGGAAAGGTAATAGCTTATGCGTCACGACAACTTCGTGATCATGAGAGTAATTACCCAACCCATGACTTGGAGCTGGCAGTAGTAGTGTTTGTACTTAAGTTGTGGAGGTACTACTTGTATGGAGATAGGGTGGAGATTTTCACCGACCACAAGAGCCAGAAGTATGTTTTCATCCAGAAGGATCTTAACATGCGTCAGAGGAGATGGCTTGAGCTTCTTGTGGATTATGATGTCAACTTGCAGTAACATCCTGGGAAGGCCAACGTCGTAGCAGATGCATTGAGTAGGAGAGCCGGAGTTTATTTCCTAACAGCACAACCAAAGATGTTAGCAGATCTTCAGAAGATGGATATAGAAGTCGTTCTCCCTTCCAGTATGGCATTGATGGCCAGTATGCAGGTTGAGTCAACTATAGTCGAGAGGATTCGGATGGCGCAGTCAGCAGATTCCAAGCTTCAGCGACTCAGAGCAGAGCGTGAGGCAGGACGAAGACCAGAGCTATGTATCTATGAAGACGGTACACTTCGACATGGGAGGCGTCTTTGTGTACCCAGTAGACATATCAGACAAGAGATCATGGCCGAGGCCCACAGCTCTCAGTATTCTATTCTTCCGGGCAGCACGAAGATGTACCATAATATTCGTCAGCACTTTTGGTGGAATGGCATGAAGAGGGAGATAGCCCGGTTTGTCTCTCGGTGTTTGGTTTGACAACAAGTTAAAGCTGAGCATCAGAGGCCAGCATGACTTCTTCAGACCTTACCAATTCCAGAATGGAAGTGGGAGCATGTGACCATGGATTTTGTGACTGGATTACCTAGATCCCCAGCTGGCCGAGATGCTATTTAGGTTATAGTTGACCGACTTACGAAGGTGGCTCACTTTCTCCCGTTCAGAGTTGGTCAGTCGACGGCTCAGTTAGCAGAGATGTACCTCAGGCAGATTGTCAGATTGCACGGGGTGCCAGTCAGTATCACCTCGGACCGAGATTCAAGATTTACGTCACACTTTTGGCGTAGCCTGTAAGAGAATTTGGGAACTCACCTCCAGTTCAGCTCAGCATATCATCCGAAGACTGATGGTCAGTCGGAACGTATGATCCAGACTCTTGAAGATATGTTGCGGTCATGTACGCTCGACTTCGGTGGTTCTTGGGAAGATCACCTGCACCTGGTGGAGTTCTCGTACAACAACAGCTTCCAAGCCAGTATCCAGATGGCACCGTTTGAAGCACTGTATGGTAGGAAGTGCAGATCCCCGCTAGCCTGGGATGATGTTGAAGAGAGGCAGATGCTCGGTCCGAAAATGATTGCCCAGACAGTTGAAGTGGTCAGAAGAGTCAGGGTTCACCTTCGAGTTGCCCAAGATCGCCAGCGCCATTGGGCCGATTCTCATCTGCGCCCTCTTGAGTTTTCGGTCGACAACCATATATTTTTGAGGATTTCGCCTAACCGTGGCGTCATTCGTTTCGACGTACGGGGAAAGCTTAGCCCTAGGTATATAGGGTCGTTCGACATTCTGGAGCGAGTAGGTGATGTATCCTATCGTCTCGCTCTTCCACCGTCGCTACGTGAGGTGCATGACGTGTTCCATGTATCCCAATTATGACGGTATATCCCAGACCCGAGCCATATCCTGGATCATTCGGAATTGGTTGTTGGTACCAACCTTTTGTATGAGGAGAGGCCCGTGTCTATATTGGACCGAAGAGAGAAGATACTCAAGAATAAGACTATCAAGTTAGTCCGTGTTGCTTGGGGTCATCACACTTTGGGAGAGTCAACGTGGGAGCATGAGGATGATATCCGATCGCGATATCCCGACCTGTTTGACTCGTGAGGTATAATGTCTTTCTTATGCCTCATGTCTTCGATTCCTTGCTTACATGATTGATTGCTTGATTGATTGCCTAGTTATAGCTTGCTTGCTTGTGATTAGTATAGCTTGTTCTTGTCCCTCTAGCCTCTTAATTATATTCTGGGGACAGAATTCTTTTAAGGTGGGTAGAGTTATAATGCCTGTGGTTCGTATTACGTATCTTGGTATACGTGTACGTATTTTTACTCGTATTACATGCTTGGTTCGGCTTATTTGGGTTGGCTTGGTTCGGCTTGGGTTGCTTATTGGTTCATCATGAACCAAGGGAAGAATCCCTACCTACCACCACCATCATTATTTATTAACCCATTCCCTCATTCTCTCTCTTCATTTACTTTTTTTTCTCCACCATTACTTCTTCACCTACCAGGGAGAGAGAGAGAGCTCTTAGGCAAGTGCAGCTTGCTTCATGAAGGAACTCAGTTTTTATTGTTCCATTCTCTTACTCACGAGATTCTAACACACTTTAATACTTGGCATTTTCAATTTCCATGATTCAATTGTGTAGATCTAAGTTTATTGTATTTTCGGATTTCTTAGATTTTAATCTATTTAACCTTGTTATTATCTAGTTTTGATGGTTCCATGTTGCAGAGAATCTCGTTCTGCCCCATTTTGACCTATGGAAGTCTGGATTTAGACTTGGGATGAAGGATTTATGAAGCTTTAAAGAATGGAGTCCATGACTCTTCTTCTCGGACCAGTGGAGAAGAAGAGCAGTACAGCCGCATGGCAGTTCATGGCCGCATAGCCTTCCTGGCCACATGACAGTACTTGATCGCATGGATTTCCATGCGGCAAGCTATCTCCAACCGCATGAACTTTTTTCCCTGGCCGTATAGGGTTCATTCCCTTCCAACCGCATAAGACCCCTCCGCTCCATTCCCAGCCGCATAAGCCTTTCCTCCTTCAGCCGCATGAACTTTGATCCCTCCAACTGCATGAACTTTCTTCCCTGGCCGCATAGGGTTCATTCCCTTCCAGCCGCATAAGACCCCTCCGCTCCATTCCCAGCCGCATAAGCCTTTCCCCCTTCAGCCGCATGAACTTTGATCCCTCCAGCCGCATGAACTTTCTTTCCTGGCCGCATAGGGTTCATTCCCTCCAGCCGTATAAGACCCCTCCGCTCCATTCCCAGCCGCATAAGCTCCTACCCCCTTCTTAGCCGCATAAACCCGAATTCCCCCCGAGCCGCATGAGCTTTCCCCCTTTCAGCTGCATGTTCCCTGACCAACCCAGCCGCATGCACTCCCTTTCCCTAGCCGCATATGCCCGAGCCGCATGGCTCTTCCATAGCCTTGTATTTTATGATTTAATTATTATTATTAGGCTTATGTCTTGTGACCCTCGGTGTACTTGGGCTCTTTTAATAAATGCTTGTACCATGTTATCCTGTACATGTACCATGAACACGACAGTGATCCGTAGAGGTGCACTCTTGACAAGTAACATGACATGATAGTGTCCCGGTGTGGCCACTCCTGACAAATAAACCTGACATGATATGTCTTGATATGCTGTTGCGACAGCTAGCTTGACATGACAAGAATGAATAACCTGGACACCGTGGGCGATTGTGCTTGTACAAATAAACCAGTCTTGTCTTGCATCATGTTTAGGATGGGACTCCTGAGTACCACGGTCAGGGGAACCTATTGAAATGGACTAAGGCTAATAACTAGAATAACACAGTAGTCATGAAGAGATTTCCCAGCTACAGGTAATCCCGTTACCTGGGCGCACTTGTGGATCTGTAGCCTGCCGTTGAGTAGGGCACATTTCCAGCACACTGTCATGTGTTGCACCCTCCAAGCCACTTAAGGGTACATGCGTTTCCTGGACGATGTACCCACTTGAATTCAACCCCAAATATTCGACCTGGGTAACCTGGATGGCCTGCAGGGCTTGTGGCTGTGGAACTATCTCACTACATCTTGTTAGTAACTAGGTCTGTGATAACCCTAGTTAGTTAAAGTATCAAGCCGTACTTATTGCTTGGCCGTGATTGTTGGATAAGGCTTAACCAGTCTAGTCTTGTCTTGATCCCGTAAAAGATTGTTACATGACCTGATTTCTTATATTATCTTGCCGATAAATGGTGGAAAACCAAGTTCCGTTCAGATAAAGGGTTACAACCCCGGTCCTTATTTGGTTTACGGGTTGTAACCTAGTTATCTGAATAGTTACATGGTTATCTCGTCGTATTTCATCCTGATATATTTTTTTATTTCCAGTTCTTACTACTTATTTATATTCTTGTGCTAATTGCTGGTTTTAGTTCCTAAGTGAAGCTTCCTTTATGGCACTTGCTCTTTCTGGGATCTGACCCAGCTGGTTTTGTATGGCCAGATTTCGGAGCAGCTCCAGGAGATCTACCGACTTTCCAGCCCGATGGTGACCACCAGGCGTAACCAGGGCAACGAGTGGGTTATTTTTAGCTATTGTAAAAATATTCTTTTTAGGCGTTTAGCCGACGAGCACTTGTTTAGCTCGATTGCACTTTACTTACTGTCTGCCTACGGGCTGTAACATGATTGACAGATCCTAGGGTTGATCATGTATGACTAAACTCTTGCTAGTCCTTACATTTTGTAATGACTAGCTTCATGATCAGCTGAATATGTAATGTTTGGGACGTCTTACTATTGTATATTTGGTGATCTTACATCTTGTAACTATTAATACTTGCTTGTGATTGAGACACTAGGCTTGTTCATGACCTTAAGAGACTGTTGGCTTGTAGTTAAACCCTCATGTATCTAGAACATTCGTGACCGTATAGCGAGGTGGGTTGCACTTCAATATACGTAGCTGGCTATGTCTGCCCCCGCTCTCCAGTATTCTGGTTCTGGGGCGTGACAGACTCAGATCTTGAGCCGCATGTGCCCTGATTAATTCGGCCGCATGGACTCGCAATCCCCTTTACCGCATGGCATTTGTTTGGACTGGGCCGTATAAGACCCATGTCCCCTGGCCGCATAAAGACCCTTTCTTTCCAGCCGCATGGCATTGTTTGCTTCCTGGCCGCATGAACTAGGATTGGTTCCTGGCCGCATGAGCTCTGATTCCTATGCCGCATGAGCCCAGTCTCCCCGAGCCGCATATGCCCTTAAGCCCCGACCGCATGAACCCGAACCGCATGAACCTGCTGATTTTGGCCGCATGAGCCCAATTACCCCTGGCCGTATGAACTCATTTCCCTGAGCCGCATGATTCCTCCCCTAGCCTTGCCCCTTTACTATTTTAATTGTTATATGTATTATGATCCTCTGTGTAACTTGGGTCCTTTGATAGAATGCTTGTACTATGTTATCTTGCACATGTACCATGAACATGATAGTGACCCGTAGTGGTGCACTCTTGACAAGTAATATGACATGATAGTGGCCCGTCGTGGTGCATTCTTGACAAGTAAGCCTGACATGATATACCTCGATATGCTGTTGCGACAGCTAACCTGACGCGACAAGAATGAATGACCTGGACACCGTGGACGATTGTGCTTGTATAAATGAACCAGTCTTGTCTTGCATCATGTTTAGGACAGGGACCCCTGAGTACCACGGTCAGGGGTACCTACTGAAATTGACTAAGGCTAATAACTAGAATAATCCAGTAGTCATGTAGAGATTTTTCTAGCTGCAGGCAATCCCGTTATCTGGACGCCCCACCTGGGATCTGTAGCCTGCCGTCGAGTAGGGTACATTTCCAGCACACAGTCATGTGGTGCACCTTTCAAGCTACTTAAGGGTACATGCGTTTCTTGGACGATGTACCCAACTGAATTTAACCCCTAATTGCGTCCAGATAGCCTGGATGGTCTGCAGGGCTTGTGGCTGTGAAATAATATCACTGCATCTTGCTAGTAACTAGGCCTGTGATAACCCTAGTTAGTTAAAGCATCAAGCCGTACTTATTGCTTGGCCGTGATTGTTGGATGAGGTATAATCAGTCTAGTCTTGTCTTGATCCTGTACAAGATTGTTACATAACCTGATTTTTTATATTTATCTTGCCGATAAATGGTGGGAAACCAAGTTCCGTTCAGACGAAGGGTTACAACCCCGGTCCTTGTTTGGTTTACGGGTTGTAACCTGGTTATCTGAATAGTCCCATGGTTATCTCATCGTATATCATCGTGAATTCCTGTATTTCCATTTCTTATTATTTATTTTATTCTTGTGCTAATTGTTGGGTTTTAGTTCTTAAGTGAAGCCTCCTTTGTGGCACTTGCTCTTTCTGGGATCTAACCCAGCTGGTTTTGCATGGCCAGATTTCGAAGCAGCTCTAGAGGATCTACCGACCTTCCTGCCAGATGGTGACCACTAGAAGGAATCCTGGCAACGAGTGGGTTTATTTTGGCTTTCCCACTCTATTGTAAAAATATTCTTTTGAGGCGTTTAGCCGAAGAGCACGTGTTAGCTCGATTGCACTTTATTTACTGTCCGCCTACGGGCTGTAACATGATTGATAAATCCTAGGGTTGATCATGTATGACTGAAACTCTTGCAAGTTTTCACATTTTGTAATGACTAGCTTCATGATCATCCAAATATGTAATGTATGGGACTCCTTACTATTGTATATTTGACGCTCTAACATCTTGTGACTGTTATTACTTGCTGGAGGTTGAGATACTAGGTTTGTTCATGACCTTAAGAGACTGATGGCTTGTAGTTAAACCCTCATATATCTAGACAGTCGTGACCGTTTGGTGAGATAGATTCCATTTCATTATACGTAGCTGGCTATGTATGCCCCCGCTCTCCAGTATTCTGGTTCTGGGGCGTTACAGAGAGATATAGAGAGAGGTGTAGGAACGAAATTGTAAAGCAGAATACTCTAGAGGGGGGTGAATAGAGTAGGCAGCGGAATATTGCTAATTAAAAACTCGTTAGCAGTTAGATCACAGATATAATAATAATCACAAAATAAATAACAGTAATGAAAAGAGTAATCAGAAGGCAAACGCAAACACAGAGATTTATACTGGTTCCCTTCTTGTGAGGACTAGTCCAGTCGGAAGAACTCTAGCTTCCATTTGAATCCACTATTGGAAAATCCTGCAAGTTTTCATACGAAGTCCTTGCAACTTCTACAGACGCGAGCTTTGATACGAAGAACTCGACCAACTTCAATTATGAAGAGTCAATCTTCAATCAAGCCTCTGATTACAATCGCTCTGAAACTTCTAGACCGCACCGCACTGGCAAATCAACTAGAGGATTATAATTGGCTTGGGATTTAAAAATGGAAGCTTTTTAGAACTCTTTGGAAGAAACGTAAGCTTTTAGAAGAGAAGAGACGAAAGTGAATTGGTGTTTTTAAATGATCAGAATTCTTCTCTATTTATAGTTTTTTCAAAGGCAGAACTCTGACAGAATTTGGGCAGAATTCGGACATAACTCTTTGTAACCAACCGCAACTGAATGGAGACCAAGTTCAAAATCAAACGTTCACATAACGTTCAACTTGGCCGAACTCTGGCCGAACTGTGGCCGAGTTCTATCAGGGTTTGGTCAGTTGATTTTGTGAAAAATAATTTTTGGCTTTTTGAAAAATCCTTCAGAAGCTTTTTGTAAAATATACATTTTTAAAAAACATAGGTCATTTTAAAAAGATAGGTCAGTTTTGAAAAACGATTTCGGATAGCCTATTTGCCAGTACGACTTGGTGTACAATATATTCCTAAACTCAATAAAAATGAAAATTACATTGCTTTTAAGGAAATACAATCTTGAGTCAAAAATAGCTTCGGTCTTGAACTGAGTAGATATCCATCTTAGATCAGTGTCCAAAACGTTGTTAGTAAACATCTGAATTGATTCGTATATCGAGACAGAGTTTGATCAATTATTAAAATCAGGTTTGACCATGACCAATGAGCCAACAATCTCCCACATTTTGATAATTGACAAACCTTGACCGATATAACATCTTGGTTTTGATCAATTCAAAAGTGTACCGAATGTACTGAGATATAAAATGTAAAAATTGTTCATAACCTGTATCCATGAAGATGTTAGATCTTATTTCTCCTCCGTTGTCACTTAGCAAAATAATTGCAAAAGAGAACGCTCCCCCACAATAAATGCATAAGTAACAATCAGTGAAGAAACACAAAAAAAATATATGAATAAAGATATTATTTCTAACATTATTTCAACACAGGCATGGTATAAACATTTACAGAAAAATAGGATAAACAGATATGGTATAAACAACACAGGCATGGTATTTGTCACAGGCACTTTATATGGAAGCATAAATAAAGATAATGCTATAATAAAGCTGAAACAAATAAGGTGCTAAGCTGAATAATAAACTAAACTGAGTCATATGCGAAACTGGGGCAAAAAAACATATGTCTATCAAAATCACAAATCATATCCAAAATAAAAGAGTACTGATAATATCTTGGAATGTCGGAGAATTTCCAAGTAAACATAAGACAAAGTCATCAGTCTCAAAAAAGTAACAACTCAAAAGTCATCCTCATCCTCATCATCATCGGCTGCAGTACCAGCATGTCCAGATGGACCAGCTCCAGAAGTGCCAGCTCCAGAAGTATGTGGAGTAGCACCAAAAGAATGATACCAATCGTATGCGTTCCCTGACTGGAACAGAGAGTGGATCGCCTCATCGTCAATGCGGTAGCCAGATACAGAAGGGTCTCGAGGAAGAGAGCTAGCAGAGTGAACCGTCTGTGCAAATCGAAGATCGACAAAGGAGTTGACAATAGCCTGGAACCGAGTCACGTCACGGAACTCATGTTCCCTGGAAGTGTCAACAAAGAATGACTACAGATCTGATAGATGCTGGTGAATACCCTCAAAGGTCATAGGGTAAGACTGAGGAGGACCAGGTGCAGTGGGAGCAGGTGCAGTAGGAGCAGGTGCAGTAGGTGGAGGAGCAGTGGCAATGCTGCGACGAAAAAGCTTGAGGAACTTGGGCTCAGGGTCCAGAGCATAAGTGGATAAGTCAATATCAAATCTCTGAAAGATGCGTGGGATGATCATCGCATAAGAGAGGTTGCGGTCTTTTCCGCGATATCTACCCATCATCTGAATGATAGTCTTAGGGGTAGAAAAAGGAATCCCCTTGTAACATCCTGTTTTCTGAAATTGGGGATTTTTGAAAATTTATTATTTTTATTATTTATTAGTGGTATTTTAGTCATGGTATGATTTTCTGGTGATTTTAGTTAAGTTAAACCATTTCTAAAGTCATGCTAAGTCATGACTTATGACTTTGTGATTTTGGTTAGTATAACTTAGTATAAACCCTAGTTTTCTCTAACCTAGAAGTTGCCATGACCATGAGAGCTTAGCCATAGGCTTAGAACACCAAATTAGTGATTTTTAGCCTAAAGGGTATTTTGGTAATTTTCTAGGAATTATTTGGAATTATTTAGATTTATGTGTTTTTATTATTGTTTAATTATTGTTAAGTATCATGAGAGCCCCTAACCTAGTTTAGCACTAATCTAGAGGTTAGCTACTAACCTAGAATGATAAGGGGATATATATTAGTCATGGGTTAAAGTAGGGAAAATATCTAGATATTACATTTTAGATCTTTTGCTTGAAACACTCAAAAGATCAAGCCTTTAGCACCAAAAGTCCTTGCCTTAACCTAGAAGCAAGCCTAGGACACCCCTCCCCCCCTTGCTATGGCCGGCCAAGGACACCCCCTTGGCAGCCCACCATCCTATATTAACCCCATTGCATTTATTCATGATCATTTACATGAAATTAAACCTAGAAAAACCCAAGAATCCTTCCACTCTATTTCCCATAACTTTCTCAATACTCAAGCTTTGAACCTCTAGTTTTCTCCATTAGGTCACCTACAATCTAAGGGAGCCTAGGGAAGTGTGCTACTCAGATTTTAGCAAGGAAGGACAAGTTGGGCTTTGAGGCTAATCACCCTTCATTTTGTGATTTTCAAGACATTTCACACATTGAGGTATTATGGCTAAACCTATTTAGATTATTGATTTTTCTTCATTATTGCATGCATATAGTTATAATATAGTTGTGGGTAGGGTTTGGTAAAATTTTAGGGTTGTTTGGTGTCGTATCGGACACGTATCCTACATGTAAAACCCTAATTTTGCTCACTGTTTTTGTTCACTGTCATAGTATATTAACTCACTGTTTTCCAAATCTTTTTGAACCAAAACCTAGCCTAGCTAACCCTAACCCTAACCCTGTGTCACTGAGCACGTATTGGTTTGTGTCGTGTCCAAAATTGGACACAACAGCTCTCAGTTTACACTGTTTAGACACTGCACAGTGCACATGAAATGTGCCCTGCTACTACAGTGTCCAACCACACTCTACACGCCACTTGGACACGTCAAACTTGACACACGACACGGGGCAATGACTGACAGGTCATCCCCAAAGTTTGGGATGACCTCGTGTCCTGTCGGACACGGAATCGACTCTCAAAGGGTCGTTCAGTACACAGTGTACACACACAGACACTCGACTTTGAGCGTGTCGTGTCCACTCTATACGACATGTGGACACCTCGTGATGACACTAACGTGTAGCCCTTCATGTGGCGTACACGAGGACACGAGCACGAGATGCGTCGTGTCCTGTGTCGCGAGCACGAGACATGTGCATCTCTGCACGACGCGGTCCAAACCGCGCGTATCAGTCGAGTTTCCTCGACTGATACGGGTCTCGTGTCGACCCTATACGACACGTGGACACGTAACAGTGTGTCAAATGTGTAGCCCTATACGTGGGTTATACGTGTGCACGACCACGAGACGTGTCGTGTCTCGTGGTGTGTCCTAGAGTGGACTGCACGCGTGCACGACACTGTATTTGTGAGGGTGTGCACTGTGTTTACCCGAGTGAGGAATTTAGGAGTTTGGATACGTGAAACCGTGTCGTGGTGTCGTGTCAGGCACCTAGGACACTAGTGTATGTGTGGGGTGTTAATTACCAACCCATAGGATCGAGTCTTAGTTTGGTTTCGTGGGTGAAATCGAGTTTACCTAGTTTCTAGTTCACAGTCCCTATTTTCCAGGTTTTAGGATAAATTCAGTTTTGCAAATCCAAGTTTTAAACCTAATTTTGATCTGAATTATACATTGTATGGTATGTTTTTAGTATCTATATACGTAGTATATATGTATGTGAGAGTGTGGGTGAATTTTGGGGGTAATTGGTTGTGTATAGGTGTAGTTGTGTGTATATACATATATATGTATATATATAACTGTGGGTGTGTGTGTTTGTGGCTGAATTTTGGGTTCCAGGATCAGGAACCACCCCCTCTCCTTTCCTGTCTACTGTCAGCCCTCTCTCTCACTGTTCATTCACTCTCTCTCTCACTCTATGTCCCTCTCTCTATGTCTCTCTCTATATATATGTAATATATATAAGTTATATATATAAATATGTATATATATATATATATATATTGATATATATATATATATATTGTATTAGATTATACATGGTATTATGTATATATATATGTGAGTGTGGGTTGTATTATATAGAGTATTACATATTGGTATTTGGGTAGTAGATAGATAGTGTATGTCTATATATATAGATATATATATATATATGTATGACTACTAGGTATAGGTTTATATAGAAACCTAAACACTAGCCTATGGCCAAGATTATTAGCCTATGGTTTGGGGCTAACCCTAATGACCCTAAACCCACTTGTTGACCCTTGTTGACTAAGGGTTGACCAAAGTCAACCCTAGGTCAAAAGTGACCTAGTTAACCTAGAAATGACTAGGAATGACCTAAAACAACTAGTTTGACTAGTTTGACTAAAACCCCAACTAGTTGACTAGTGTTGACCTAACTTTGACTAGTTTGACTTTAGAGTTGACCAAGAGTTGACTTTTGACCAGATTGACCTAGAATCATGTAGTATGCATAGTAGACTTCATTTTTTACTATTTAGAATACATTGTGACTTGTGTTGCTCTGATCAGGAGCCAGACACCTCTCCTCAGACTGCATATTCTCTACAGACATTCATACAGCAGGCGAGTACATTCTCTGACCGTTTCATACTTGTTCAGGCTTTACTTCTCGCTCTAGATTACTTTACTTGTTGCTGTCACATTGGTAACACGGATTGGTACTATATGGATCTTTACATGAGATGTTATCCCTCTCGGGAGCATCGGGTACTTCATGTTATGTGTGTTTCACTATCATCATGTACTCCTATGCTTCCATCATTCATATGCACTCATGTGATCATGTACTCTCATGTTTACTGAGCCCTCATGTATACTATCATGTGCACCCTTTCATGGGCCCCATGTGATATCATGTACAATAACGTAACTTGTATAGATCTTTGTGTATTGATTGGGGAAACGGGGGAGTAGAAGTGGACATGTGAATAATTCCAAAGTAGTGTAATCATGTGCAAACTCAGTAGTGTAATCATGTATAAATTCTAGCCATTCACATGCCTATCTTGTGCTCTACATCACTAGTCACTTACAGTTCTCTATATACAGTAGATATTTCATTACAGCTATCTCTTTTACAGCGTATATTTCCTTTCAGCAGTTCATGTATCTTACTCTATTGCCTGTATCGTATTTTCTAACCTGTTATGCACTGCGTGAGATGTATTGTGCTCGTTCCCGTCCTGATTGGACCTGTTGAAAATATTACAGAGGATGAGGAGGAGGCCCTGGTGTCTACCTATTATGGAGCAGGACTAGATGATACTTATGTTGTGGACCCTCAGCAGGATCCACCTGCAGCTGAGGATGTTGTCCCAGTAGTCTAGGCTAGTTTAGCTAGACAGTCTTTCGGTATTATCTTTTTGTCTCACATTCTGAGTTGTATTTTGAGATGTTGAGATATATAGACTCTTAGACTTATTGTATTATGAGTTGACATTCTGGTGTTATGTTATCCTAGACACTTGGACATTTTCATCTATTCTACTGTTCTCTTTGAGTTACTGTCTATCTATCTATCTATCTTTCATTCTTCTACCCTAGATGTGATTGAGATGTATATTGTTATGTCACCTCCATTCGGAGAGTATAAACTGTACAGGTATTTTTATATTGTTAGATGATTGACCTAGGACAACGTTCTACCGCCGACACTGCGGCGTAGGCTGGACGTACCCACTTCTCGTGCCCTTACTCTAGGGTGCGGGTCGTGACACATTTTTAGTGGTGGCCCATGCAGGTCGAGTTTATGTAGTGGTATTCGAACTAGAGTATCACTACAGCCTGCGATAGGATTTGAAGAATAGGCTTAGAGAGAGTGGATACTCAATCACTGTTAGGATACCTTGAGAGATTCCTGGGATGACCCTTGAGAATCTCATTTTAAATTACGATTTAAACTCCTTTTCCCTTGATTGAATTTGATTTTGGAGGATTCACTATAGAACTTTGAATCCTGGTGTTAGTTGATGATTTTGAAATTTTTTTAGTTGGTGATTTTAATTTCTTGTGTTAGATTAATATCCTTATTTTAGGGTACTCAATCGCATTAGGAAAACTCTTAACTGGATTCCTGCCATCTAAATTCCTGTTGAAGGTTTGCTTCCTTGAATAACTGTCCACCCTTGAATTATTATTTTATATCTCAGTATTGATTCCTTGTTTGATCTGTCTCCAGGATGGGTATGGAGACAGGATCTCATCGTCTCGATCAGGGAGATACCACTGAGGGGTCTACCACTCCTCGTCCTGATCAGCAGGGCCCCGAGACTGCAGTTCCTGTTGTGCCAGCTCAGGCTAGGATATCTGCAGCCTATGGGAGTGCACCTCTCCCTACTCTGAGACCTTCTTCTGTCGTCCCGAACGTTCTTCAGCAGCAGTCGTCATCAGGATCAGAGGACGTGGCACGGTTGTTCTCCTTCTTCCAGCAGATAGTGGAAACTCAACGGCAACAGTTGTTTAAGAGGGGACGGGACGCTCGTGGTACCAGCAGCAGTAGAGGCTAGGCCAAGAGGCCCCATGTGCAGTTTCAGCAGACGCAGACCCCAGTGGGAGTTCAGCAAGTGCAGCATCAGTATCGGGGTCAGGACCCGACGACAATCAGTTGTCCCTATTGCAAGAAGTCGGGACATGGATGGGGTGAGTGCAGGAAGAGGTTGGGCCGGTGCCTAATATGTTTATACTATCATGTGCACCCTTTCATGGGCCCCATGTGATATCATATACAATAACGTAACTTGTATAGATCTTTGTGTATTGATTGGGGAAACGGGAGAGTAGAAGTGGACATGTGAATAATTCCAAAGTAGTGTAATCATGTGCAAACTCAGTAGTGTAATCATGTATAAATTCTAGCCATTCACATGCCTATCTTGTGCTCTACATCACTAGTCACTTACAGTTCTCTATATACAGTAGATATTTCATTACAGCTATCTCTTTTACAGCGTATATTTCCTTTCAGCAGTTCATGTATCTTACTCTATTGCCTGTATCGTATTTTCTAACCTGTTATGCACTGCGTGAGATGTATTGTGCTCGTTCCCGTCCTGATTGGACCTGTTGAAAATATTACAGAGGATGAGGAGGAGGCCCTGGTGTCTACCTATTATGGAGCAGGACTAGATGATACTTATGTTGTGGACCCTCAGCAGGATCCACCTGCAGCTGAGGATGTTGTCCCAGTAGTCTAGGCTAGTTTAGCTAGACAGTCTTTCGGTATTATCTTTTTGTCTCACATTCTGAGTTGTATTTTGAGATGTTGAGATATATAGACTCTTAGACTTATTGTATTATGAGTTGACATTCTGGTGTTATGTTATCCTAGACACTTGGACATTTTCATCTATTCTACTGTTCTCTTTGAGTTACTGTCTATCTATCTATCTATCTTTCATTCTTCTACCCTAGATGTGATTGAGATGTATATTGTTATGTCACCTCCATTCGGAGAGTATAAACTGTACAGGTATTTTTATATTGTTAGATGATTGACCTAGGACAACGTTCTACCGCCGACACTGCGGCGTAGGCTGGACGTACCCACTTCTCGTGCCCTTACTCTAGGGTGCGGGTCGTGACACATTTTTAGTGGTGGCCCATGCAGGTCGAGTTTATGTAGTGGTATTCGAACTAGAGTATCACTACAGCCTGCGATAGGATTTGAAGAATAGGCTTAGAGAGAGTGGATACTCAATCACTGTTAGGATACCTTGAGAGATTCCTGGGATGACCCTTGAGAATCTCATTTTAAATTACGATTTAAACTCCTTTTCCCTTGATTGAATTTGATTTTGGAGGATTCACTATAGAACTTTGAATCCTGGTGTTAGTTGATGATTTTGAAATTTTTTTAGTTGGTGATTTTAATTTCTTGTGTTAGATTAATATCCTTATTTTAGGGTACTCAATCGCATTAGGAAAACTCTTAACTGGATTCCTGCCATCTAAATTCCTGTTGAAGGTTTGCTTCCTTGAATAACTGTCCACCCTTGAATTATTATTTTATATCTCAGTATTGATTCCTTGTTTGATCTGTCTCCAGGATGGGTATGGAGACAGGATCTCATCGTCTCGATCAGGGAGATACCACTGAGGGGTCTACCACTCCTCGTCCTGATCAGCAGGGCCCCGAGACTGCAGTTCCTGTTGTGCCAGCTCAGGCTAGGATATCTGCAGCCTATGGGAGTGCACCTCTCCCTACTCTGAGACCTTCTTCTGTCGTCCCGAACGTTCTTCAGCAGCAGTCGTCATCAGGATCAGAGGACGTGGCACGGTTGTTCTCCTTCTTCCAGCAGATAGTGGAAACTCAACGGCAACAGTTGTTTAAGAGGGGACGGGACGCTCGTGGTACCAGCAGCAGTAGAGGCTAGGCCAAGAGGCCCCATGTGCAGTTTCAGCAGACGCAGACCCCAGTGGGAGTTCAGCAAGTGCAGCATCAGTATCGGGGTCAGGACCCGACGACAATCAGTTGTCCCTATTGCAAGAAGTCGGGACATGGATGGGGTGAGTGCAGGAAGAGGTTGGGCCGGTGCCTAATATGTGGGGCAGTGGACCACCAGCTGAGGGAGTGTTCCCAGTACACAGGCAGAGTAGCACAGGGAGCAGCACCAGGAGCAGGAGCCAAGGCTCCGGTAGGACAGCAGCAGAGAGGACCGTTACAGCCACAGCCGCAGAGATTTATGCAGTTTCAGCAACAGGCTGGGAGAGGTCAGCAGGGGCGTGCTTACGCCATGACAGTTGAGGATGGCCAGGCAGTTGGCAATGTGCTTGCAGGTTCTGTCCTTCTAAATTCCATTCCCACCTTACTTCATTATATCTATCTTAAAATCCAATTCTATCTGCTCCTACCTGTTCTTTATTAGTGATCAGTTTTGACCTGGTAGTTCATTGGTTTTGTCGATTGTTTGTTGTTTCTTTATCTCTTACTTAGGAGTAGAAGTAGGAGTAGGAGTAGCTTTAGCTATTAATATAATTCTTGACTAACTCTTTTGTCAAGAATTTTCCTCTTAAATAAATTAATTTATGTGTTATGCCTTTTGACTTAGAGTTGATAGAGTAGCTCTGACCATAGAATGGTGACCCTTTTAGCCCTGTGATTTATTGTTTCCTTATCTTTCTAGTCTATGCCCATGACCAGGACTATATATCTTCTTTCATCATTCCACCCTTACTTATATCTTATGCTACAAATTTATCCTTAGTTTTACAAGCTTATCCTTTTTCGAGCTTGATCATGATATATTTTATTGGGTGCGCACCCACTAACATATTGTCTAATCAGAACCGGCGCATGATGGTCTGATCAACCTATTGCATTTTGGTTCGCCTTTTCATATATTAATCTACGTGGATGGAGACAGTTAAACTTGCCCTAGAATCTTGTCCGCAACAGCCTTGACAATTCTTCTTGGAATTATTTTAATCGCCTATGAACCTCGTATTCGTATCCAGTTGAATTAAATTTATCATGACCTGGATCTTCATCATTGGATGCTCGTGCTTATACTTAATTTTATTGATTTCCCATCTTGCCCAAATCTCTATTTTTCCTGAAATTGATCAACTTAGATCGTGTCAAGACTAAAATCTATTTGTGATTGTTTGTACCTAAATTTTCAATTTTCTTTTTATGGAAGGATAACTTTAATGATTTCTCAGTTACTTGTTAAATGACCAATTTTCATATAGGATGGTAGACGGCCCTACAGCCTTGATGATTGTTGTTTCCCTTACCTTCCCAATTACCTTAGATTGCTTGTACGTTTTGATACCATAGGACAGTATTGATCTAGAATGACTAGTGCACCTAGATGAGACCACAGATTGTTCCATTTAACCTGTTCCCCTGGTACCACTATTCATCATGATTTTGGTTCAATTTAGGCCATAGACCTTTCCCACTCTAAATTGTGATCACCGTAGACACGTTACCGTGACTTTTAAATTTGGAGCACAAGACTAGTTGTTTTCTCAAAACTGATTTCACGTACATGACCTAGACATGACATACTACACCCATGACCTTAGTGTCCCACCCAGGCATACCATTGTGTGCCTTATTTGCTTAGTACGATTTTCCTGACCCGAGGCTCCATCCTGATTTACCCCATGGAGTTACTTTTGGCTTCGATTTAAATTGAGGACACCTTATGACCTGAAACTGCCAGCCAATTTTTGGACATGACCCAGTATAGGTCTACTACCCATATTTTGCTTGTTGACCTTGTATGTTGCCTAGGTAGTGGCTTCGTCCCTGATTGTTGGAGGTTTGACCTAGGAGGAGTACGACCATCTAAATTTCGAGGACGAAATTATTTTAAGGTGGGTAGACTTGTAACACCCTGTTTTCTGAAATTGGGAATTTTTGAAAATTTATTATTTTTATTATTTATTAGTGGTATTTTAGTCATGGTATGATTTTCTGGTGATTTTAGTTAAGTTAAACCATTTCTAAAGTCATGCTAAGTCATGACTTATG
Organism: Iris pallida; assembly: GCA_029216955.1. NCBI lineage: Eukaryota > Viridiplantae > Streptophyta > Magnoliopsida > Asparagales > Iridaceae > Iris > Iris pallida. The sequence goes on along the minus strand of JANAVB010011999.1, from coordinate 3,354,814 downwards.
ACTTTGTGATTTTGGTTAGTATAACTTAGTATAAACCCTAGTTTTCTCTAACCTAGAAGTTGCCATGACCATGAGAGCTTAGCCATAGGCTTAGAACACCAAATTAGTGATTTTTAGCCTAAAGGGTATTTTGGTAATTTTCTAGGAATTATTTGGAATTATTTAGATTTATGTGTTTTTATTATTGTTTAATTATTGTTAAGTATCATGAGAGCCCCTAACCTAGTTTAGCACTAATCTAGAGGTTAGCTACTAACCTAGAATGATAAGGGGATAGATATTAGTCATGGGTTAAAGTAGGGAAAATATCTAGATATTACATTTTAGATCTTTTGCTTGAAACACTCAAAAGATCAAGCCTTTAGCACCAAAAGTCCTTGCCTTAACCTAGAAGCAAGCCTAGGACACCCCCCCCCCTTGCTATGGCCGGCCAAGGACACCCCCTTGGCAGCCCACCATCCTATATTAACCCCATTGCATTTATTCATGATCATTTACATGAAATTAAACCTAGAAAAACCCAAGAATCCTTCTACTCTATTTCCCATAACTTTCTCAGTACTCAAGCTTTGAACCTCTAGTTTTCTCCATTAGGTCACCTACAATCTAAGGGAGCCTAGGGAAGTGTGCTACTCAGATTTTAGCAAGGAAGGACAAGTTGGGCTTTGAGGCTAATCACCCTTCATTTTGTGATTTTCAAGACATTTCACACATTGAGGTATTATGGCTAAACCTATTTAGATTATTGTTTTTTCATTATTGCATGCATATAGTTATAATATAGTTGTGGGTAGGGTTTGGTAAAATTTTAGGGTTGTTTGGTGTCGTATCGGACACGTATCCTACATGTAAAACCCTAATTTTGCTCACTGTTTTTGTTCACTGTCATAGTATATTAACTCACTGTTTTCCAAATCTTTTTGAACCAAAACCTAGCCTAGCTAACCCTAACCCTGTGTCACTGAGCACGTATTGGTTTGTGTCGTGTCCAAAATTGGACACAACAGCTCTCAGTTTACACTGTTTAGACACTGCACAGTGCACATGAAATGTGCCCTGCTACCACAGTGTCCAACCACACTCTACACGCCACTTGGACACGTCAAACTTGACACACGACACGGGGCAATAACTGACAGGTCATCCCCAAAGTTTGGGATGACCTCGTGTCCTGTCGGACACGAAATCGACTCTCAAAGGGTCGTTCAGTACACAGTGTACACACACAGACACTCGACTTTGAGCGTGTCGTGTCCACTCTACACGACATGTGGATACCTCGTGATGACACTAACGTGTAGCCCTTCATGTGGCGTACACGAGGACACGAGCACGAGATGCGTCGTGTCCTGTGTCGCGAGCACGAGACATGTGCATCTCTGCACGACGCGGTCCAAATCGCGCGTATCAGTCGAGTTTCCTCGACTGATACGGGTCTCGTGTCGACCCTATACGACACGTGGACACGTAACAGTGTGTCAAATGTGTAGCCCTATACGTGGGTTACACGTGTGCACGACCACGAGACGTGTCGTGTCTCGTGGTGTGTCCTAGAGTGGACTGCACGCGTGCACGATACTGTATTTGTGAGGGTGTGCACTGTGTTTACCCGAGTGAGGAATTTGGAAGTTTGGACACGTGAAACCGTGTCGTGGTGTCGTGTCAGGCACCTAGGACACTAGTGTATGTGTGGGGTGTTAATTACCAACCCATAGGATCGAGTCTTAGTTTGGTTTCGTGGGTGAAATCGAGTTTACCTAGTTTCTAGTTCACAGTCCCTATTTTCCAGGTTTTAGGATAAATCCAGTTTTGCAAATCCGAGTTTTAAACCTAATTTTGATCTGAATTATACATTGTATGGTATGTTTTTAGTATCTATATACGTAGTATATATGTATGTGAGAGTGTGGGTGAATTTTGGGGGTAATTGGTTGTGTATAGGTGTAGTTGTGTGTATATACATATATATGTATATATATATAACTGTGGGTGTGTGTGTTTGTGGCTGAATTTTGGGTTCCAGGATCAGGAACCACCCCCTCTCCTTTCCTGTCTACTGTCAGCCCTCTCTCTCACTGTTCATTCACTCTCTCTCTCACTCTATGTCCCTCTCTCTATGTCTCTCTCTATATATATGTAATATATATAAGTTATATATATAAATATGTATATATATATATATATTGATATATATATATATTGTATTAGATTATACATGGTATTATGTATATATATATGTGAGTGTGGGTTGTATTATATAGAGTATTACATATTGGTATTTGGGTAGTAGATAGATAGTGTATGTCTATATATATAGATATATATATATATATGTATGACTATTAGGTATAGGTTTATATAGAAACCTAAACACTAGCCTATGGCCAAGATTATTAGCCTATGGTTTGGGGCTAACCCTAATGACCCTAAACCCACTTGTTGACCCTTGTTGACTAAGGGTTGACCAAAGTCAACCCTAGGTCAAAAGTGATCTAGTTAACCTAGAAATGACTAGGAATGACCTAAAACAACTAGTTTGACTAGTTTGACTAAAACCCTAACTAGTTGACTAGTGTTGACCTAACTTTGACTAGTTTGACTTTAGAGTTGACCAAGAGTTGACTTTTGACCAGATTGACCTAGAATCATGTAGTATGCATAGTAGACTTCATTTTTTACTATTTAGAATACATTGTGACTTGTGTTGCTCTGATCAGGAGCCAGACACCTCTCCTCAGACTGCATATTCTCTACAGACATTCATACAGCAGGCGAGTACATTCTCTGACCGTTTCATACTTGTTCAGGCTTTACTTCTCGCTCTAGATTACTTTACTTGTTGCTGTCACATTGGTAACACGGATTGGTACTATATGGATCTTTACATGAGATGTTATCCCTCTCGGGAGCATCGGGTACTTCATGTTATGTGTGTTTCACTATCATCATGTACTCCTATGCTTCCATCATTCATGTGCACTCATGTGATCATGTACTCTCATGTTTACTGAGCCCTCATGTATACTATCATGTGCACCCTTTCATGGGCCCCATGTGATATCATGTACAATAACGTAACTTGTATAGATCCTTGTGTATTGATTGGGGAAACGGGGGAGTAGAAGTGGACATGTGAATAATTCCAAAGTAGTGTAATCATGTGCAAACTCAGTAGTGTAATCATGTATAAATTCTAGCCATTCACATGCCTATCTTGTGCTCTACATTACTAGTCACTTACAGTTCTCTATATACAGTAGATATTTCATTACAGCTATCTCTTTTACAGCGTATATTTCCTTTCAGCAGTTCATGTATCTTACTCTATTGCCTGTATCGTATTTCCTAACCTGCTATGTACTGCGTGAGATGTATTGTGCTCGTTCCCGTCCTGATTGGACTTGTTGAAAATATTACAGAGGATGAGGAGGAGGCCCTGGTGTCTACCTATTATGGAGCAGGACTAGATGATACTTATGTTGTGGACCCTCAGCAGGATCCACCTGCAGCTGAGGATGTTGCCCCAGTAGTCTAGGCTAGTTTAGCTAGACAGTCTTTCGGTATTATCTTTTTGTCTCATATTCTGAGTTGTATTTTGAGATGTTGAGATATATAGACTCTTAGACTTATTGTATTATGAGTTGACATTCTGGTGTTATGTTATCCTAGACACTTGGACATTTTTATCTATTCTACTGTTCTCTTTGAGTTACTGTCTATCTATCTATCTATCTTTCATTCTTCTACCCTAGATGTGATTGAGATGTATATTGTTATGTCACCTACATTCGGAGAGTATAAACTGTGCAGGTATTTTTATATTGTTAGATGATTGACCTAGGACAGCGTTCTACCGCCGACACTGCGGCGTAGGCTGGACGTACCCACTTCTCGTGCCCTTACTCTAGGGTGCGGGTCGTGACACCCCTTAAGAATGTGATACAAAGTAGAAAGCTCGAGTGCAGTGACATCATCTTTTGAAGTGGATTTTGGAAGAAGAGTTGAATAGATGATGCGATGTAATTCGTAGTTAAACAAGTTCAAGTTATTGGCCTTGAGCTTTCCAGGACGAGCACGTGCGGCGCACAAATCTCATTCTTGAAACTAACGAGAGTCGTGCCATCGGGGAAATCAAAATCAGTGATGTTATCGAGCAGGGCACCTTCGTTTGGAAGACCAAGAATTTTCGCTAGCAATTCATCATTGAACTCGATATCTATACCGCCGACACGAGTTCTCGCGGTAAAAGTGTCTAACACGAAATTACAGTAAAATAGTCTAATGGCTTTAGTAGCTATAGGGAATTATAAAGTAGCAAAGTGATGTAACCTAATGCCTCAAAGTAAGGACGGTGGTCAGGAAATATAGGCCATTTGATCAGAGATCCGGTACATATAGTACGCATAATAAAGTCGGCATACCAAAGTAATGCTTGGTCAGGAGTTTTGAAATAAAACTCATCTGATGCACCGTCATCCGATTGGACCGAAGAAAAGAGGGAATCCGTATGTGGATCAGAAGACGATGCCTCATCACTGGCATGGGTCTTCTTCCTCTTGAAAGGATTGAATCCCTTAGGCATTCTATCCCAAAAACTAGAAACCCTAATAATTTAAAAGTGGAGGAGAGAAGGAATTATACCTTTTGTGAATCAAGTATGCTGTAGAGGACGCGATTCTCCGCACGAATCCAAATTTTGGACGAAGATCTCTACGTAGATTGGAAGAAGGAAGGTGGAGAAGAACTAGGGTTTTCGGGCGATGCTGCTGTTGTTGATGTGGTTTTGGAAGAATTGAAGAAGATGGGGGCCTCGGGTTCTGACTGATATATATATATATATATACCCAGCCGAACTCTGGCCGAATTCGGACCGAACTCGGCCCGAATTCGCCAAGGGTTCTCCTGGCTATATAAAAAAAATTGCGGGCCACATCTTTTTCATCAATTCATTTCAAATATTTAATTCAAAGTTTAGTAATTTTAAATTTCAAATAATATAATTAATATTATTTTATAAATTAATATTCTTTACTTAGCATCTGTTTCAGATTAGCTGTAGGAGTACTGTCCCAGCTAACGGAGGTTCACCGGGGAACTCTTAAATACCTCTTCACTTCGACCGTAGTCGTGGTGACAGACAGACTCTTTTTAGGCTTGTCTCGAAAACAGTTATTGAGTATTGAATGAATTAATTAATAAAATAAAATTAATTAATATTATTGACATCTAAAATTCCTAACTCTCGACGTAAATAATTGAAACGACCTTCCGTTAGAGATTTTGTGAGTATGTCAGCCAATTGATTCTGTGTGTCTATGTATACAAGATTTATATCTCTATTTTGTTGATGATCTCTAAGAAAGTGATGTCGAATCACGATATGTTTAGTACGAGAGTGAAATACTGGATTCTTAGTCAAATTAATAGAACTAGTATTTTCACAGAAAATGGGTATGTGTGTAAAATGCAATCCATAGTCTTCTAAAGTTTGCTTCATCCACAAAATTTGTGCACAACAACGTCCTGCGACGATATATTCAGCCTCGGTTGTTGATAATGTATAACGTCCCAGAACCAGAATACTGGAGAGCGGGGGCATACATAGCCAGCTACGTATATTGAAAAGGATTCCACCTCGCTAAACGGTCACGGCTGTCTAGATACATGAGGGTTTAACTACAAGCCATCAGTCTCTTATGGTCATGAACAAGCCTATTGTCTCAATCTCATGCAAGGAATAGCAGTTACAAGATGTTAAAGCATCAAATATACAATAGTAAGGCGTCCCATACATTATATATTGGATGATCATGAAGCTAGTCGTACAAAATATGAAGACTAGCAAGAGTTTTAGTCATACATGATCAACCCTAGGATTCGTCAATCATATTACAGCCCGTAGGCAGACAATAAGTAAAGCGCAATACGAGCTAACACGTGTTCGCCGGCTAAACGCCTCAAAAGAATATTTTTACAATAAAGTGGAAGAACAAAAGGAAAACCCACTCGTTGCCTTGGTTACGCATGGTGGTCACCATTTGGCTGGAAGGTAGGGAGGTCCTCTGGAGCTACTCCGGTATCTGGCCATACAAAACCAGTTGGGTCATATCCCAGAAAGAGCAAGTGCCACAAAGGAGGCTTCGCTTAAGAACTAAAACCAGCAATTAGCACAAAATATAATTATACAATAAAACTGGAGATATGGAAAATCATGATGATATACGATAAGATAACCATGGGACTATTCCGATAGCCAAGTTACAACCCATAAACCAAACAAGGACAGGGGTTGTAACCCTTCATCTGAACGGAACTTGGTTTTCCACCATTTATCGATAAAATAAAGCACAAGAAGTCAGGTCATGTTACAATCTTATACAGGATCAGGACAAGACTAGACTGGGTTAGATTCCATCCAATCAATCACGGCCAAGCAATGAGTACGGCTGGATACTTTAACTAACTAGGATTATCACAGGCCTAGTTACTAGCAAGATGCAATGAGATTATTCCAACAGCCACAAGTCCTGCAGACCATCCAGGTTATCCAGGTCGAATATCCGTTCATGAAGGGTGCAACACATGACAGTGTGCTGAAAATATGTCCTATTCGTCGGCAGGCTACAAGTCCACTTGTGCGCCCAGATAACGGGATTTTCTGTAGCTGGAAATCTCTTCATGACTACTGGGTTATTCTAGTTATTAGCCTTAGTCAATTTCAGTAGGTTCCCCTGACCGTGGTACTCAGGGGTCCCTGTCCTAGACATGATGCGAGACAGTATTGGTTTATTTGTACAAACACAATCTTCCACGGTGTCCAGGCCATTCATTCTTGTCATGTTATGCTAGCCATCGTGACAGCATTCAATAGTTCCCATTATGCTTACTGGTCATGTCTTGTCAAGTCATGTTATATCAGTTCACTTGTTATACCGTGCCATGTACAATTATCTGTCCAGTCATGCCAATCAATTCAAGTTACCAAGTCCGTGACAATAGGTGCAAGAACAATGAAACAAACGGGTGCGCATAGGGCTCAAGCCTCTACGCGAATGAAACTACGCTAGGCTATGAGGCCCTGAGCGTAAAAATGGCTTTACGTGAGCAAGACACGGAGTTAGATAGTTCTACGCGAGCAAGGTTATGCGTGAGCAAGACCAAGGAAAGACAGCTTCTACGCGAGCGGGAGCCCTACGCGAGAGAGAACTCTACGTGGGCAAGGCTCTACGCATAGCAAGCATCCTATGTAAGCGAAACTTTACGCGCACGAGCACCCAAGTGAAACTCTACGCACGTAAGGCTATACAAGAACGAGGGAGAGTCTACGCGAGCACGACTCTACACGAGCGAGGGTGGCCCCCCGCGTAGAGTTCAAGTGAACTCGGCATAGAAAGGATTACGCTGGCACGCAATACGTGTGCATAAAGGGGACACTACGCTGACACGTTTAAGACGTGTGCGTAAAAAGGGGAAACACCACGCCAGCACGTTAAAATGTGTGCGTAAAAGAGGAAATGCTACGCTGACACGTTTAACGTGGGCGTAAAACTAAATACTACGCTAGCACGTAAGAACGTGTGCGTAAAAACTTCATCTTCTTCCCCAGGCCAAGACAAGCAGGCGTAAAAGCTCAAGAGCTCAAGAAAAGCCCCATCTCGGTCAAGACTCAATAAAATCCAACCATTCCAAGACCAAACTTGCGTAACATCAGAATGTCTTCTACATAGAACTCTTAGTTTTTGAAAACAAGCCAGTTTGGTAGATCAAAACCGAAAAATCTGAAAATATAACAAACTTAGATCTATATGAAAGTAACCATGGAAACTAAAAATGCTAAGTACTAAAGTGTCTTAGAATCTCGTGAGGAAGACAATGGAACAATAAAACTTAAGTTCCTCTATGAAGCAAGTTGCACTTGCCTACGGTGGTGCTCGGTGGAGAAGAAATGAGAAAGAAGAAAAGAAGTAGTAAATGAGTAATGAATGAGGAGAGAGAATGGTTGTTGGGTTAATAAATGAGGGATGGTGGTAGGTAGGGGTTTGCATATCAACCCAAACCGAGCCCAACCAAGCCGAACCCAACCGAACCCAATACAGGCCAAGGCCAGGATAAACCATATGAACCAGGAAATGCTAACTAACCCATGCCAGTGCAAAACCCAAGACTAGCCAGTCAAGACAAGTCGAACCAGGATGAACCCAAAATAAACCAAGGCATGATTAAACCAGGATCAAGCTAAGCAAGACAAGTCTAATTACGGGTCGGGATTCCGTACACGTATACCAAAATACGTAATACGAACTACGGACGTTACAACTCTACCCACATTAAAAGAATTCCATCCTCAAAATTTAATTAAGAGACTAGAGAGACAAGGATAAGCTATATTAAGCAATCAATCAAACAATCAATCATGCAAGCAAGGAATCGAAGGCATGAGGTATAAGGAAGACATTAGACCTCACGAGTCAAACAGGTCGGGATATCGCGATCGAATATCATCTTCACGCTCCCACGTTGACTCACCCAAAGAGTGATGATCCCAAGCAACATGGACTAAACTAATAGTCTTGTTCTTGAGTATCTTCTCTCTCCGGTCCAATATGGATACGGGTCTCTCCTCATACGAAAGGTTGGTACCAACAACCAATTCCGAATGATCAAGAATATGACTCGGATCCGGAATATACCGTCGTAATTGGGATACATGAAAGACATTATTCACTTCACGCAACGACGACGGAAGAGCGAGACAATAGGACACATCTTCTACTCGCTCTAGAATGTCGAATGGCCCGATATACCTAGGACTGAGCTTTTCATGTACGCCGAAACGAATGACGCCATGGGTAGGCGAGATCCTGAGGAATACATGGTCGCCGACAGAAAATTCACGGGGACGTCGATGAAAATCGGCCCAATGACGCTGGCGATCTTGTGCAACTCGAAGATGATCTCTGAGTTGTCTGACCACCTCAATAGTCCGGGTTACCATCTCGGGACCAAGCATTTGCCTCTCACCGATATCATCCCAAGCTAAAGGAGATCTGCACTTCCTACCATATAGTGCCTCGAAAGGTGCCATCTGGATGCTGGCTTGGAAACTGTTGTTGTACGAGAACTCCACCAGGTGCAGGTGATCCTCCTACGAACCACCGAAGTTGAGTGTACAAGATCTCAACATATCTTCCAAGGTTCGTATGGTACGCACTGACTGACCATCTGTTTGCGGATGATAAGCTGAGATGAACTGGAGGTGAGTTCCCAAACTCTCTTGCAGACTGCGCCAAAAGTGTGACGTAAATCTTGAATCTCTATCCGAGGTGATACTGACTGGAACACCGTGAATTCTGACGATCTGTCTGAGGTACATCTCTGCTAGCTGAGCCGTCGACTGACCAACTCTGAACGGGAGAAAGTGAGCCACCTTCGTGAGCCTGTCTATAATAACCCAAATAGCATCTCTACCGGCCGGGGACCTATGTAATCCAGTCACGAAATCTATGGTGATATGCTCCCACTTCCATTCTGGAATCGGCAAGGGCTGAAGAAGTCCAGCCGGTCTCTGATGCTCAGCTTTAACTTGTTGGCAAACCAAACACCGAAAGACAAACCGGGCTATCTCTTTCTTCATGCCATTCCACAAAAAGTGCTGACGGATATCACGGTACATCTTCGTGCCACCGGGATGAATGGAATACTGCGAACTGTGAGCTTCTGCCATGATCTTCTGTCTGATATCTCCACTGGGTACACAAAGACGCCTCCCATGTCGAAGTGTACCATTCTCATGGATACATAACTCTGGTCTTCGCCCTGCTACACATTCTGCCCTAAGCCGCTGAAGCTTAGAATATGTTGACTGAGCTAACTTGATCCGCTCAACTATACTGGACTGAACTTACAAACTGGCCATCAATGTCACAGTGGTAGGAAGGACCACTTCTATATCCATCTTCTGAAGATCTGCCAATAACTCTGGCTACGCTGTTAGAAAATAAACTCCAGCTCTCCTGCTCAACACATCTGCTACTACATTGGCCTTCCCTAGATGATATTGTAGGTTGACATCATAATCCACAAGTAGCTCTAGCCACCTTCTCTGACGCATGTTGAGGTCCTTCTGGGTGAACACATACTTCAGGCTCTTGTGGTCGGTAAAAATCTCCACCCTATCTCCATACAAGTAGTGTCTCCAAAGCTTAAGTGCAAACACTACTTCTGCCAACTCCAAGTCATAGGTCAGATAATACCTCTTATGATCATGAAGTTGACGTGGCGCATAAGCTATTACCTTCCCATGCTGCATCAAAACACATCCTAAACCTCTGCCCGAAGCATTACAATATACTGAAAATCCTCTGGTCCCATCTGGAAGCGTAAGTATGGGATCCGTCATCAAGCCCCGCTTCAACTTCTCAAAAGAATCCTGACATTCTGTCGTCCAAATAAATTGCACATCCTTACGGGTCAACTGGGTCATAGGTACTAAAATCCGAGCAAAATCTGAAACAAATTACCGATAGTAGCCGGCCAAGCCAAGAAAGCTGCCAACTTCTGCCACTGTGCTGGGTACTGGCCATGTCTCAATGGCCACTATCTTCTGGGGATCCACCTCTACTCCTCCTCTGGTAATAATATGACCCAAGTACGAAATGCGATCGAGCCAGAACTTGTATTTACTGAACTTGGCATATAACTGGTGCTCTCTAAGAATCTAGAGGAAAATTCTGAGATGCTGCTCATGCTCCGCTTCACTCTTGCTGTAGACTAGGATATCATCTATAAACACAATCACGAACTGATCCAAGTATGGCATGAAAATACGATTCATGAGGTCTATGAATACAGCTGGCACATTGGTTGCTCCAAATGGCATAACAAGGAACTCCCAATGCCTATATCTAGATCTAAAAGCTGTCTTCGGGACGTCTTGCTCTCTGACTCTGATCTGATGGTATCCTGACCGCAAGTCAATCTTCGAGAATACTGCTGCCCCTTTGAGTTGATCAAACAAGTCATCTATCCTCGGGAGAGGATATCTGTTCTTGATTGTCACTGAGTTCAAGGTACAATAATCTAAACATAATCTGGACGTACCATCCTTCTTTTTCACAAGAAGCATCGGGGCTCCCCAAGGCGATCCACTTGCACGAATGAATCCCTTGGTTCTGAGTTCTTCAGTCATCTTGTATAATATCTCTAACTCTGACGGCACCATCCTGTAGACTCTCTCCGATACTGGGGCCGTCCCTGGGATCAAGTCGATAGTAAACTCGATCTCTCGCTCTGGCAACATTCCAGGCAGCTCCTCTGAGAAAACATCTGGAAACTCCTCGACTATCCGGAGTAACTGTACTGCTGCTACTGCCATCCGCAATATTGGAGGAGAAGGTTCAACTTTGCCTCGGGAAAAGGAAAACTCTGGCTCGCCAGGAATGCTAAAAACAACCCTACCAACATGACAGTCTATCTTAGCATACTGGTTCCTTAACCAATCCATCCCTAAGACCACATCATAATCGGCCATCGGAAACTCTATCAATCTAGCGGGGAACTCTCTACCGCTAACTACGATCCGACACGAGAAAAACACTCTATCTACCCCCACAAGACCGTTACCAGTAAGTATATTGAGCCTTACTGATAACGACTCGGGCTCCAGTCCTATCCGTGTCATAAATCGTGCAGACATGAATGAATGCGATGCACCAGAATCAAATAATGCTGATGCTGGAGAGGAGTTGACGAGAATAGTACCTGCCACTACCTCACCTGGTGCCAATCCTTCTTCTACGGTCATCGCCATTGCCTGACCATGTCCTCTGGGTGCGGGTCCCCTCTGCTAAAAACCTCTTTGTCTGCTCTGAATCAGGGTTTGGGCCTGTGCATACTGCTGGGGGTTTTGCTGCTGGAAGGCTTGGGACTGAGGCGGCAAGGGCCTCGAAAACTGTTGCTGCTGCTGGACTGGTGCTGGTCCTCTCACCGAAGGACTAGTAAAGTTGGACGATGACGAGCTAACCCTATTCGGGCAGGAACCTATCTTGTGATCCGCTGTCCCACAAGCCAAGCACAATCCTTGCGCCCTGCGACATTCTGCCACCATATGTCCTGGCTTCCTGCAATGTGAATATTCCACTGCGGAAGAGTGCTTCTGCTTCTGCTGCTGAGGGTTCATCGGGGTTGAATGTTGAGCCGACGTCACTGAGGCCACCCGTCTCGGAGTTTCAATTGTCAAATCCCTTGCTGTCGGGGCTGGTACTGAAGACTGATTCATGTGGCCATGAGATCGCTTCCGACCTCCGGTCCTGTCCACGATCCTCTGGGAGGTATACTCGTGCCTCCTAGCTGCTCTCAATACTGTATCGAAAGTCTGATGCTCAAACTGTTCTACTGCCAATAAAATCTCCAGGTGGAGTCCTTGCTGGAACCGCTGGGCTCTGTCGAACTCGGTCGCTACTAAGGTGGGAGCAAACTGACTAAGTCTCGAAAACTCAGCCGTATATCCGTCGACCGTCCTGTCCATCTGTTTCAGATTGGTGAACCTCGTTTGTAGATCGTACCGAGCTACAGCATCGAAGTACTTGGTCCGGAATCTCTCACGAAATACTGTCCATGCAACAGGTGCCACTAATCCAATGGCCTATACCGCCCACCAGCTGCGGGCAAGATCCAATAACTGTAGGCGTACTATCGCCACCTTCTCATTCTCGAGCGTCTGTGCCGCTTATAGAATCATATCTGTATCCTGCAGCCAAGCATCTGCGGCAATAGCATCTTTGCTACCATCGAAGAAGGAAGGGTTCAAACACTTGAAGCTGTTGGCTGCCTGGTTCCCTTGATGACCGCCTCTATTCAAAGCATCTTGTACTGCCTGGTGCAGGGCGTCGCCCCGACGATCTTGAGATGCTAGCAATGTCCTGATGAGACCCACCAAGGTGCCATCATCGGGCTCTACAGGCTGGACTGGCTGAACTTGTGGCTCTTGACCCCCAGTAGGCATGACTCTGGAGGCTACTCCTGAATGCTGGGCTTGATCTCCAGGTTGCTGCTGGCCTACGGGAGGTGCTCCGCCTTGCCGATCGGTAGGACCAGGAATAATGTCGCTGAAGAAGATGACACAGGGAACAATAAGGAAGGACCAGGACAGATCAAAGATACAAGCATGTGAGCATGTCAAGATTTTCAGGGATTTAGAAAATACGAGCAGAGATCAAGGGCGAGTGCTGATTGAGACATCTATTCGGTAAACCCTCACATATCTTGATTCACAAGACCTACATGGGCCACCACTTAAACCATGTAACGCCCCAGAACCAGAATACTGGAGAGCGGGAGCATACATAGCCAGCTACGTATATTAAAAAGGATTCTACCTCGCTATACGGTCACGGCTGTCTAGATACATGAGGGTTTAACTACAAGCCATCAGTCTCTTATGGTCATGAACAAGCCTATTGTCTCAATCTCATGCAAGGAATAGCGGTTACAAGATGTTAGTGCATCAAATATATAATAGTAAGGCATCCCATACATTACATATTTGGATCATCATGAAGCTAGTTGTACAAAATGTGAAGACTAGCAAGAGTTTTAGTCATACATGATCAACCCTAAGATTCGTTAATCATGTTACAGCCCGTAGGCAGACAATAATTAAAGCACAATACGAGCTAACACGTGCTCGCCGGCTAAACGTCTCAAAAGAATATTTTTACAATAAAGTGGGAAAACAAAAGAGAAATTCACTCGTTGCCTTGGTTACGCCTGGTGGTCACCATTTGGCTGGAAGGTAGGGAGGTCCTCTGGAGCTACTCCGGTATCTGGCCATACAAAACCAGCTGGGTCAGATCCCAGAAATAACAAGTGCTACAAAGGAGGCTTCACTTAAGAACTAAAACCAGCAATTAGTATTAAACATAATTATACAATAAAACTGGAGATATGGAAAATCATGATGATATACGATAAGATAACCATGGGACTATTCCGATAACCAAGTTACAACCCTTAAACCAAACAAGGATCGGGGTTGTAACCCTTCATCTGAACGGAACTTGGTTTTCCACCATTTATCGATAAAATAAAGCACAAGAAGTCAGGTCATGTTACAATCTTGTACAGGATCAGGACAAGACTAGACTGGGTTAGACTCCATCCAATCAATCATGGCCAAGCAATGAGTACGGCTTGATACTTTAACTAACTAGGGTTATCACAGGCCTAGTTATTAGCAAGATACAATGAGATTATTCCAACAGCCACAAGCCCTGCAGACCATCCAGGTTATCCAGGTCTGTAAGCCCCTATTTTTCAAAAATTATTTAATTAGTGTTAATTAATTATTAATGTTATTTTTAGCCTTAAAATATTTATTATGATTTTTAGGAAATTTTCTAGAATTTTTAAATAAGTTTTAAATGCTAAAATATCAATTTGCAATTTTCTAAAATATTTTAATTGACTTTTGCAATTAATTAGATTGTTTAAATATCATTTTGTAAATATTAAAATTGTTTTAATATGGTTTTGTAATTATTAGAATTGTTTTAATATCAGTTTGTAATTAATTAAATATTTTCAAGTGTGGAATGCAAATTCTATTTTGCATTTATACTCTGCTAGGGACCTTTTGCAATTACCTAAACTACAGGGACCTAAACGCTAACCCTAATCCTACCCACTCCCTGACCGACGACCGACGTCGAGCTGACCGGTGACTGCCCCCACCATTTCCGGCCAGCGCACAGCCCCCCCGACCGCCTCAACCCCTCTATAAAACCCCCCACACTCCCCTCAGCCCAGCCACCACTCTTTCCGACCACCATCGACGCCCCAGCCCCATCTCCTCCCTCATTTTCCTTCACCGTAACCTTAACTCCGGCCATACCCCACCGCCACCTCTACAGCAACTATCACCACCATCCACCGCCACAACTAGACGCGCCCCGACGAGCTGAGTGCAGCGCCACCCGAGCGCCACGATGCCGACGCCTCTAGCCGCCGGCCAGCACTCTCGAACCCCCCCCCCCCCCCGACTAGTCGGACACGTGAATAGCAGTGACTTTTCGTGTCGTGCGTGTCTCGTGTTGGGCCTATGTTGTTCGTCGTGTCCTTACGAACACGAAGGTAGGACTGGACACGAGTCTCATGGCTCGTACGTGTCGTGCTTAGCACAGACACGTAGAATCCTGTGTCCCTAACTGTCCGGACACAGGATCGACTTTATTTTTTTTATGTATTAATTAATTCAAACCTAAATAAATTAAACTAAACCCTAACTCTAACACAACCGTCGGGCTGACCCCCTGGCCAGCCCGACCTAGCCTAAACCCCTCCCCCCCCCCCCCCCCCGTGCGCTCTAGCTCGGGTTCGAGCCCCCCTTACTGCGTTTATTTCTTTTTCTTTTCCATTTTCTTTTTCTATTTTCTATTATTTATATATATATATATATATATATATATATATATATATATATATATATATATATATATATATATGTATATACTATATATTGGCAGTATTTTATATATGTATATATATTTTTATAGTTAGTAAATTTTTATATATATATTTTTGTATTTATATACATATATGTATATATGTATATATTTCCATGTGTATATATATTATTATATATATATATTAATATATATATGTATACAATATTTGTATACATATATATATATACAATATTTGTATATGTATATATACTTTATAATTAAGTATATTCTTATATATATATATATATATATAAATTTATATATATTATATATATATAAAATATATATATATATATATATATATATATATATATATATATATATATATATATTAAAAAAAATATATATATATATATGTGTGTGTGTACTTTTAAACATATGTATGTATATATTCATTTTGTATAATTTTACCTTATTAAAATATTAATATTTATATTGCACTTTTACCAATTTATATTTTAGTGTATTTAAATTACTGCAACAATTTGGTGTCCAAGCCTAGCATGGGTTTTGGGCCCAAATGTGTTTTCACACATTCAAGACCTGTGCAAGTCATATTGGACTTGATTCATGGCCTTGGGTCCTGTATTTGAACTTTGGTTCAAATTATGTACATGGACAAAATACGCAGATAATTAATTATTTTAATTTTAATTGTGTGTAATGCTGTTTTTGGATTTCTAAAAATACTTATAGTACTGTTAAAATTCTGGAAAAATAGTATTTAGATACTATGTTAATTTAGCTAATTTATTATAATTTTTATAGTATTTAAATTATAGTTTTGCCACTAGTTTGGCATATGAAACCAAAACTCATTTTCTGTATACTTAGGAAAACTGATTTTTATAAAATACTTGTACTAGTTAATAAATTCCAAAAAAAATATAATAAATTTCTACAATTAGCAAAGATCATTCTGGTACTTTATTTTATGTAAAAATAAGCTTTTTGTCTATCTCAAGAATTGTTAAAACATAATGATCAGTTGATTTATTTATTGATTAATTATGACTTGTAACTTTTTGTGCTATTTTGAGTTTTAGTCGTATTGAACCCCACCCCTCACTAGTGTAAAGACCCTAAAGAGTTAGTTAAAGTAGTTTGTCACCCCATATTGGTCTCCTATGCTAAAATTATCATTTTGGCTAGGTGCCCAGTCACAAGTCGTGTTGCACCAATTAGTGTCTTAGCATTTTAGCTTAGTGTAAAAACTAAGTTTATGCATTTATTTCTACAGCGACGAGTTACCAGACATCTATAGAACTTTTATCGCAGCTTGCTTTACTTTGCTTTACTAGAGGCAAGTACATTCTACAAACTTTACATAATGTTACATAAATGAACTGCTAATCCAACCATGTTAAATGCTGATCCTTGGGGTAGCAAGTTAAAATATCACATGTTGTACTTTCTATTACTACCATGCTTAGAACAGTCTTTATGTATCCCTCACATGATTAGAACCTGGGTTATGGGAAAACTGATAGTAGTGTACGTGATCATACCCCCCTCTACAGTACCGAACAAAGTTTCATTTTATATGTTACTGCGCCGTAGGCCTTTATCTCAAAGCTGTACTTGTACGTATGTACATCTATCGCCTTTACACTTGTACGGAAGTACATTTCATTATGTGCCCCCAGCACATTGGACATCTATTGACCGATCACGTACCTGCTACAGTTTTAAACATTACATATACATCTGTCTCTATGACATATGTGTCCTTGCCATGATAGACTATGTGATGGCATGTTTCCAGTTATTTCCTCTTATGTTTATTTCCATGTTTCATATGCTAGTTTGCTAGATTCAGTACTTGCTCCCGTCCTGACAGGATAACGTTGTAGGTGTCCTTACTGAGGAGGAGTTACTCTGCGACACATATTATGGAGTTACTGCCGAGGACCCGGCTTTGCTTTACGAGGATGTTCCTGCGGAGAACCTCGCCTAGTTATCTTTTTGCTTTAGACTTTTGAGTGTAGTCATGTATTAGACTACGTATTTTGTAACTGGATATGTATCCAATTTTACATTTCAGACTTGTACTTGGACATTTTACTATATGAGACAACTTTTGTGTTTGGAGCATTTATGACTTTTATTCACTTATAGAACTGTTAGCACATTTAGTTTTATCCTGTTATCTTTAGAACAGCTTACTACGTTTTATCTCAAGCGTAGGCTGGACATGACTCGGCCCGGCCCAACAATTTGGGTAACGAGTCGTAACATGTTTTTAGTGGTGGCCCATGCAGGTCCTGACTAAATTGTTTGGTTACGTTATTGTACCAAGCATGCCTGTAATTAGGAACTTAAGGTAATTAGACAACATTAGGAATGACGCTTAGAACACTTAGAGGAATGCTAGGATTGCAACATAGGAAAAAAAATCACATGCTTGCTATTATAATTAGATTTTCTTGCCTATGATTGCTTACTTTAACAAGTCCTTATAAGTCCTTTTATTGTAATTAGATGGTGCTTACTCGTTCATCCCAGTATGTTACACCAGAGAATGGTGCACTTCCTATCCAGTCAGCTGACCAGTTGACTGATACACCTCCACCTACCACATTCCCCCACTCCACTGATCCACAGACCCAGATGCCTCCACCACCTTCCACATCCCAGTACCAGTAGGCCCCGATACTTCCACCACCCCCTTTCATCATACCTACCCAGGCTTCCGTCACACTCGACGGGAACCAGCTACTCACTATGATCCAGGGGTTCCTAACAATCCATCAGGAGCAGACTGCCCTACTTTGCCAGAGCATGGAGCGTTCTGAGGAACGTCCCGTGGTCCCACCACCTGTAGAGCCACGACAGAGAGCGGGGACGATCAAGGACTTCATGGGTCTGAATTCCAAGGAGTTCTTAGGGACTGAGGGCATTGTAGTAGCAGATGACTGGCTAGACTCGGTAGAGAGGAAGCTCCTTGGAGTTAGGATGCCGGGTGACCTCCAGGTCGAGGCAGCAGGATTTCTGCTGATAGACTTGGCAGGAGTCTGGTTCCGGAATGAGCCGTTATTTTTGAGAGGGAGAGCCACTTGGGATCAGTTCAAGACCCAGTTCAAGAAGAAATTCTTTTCGACCACTGCTAGAGTAGCCATGGGGCTACGATTCCAGAACATCCAGCAGGAGAACCGTTCTGTTGATGACTATGCGGCAGAGTTTAGTCGCCTGAGCCGTTTCGCTCCTAGTCTGGTTGCAGATCCAGAGGAGATGACCCGTAGGTTTTTCCATGGTCTAGTTCCAGACATCGGCATTCTTATAGTGACGAACGGTACGACTGACTACTACCAGAGCCTAGAGTTGGTCTGGAGCATTGAGGAGCGTCTTCTGTCTAGCAAGAGGCCGGTTCTGTACACCTCGAGGGACCGTCCAAGCGTCAGGATTTCCAGTAGAGAGCACCGACGCCGCACCAGCAGACTTACCGTCCTCCGACACCACATCCTCAGACCCCGCCAGTTAGAGCCCCGGGACCCCGACATCAGTAGCAGCAGAAGAAGGGAGCTATATGTTCTTTCTGCGGAAGACCAGGTCATGACTTCGCCGTCTGCAGGAAGAGGTTGGGTCAGTATTTGGCTTGTGGGTCTGCCACCCATCAGCTTCAGAATTTTCCAGCAGCTAAGGGACCTAGAGGACCGCTTCCGACTCAGCAGCAGAGGTTTGGGCAGCATCTGCAGCAGCAGAAGGGTCCTCAGGGGAAGGTTTATAGTCTAGCTCTTGAGCCGGAGCCGGAGCCGGAGCAGGTTTCAGAGCCAGATTACTTAGCTGACGTCATCACAGGTCATGTTTATTTACATACTTTTCTAGCTGTATGCTTGTTTGATTCTGGTGCATCTCATAGCTTTCTATCATTAGAGTTTATGCATAAACACCATCTAGTAGCTACACCTACTGCGGAGATTAGTAGAGTGATGACGGAGGGAGGACCAGTGCCTATTAGATCTATCTATAGATGTTCTATTTTTATAGCCGGAAGAGAGTTCAGGGGACGATTCTTTGTGATGCCACTCCCCGGTTATGATATCATATTGGGGATGGACTGGCTTAGCTATCCCCATGCATCTATAGATTGTCATGAGGGTAGTATTTTGTTCAGTCCCCCAGGCACAGCACCATTCAGTGTCAGAAGGACAGGGCCGGAGATCAGCCTAGAGCCGAACTGTTGTGCGACAGTCGGAGACGTAGCACCGCTACACCCTATCATTAGGGAGTTTATGGATGTATTCCCAGAGGATCTTCCAGGGCTTCCGCCTGACAGAGATGTGGAGTTCACCATAGATTTAGTGTCGGGTTCATCACCAGTATCCCGGGCTTGCTATAGAGTGAATCCTAAGGAGGCCGTAGAGATGAAAGAGCATATTGATGACCTGTTGAAAAAGGGTTTCATTCGATCCAGTGCTTCTCCATGGGGAGCGCCAGTGTTTTTTGTGCCTAAGAAGGATGGTACAGTCCGGTTGTGTATTGACTACCGGGCCTTGAATGCCATCACCATCAAGAACAAATATCCTCTGCCCAGGATAGATGATTTGTTCGACCAGTTGAGCGGGGCGAAGGTGTTTTCCAGGATAGACTTGAGATCCGGGTACCACCAGGTGAAGGTTAGGGCAGCAGACATCCAGAAGACGGCGTTCAACACGAAGTACGGGCAGTACGAGTTTCTGGTGATGCCATTTGGTCTCACAAATGTGCCAGCTGTCTTTATGAATTTGATGAATAATACATTTTACCAGTATCTGGATAAGTTCGTCGTAGTGTTTATCGACGACATCCTGATATACTCGAAGACGCCAGAGGAGCATGCAGAGCACTTGCGGATAGTTTTGGGGATTCTGAGGCGGGAGAGATTGTTTTCCAAATTGCCGAAGTGCGAGTTCTTTTTAGACCGAGTGGAGTTTCTCGGCCATGTAGTCACTGGAGATGGAATCTCGGTAGACCCCAGGAAGATTGCTGCAGTTGAGACATGGAAGGCTCCGACGTCAGTTTCAGAGATCAGGAGCTTTCTGGGTTTAGTAGGCTATTATAGAAAGTTCGTCCAGGACTTTTCTAGGATAGCTGAACCCATGACGAAGCTGACGCGGAAGGACGTAGAGTACATCTGGTCAGAGGACTGCCAGGCAGCGTTTGAGGAGCTGAAGAGGAGGCTGACGACCGCTCCAGTTCTGACTTTACCTTCAGGTTCTGGAGGTTTCACCATTTACAGCGATGCTTCTGGGAAGGGGCTAGGATGTGTCCTACAGCAGCATGGGAAAGTGATTGCTTATGCATCTAGGCAATTGCGGACTCATGAGAGGAATTATCCTAGCCATGACCAAGAGTTAGCTGCGGTGATCTTTGCACTCAAGTTATGGAAATATTACTTATACGGAGAGCGTGTGGAAATCTTTACTGACCACAAAAGCTTGAAGTATGTGTTCACGCAGAAGAGCTGAACATGAGGCAAAGATGATGGTTGGAGTTGCTGAAAGACTTCGACATCGATTTACAGTATCACCCCGGGAAGGCAAATGTGGTGGCGGATGCGCTGAGCAGACATCCGATGGCATGGTACCTGATGATTGATCGGCATTTGCGGGAGGATCTGTTAGCACCCTGAATTTCGGGTTGATTTTTTTTCATTTTATTTTATTTTCTGATTGTTTAGCTTCATTAAATAATTTATTCTGTATTTTTTCTTAAGTGTACTTTCCCATGCCTTTGATATTTGGAGTATCAGGGATGTTCAACTCTGGAAATCTTCTTTACGAGTTTTAGAGTGGACACGATTACCTTCATGACGGTATATAGTATCCCATCCAAACTTGTTCCCTTGTACTCTTTTTGCTTCGCTGAACTTCGGGTCGGTTTAGACCATTTGATTGATATTTATTTTCCCACTCTTTTCTTTGATCATTTTCAGCGCGTTACCATGACTTTTAATTTGGGAACGCAAGACCAGTCAGTTTCTTGAAACCAACTCCTCATTGATGATCTACTCGAGACACTCGTCATCCATGACCTTCGTGTCCCGCTCAGACACGTCATTTTGTGCTCCATTTGATTCGCACAACTTTCCTGACGCGTGACCCGATTTTATTTTCTCCACGGCGTCACATTTATTTTCCAACTTGAATTGTGGGTCCCCTTTCTACCAAACCTGTCGACCCCAACTATGGACATGGCCCACATTGAGCCTACTATCCGTCCGCCACTTGTGTCTCATTTATTTGAATTCTCATGTGCTACTTATTTGCCCATGATTATCAACTCCTATTTTAATTCGAATATTTCGCCATGACCGATTTTCATCCAACCCGGTTTGACCGAACCCAGTCCAAGCCCCATATTATCCTTCATCACCACCCTCAGCCTCTTTTCCCTTGAAAAATATCAGGTACCCTCCTACATATTTTTCTATATTTATTGGAATTTTCTTTGAATTAAATCCTATAAAAATTTCCCATTTTCTCTATTTTCCATCATAGCCATTGATATTCCCTTGATTAAATCACCACCAATCAATTTCTTCCCAACACCCTACAGCCACATGTGGCCGGCCCTAATTCTAAGGAGGAGAATAACTTTTTCATCTCTCTCTCTTATCCTCTCCTTCTCTCTCTACATTTAATTCCTATTACAACAACTCACACACAAATAACTCCATGCAACACAGCCTCTCTCACCCCACCTTCACGACAACACCCGACTCCTCCTCCTCACCCTCACTCCGGCCACCCCCTGGCCGTGGCCTGGCCGTCGGCCTCCCCTCATCGGCCAGCTCCTCCTCCTCCAACTTCCTTTTTCTCCTCCCAGGAGCCATTCTCACCACCATCTCCACATCATTTCATCTCCACCACCACCACCAGCCTTCCTAGGCCGAACCCCTAGCCATCCTCGCCACCGGCCACCATGGCTGAGCTCGGCGCACCACCCGCACCACCTCCTTCCTCCTTATCTTCAACATCAATACCACCATCTCCATGCAAGCCATCACCACCACCATCATTTCCGCCGCCGTACCCGCCGCCATTGGCCGCGTATGGCCGCGCCTCCGCCGTGACTAGGCTGCGCAGCCTTCGCGTGCAGCTGCGACAGCAGCCAAGAGCTCCAGCAGCAGCGGCTGTACCGACCATCGCATGCAGGCACGCACACGCGCACGCGCGGGCCGCCGTCGTGCGCCGCCGCACCGCCGCGTGGGCCGCCGTGGACACCCCCTGGCTCCGACGAACTCCGAGCATAGTTCCCTGACGGCCACCGTCCTCCGGGACGCGCCGTCGAGGCGATTCGTGCGTTTTGAACGACGTTCCGTCGTGACGCGCGCGGGATCGAGTTCGTTTTGACGTTCCGTTGCAGCGACTTCGTGCGCGTTTTTCCGGAGATCCGACCATTGGATCGGCAATTTCTTCGCTCCATCGCAATCTCGGTATATCCACCTTCACTCATGTCAATTTTCGTCCGTTAATTTTATCGTTTGATACATAAAAACCGGCCACCAAGTTGACCGTTTAAATTGTATTAAATTTGGACAGTTTCACGGGGCCAACTTCGTCAGCTTGTATCTCCTCCACCGCAGCTCCGTTTGGCGTGCTACCATTTCCGGTGCGAAGCTGGTATAACCCTCTTGCTACTCCTTCAGTTTCGTTTCATTGTGAGCTTGTTTGATTGGTTGAATTCGACGCCAAAGTTGGCCGTCCGAATTCGTAATTTCCAACTTGTAAAATTCTATTTTTGAACACGGGACTCCAGATTTCATTTCTGACACCACCATTAGACTTGTGGCATCGTTCTGGCATGGTTTCATATAAAATTTGTTAGATTTGGAGAACATGGGCCCGGGCACGCATTTCGGTGCAAAGCGGGTCCTACACTCTGGGTCAACGGGACTTTTTGATGCCGGCTCATCGGAATCCAATTTCGGATATATTGTTGAGTTTGTATCGTCATTCTGGACTCGTTGACATATAATTTGCTAGGTTTTGATGGACATTGGGTCTGGCACGCATTTCGGTGCAAGTCGGATACCAATATCCGGGTCAACGAGTCATTTTGAGATCGGCTCATCGGAATCCAATTCCGGATATATCGTTGAGTTCGTATCGTCATTCTGGACTCGTTGACATATAATTTGCTAGATTTTGGTGGACATTGGGTCTGGCACATATTTCGGTGCAAGTCGAATACCAATATCCGGGTCAACGGGTCATTTTGAGATCGGCTCATCGGAATCCAATTTCGAAGATACCGTTGAGTTCGTATCATCATTCTGGACTCGTTGACAGGTAGTTTGCTGAGTTTTGAGAACTTTGGCTCCGGCACGCATTTTCGTGCAAACCGGAATTTTAAGTTCTGGTCAACGGGCCAAATTGAGATCTGGTCAACGGAATCCAATTCTGGAGATACCATTGGGTTCGCATTGACATTATGGTTGCGTGGACATATAATTTGTTATATTTTATAGACTTGTTTTCTTGCACGTTTTTTGGTGCAAAACGGCTCCGACACGGACACCGTTTTGACCCGAAATTACCTTTTTGCCCTTGTGTCCAAATTGGACCGTTGGGTAGGCTATCCTAGCTAATTTGACCATTCTGGACACGTTGGCGATGTTCATTTCATCGTCCGACAATGTTTGTTGATAATTTCTCTGAGTTTAACCTTTTTATAATTAGTTAATGATTAATTCACATAATGTTCGTATTTCGGGATTAGTACAACGAAACTGAGATCAGCCAATTCCAGTGATCTCACATCGCTGAAATTGACAAGTTGGATACGTGGATCACTATAATAAGATTATCAACCTTACCGATAATCTTCTTATCTCGATTTGCGTGCCATAAGTTTCGACGTACAAATAACGAAGTACACCTTATATTAGATTAGATTTACCCTGTTTGACCAGAGTTGACCAGTTGACCCAAAGTCAACTATAAGTCAACACTTGACCTAGTTTGATTAGATTATTGACCGGAGTCGACCTAGAGTTGTTTTGACTTAGAAGAACCTAGAATAATGTAGATTGATTATAGAGATTCATTTATTACAACTTGAACACCTTGTAACCTGTGTTGCTTTAAATAGGACTCTGTGGCTTCAGTGAAACCCCCTATACTTATCAGCTGTTCAGGTTATCGAGGCGAGTACATTCTCTGATCATTTCATATCCTGCTTAGAATTATTTCCTGCAGTAGATTACTTTACTTGTACTGTCACGACGGTCACACGGATTGGTACTATATGGATCCTTTCTTGAGATGTTATCCTTATGGAGCATCGGGTACTACGTGTTCTGTGCATTTCACTTACATGGCGTATCACTATGCTTCTTGGTTCACTTGATTACTTGTGACATGTACCCTCATGATCACAGAGTCTCTTGAATCCTACACAGTTGGGTAACCCCCAGACTCTCCATTTATGGGACATCCATGTATCCCCCTTCGCGGGCCTTGCATGGAATCATATAACATAACCTGGCTGGATCCTTGTGTATTGATTGGGGGTACGGGGGAGTAGAAGTGGACATATAAATAATACACCAGTAGTATCTTCATTGAATCATTCCGTAGTGTCTTCATTGAATCATCCCAGGCCATTTACATGTTCATATTGTACTCTGACTCACTAGTCACTGCTAGTTCTCTATGTATAGTAGATATTTCTATTACAGTTCTCTCTCTGTTTACATACTGCTTTTCTTCAGTAATTGTATCTTACTTTACTGCATGTTATATGTTTTCTAACCTGCTATGATCTGTTGAGATGTACTGTGCTCGCTCCAGTCCTGACTGGACCTGTTGATAAATTTTATAGATAGCCTGGAGGTGCCTGTTAGCCTAGAGGAGACACTTTAGAGGTTGTTTAGGTAGTTATTTCATTTTGTCTGGAGTTGTATTTACTTTGTGGATTACTGTATCTTTATTTGAGTTTTGAGATGTACTTCTAGGTTCATGTATCTTAGACACTTAGACTTCTATCTCCTGTATTTATTTTGGATTCATGTTTTATCTATCTTTATCATGCTCTACTTTAGATGTGATTGAGTTTGTATCTGCTATGTCACCCCCATTCGGGGAGTATAAACTGTTTAGTCTTATACTGTTAGATGCATTGAGACCTAGGACAGCGTTTCTACCGCCGATACTGCGGCGTAGGCTGAGCGTTGTTACGTTCTCGTGCCCTAACTCTAGGGTGCGGGTCGTGACAGGATCTGGAGAAGCTCGGCATCGAGCTAGTTTGGCCAGGATCAGTGATACAGATGATGGCACTTGACATTCAGTCAGGTTTGATGGAGCAGATCCGGGAGACACAGTCTACAGATGAGAGCCTTTGCAGACTTCGAGCCCAGGCGTTAGCTGGATTGCTGGATGACTTCACTATAGCAGAGGATGGATCCTTGAGGCATGGCAGCCGATTGTGCGTGCCGAAGGAAGAGCTGGTAGAGGCAGTCTTGCAGGAGGTGCACCGATCGAGATATTCTATTCACCCTGGTGCTAACAAGATGTACCGTGACTTGCGGGAACATCTTTGGTGGTATGGGATGAAGAGGGATGTATCACGTTTTATCTCGAGATGCCTAGTTTGCCAGCAGGTCAAGGCGGAGCGCCAGAGGCCAGTTAGTTTGTTGCAGCCGTTACCCATTCCCGAGTGGAAGTGGGAACATATTACGATAGACTTCGTCTCTGGGCTTCCTCGTTCCCAAGGAGGGAAGGATGCCATTTGGGTCATCGTGGACAGGCTGACGAAGTGTGCGCACTTCATACCCTTCAAGGTGGGGCTTTCCACCGAGAAGTTGGCAGAGCTATACATGCAGCAGATAGTTCGCCTACACGAAGTGCCGGTGAGCATCGTGTCGGACAGAGATAGCAGATTTATATCCCACTACTGGAGGAGCTTGCAGGAGGAGTTGGGCAGTAGGCTCAAGTTTAGTACGGCGTACCACCCGTAGACAGATGGGCAGTCCGAGAGGACGATACAGACACTGGAGGATATGCTGAGGACCTGTGTGCTGGACTTCGGAGGATCATGGGAGAGCCATCTGCACTTGGTAGAGTTTTCATACAACAACAGCTACCAAGCCAGTATCGGTATGTCTCCTTTCGAGGCGCTTTATGGACGACGATGTCGCACACCGCTCTTTTGGGATGATGTCAGAGACAGAGTTATGCTTAGGCCAGAGATGATCACGGATGCAGCAGAGAAAGTCGGGATGATCAGAGACAGGCTCAAAGTAGCTCAGGACAGGCAGAAACACTGGGCTGATGCTAGTCGCAGATCGATGGAGTTCGCAGACGGTGATATGGTGCTAGTGAAGATATCACCTACTAGAGGGACGATCAGGTTCGGACGAGGAGGGAAGCTGAGCCCCAGATACATCGGGCCATTCGAGGTACTTGGCAGGATTTGAGAGGTAGCTTACAGGGTTGCACTTTCACCCAACCTAGAATGAGTTCACGATGTCTTTCACGTATCTCAGCTGAGGAGATATGTTCCGGACCCCAGTCATGTGCTAGATCATACAGAGTTGGAGGTCGGACCGAGCCTTACAGTTTCTGAGCAGCCAGTAGAGATATTAGACAAGAGCGAGAAGAGGCTGAGGAACAAGGTTATACCCTTAGTACGAGTAGCTTGGAGCCGTCACTCTCCAGGTGAATCTACTTGGGAGAGGGAGTCGGACATGAGGGAGAGATACCCTTACTTGTTCGATCCAACCGCTGCGAGGGAACCACCCGTTCCCGCTTGATACCTTAGAGGTTAGTTTCGATCGCAGCCTCAGTCATTTTGTTGCATTACTTGCTATGTTAGAATATTGTAGGGTCTTCAATCCTTATGAATTTCGAGGACAAAATTTTTCAAGGAGGGAAGACTTGTAAGCCCCTGTTTTTCAAAATTTATTTAATTAGTATTAATTGATTAATTATTAATGTCATTTTTAGCCTTAAAATATTTATTATGATTTTTAGAAAATTTTCTAGAATTTTTAAATAAGTTTTAAATGAGTTTTAAATGCTAAAATATTAATTTACAATTTTCTAAAATGTTTTAATTGACTTTTGCAATTAATTAGATTGTTTAAATATCATTTTGTAAATATTAAAATTGTTTTAATATGGTTTTATAATTATTAGAATTGTTTTAATATCAGTTTGTAATTAATTAAATATTTTCAAGTGTGGAATGCAAATTCTATTTTGCATTTAGACTCTGCTAGGGACCTTTTGCAATTACCTAAACTACAGGGACCTAAACGCTAACCCTAATCCTACCCACTCCCTGACCGACGACCGACGTCAAGCTGACCGGCGACTGCCCCCGCCATTTCTGGCCAGCGCACAGCCCCCCCGACCGCCTCAACCCCTCTATAAAAAACCTCCACACTCCCCTCAGCCCAGCCACCACTCTCCCCGACCACCATCGACGCCCCAGCCCCATCTCCTCCCCCATTTCCCTTCACCGTAACCCTAACTCCGGCCATACCCCACCGCCACCTCCACAGCAACTATCACCACCATCCACCGCCACTACTAGACGCGCCCCGACGAGCTGAGTGCAGCGCCAACCGAGCGCCACGACGCCGACGCCTCTAGCCGCCGGCCAGCACTCTCGAACCCCCCCTCCGACTAGTCGGACACGTGAGTAGCAGTGACTTTCGTGTCGTGCGTGTCTCGTGTTGGGCCTATGTTGTTCGCCGTGTCCTGACGAACACGAAGGTAGGACTGGACACGAGTCTCGTGGCTCGTACGTGTCGTGCTTAAATCCTGTGTCCCTAACTGTCCGGACACAGGATCGACTTTATTTTTTTTTATGTATTAATTAATTCAAACCTAAATAAATTAAACTAAACCCTAACTCTAACACAACCGTCGGGCTGACCCCCTGGCCAGCCCGACCTAGCCTAAACCCCCCCCTCCCCCCCCCCCCCCCCCCGCGCGCTCTGGCTCGGGTTCGAGCCCCCCTTACTGCGTTTATCTTTTTCTTTTCCTTTTTCTTTTTCTGTTTTCTATTATTTATATTTTTTTATATTTATATATATATGTATATATATATATATTAGTATATATATATATATGTATATACTGTATATTGGCAGTATTTTATATATGTATATATATTTTTATAGTTAGTAAATTTATATATATATATATATTTGTATTTATATACATATATGTATATATGTATATATTTCCATGTGTATATATATTATTATATATATATATATTAATATATATATGTATACAATATTTGTATATGTATATATACTTTATAATTAAGTATATATATATATATATATATATATATATATATATATATATATATATATATATATATATATATATATATATATATATATATATATATATATATATATATATATATATATATATATATTTTATATATATATATATATATATATATATATATATATATATGTACTTGTAAACATATGTATGTATATATTCATTTTGTATAATTTTACCTTATTAAAATATTAATATTTATATTGCACTTTTACCAATTTATATTTTAGTGTATTTAAATTACTGCAACCATTTGGTGTCCAAGCCTAGCATGGGTTTTGGGCCCAAATGTGTTTTCACACATTCAAGACTTGTGCAAGTCATATTGGACTTGATTCATGGCCTTGGGTCCTGTATTTGAACTTTGGTTCAAATTATGTACATGGACAAAATACGCAGATAATTAATTATTTTAATTTTAATTGTGTGTAATGCTGTTTTTGGATTTCTAAAAATACTTAAAGTACTGTTAAAATTCTAGAAAAATAGTATTTAGATACTATGTTAATTTAGCTAATTTAGTATAATTTTTATAGTATTTAAATTACAGTTTTGCCACTAGTTTGGCATATGAAACCAAAACTCATTTTCTGTATACTTAGGAAAACTGATTTTTATAAAATACTTGTACTGGTTAATAAATTCCAGAAAAATTATAATAAATTTCTACAATTAGCAAAGATCATTTTGGTACTTTATTTTATGTAAAAATAAGCTTTTTGTCTATCTCAAGAATTGTTAAAACACAATGATCATTTAATTTATTTATTGATTAATTATGACTTGTAACTTTTTGTGCTATTTTGAGTTTTAGTCGTATTGAACACAACCCCTCACTAGTGTAAAGACCCTAGAGAGTTAGTTAAAGTAGTGTGTCACCCCACATTGGTCTCCTATACTAAAATTATCATTTTGGCTAGGTGCCCAGTCACAAGTCGTATTGCACCAATTAGTGTCTTAGCGTTTTAGCTTAGTGTAAAAATTAAGTTTATGCATTTATTTCTACAGCGACGAGTTACCGGACATCTATAGCATTTTTATCGTAGCTTGCTTTGCTTTACTTTGCTAGAGGCAAGTACTTTCTACAAACTTTACATATTGTTACATAAATGAACTGCTAATCCAATCATGTTAAATGCTGATCCTTGGGGTAACAAGTTAAAATATCACATGTTGTACTTTCCATTACTACCATGCTTAGAACAGTCTTTATGTATCCCTCACATGATTAGAACCTGGGTTATGGGAAAACTGATAGTAGTGTACGTGATCATACCCCCCTTTACAGTACCGAGCAAAGTTTCATTTTATATGTTACTACGCCGTAGGCCTTTATCTCAAAGCTGTATTTGTGCGTATGTACATCTATCGTCTTTACACTTATACGGAAGTACATTTTATTATGTGCCCCCAGCACATTGGATATCTATTGATCGATCACGTACCTGCTACAGTTTTAAACATTACATATACATCTGTCTCTATGACATATGTGTCCTTGCCATGATAGACTATGTGATGCCATGTTTCCAGTTATTTCCTCTTATGTTCATTTCCATGTTTCATATGCTAGTTTGCTAGATTCAGTACTTGCTTCCGTCCTGACAGGATAACGTTGTAGGTGTCCTTACTGAGGAGGAGTTACTCTGCGACACATATTATGGAGTTACTGCCGAGGACCCGGCTTTGCTTTACGAGGATGTTCCTGCGGGGAACCTCGCCTAGTTATCTTTTTGCTTTAGACTTTTGTGTGTAGTCATGTATTAGACTACGTATTTTGTAACTGGACATGTATCCAGTTTTACATTTCAGACTTGTACTTGAACATTTTACTATATGAGACGACTTTTGTGTTTGGAGCATTTATGACTTTTATTCACTTATAGAACTGTTAGCACATTTAGTTTTATCCTGTTATCTTTAGAACAGCTTACTACATTTTATCTCAAGCGTAGGCTGGATATGACTCGGCCCGGCCCAACAATTTGGGTAACGGGTCGTGACAAGGTCGAATATCCGTTCATGAAGGATACAACACATGACAGTGTACTGGAAATGTGCCCTACTCGTCGGCAGGCTACAAGTCCACTTGCGCGCCCAGATAACGGGATTGCCTGTAGCTGGGAAATTTCTTCATGACTACTAGGTTATTCTAGTTATTAGCCTTAGTCAATTTCAGTAGGTACCCCTGACCGTGGTACTCAGGGGTCCCTGTCCTAGACATGATGCGAGACAGTATTGGTTCATTTGTACAAACACAATCGTTCACGGTGTCCAGGCCATTCATTCTTGTCATGTCATGCTAGTCGTCGCAACAGCATTCAATAGTTCCCATCATGCTTACTTGTCATGTCTTGTCAAGTCATGTCATGTCAGTTCATTTGTTATACCGTGCCATGTACAATTATCTGTCCAGTCATGCCAATCAATTCAAGTTACCAAGTCAGTGACAAGAGGTGCAAGAATAATGAAACAAACGGGTGCGCATAGGGCTCAAGCCTCTACGCGAATGAAACTACGCTAGGCTATGAGGCCCTGAGCGTAAAAATGGCTTTACGCGAGCAAGACACGGAGTTAGATAGTTCTACGCGAGCAAGGTTATGCGTGAGCAATACCAAGGAAAGACCGCTTCTACGCGAGCAGGAGCCCTACGCGAGAGGGAACTCTACGCGGGCAAGGCTCTACGCATAGCAAGCACCCTATGCAAGCGGAACTTTATGCGCACGAGCACCCAAGTGAAACTCTACGCACGCAAGGCTCTACGCGAACGAGGAAGAGTCTACGCGAGCATGACTCTACGCGAGCGAGGGTGGCCCCCCGCGTAGAGTTCAAGTAAACTCGGCGTAGAAAGGATTACGCTGGCACGTAATGCGTGTGCGTAAAGGGGACATTACGTGACACATTTAAGACGTGTGCGTAAAAAGGGGAAACACCACGCCAGCACGTTAAAACGTGTACGTAAAGGAGAAAATGCTACGCTGGCACGTTTAACATTGACGTAAAACTAAATACTACGCTAGCACATAAGAACGTGTGTGTAAAAACTTCATCTTCTCCCCCAGGCCAAGACAAGCAGACATAAAAGCTCAAAAGCTCAAGAAAAGCCCCATCTCGGTCAAGACTCAATGAAATCCAACCATTCCAAGACCAAACTTGCGTAACATCAGAATGCCTTCTACATAGAACTCTTAGTTTTCGAAAACAAGCCAGTTTGGTAGATCAAAACCAAAAAATCCGAAAATGTAACAAACTTAGATCTACATGAAAGGAACCATGGAAACTAAAAATGCTAAGTACTAAAGTGTCTTAGAATCTCGTGAGAAAGACAATGGAACAATAAAACTTGAGTTCCTCCATGAAGCAAGTTGCACTTGCCTACGGTGGTGCTCGGTGGAGAAGAAATGAGGAAGAAAAAAAAGAAGTAGTAAATGAGTAATGAATGAGGAGAGAGAATGGTTGTTGGGTTAATAAATGAGGGATGGTGGTAGGTAGGAATTTGCATATCAACCCAAACCGAGCCCAACCAAGCTGAACCCAACCGAACCCAATACAGGCCAAGGCCAGGATAAACCACATGAACCAGGAAATGCTAACTAACCCATGCCAGTGCAAAACCCAAGACTAGCCAGTCAAGACAAGTCGAACAAGGATAAACCCAAAATAAACCAAGGCAAGATTAAACCAGGATCAAGCTAAGCAAGACAAGTCTAATTACGGGTCGGGATTCCGTACACATATACCAAAATACGTAATACGAACTACGGACGTTACATAATGCGACAGAATTTTGCTTTTTGCTAAACCAAGAGACTAGAGCTTTTCCTAGGAAATGACATGTGTCGCTGGTACTTTTTCTATCTACTTTGCATCCGGCAAAATTAATATCAGAATAACCAGTTAGGTCAAATGATGTGATTTTAGGATACCATAAGCCGACAGAAGAAGTGCCTTTAAGGTATCGGAAGATACGCTTAACTGCGCACAGATGTGATTCCTTAGGATTGGCTTGAAAACGTGCACACAAGTAAACACTAAACATAATGTCTGGTCGACTAGCAGTTAAATACAGTAAGCTACCGATCATACCTCGATACTTATGTATGTCGACGGGTTTGCCTTGTTCATCAATATCAAGCTTGGTTGAAGTTGTCATTGGAGTGCTAAGTGGCTTAACTGCTTCCAGGTCGAACTTCTTTAATAGATCTTTTGTGTACTTTGTTTGATTTATGAACGTCCCATTGTTGGTTTGTTTGATTTGCAGTCCGAGAAAGAATTTCAGCTCTCCCATCATGCTCATCTCAAACTCATTCTGCATACACTTTAAAAAATTTTGACAAAGAGATTCATCAGTAGATCCAAAATAATATCATCTACATAGACTTGAATCAAAAGAATGTTGTTATTCAAAGATTTTTATAAACAATGTAGTGTAAACCTTTCCCTTTGAAAAACTGTTATCAAGTAGAAAAAAGCTTAGATGATCGTACCAAGCATGATGGGCTTGTTTCAAACCGTATAAGGCTTTCTTCAACTTGAAAACATAATCAGGATTTTTGAAATCAGTAAAACCTGGAGGTTGAGCTACATAAACTTCTTCTTTTATAAAACCATTCAAAAATGCGCTTTTGACATCCATTTGAAATAACTTGAAATTATGAAAACATACAAATGCACATAACATGCGAATGGATTCTAATCTCGCAACTGGGGCATAAGTCCCATCGTAGTCGATACCTTCTTCTTGATTGTCTCCTTGAGCTACGAGTCGAGCCTTATTACGAGTCACTAAACCATTCTCGTTCAGTTTGTTTCGGAATATCCAACGGGTGCCAATGACCGGATGATCAATGGTCTTGGGAACAAGTTTCCAAACTTGATTTCGTTCGAATTAGTTTAATTTCTCTTGCATAGCATCTAACCAAAAATTATCAATACATGCTTCTTCAATATTTTTGGGTTCAAACTACGAAACAAAAGCAACACAAGAAGTTATATCTTTATTAGATGAACGAGTACATACACCCTTGGTAATCTCACCAATTACCAAGTCCTTTGGATGATCTGCCAAGAATCTTATCTCTTTTGGCGTATCCTCAGGATTGCTGGTTCCGGCTTCTTTGTTTGAAAGTTTTGCATCTTTCTGTGAAGGTCTTGCAGTAGTTGTACTTGGTGTAATCACGTCTTCATTGTCGTCATCGTCTAAGTGTTGATTTAGCTCATCAAACTTGATATTGATTGATTCTTCGATGATCATGGTTCTTTTGTTGAAGACTCTGTATCCTTTGCTCTTTGCTGCATAATCTAGAAATATACCTTCATCGGCCTTTTCATCAAATTTACTCAGATTATCTTTAGTATTAAGAATAAAGCATTTACAATCAAAAATCTTGAAATACGAAACAGTGGGTGTTCTATCAAACCATAGTTCATAGGGAGTCTTCTTCGATATAGGTCGAATTAGAACCCTATTGAGAATATAGCATGCTGTATTGACAGCTTCAGCCCAAAAGTATTTAGGTAGACTAAACTGGTTTAACATTACTCTAGCCATTTCAGATAGAGTCCTGTTCTTACGTTCCATAACTCCATTTTGTTGTGGAGTCCTAGGGCAAGAGAATTCATGCAAATAACCGTGTGTGTCATAAAATTGCTTGAATTCTGTATTTTCAAATTCGTCGCCATGATCACTATGAATGCAAATAATCATGAACCCTTTTTCATTCTGTACTTTCTTACAAAAGGTGACGAATTCTGATAATGCATCATTCTTGCATGCAAGAAAATATACCCATGTATATCTAGAAAAATTATCTACAATGACAAATGCATATAACTTACCACCTAGACTAGCAATTCTACTTGGTCCAAATAAGTCCATATGTAACAATTGTAGAGGTCTAGTAGTACTTACAGTATTCTTGGATTTAAATGCGGATAGGATAGCTTTGTTCTTTTTACATTCACTACATACCGTATCATTTTTGAAAGATATGTCCGGTAAGCCGCATACCAACTTCTTTGTAGATAGTCTTGAAATTGTATCCATGTTTGCATGACCGAGTCTCATATGCCATAGTTGACTCTCAATGCTTTTGGCCATCAAATATCTACCTGCTTTGTTAGCATCTTCTAACAGATAGAAAACATATATGTTATCTTCCCTGATACCTTCAAAGATAGTAATACCAGTTGAAATATCAACTATAGTACATTTGTCTTTGACGAAGTTGATGCCATAACCATGATCAGCTAAATGGCTTATACTGAGCAGATTATGTTTTAACTCGGTAACTAGACAGACATCTTTAATCCCAGGATAGGGAGCCTTACCAATGTCACCGATACCGATTATGTACCCTCTTAAATTATTACCGAAGGAGACGTATCCTTCTTTATTCTTCTTCGACAGTGTTGCGAATAATGAAGCATCGCCGGTCATGTGCCGTGAGCAACCGCTGTCGAGGATCCATTTGCTCCTAGCATGTGAAGGGCGTTCCACCTACAAAACAATTTGCAGATGAAACTCTTGGTACCCATTTCTTGTAAGGTCCTGACTGGTTAGTTTTGGTATCCATGCATAAACATTTAAATCTACTAACTTTCTGATTCTACATGCAGAGGATATATGACCAATGAGGCCACAATAATGATATTTTGCATGAGTATTGAAAGTTGTGCGAGGTGCATGATTGGTAGGTTTTGGTTTTCTAGTATAGAAGAATGCATGTCTATTAGTCTTCTTGGGCATAGGTTTGGTATGGTTTGGTCTGACAGTGTTTGGTTTGGGCATGTTCCGATGATTCGGTAATTGACACGTGTTAGAATAGGAAGCAGCAACTTCAAGCCGTTTTCCTAAACTAATTTCCAGCTTTTTGGAAGTGTCATATAATCTAGTGTAGTCAGATGTAAGTGTTTCTATTCTGACTTGTGCACACTGGAGACTCTTTCTCTCCTTAGATAGGTCTTCCTTTAGCTGGATGATGGTTTGGTCTTTTTCTTCGGATAACTTAATAGTCTCGTGTAACAACAACTTAATAGATGAAAGCTCACCAGACTCAATTGAAGAGTCATTATTTCTAACATCATCTAGTTGGTCGGTAAGTCTTCCTATCTCACCTTTGTACTCTTTGAGTACCTTCTTAGAGGTTTCATATTTACTATGCAGTTTCCTGTAATCATTTAACAGGTCACTGAAAGCCTCTCCTAGTTGCTCAAAGGTAAAATCATCATAAGGATCAAATAGAGGATTAGTGATTACCTGATCGCAAGCCATCAAGCATACATTTGCAGCATCATCTAATTGTTCGTCTTCTGAATCGCTGGCTTCGTTTTCATGTCATATGCTTGTGTTGGCGTACTTCCTTGATCTAGATCTCTTCAGGTAGCCTTTGTCATATTTGCTGATTTTTCTTGTTGATGATGATGTTGTTGGACAATCTTTTTTCATGTGTCCTTTCTTCTTACATCCGTAGCAAATAGGATCTTCCTCGTTATTGTTGCTGTTGCTATCTTTTGTTCTCCTGTTAAATCTCATGAACTTCTTGAATTTTCTTACCAGAAGAGCTTGATCTTCAGAGTCAGAGTCGCTGTCGTCAGAATCATCTTCAATAGTTCTTCTATGTTGAGCCTTGAGAGCGATCGACTTTTCTGACTTCTCCTTTAGTGTAGCGTCTTCAAAGTCTTGAAGTTCTAACTCGTGAGTGAGTAGCTTACCATGAGTGTTTCCAGAGACATTGTTGAGAGGTAGTTTCCTTCAATGATTGTTGTAGCCTTTGGAATCCAGTTCTTTGTGAGAGCTCGTAGAAGTTTACGAATCTTTTCATGGTTACTGTATTCCTTGCCTAGTTAAGATAAAGGATTTACAATATCCAAGAATCTTGTAAACATCTGAGTGACTGATTCACTTGGCTTCATTTTGAACGCCTCGTACTTCTGAGTAAGTCTGCTAATCTTTGACTCATTGACTTGTGTTGTTCCTTTGTGGGTTACTTCGAGAAGTTTTCACACTTCATTTGATGTTGTGCAGGTAGACACCCTGTTGAATTCAGTTCTGTCTAAAGCACAAAATAAAGCGTTAATAGCACGTGCGTCAAGACTGGCCTTTTTCTTTTCATCCTCTGTATATTTGTCATGGGATTTTTCAACTAAAACTCCATCAACATTAATACGAGGAGGCTTTTTGTAGCCATCAATAACTACAGACCATAAGTCAAAATCAAGAGATTTTAGGAAGAAACTCATACGTGTTTTCCAATAAGTGTAGTTTGTGCCGTCAAACAGTGGAGGTTTGTTTGTGGCTTGGCCTTCACTTGTGAATTTTACAGTTGTCATGTGTAATTTTGTGATCTATATAACAATTGAAAATTAACTGAATATAGCTACAATTTTACCTTGCTTTACCTGTATAACCCGCTCTGATACCAATTGTAGGAACAATTGGGATCAGAATATAATACCTCTAGATGGAGAACCTGCCCTGATACCAATTGTAGGAACAAAATCGTAAAGCAGAATACTCTAGAGGGGGGTGAATAGAGTAGGCAGCGAAATATTGCTAATTAAAAACTCGTTAGCAGTTAGATCACAGATATAATAATAATCACAAAATAAATAACAGTAATGAAAAGAGTGATCAGAAGGCAAACGTAAACACAGAGATTTATACTGGTTTCCCTCTTGTGAGGACTAGTTCAGTCGGAAGAACTCTAGCTTCCAGTTGAATCCACTATTGGAAAATCCTGCAAGTTTTCATACGAAGTCCTTACAACTTCTACAGACGAGAGCTTTGATACGAAGAACTCGACCAACTTCAATTATGAAGAGTCAATCTTCAATCAAGCCTCTGATTACAATCGTTCTGAAACTTCTAGACCGCACCGTACTTGCAAATCGACTAGAGGATTGTAATTGGCTTGGGATTTGAAAATGGAAGCTTTTTAGAACTCTTTGGAAGAAACGTAAGCTTTTAGAAGAGAAGAGATGAAAGTGAATTGCTGTTTTTAAATGATCAGAATTCTTCTCTATTTATAGTTTTTCCAAAGGTAGAACTCTGACAGAATTCGGGCAGAATTCGGACAGAACTCTTTGTAACCAACCGCAACTGAAGGGAGACCAAGTTCAAAATCAAACGTTAACATAACGTTCAACTTAGCCGAACTCTGGCCGAGTTCTGTCAGGATTTGGTCAGTTGATTTTGTGAAAAATAATTTTTGGCTTTTTGAAAAATCCTTCAGAAGCTTTTTGTAAAATAGATGTTTTTCAAAAACATAGGTCATTTTAAAAAGATAGGTCAGTTTTAAAAAACGATTTCGGATAGTCTATTTGCCAGTACGACTTGATGTACAATGTATTCCTAGACTCAATAAAAATGAAAATTATATTGCTTTTAAGGAAATACAATCTTGAGTGGCAAACAGCTTCGGTCTTGAACTGAGTAGATATCCATCTTAGATCAATGTCCAAAACGTTGTTAGTAAACATCTGAATTGATTCGTATATCGAGACAGAGTTTGATCAACTATTAAAATCAGGTTTGACCATGACCAATGGGCCAACAAGAGGGTGAAAATTTGAAATGAACAGGTTTGAGAGAGTTTGGGGAGATTGAGGGAAGAGGGGAGTAGCCCCTAGTAAAAACCAAAGGGTGCCCTGAGTAACAATCTATAAACTGGGCTATCCCAATCCTGGGCTAGCCTTGAGTAAATTTGTATGTGCTTTTATAATTTATCAAAGAATTATTACACCAACCATTCTTATTTCCAAAATAAACATAAAACATAGGAAAGATCCTTGTAATTATTTTTCAAAATAAGAATGCTTAATTGCAACTTGATACCTTTAACAATTTTATTTTTCAACTTGATATCTTAAACTTTTTTTGGTACAACTTGATACCATGAAACAAAATTGGACACATATATCCATGTTCAAAACTTGAAACTACGCCCCCGCTGGCGACTCCCGCCCCCTCCAGCCACCCCTGCCCGCCCCCACCTCCACCCCATCTGCTGTCCCGCCTCCGCCCCAACCCCGGCTGCACCACCGTCCCCCTTCTGTCTCCTCGGTGCTGCTGCTGCTGCTAGTTGCGTGCGCACGGAGAGAGGGGGTGGGAGGGGTAGTGCAACCGGAGGTGGGGGAGCGGGAGGAGTATGGCAGTTAGGGGTAGATGGAGGGTGTGGGGGTGTGGAGGGGTGCAGGGGTGGCCAGAACTGGGGTGCAGGGGAGGGCATGAACAGTTTTAGATTTTTTTTTTTTTAGGGTATGAAGTTAAAAATATTTAATAGTTGATGGTATCAAGTCGTCGAGTAAAAAAATTTAAGATATCAAGTTGAAAAAAATGAATAGTTGAGGATATCAAGTTGCAATTAAGTCAAATAATAAATGTCTTTGTATTACCTAGGGGTGAGCATCGGTATAATCGGTCAGTATTTGGTCGGATTTTTCGGTATTTTTTAATCGGTGTTTAAAAAATCAATACCAATATTGTACCATTTAGAATCGATTTTTTCGGTTTCGGTTAATTTGGTACTCGATCGATTTTTGCTCGATATCGATATTTTACCAATTAACATTTGATCAATTAACACTTAACATTATATAACCTCTCAGCCTAGAAATATATATTTTTTTTGAACCATTAAATTTCAAAGCCAAGCCTCTGTCAATCAAGCAATTAATCAAATTTACTATAACAATATGTAACAAGTCGCAAACACCTAAAAAACGAGCTTCAAAAATCAAACACAAACACTAAGTTTAATCCTTAGTATAAGTTTAAGTACACCAAACTTTACTTCAAAATTCTATGAAAATACAAAAAACAAACTCAAAAGATCAAAAATTAAATTCTTAGCGTTCTTAATATCACTTCAAGTCCTCCAAAATTCATTCTAAGTTCTAAGAATCTGGTTCTCAACTAAAACAAAATAAAAATAAAAATGAGTAGCATAAAATTAATCAGAACAACATTCTAAGAAAAAACACACACACACATACAACTATAATATAAAGCACAGTGGATTTTTGGTCCGACCCATGTGCTTTGGTTCAACGACGATGAAAGGACTAAATTGTCCCTCTCTCTATAAGAGAGGAGGAGGTCCCATGTTGGGTGCGGAGCAACCGGTTGTTCTAACGGTACTCCCGCCTCCAGCTCCTCTTGCACCGTCCCTTCCTCCGCCGCCTCCGCTCCATCCTCGCCCACGCCGTCGTCGCCGGCCTCTTCCGCATCCCATTCGTCGCAAGCAGCCTCCTCTACCGCGCCGCCGACGCCGACCCTTCCTTCGTTGCCTCCCTCTTCTCCGCCATGACCAACCCCAACCTCTTCTCCTTCAACACCGCCATCGCCATCTCCGCCGACCCACTCTCCATCTACTCCCAAATGCTCCGCCGTCGCGTCCCTCCCGACTCCCACACCTTCTCTTCCTTGCTCAACACCACCACCGTCGCCGTCGCCACCAGGTCGCTCCACGCACACGCCCTCCTCCTCGAATTCCGGTCCGACCCCTTCGTGCAGATCGTCCTGCTCACCGCCTACTCCCGACGCGGCTCCACCGACCACGTCCTGCGGGTGATCGACGGAATGCCGCACAGGGACGTCGTCTCCTGGACCGCCACCGTAGTCTTTGTCGTGTCCGCCTCCGCCGGGCTCGGATCCCTGGCGTTGGCCCGGTGCCTGCACGCCTACGTCGAGAAGGCCGGGTTCGGAGGTCGCGTCTCCGTCCGGAACTCCCTGGCGCTGGCCCGGTGCCTGCACGCCTATGTCGAGAAGGCCGGGTTCGTGTCCGTGCCCTTATGGCACGGGTTATCCACTAGTATATATATAATCGAAATATAATCGGTTCGGTTCGGTATTTTTGGTATGGTATTACACTAGAACCGTAACCACTACCATTAGACAATATTTTAGTCGGTTCGACAATACGGTATCGGTACATAATTTCTTTTCGATTTTTTGAAATATTTTTAATCGGTATTCGGTCGATTTTTCGGTAACGTTCTGTATTTGCTCACCCCTAATAATACCCATAAACATAGGAGATTAATGTATTTATTTCATACAACATATTATAAATCATACATTTATATTGAAATGTGATGAAGACGACATATTATAAATCACATACATTTATATTGAAATGTGAAGAAGACGAGGCATATGGAGGCTGGGTACCGGATTGGTTTTTCGGCCGCTGCTTTTTTTTTCTTTTTTCTGGATAAGCGTTTCATAACAATAATTTATTATAAAGCTCTTGGAAAATTGGTTCAATATTAGGGGGCGAAAAATATTGCGAATTTTTTTTGAGAATTTTTAAATTGCCTCTCACTTGCTTCATTTTAATCCAAGGTGAACTCATCTGAAATGCCATAATACATGAACCCCCTACTTTTAACGTAAACCGCCAATGACTAACAGTCAACTCCTTTTACCCCCAATTTAAGTGGGATACACCTTGAATTATAACCAAAATATCCTCAAATAAGTAGAGTGCACCTTGAATTATGGTAAAAACAAGTGAAATGCAACACAAAATTTTTTTTATATTTGTGTAGGTTAAATGAGTTGACTGTTAATCATTGACGGTTTACGTTAAAAGTGAAATATTGCATTCATTATGGGAGTTCGGTAAGGTGCACCTTAAATTATGGTAAAATAAGTAGAAGATAACTCAAAATTTCTTTAATTTTTTTTTTTACAAGAGCCTCCGGCCTACTATTAAAGCTGTTTCTGCTGCCAATTTTTCAAAAGCAGAAACAACCCCCCCAAATCAAGCCGAAGTAGTTTGAAGTGACAAGGTATTGAAGAAGCTGTTAAATCTGGTAGCCGTAAACAAATATAGGTTAGGGCTACTTAAATTTCATCAAGAAATGGCGGATAACAAACAATAATGGAAGCGAAGGATTTCTAGCCAAAACAAAAAAACTTATGACTAAATCTGTTATGAAATAATCAGCAGACTATCTCATTAATTTTGCAACCAAAGATTAAGCAAACCATTGCTTAAACTGGTCAAATTGCATCCTTAATCTTTCTGCTATCCCAAAATGGTTACACTCTACATCCATCTGCATTTTGGCAATACCAACCTAAAAAAACAATTCATAACATCTTCTCATTCAATTGGATCCTGAAAGAAGCTATTACGAACTACTCATTCTTTTCTTTCTTTACAAATATAATTTCCCTTCTACTCTCCGTAGCAGACAGCCATAAGCTTAAGCACGATCGAGCATTCTTATTATTCTCGCTGAGGTTTAAGATTGGTGTGGCTGTGTACAAGTCTTAAATGGACAGGTCTTTCCAACACCGACACATTAATGTTATTCCAGACATCCGGTCTGGTAGGAAGACTGGCGATCATCTCCGCAATCTTCATGTCTTCGGGCAGGACAGAACCGAAGACCGTATATGCTCTTCTCCATTCGTCGTGATTTGCCAAACTGACGAAGAATTCTGGGCCTGAGCCCACCCATGCAACTGAGCCTCTTCTTATTGCCGGACATGCTTCCGTTGGTATCTTCTTGAAGGGAACTCCATCAGCTTCGAGCGTTCCTTGAATCAAGGCATAAGGAGGTCCCAGAGGAGCCTATGAAATGTTAAGCGACAATGAAATCAAGGAATGATTAAAGATATTACCAAAATACTAGACGTCCGAGGAAATAGTATAAACAAACCACAAGAATGCATATACAAAAGAATTAAGAAATACAGTGGTGACATTGGTGAGAAATAAGCAATTTCAGGCACAATTATCATAAGAGATTGGTTTCGAAAAAAGAAATAAAAAGATTTTAACTTTTCTTTTAAAAGAGAGAAGGTACAGTTTTCATTTGAAATATCATAATCTTGCAAGAATCAAGATTGGTGAAGGATACAAGAGGAAGTCATTTTTTCTTCCCAAAAATGTTACATTGAAAGATATACGGTAATATAAAGTTTAAGGCTATAGAAATTTGAGGCTTATGTTTCTTGAAAGGCAAGAAAACTGTACCTGTTATTCGCAGAAGCAACAGTCATGCATGGTGACAAACTAGTCAAGACACACTATGGAAAAATATTGGTCCTATATGACGATGCTAACTAGTGCATGGCAACAAACTAATCAGCCTGCTGAATCTTATATTTAAATCTTTATAACAGGGTATCTGCAGAAGTCCATTCCCACATGTAATATGAAAAAATGGCCCATAAAGCATAATGTGGTGTATGGACTATGTTGC
Source organism: Iris pallida (assembly GCA_029216955.1). NCBI lineage: Eukaryota > Viridiplantae > Streptophyta > Magnoliopsida > Asparagales > Iridaceae > Iris > Iris pallida. Next base: position 3,311,799 of record JANAVB010011999.1, on the reverse strand, counting down.
ATGAATATGGCAGGAATAAGGAAACGGAGATGAACAGAAACTATGGCATGTCATAGAGTATTTTGGAGTGTCTGTCGTGTCAGATGTGTGACTGACCTGACGACATACAACACCTACTATTGGTGTGTACATGCTTCCAAGTGTGTGGGGAGAGAGAGAGAGAGAGAGAGAGAGAGAGAGGTCTACAAAGTTTATTGATTATGCTGGGAAAAAGACTCACAACTTAGTTAATGTATTCATCACCGAGGTCCACAAATTGCAAGTAGTGGTATAGTGTAGAGCAAGTTATGTTCTCCTTGTTTCCCCATGCTATCTTTACCGATAGTACTCGAACTCAATAATATGTCTAATATCAAGTATATAGTTTGAAAAACATGTTAGATTCTACTCGAGTGTTTTCAAAGTAAATGTGATCAAAGTTTCAGCTTTCAAGTTGGAAATGGTCTCAGCACTTTGCCTAGAGCAAGATACTATATTTTATGCCATCGAGCCCATCCCTTTTTGTTTCTGCTAAAGCAAATTTATATATATATATATATATATATATATATATATATATATATATATATATATATATATATATATATATATATATATATCATGGGCGAACAGGAGACCATAGGCTCTGCTAGGGTTTCCACGTGTGCGGCCTCCCCGCCCCCCCGACCCCCCGATCCGCTTGCAGGGAGGGGGCCGCGCCGGCTGGGTGGCGGGGGAGGAGGCGGCCAGCCTTTGGGCGCAAAGGTGGAGGCGGAGGTGGGTCCCCCCCCCCAGGCGGGGGGGGTCGGGCAGCAGCAGCGGGAAAGGTGGAGGTGGAGGCGGGACCCCCCCAGGCGGGGGGGGGGGGGGGGGGGGGGGGGGGGGGGGGGGGGGGGGGGTGGGGGGGGGGGGGTCGGGAGGCAACGGCGATGCTCCCCCCGGCGGGGGGGGGGGGGGGGGGGGGGGGGGGGGGGGGGGGGGGGGGGGGGGGGGGCAGGGGGCGCGGCGGCGGGACCCCCCCAGGCGGGAAGGGGGGGGGGGTCGGGTGGAATCGGGGGCAGCAGCCCCCGGCTGAGCGGCGTTGGTGGGGTTCCCACACGTGGGGGGGAGCAGGGGTGGAGGCGGCGGCGGCTCCTCCGGAGAAGCCCACATCTTCGAGTTCGGTTCCGGAGGAGATAAATCTGGAGATGCTGGCTGGCAGACCGTAACGAGACGTCGGACGGGTGGACGGAGAGGGGCCCAATCCCAAGTTTCGGAGTTACTTTTGAGAATAAAGGTGGGTTCAGATTCATCCTGGGAGCTGTTTATGGGCACAACGACCGGAGACTCCGGGAGGCTCTTTGGAAGGATATTGTGCGTATGGGTCGTATGGCGGACAACATGCATCTCCCTCTTCTCATCATGGGGGACTTCAATGCTATGTTGCTTCGCCATGAGAAGGTTGGGGGCCGCCGGCCTGTACCGGACTCGATTTTATACGACTTCCAGAGGTGCCTTCTTATGTCAGGTATGCGGGGGCTGGAGCGAGCTGGACATATTTGGACCTGGCACAACAAGGCTACTCAGAATCGTATTGCATGTCAGCTGGATCGGGCCTTGGGCAATAGCGAGTGGTTCAGGTGCTTCCCGAACTCGGTGGCGGAAGGTCTGGCAGCGGGTACTAGCGACCATTCTCCTATCCGGATGGGCCTTTGTGAGAGACCCACTTTGCGGGCGAGGCCATTTCGGTATAACAACAGCTGGTACCTATCACCAGGGTATGAGGAGGTAGTTATGAGAGAGATGCCGCACTTCCGGGAGGGCACGGCCCAATTCCGCATGGTTCACAAGCTCAAGCAGCTCAAGCGGGCTATCAGGGGGTGGGTGAAGACGAGACCGCGGACTTCCCTGGCAGAGAAGGAAGAAGAGCTTCGGGATACTCAGGTGGCGCTCCAATCTGACATTATGAATGGGGAACTGACAGCTAAGGAGAAGACCCTGATTGAGGAGGTTAGCATCATGAGACTGCAGGAGGAGATCAGTGCGGCACAGAGGGCTAAATGCACCTGGCTCAAAGATGGAGACCGCTGCACCACATTCTTTTATGATGTGATTCGCACCCGTCAGCACCGGAACAGCATCCCCAGACTCCTGAATGCTGAGGGTCGTCTTGTTGGAGACCCGGTGGAGATTCAGGAGGAGGCCGTCAGATTCTACACTGACTTATATCAGCAGACGGACTACTCCAGCACGTTCCCAGCCCTGGTTACGAAGAGACTGGTGTCCCGACATGGGAACAGTCTACTTTTGGCAACGGTGAGGATGGAGGAGGTGGAAGATATTGTGATGAATGCTAATCCCAACAAAGCTCCTGGGCCTGATGGCTTCTCTTCAGGGTTCTTTAAGCGACACTGGAGTGTGCTTAAGGCACCTATTCTGGCAGCGGTTCAGGAGTTCTTTGTGGAGGGCCGACTACTGAAGGAGATGAACCATACATTCTTGACTCTGGTTCCCAAGAAGGAAGGAGCGACCTCTCTTGCTGATTTTCGACCCATTGCGTGCTGTAATTTCCTTTACAAGATTATCACTCATCTTATGTGCAGGCGTATGGAGGGGATTATGCAGGGTTTAGTGTCCCAGAACCAAGCAGCGTTCATCAAGGGCCGGTCGATAGCGGAGCACAGTCTACTTGCTCACGAGATGGTGCGGGAGTTTAGCAAACCGGGGGGGATGAAGGCTTGTGTGAAGCTTGACCTTCGGAAAGCGTATGACATGGTCAATCGGAACTTCCTGTGTCACTTGATGCTTGCCATGGGGTTTGACGAGAGGTGGGTTGCGAGGGTGAGGGAGTGCATCTGCTCCCCTACCTTCTCGGTCCTCATCCAGGGCACGCCACATGGCTACTTCAGTAGCAACAGGGGGCTGAGGCAGGGCGACCCCCTCTCCCCGTATCTCTTTACCTTGGTGATGGAGTACTTCACGTGTATGATGGATATAGCAGTGCATAGCGGGAGGATTATTCCCCTTTTCCGGTTGGTGAGTCCTGTTGTATCTCATTTGATCTATGCTGATGATTTATTGGTGCTACTACAGCCTTCCATGAGGGGAATGAGAGCGCTCTCTGACATTATGGAGGAGTTCGGACGGCTTTCTGGGCTCCAGTTAAACCGGGAGAAGAGCAGAGTCTACTTCAGCTCCCGGTGTACACTTTAGGAGGAGAGAGCCTTCGCTTTAGGTGTGGACAGAGACGAGCTTCCAGTGAAATACCTGGGGGTCCCGCTGACGGTCAACTATGCCCGAGAGCAGGATTGTCACAGCTTGGTGGATTTTGCTCAGAGGAGAGTGTAGGGTTGGCAAGCGGCGGGGCTTTCATTTGGGGGACGGATTGAGTTGGTGCGGTCGGTCATTGCTGGCATCACTATGTTCTGGCTCCAGTCTTTCCAGATCCCCACAGCTACTATTCGGAAGGTGGAGGCTATTTGCGCTAACTTCATCTGGAGGGGAGGGATTCATGCGATATCCTGGGATCAGTTATGTCGGCCTCGGGAGGAAGAAGGAGTTGGGCTGAGGCCTCTTCATGCGATTAGGAAGGCAGCTTGTGTGAAGATGGCCTGAAAATTCATCAAGGGGGGTCGCTCTGGGCGGACTGGATGGCTAGCAGATACTTACGGAGAACCAACTTCTGGGCCTGCAGGATAGACAACAATTTTTTCGGTCACGTTTAAGGTCATCCTGAGATGTAGACCAGTGCTCCAGACCGCTATCTGCAGGCGCATGAAGGATGGGACGACTACAGACCTTTGGCTAGATCCTTGGTTGGGTTCCAGATCCCTGCTCGAGATATTGGGAGGGCAGCTGGACAGGGAAGCAGGAAGGGGGCTAACATGCAGCCGGATCATTAGAGACGGAGTTTGGAGGCCAGAGGGATACCCATTTACTGCCCAGCTTGCTGCAGAGATTTACCTTATTACCATTGACGCGAGCCAGACGGAGGATACATGGAGCTGGGCCGGCCCAGGTACGGGGGGTGGGACAGGTCTATTCTGCTTTCGTAGCTGCTATGATTTGGTTCGGACCCACCACGACCAGGCTGAGGAGGTGGACTTCATTTGGGGCAAGGGCGTTGCACGGAAAATGCAACTCTGTGCTTATCGCCTTCTCCGGGGTAGATTGATGACGAGAGACAGGCTCCTCCGGTTTGGGATGCAGATCCCGGATGCCAAATGTGTGCTATGTAATGCTGAAGATGAATCTTTGGGGCATCTCTTCTTTGGTTGTCCGGTGACCTGGCACATTTGGACTGAGCAGTGTGCACAGCTGAGAGGAGGAGTGGGGATGGACCGAGACATTCGGAGCATTCTCAGTTGGATCCGAGATCACAGAGGACGGGATCCGGGGTGGGCTAGAAGAGCCAGAGTTCGTCTTGCTGCGTCTGTTTGGCACATCTGGAAGGAGCGGAACAGGCGTATCTTTGAGGGCTTGACTACCCCCCTATTGGAATTCTACATAATATAGAATTCGATGTATCTGTAATGGCCCCATAATAGTATTATTGGGACATGGAAAGTTGTGATGTTGTACTTTAATACCTTTCCGCTATATGCGAGGAATAAATTCACCCTTATTCCAAATATATATATATATATATATATATATATATATATATATATATATATATATATAAACATGAGTCGAGAGCGGACGAACAAGGCGACTGGGCTAGGGTTTCAACATGGGCTTCCCCCACGGCCGTCGGACCCCATGGCCAGCGGCGGGGGGACGTCGGCTTCGACGGGCGACCCCCCTCCCGGCGTTGGGGGAGGGGAGGGGGCGGGAGCCAGCGGAGGGGGGTCGGGCGGACCCCCCCAGCAGCGCGCGCGCGCGGTGGCGCCTCCCAAGGCGGCTGGGGGGGGGGGGGGGGGGGGGGCGGGAGTACCGGAGGGGGGTCGGGGGGAACCCCTGGTGGCAGCAGCGTCGCCTCTCGACGGCCGGGGGTGGGGTCGGGATCGACGGAGACGGGGAAGGGTATTCATCACATCGGGACTCCCTTGGATCCAAACTTCGAATTCGAAGCGGGGTCCGGATCTCTGGGGAGTCAGTTGGAGGGGAGAGGATGGACGACGGTTACGCGCCGTCGGGTGGCGAAGACCGGGGGAAAGTTGAGTGCCGGACAGGGTCAGGGTCGGGATCGTCATCCCGGAATTCGCCCGAACGGGACAGGGTCTCGGCCCAGCCGTGGTTCTGGGGTGTCTGCTGGGCGATCGATGGGTTGGCGGCCGAAGGCGTCCACGACGGATAAGGGGAAGAGTAAGGTAGTGGATCTAGATGTTCAGGGACCTGGGACTTCCCGTCCGGTGATTGCCCAAAGACCTATTGGTGCTTCCCCTCGGCCGGCTGGACGGTCCTGGGCCGAGATCTGCAAACCGGTGGGACCGAAATCTCCCTCATCGATGGAGTACGTCCCGCCGATCAAGGTTGGGAGTGGTTACCGGGCGGTGTTTCCTGCGGAGGAGATCCAGCAGGTGACTGCTTACTGGGAAAACACTATCGTCCTGTATGTCTTGGGCAACAAGCCCTTCTACGGGCAAATCCGGGGCTATGCAGCGCGTGTCTGGAAGCCTAAGGGGAGTATGGAGTTTTATTCTCGTGAGAACGGCTTCTATTATGTGAAGTTCGGGCTGGCGGAGGATGTCGCTAGGATCCTCCAAGGCGGCTCCTGGACGTTTGACGGCCGACTGATCATTCTCAAGGAGTGGACTCCAGAGTTGAGATGCGAGAGGGAAGTTCTGAATGCCATCCCAGTATGGATCCGATTCCCCGAGCTCCCGGTGGGGTTTTGGAGTATTCCCCTGTTGATGCGGCTGGCTAGTCTGGTGGGTAACCCGATCAAGGCGGATGAGGCTACTACCTTTCGAACGAGGTTGATGTACGCGAGGATCTTTGTGGAGATTCGGGCAGGGGGGAGCTCCCGAAGATGGTGGAGTTTGAGCTCCCTTCTGGGGAGGTGCTTACCCAGAAGGTGGAGTATGAATGGGTTCCGCCTACCTGTTCACGATGTTCTTGTTTCGGACATCTGACCAGTGCTTGCTTAGAGGCTGGCCCCCCGGTGGAGCCTTGTCCCCCGCCGAGTGTAGTCCCCGAAGCACCATGTGATATGGATTACAGAGTTGATAGCGGAGTGGTGGTCGTGGAGGAGGAGGTTACTAATCAGGGGAGTGATGTCGGGTTGAGCCTCGTTGTATCCACTGCGGGAGGGGTGGTATCCTCTGGCCAGAAGCCGAGTAGTATAGTTACTAGAAGCATGGCAGCTACGGAGTCTGAGGCACGAGAGGAGGGTGGTTCGGCTGGAGGACAGGTTTACTGCAGGAAGAGGCGTGCGGTCGGACTGCTGCGGGATGTCCCCTCCATGATGGAGGGTCGTACTACAGACAGAGAGGAGGTGGTATGTGTTGACAATCCTGCCTGGACGTTGGTGGTATCTCCGGTCGTTCCTCATCAGATGGTTCCGACTGATATGGTAGAGGATCCTTTAGCGACGGATGCGGCTCCTTCCCCAGGTGCTGTTCCGGGAGTTTTTCAGGGGGCCCAACCTCTCATTAATTAATGGTCATTATCGTCTGGAATGTGAGGGAGGCGTGTTCGCTTGGGAGGTGGAGAGAGATTTGTGGGGTGCTCCACAGAGAGAAAGGTGACATTTCAGTTATTTTAGAATCCAAAATCAAAGGGGAGAAGACCCTTACTCGGCGGACCCCTTCTCATTGGGTCCAGATGCACAATCTGGCCCTGTGTGACATGGCCAGGATTTGGGTTCGCTGGAACTTGAAGAGTTGGGATGGTGACTTGATATTGATGACGGAGCAGTTGATCGTCATCTCCTTCGTGAACAAGGGAGGCTTCCGGTTCTTACTGGGGGCGGTATACGGCCACAATGACAGAAGGAGAAGGGAGTCACTTTGGAGGGACATCTCACGTGTTTCCGACGCTGCTGAGTCGTCATGTCTCCCTTTGCTCCTGGTCGGGGACTTTAACGCTCTCCTGCACCGTGGGGAGAAGCTGGGTGGGCGGCCGGTTCCGGATCCTATCCTTTATGATTTTCAGAGATGTCTCCTGCTTGCGGGCCTGCGAGAGCTGTCTCGTTCAGGCTTCATCTGGACTTGGCACAACAAAGCGACTCACAACAGGGTTGCTTGTCAGCTTGATCGAGCTCTGGGCAACGGGGAGTGGTTCCGTCACTTCCCCAACTCTTCGGCGGAGGGTCTGGCAGCTGGGACGAGTGATCACTCCCCCATCAGAGTTGGTTTCTCTGCTCGTCCTCTTGGGAAGTCTCGTCCGTTCAGGTATAACAACAATTGGTATCTTTCGGACGGCTATCTGGAGGCTGTTGCAGAGGGCTTGTCTAGTGATCAGGAGGGGACGGCTCAATTCCGATTGGTTCGCCGACTCAAGGCCACGAAGAGGGCTCTCAGGAGTTGGGTGCGAGGGTTGCCCAAGTCCACACTCGAAGATAAGGAGGCTGAGTTGAGATCTGTCCAGCAGGATATGCAAGCTGACATGCTTAATGGAGATCTGGCGGCTAGAGAGAAGGAGCTGATCGGAGAAGTCAACATCCTGAGGCTGCAGAAGGAAATTAGCTCGGCCCAGCGAGCCAAATGTTCCTGGCTGAAGGATGGGGACCGGTGCTCTAAGTTCTTCTATGACGTCATCCGGACTAGACAGAATCGGAATCACATTTCCCAGCTACTCGATGCGGATGGCACTCTGGTGGGGACGCCGGCTGAGATACAGGGCGAGGCTGTCAGGTACTATTCTGATTTATATTTCCAGACTGACTATCTGTCCGTATTCCCAGAGATTGTTACGAAGCGCTTGGTGACTCCATTTGGGAATAGCATCCTTCTTGCCCCTGTCACTCTGGAGGAGGTGGAGTCTATTGTCAAGGGGGCGGACCCCAACAAGGCTCCTGGGCCAGATAGCTTTAGCAGTGGTTTCTTCAAACGGTATTGGGATACTCTGAAGATGCAGGTTGTGGAAGTGGTCCAGGAGTTCTTTACTAAGGGGAAGCTCTTGAAGGAGCTAAATCATACTTTCCTGACCTTGGTGCCTAAGAAGGAGGGTGCTACTGCTCTGACTGATTTCAGACCTATTGCTTGTTGTAATTATCTTTACAAGATAATTACGCATCTTATGTGCCGGCGGATGGAGAGAATCATGCAGGGCTTGGTTTCCCCTAACCAGGCTGCGTTCATCAAGGGGCGGTCGATATCTGAGCATAGCCTCCTGGCTCACGAGATGGTGAGGGGATTCAGCAGACCGGGTGGGGAAAAAGCTTGTGTTAAACTGGACCTGAGGAAGGCGTATGACATGGTCAATCGTGACTTCCTTTGCCATCTGATGTCTGCCATGGGATTCGCGGATCACTGGGTTGCGATGGTCAGGGAGTGCATCTCGACCCCTACTTTCTCAGTTCTCATCCAGGGTGTGCCGTACGGGTATTTCCAGAGCAATCGTGGGCTGAGGCAAGGTGACCCACTATCCCCTTACCTGTTCACGATTGTGATGGAATACTTTACTTGTCTGATGGACCTGGCAGTGCACCATGGTCGGTTGGTGCCTTTGTTTCGGAGGATGGACCCGCCAGTTACACACCTTATCTATGCTGATGATCTGCTGGTCTTCATTCAGCCTTCGATGAGGGGGTTGCAGACGCTAGCGGGTATTATGGAAGATCTGAAGTCCTTCTCGGGTCTCCAGCTGAACAGGGATAAGAGTCGGGTCTACTTCAGTTCCCGGTGTTCCCAGAAGGAGGAGCGGGCTGATGCCCTGGGTATTGCGAGGAGTGAGCTTCCGGTGCGTTATTTAGGAGTTCCCCTCACCGTCAATTATGCACGGGATCAGGACTGCCAGGACCTGGTTGAGTATGTCCAGAGGAGAGTAAAAGGCTGGCAAGCCGCCGGTCTGTCTTTTGGCGGACGCATAGAGCTGATCAGATCTGTGGTCTCGGCAGTGGCACACTTTTGGCTTCAGTCCATCCTTCTTCCGGTGGCTACCATTCGGCGAGTGGAGCGTCTCTGTGCTGATTTCCTTTGGAGGGAGGGTATGCATGCGATCTCGTGGGAGCAGCTCTGTCGTCCCAGGAAGGAGGGTGGTGTGGGGCTCCGGCCGTTGCTGGAGATCAGGGAGGCCTCGGCGCTCAAGCTGGCCTGGAGTTTCATTAGCAGGGGGTCTCTTTGGGCGGTCTGGATGCACAGCAGATATGTGAAGCAGGGCAATTTCTGGACGTGTGCTCCTGATAACAACCATTCTGTCACGTTCAAGACTGTTCTGAGACATAGGGGGGTGCTCAAGACTGCTATCCGGAGGGTTATGAAGGATGGGTCGGGCACGGATCTCTGGAGGGACCCATGGATTGATCGGCGGTCTTTGCTAGACATTAGAGGATCCGCGACTCACACGGAGGACAGGCGAGGTCTGAAGTGCAGCCGGATCTTACGAGATGGAGTATGGAGGCCGGAATCTTATCGGTACACTGAGGAGCTGGGAGGGTTCATCATGTCTACAGCCATTGATCCGGCTTTGCCTGCGGATCGATGGATTTGGGAGCCGCCTGGAGCATCTTCGGGCTCCGGGGAGTTCCAGTTCCGTAGTTGCTACAATCTTATCCGGCACACTTCTCCTTTGAGTGCTGATTATGAGTTCGTCTGGTGTAAGGGTCTGGCCAGAAAGATGCAGCTGTGTGTTTATAAGCTTCTTCTGGGTCGCCTCTTAACGAGGGATCGCCTGAGTTCATTTGGAGTGACAGTGCCGGATCCCATATGTGTGCTTTGTTCCTCAGCGCCTGAGTCTATTAGACATGTATTTTTCGAGTGCACTTTGGCATGACAGATTTGGTCGGAGCAGAGTCGGGTATTGGGAGTGTGCGCCTCGGATAAATACATTGGGGACATCATCCCGGTAATACGAGATAGCAGGGGTCGAGGTCAGGACTGGTTCCGCACGGCTAGAGTTCGTCTGGCGGCTTCGGTTTGGCATGTTTGGCGGGAGCGAAACCGCCGAATCTTTGAGGGACTAGTCACACCTCCGGTTGGCATTATTTATAACATTGAGTTTGATGTAAATGCCATGGAGAATGGATGAGTGCTGAGTGGGAGTCCCACTCAGAATGTATGTTGTATGATTATGACTTTGCTTTTGGAATAAAATTTACCTTTTTCCAAAAAAAAAAAAATATATATATATATATATATATATATATATATATATATATATATATATATATATATATATATATATATATCATAAAGTTCAGGCAACACAATACTTGAGGCCTTTGTTTGGGGAGGGGGACTCCTAGGCTAAAACCTGGGGGGGAGGAAGCAAAATGATGCTTACCTTATGTTCTAAAGTCTAAACAAAGCAGACTAATCACTTGTCATCATATCTATGAAAATGAAGTCAGCGATTGTACACAACTCTAAGTTGAGGAAAGACCAACAAATACTTTACAAATTTCTATGACAAGCTGTTATGGACCTATGGTATTATCAACCTTCAAAAGTGATAATTTCCTCACAGGGCAACATGAGAAAGGCTATTAACCTAAAATAGCAAGTTGATGGATGGTAGACCTACTTTATTGAACACCACACCTTGGTAGAATAGGATCAGATCAGGCCCCACTTTTGCTACTTTTTTAACCAGCAATGGCAGAGACATTTTGTTCTTCACCATTGCCCGAAAGCAAAAAGAGAGTGCATAATTGATCGAACAAACTGGGGTTCAGACTTGGGGCATGAGAGACCTTAAATTTCAAAGGATTTTCTCAAAAGCAGGTAAGCGGAAAAGTAGATCATTTCAAATCAAGCAGACATGTATAATGGAATTATGGACATAAAAAGGAACTGAAGGATTATCTTACACGTGATGAACATAATAGGCAATTGGCTGAAAACTGACTCTATTTTAAGGAACTTTTGGCATGATACCCTAACAAGGTTTCAGTTCAGAGCAACATCTTGAAGAACAAGCTGGCACCCAAAATTTTGTTGCATGCAATGAGAATTTTGCCCTCTCATGGGATAGTAATTCAAAAAAGAACTACATGAATTCTGAACCAACAGGGTGACTAGAAAACACGGTTTCATGCAATTCCGAAATAATATTTTACGAGGCAGTGATGCTTCCTCACTCAGGGTCAAGACAGCATTCATACACATCAATTTCTGTAAATTTTTACCAGAGTTATTCCAGAGGACAACCATACTTCGGACACATCTTTGATGAGCACGAAATTAAGCAGGTAACAACCATACTTCGGACACATTCTTGCTGAATTCTATCAGAAGTTCTGGTTAACACTCCAAATACTGCCTATTATTTCTTTCAACGTGATACGCTGCCAAATCATTTAGCCATCACCTTAAGAGTACATATCCTTAAAAAAGAGCATCCTGCAATGCCATCATATTACAGACCTATACGTTTGTATAACCATGCTATAAGATCGTGTCTAAGCTTCTTGAAGTGGTAGAAAGTAAGCTTCCAAAAATTCGGTCTCCGTATCAGTTCTGGACCCTTCATATGACTATCGGTTTTGGGCTTGAATTCCTACTAGAAACCCCTTCCCCATAAAGTGATTAATTAATTTGTGTCAAGGAATTTAAAAAGAGGTTATTTTCGCAGATATGAAGAAATTTCATCAAATGTACTTCAACCTGCCAAAAGTTACGGATCTTATGCTTGATGGCAGAGCTTGCAGCTTATAGGTTTGGTTTATAAGGATGATGTTATATAGGAAAGGAGCTTTAATACTATGTATGCTAGCCGAATTAGAATGTGCAGAACATGGAACTCTTTGAAGCTTGCTGGATGTTCACACAATTTCCAAAAAAAAAAAAAAATCCAATTGTGTGGCTGCTGTGATAGCATAAAGAAAAGCTATGGGTGATAAAGGAGAAGAAATCTGGAGGGAAGTGCTGCCATTGATGTATATGGTCAGTTACAGAAAATATGAGTCTTGGAAGTGTTTCTTTTTATTTTACATATTTTCAAATACTGTTGGAATCAGTCAATTGTGGACATTGATAAAATGTTAAAGAACTTAATAGCAGTAATACAACTTTCATACAGTGCCTTCAAGTCTGGTTTAAATCTATGGGTCACAGTATCTGAAGATAGTAAAATATTTCTAGCGTAATACCAGTGTGTGTGCAAATACCGACAGAAATTATGGGTATTACTAGAATACAGTGTAATATCTAGTGTAAAATATTTTAAGTAACAGTGATTGCAAAAATATCTAAATGATAAGCATAAGCAACTGACAGAAAACTAAAAAGACATAAGATACTTGACTTACGTCTGCTATGTGGTTCCCTTTAGGATCCCATGAATGTCCTCTACCTTCAGCTCGATAGATTTGGCAACCGGCACAGTGCCTTGACCCCAATAGCTCAAGTATATAAGCCACAGAATGTGGAGCACAATCAGGCTTAAGCTGTACACACCAAAATATTAGAAAAAATTGAGGATAGCTAAAGTAGTTTTCCCCAGCCTTTAGTAGAGATCCAAGAAGTATATAAATGCAAATAAACCATCTTTAAATGCAACTTATGTAACAAGAACAAGAACATCTCTACTGGAACAATAATATCTTTAGTTGAAAAAAGATAAGTTCATTGCATTAAAAACACCTAGTAATGTAAATAGGCTTAATGAAAAAGGAGAAAAACATGCTAATTTCATTCAATTCATTGAGGAATGTGCAGGAGTTGCAGCCAAGGGTATAATCATGGTTCATAAAAAGCATATAAATGCAAACTACATCATATAGCTAAAGGTTTTGTGTTCCATGATGCAAGCTTCCTCATATTGCCAGATGATGAATCTGCAAACTACTAGATTGAAGAAAAAAATGAGACAGAGAAGCTGGTAATGGCCAAATAGACAAACAGCAACTGGTATTTTAACTAGATGATAGATAGTGACAGCTGTCAGCAGCTGAGTTGAATGCCTACAGTAGTTCCAAATAAAGTCAACTGTTAGAAATTTATTTACAGTTTAAAGCTTTCATATGCCCTGAAAACATAAAAACATGAGTTTCAACAAACATTTTGGATATAGACTTTGTTATAGTTGTATAAATTGTGAGTTTGAGCATGTGTTACAATTGTTTCTTTATATATATTGTGTTATGTGCCAAAGCAGTATCCCATATCATTAGGATGTATAAATATGAGACACAACATAATCAGGAGGAAACCAGTGAAAAAAGAAATCTCAGAGACACGGGATGTAGCTGCTGACATGTGAGTCATTCCTAGAAGTAGTATCAAAAGAAGAGTGATTCTTTATCTAATTCAACACAATGAGTTGGTGATCAACAAGTATTGTTTGTGGATTTATAGCCAGCATTGTTCATGAAAAGCAAATCTAGATAGTTGCTTAAATTCTACAATATTATGTCCATGTCCTGTGCACACTCCTGTGGTATGAATTCCCATAACTTTTGCACTATGTTTCATCTATTTAAAATATTTAGGAACCCTTAGTTATATTAAGCACTTCATACTTTATAGGTAGATGGTGTTCCAATATAAGTCTTTGCATAGATCATTAACTAGAAAAAAAGACAATGTTCATCTTAGTGTTGCAGTAAGAAAAATGATATGAGGTTTTAAAAAAAGTTTTGGTCCAATTAGTTTTTGAAAGAAAATTATTAGTTTTAGAAGCAACTTTTTTGGAAGTCAAATTAGGATACAACTAAAGAAGTTTAAGATTGAGTATGGCTTCTTTTAAACCTTCATAATCTTTATTTAGAAGGAAGTCTAAGTAGTTGGGCTTCTGACCAGATAATAATTCGATTTTGTGCGGAAAGAGTAAAGACTTATTAGGAAGGAGATTTTCTTATATGTTGGCTCATATAGATGGACAAATCATTTCATGTAGTGAATGGTTGAGGTACTAATAGAGTTACTTGGTTGCCGAAAAATGGCGAGTCCCTTCAGCTTTGATGATTCCAAGTTTTTTTACTTTACTTTCCAATGATATGCAAGGATGGTGACAGATAACAAAAAGAAAACAAGAATATAACAAGGGAATTGATGCATTGTTGGGGAACCACTCTACCCTAAATTGGGAATCACTCACCAATGAATCACTCACTCTCAATAATGACATGCATAATTTGACAAAAGTTGCAAATATATGATATAATGAAGATCCACCTGAAGAGATTTTTCATATAACAGTCGAAATTTCTACAGGAACTTCAAGAACTCTATGGATGACCATGGCATATGAAAAAATAATAACCTAATTGACACCATATTATTGTGGAAATCTCTGGTTACTTCTAACACTTACTTTTATATGAAGTGTTCCATAATCTGTTTCCAAGCCAATAATACCCTGCATAAAAGAATATAAAAAGTCATTTTAGAAACATTTGAAAATATTAGATATCCAACAATGAGTATGTGATAATTAATATATTACCATCAATCATATAAATGATGAGTCACAAAATAAACACTCTGCAAAACGAAGTGGTAGATTTTATTTGAAAAGAAGAAAAGAGACAAAGGGATGCCAATAACAACATGGAAAAGCTTGGCTAACTGAGCAATTTTATAACTGATATAGCATATTACAAAATCACAGTACATAAAAAGGCAAGCATAAACTTTAAAGGGAACTGAATAGGCAATATTCTTCATCAATTATTATTTTAGCTGAGAAACTGATTGCAACTAGTAAGCACCGGATAAGAACAGATTGTGATTAATGAAAATGAGAATGGCAATCTAGTCCCATTAACTTCATCACATATAAAAGCTTTAGACAGAATAGTGTATGATGAAGTGGATAGGCTACTCCAAGTAAATGGCAAAGAGGCATGGCTGTAAAACCATTAAGAAACTCAGCACTTGTTTGTTGTATCGGCAGTTCTGGATCTTGGTATCGGATTTTTTGGTACCGGAAAGCAAACAATTATTAATAAATTATTAAAGATTTAGAAGAAAATATTTATACACTAAGACATAATTTTAAGTATTTTCTTTGTTGTTTCTTGGTAGTTTTGAAATCGAATGAAATCATGGTCACTCTTGCTCATTGGCTAACCTGAGGTAAATAGATTTTCTTCATTTACATGCTTTTACAACCTTACTATGCTTTTAAACCATTGTTGATTGGTCTTTTCGTTCAATTTTCTCTGCCAAATTGATTGAGAAAGAGACCCCCAACGTCGGTATTGGTCAGTATCTGTAGCGGCAGTATCAGGTTGACATGCCAAACCATATCAGTATCGGCCGATCCTGCAAACTATGACATTAACTGAAGGTACATAGAGAACATGGCTACTCTTAGTGGCTTCAATGCAACTTTCTTCAATATTTTTCTCTTTTTTTTTTTGAAAACTTTTGACGTGGACCAAATCCTCCTTCCAATTTATTCACATGCTTTGACCAGCATGTTATATCTAAAACTAGCTTTAAGAAGTTCCTATGGAAGGCAAAATCCACATAATCTCAAGTCTATAGCAACTGATTTAAGACTTACCAACGATAGCAATAAGAGCTCTAACCCAAGAAGGAAATCTCTACACCTGCTAGAAGATGTAAATTACAAATCTGGCTGGATATAAGTATACTTTCTCCTTGGTACTCAGGATGAGAGTAAAATTCGACTTCCACATCAACGTGAATGACACCATGAAATTGAATACAAGATTGGAAGATCCATAAAATATTAAGGTTGCTGGAATCTTGTTATCAATCATCTATGAGCTAGTATTGGTTTCATAGCTGATGATGTAAAGGCCAAGGAGTTTTAAAACGCAGAAGGTTAGTTGCAGGAATGGGCCAATTTTATTGGCCTTATAGTAAAATAAATAAGTGATACAATCATACAACGCAACTATTGCATGAATACAGATATGTGACACGATACTCTACGACTAAATGACAATTTCAAAAAACTAGAATATGATTCGGTAGCGATATGAAATAAAAAATAAATATATAACTAACAAATTAGTTTATCTAAAACTGAAACAAAAATCAATAATGAAGTATCCGTTCAAAAATAATAAATCAAATATTTAAAAACACATTTAGCTTTTACCACTGTAAATGAAGTGGATGCTAGAAGCTGTTAACGAGAGGGAAAGAAATTTCGTTTATCAAAAAGAAGAAAACTATGATACTAAATCCATAGCCACTATCTTCTCTGCATTATTTGACTATTTCATCTTCTAACTATCATTGTTTTGTTTATAGTCTCCTTTAGCTCATTGATACACCTTAGGTAGTTAGAGACAGTAGAATTATTTTTAAATTTAGGTATAACATGTATCCTAAAAGTGTCATAATTTTGAGTATCTGATAAGATTCAATATAGGTGTGGCACCTCCATTGAAGTTTCCATGCACCATAGCAACTAAATAGCAGTAATAACTACACACATAAGCATTCAAGGAGTATATATGCAAGGAGTGTTAGTATAACATAGAGAAAATGAACAATGGAGGGTTACACAATCATTCTCCATGACTGGAATAGGCAGCTTGAATGTCCACGAAACTAAATACCTCTCCTTTACCAAAAATGAGCCCTGAAGTCCAAATGACCTTTTCCCCCGACCCTTGCAAAGCAGGAAATAGAACATTCTTTTGCTTCTTCAACCAACACTGAAAACAGCAAGAAAAAAGATATCAATCACATGCCAACAAATAGGAAAATCATTACCTTAACAATTAGAACCAAACATAAAAAATCATGTCCCACTTCCATAAACTTAGCAATGCATTAGAAGCAGTAGGTATTTCTAATTAAACTACAATAAAGGAGCTCTGATGATAAGTGACGGTTATATTTAGCAAGCTTTCTTCTTTTAGCATGGATATGCATATGCTTGACTCAAACCTAGCTTGGTGTCCGTGTTTTTGACAATTCACCTATCAAGGCCAAAGAAGCTTCCAAAGTACAAAACATAAATTTATCCAAAATCAGTGTTCTAGAATTCACTATGCGGATTCAGTGCGGCGGAGGGTCGCCTAGCGCCTAAGCCGCCGACTAGGCGCAGAACAATTTTCTTTTCTTTTTTTGAAATTTGAAATTTAAAATCCATAACACAAATTTAATGTTTGAAATCCAAACATGTTCTAAATCCATACTACACTTCATAATTTTTTTGAAATTTGAAATTTGAAATCCATATTACAAATTTAAAATTTCAACGTTCTAAATCCAAATTCAATCTTAAAATCCAAACAACATATCCACAATACAACAAGCATAATAAAATAAAATAAAATAAAATATGTACAGCCGAACAGGCCCGCATAGGACCGCACATGGCTGAACAAGGATGCACAGCTGCACAAACCCACTGAACAGGGGGTTTTCAGTTCAGCCTAAGGCTGCCTAGCGCCTAGACGGCCGCTTAGGACGATTTTTAGAACACTGTCCAAAATGCATCAAGCAATCCAATCAAAAACCAAATAATTCCAGACCAATTTTATCACCTAAAAACTAGAATTTCTAAATATACAAAACCCACCTAATAAGTATACTTTGCAGTATCGGCCGATACCGATATGATTTGACATATCCCGATCCGATACCGACCGATATCCAATATTGACCGATACCGACATTGGAGGTCTCTTTTCTGGTCAATTCGACAAAGAAATTTGAACGAAAAGACCGATCAACAAGGATCTAAAAGCATAGTAAAGTTGTAAACGAATGTAAAAGAAAAAAAAAACTCATCTATCGCATGTAAACCAATCGGCAAGGATGACTACTATTTCATAAAAAACAACACCGAAAATACTTAAAATTATGCCCAAGTATATAAAATATATTTTCTAAAATGATAATAATTTATTAATAATTTTGTTTTTCGGTACCAAAAAATTCGATACTCAGATTCGAAACCGCCGATACTCTATCGATATCGCCGATCCTGATACTCATAGGAATTGTCTGATACCAATTTCGATACTGCGAACCTTGAATAAGTAATAACAACAACTAATAAAATTAATACCTTTACATGACCTATGCTAGAGGGACACAAACACAGCACAATATAATGAATACACAACTACACAGATGCAAAACGCATTTTGGCGTACCTACTGTATTTTGGAGTGTCTATCATTTCCAATACTTGTCCAACATAAGGCGACATGGACATGTTGCTGACACGCAAACGAAACATATCTTGGTCTTCCCTAGAGTATTTGAAGTGTTTGTGTCGTGTCCAACATGGTGATGGCACCGATGGTAACACAAGGACATGGCCACCAACTTTAATGCCACAACGACATGAAACCAATGTTTGGAGTGTCCATGCTTCTTAGTTCTAAGTACATCTACCACTTCTATCAGAATTCTAACCCATCCCATTTCTAAAAATATTAGTAGAAGAACACATTTATCCAAAATACAACTGAACCAAGATCAGAACTTACCCAATAACTCATTTCTAGAAACCACCTAACATCACAGTTAAACAACATTAGGATCAAGATACAAACTTTTTCCAAATGCCTTTCACTACCTCTTCTATCTCGCAAATAACCTGTACACAATAGAAAATACCAGGCTTCATATTCATCCCATTTTCACAACTAGTCATTTGGGGAAAAAAAGAGAAATTTCTCAAAATGTATCAACTCAAGCAAGATCTAAAATTCATGGAATCGTCCGATAACTACAAGAGAATCATTAACTCCTGAATTTCTCTTTACACCTTTCCCTATCCCCACAAAAGAGAGAGTAGGTTCGCAGTATCGGTATTGGAATCAGTATCAGACCCTTTCTATGAGTATCGGGATCGGCGGTATCGTTAATATCAGCAATTTCGGATCAGAGTATCGGATTTTTTTGGTTTCGGAAACTAAATCATTATTAATAAAACTTTAAGATTTTAGAAAAAAAATATTTTTTACATTTAGGCATAATTTTAAGTATTTTTCTGTTGTTTCTTAGTAGTTTTAAAATTTAATAGTCACCATTGCTGTTTGGCTTACCTGCGATAAATAAATTTTCTTCAGCTTTTACACCCTTATTGATTGGTCTTTTTTGTTCAATTTTCTCTGCAGAATTGACTGGAAAAAAGACCCAACGTCGGTATCGAAACAGGACATGCCAAACTGTATCGATATCGACAATATCGTAACGGTATCGGCAAACTATGCAAAAGACCCTAAGCCTATGTCACACTAACACATATACGACGACACAATACAGATAGGAGCACATAGGTGTGGCCTAGAGTGCTTTGGAGTATGAATTGTGTCCAAAGAATAGAAAAAACACAAATTTATCCAAAAATGCATCAACAAATCCAACCATGATCCAAAACTTTCCCAATATTCAAACCACCTAAAATCACTATTAAACAAAGATCAGAACAAATTAGCTCTTCTAAATTTCCCAACCCCTCTCGCTACTGTCACAAAAGAGACTAGAAACACAATTAGTAGTCCTTTAAGCCTATGTTGCATGGACCAGAATATGGCACAACAAAATATAGACACCACATATTTTGGCATGTTACATTTTTGTAGTATGTTTTTTTTTGGCACCTGACATGCCGTGATACATGATTTTTTTAGTAGCAGCGTTTCCATGCTCAACCACCTAATCATCCCCTTTTCCACAACGAATGATAGAAAAAAAAAAAACATATTTATTCGAAATGCATCAACGAAAGCAAGCAAAAAATTTAACTTTCTGATGCACCCTGGCCTATATGAAGCGACTACATCGCACCATAATATGTCGCAAGTAGTCTTTCGGACAGTGCACGCTAAAACATATATAACTTCCTCATAGTCGTCCGATTTTAGCGTTCCAAGTGGTGTTTTGAAGCTAACGACGAAACCAAAAAGTGATCCAGCAGTTGCATTTTCGAGCCCAAAATAAGCTCTTTCAGAGCCCAAAACATTCGAACAAGAAAAAATTGTTTCTTTAGTAGTTTCCGAATAATTATTTGATATAGCAAATCAAATCATATGTATCCAAAATTGCAGGATTTAGATCATATCAAATCATGCAAATTTTGGTCGTTTCTATTTTTTGTTAATTACTGTAATTTTCCTTTCTGCTAAATTGAGCCTTATATAAGGACTCAATCATGAATGATAAAAGTAGTCAATATTTGAAGAAATTATTGCTTGTGTTTTAAATTAGGTTTTGTGCCTCCCCTCTTCCAATCTCTATCTTCTTCTTCCTCTCGGTATTTCTCAAATCTAACGTAGTCCAATTACTTTGGCATCATTTGGTATCAGAGCCAATACGTTCCGCAAGCCATATCCTTCGAAGTTTCAGATGTCACCACGTCGATCGGGATTTGATGGGCGTGGATGAGGAATTGTTGACGAGTATCTTTGTTACGTAGAGAACAGAGAGTTATAAAGAAGGGCTGAAGAGCTTACGCGGTCCAAATACTAGGAGTTTGACTCCAAGGCAGAGAACCTCGCAGATTGTTTTTCACAAAGAGGTCTAGAACGCGGGCCA
The DNA here is from genome assembly GCA_029216955.1 of Iris pallida. Classification (NCBI taxonomy): domain Eukaryota; kingdom Viridiplantae; phylum Streptophyta; class Magnoliopsida; order Asparagales; family Iridaceae; genus Iris; species Iris pallida. The sequence goes on along the minus strand of JANAVB010011999.1, from coordinate 3,291,310 downwards.
TATCGTCTCTGTTATGGATCGCATCAAGGTGGATCTTCCAAATTTTCATGGAAGTGTTAAACCAGAGGAATACAAAGATGTATCAGTAGACAAGAAGGTGAAACTTGTCACCATCTAGCTTCGAGGACATTCCACGACATGGAGGAACAAGTGCGTCGCAAATGTGAAAGACAAGACAAGTCCAAAATTACAGATTGGACGAAGATGAAAGAGAAGTTGAATAAGTTTCTTCCCGCCAACTACACTCGGTCTATGTCTAAGTCCAACGAACAAAGAACTAACTAAGTAGACACTTACACAGAAGAGTCCACTTGTTGATTGCCTACAATGATCTAGTGGGACAAAGGGGCCATTAGTGGCCCACTACCTCAGGGGCCTCCAACAATCGATTCAGGATGCGCTTATACCTACATCCTCTGTACAACCTCTTCACGGCGTGTCGACATCCTTTGTTCGTAGAGAAACAATAATCCCTAGGTCTTTTGAGGTTAAACTTTCACAGCAATAACTAAAACCCACCATCCTCAAATAGGACCATAACAAACTAGAATGTTACTGCCCATATAATGCCCTATGGCAATTGTACCCACTCCACCTACCTTTGATATTGGTACCAATACTCGTTGCTACAACTGCCAGGAGCATGTTCATCTCCCAAGAACCCAACGAGTCGCACAAATAGAGGAAAGCAACTTCTGTTGAAGATGATCCAAAACCCATCTATGATGAGGAGATAGATTATAAGGAAACATTGCTAGAAGGTGACGGCTCACAAGTATGCTTGCCATCCGAATGGCTCTTTTGACACCTCGATAGGAAGATTCAGAAGAATGGTTACGTATTTCATACCATTTGTACTATCAGAAGAAAGTTTGTATCGTGATCCCCGTTATGGAGGAAGTTGTGAGAACATCATCTCTACTGGTGCTGTCTCGAAGCTTAATATGAAGACCGAGAAGAACCCTCGACCTTACATGAGATAGCTCAAGAGGGGACAATGAGGTAGTAGTGGACTTGCAATATTTCGCTTTTTTATTGGAAACAAGTACTTTGACAAAGCATGGTGTGATGGGATTAGTATCGATGCATGCTACCTATTACTAGAACGACCATGGTAGTATGATCTAAAGAGGTTACACGATGGTTGATGGAACTCTCGTACTTTCTGGAAAGACGGAAAGAAGTTTGTTCTCCTTCCTATGAAAGGAGGGTTGAGCCCAAGCTTAAGGCGAAATTCATAAAAGACATAAAACTTCTTTTGATGATTTCTCTCACTAATGAGGATCAACCTTTTGACAAAGTGGCACAGAAACTGGGGTTGTGTATGCAGTGGTAACATCATAATCGATACATAAGCTCATTATCTCAAAAGTAGTTAGATCTCTACTAGAGGAAAAAGCTGACGTACTCCTTGCCTGCAGGTCATCCACCTATGAAAGGAATTCAACACCACATCAACCTCGTTCCTAGAGCAACTCTTTCTAATAGACCAACATATCGCACTAGGCCGAATGAGCAATAGGAACTAAAGAGACGGGTGGCAAAGTTGTTGGAGAAATTGTTCGTGTCCCAACATGAGCCTCTGTGCAGTACCAGTCTTGCTCACGCCTAAGAAGGATGGAACCTGGCAGCACATGTGCATCAACAGTCATGTGATCAACAAAATCATTGTGAGATATCGCTTTTGAATACCTAAAACTACACAATATATTGGACCAACTTACCAGGCAAAGGTATTTTCAAAGACCGACTTGAGTGGATATCATCACATACGCATCCGTTCATCCTGGTGATGAATGGATGAAGGCATTTAAGACGCAAGATAGACTTTACGAGTGGATGGTGAGTCGTTCGAGTTATATAACACTCACAGCACCTTCATGAGAGTCATGAATCATACTTCCCAACCTTTTATTAGAAGGTGCATTGTCATCTACTTTGATGACATTCTAATTTATAGTTCTTCCCGTGAGTCTCACACGCACGATCTGTGACAAGTGTTGGATACATTGAGAAAACAACAATTGTATGCCCATCCCAAGATTCCAAGAAGTGTGATTCATGACCGATGAAGTTATGTTCTGGGGTCTATCGTTTCTACGAAAGGTGTATATGCAGACGATCAAAGATGCAAGTGGTTTGGATTGACCCATATCTCGCAACATTTATAATTTTATCAGGCCCGAAGTTTTCAGTTTTACTCCTAGAGCAAATTTATTTGCAGTTTCAGCATCCTTATTTCTCCAATCATGGATTGCTTGAAGACTAGTGTCCCTTTTCACTTGACTGAAGAAGCACAAATAGCATTCATGATCATCAATGAGAAACTTACAACTACTCCAATAGCGGCACTTCCAGACTTCAAGTAGGTGTTTGAAGTTGCTTGTTATACATCGGGCATTGGTATAGGCAGTGTACTCAGCCACGAGGGCAAGCCCATGGTGTTCTTCAGTGAAAAACTGAATGGGGCCAAAGTTAACTATAGTACCTACGATATAGAATTCTACGCCGTAGTTCAGGCCCTTCGACATTATGAGCATTACTTATTAGAATGTGAGTTCATCCTCCATTCGGATCATAAAAGCCCTCAAGTAAATCAATGATTCACTCAAGTTGAATATGAGGCATGGTTTATGAATTCAGTATATATAACGCTTCACTTTATTATTAAAGCATATTACGGGGTTATAAAATCGAGTAGCGGACGCACTGAGTGGGAAAGGGCCCTCCTTTCCACCATGCGAAACCAAGTCCTAAGTTTCGACACTTTCAAGGATTTGTACTTAACAGATCCTTATTTCAGCAGCATCTACCATAAAGTCCAGGAGCAATAAAGATCAAATTATAACCTATTTAAAGGGTCTCTCTTTCAGGGACTGCAACTTAGTATCCTAGAATGTCGTTTGAGAAAGATTGCAAGGAAATTGCACAACGATGGTCACTCCGCAGCGACAAGTCACTAGCATTGATTCCATGTAACTACTACTGGCCGAGTATGAAGCAGGATGTGATTCACTTAGGAGAGCGTGTTATACATGCCAAGTATCCAAGGGAATGACTACTAATGCAGGACTGTACCCGTTCCAACAGCTCCATGGGAAAATGTCAACATGGAATTCGTCTTGGGTCTGCCTTGTACACGAGGAGGAATGGATCTGTATGCGTCGCTATTGATTGTTACTCCAAGATGACACTTTTTGGCATGCAACAAAACTATGTAAGCTCTATTCTTTAAGTAAATCGTGTGCCTTTATTGTATTCCTAAATTCATTACTTAGGGATACCAAGTTCGTAAGCCACTTCTGGAGGACCTCAAGGAGGAACATGGAAGCAACTATGCTACAATAGTAACTAACACCCACAAACAGATGGCCAAACGGAGGTGGTTAACAGGACTCTGGGCAACCTCTTGCTAAGTTTGGTTGGAGACAGCCCCAAGCAATGGGATCAGTCCCTTCCACTGGCAGAGTTTACTTATAAACGTTCCACCAATTGTACAACAAAGAAGAGCCCCTTCAAAATCATCTATAGCTACAATTTCAATGGGATCCTTGACCTCTCCCCACTTCCCCATCCTGGACGACAAACAACAAAGCGTAGGACATAGCGGCACAATTGAAGAATATCAATAAGCAAATGAGGCAGCATAATGAAGTTGCAAACTCCAAATATCAGGCTACTGCAGACAAACACCGTCTATGTGTGGTGTTTGAAGAAGGTGATTTCCTATGGATCATCATCACAAAGGACTGATACCTACAAAGTACAAACAAGGCAGCATATGAAGTTGCAAACTCCAAATATCAGGCTACTGCAAACAAACACCGTCTTCGTGTGGTGTTTGAAGAAGGCGACTTCCTATGGGCCATCATCACAAAGGACTGCTACCTAGCAGGAGTGCACAATAAAGAGCAACAAGAAGGTGGGTCCTTGTGAAATTTTGAAGAAAATGGATGACAATGCATATAAACTTAAGCTGCCTAGTCACATAAAGACTTCTGACGTGTTTAATTTTAAGCATTTATTGCCCTATATTGGAGATACATCAGATGAAGAAGATAAGCACTCGAGGGCGAGTTCTATTCAAGACGGCGGATGATGCAACCCCAGCCTATATGGAGTGACTAGATCACACCAAAACATGTCGCAAGTAGTATTATGGACATTGAACGCTAAAAGAAGTATAACTTCCTCATACGGCATCCGTTTTCAGTACTCCAGGTGGCGTTTCGAAGCAAAATATAACTTTACTACCTCTCTGAATTCTTCCCTGCACCTGTCCCTATCCCTGTAGACGAGTCACAGAAGTACGACCAGTCCAAGACCCTGCACATAGCCTTGCATTCTAGACAACAAACAAACAAATTAAACGAGTGCCGTGTCCACCACTTAACCGCCAATCCTAAAGTTCCATACTATCTACGCCCTGACAATACTCCCCTCTTTGTCGTTCTTCGAGGATGGTTTGGTTTCGATTCTGTTGGTGGTGGTGGTGGTGGTTTTGGCGGGAGACAATGATAAGGAGATGGGGATGCAGGCCAAGGAGCAGGAGATGAAGACGAGGAGTATGAGGCGGTGGCGGCGGGAGCCAGCGGTGGATGGGTCGGTCTTCCGACCCATTAGAGGAGAGAGGGAGACAGAGTTGGTGAAGGTACTTGGGTTTGTTGTTGTTTGTTTAGTTCTAAAGAGTAGCAAAATTGAGAAGGGAATACCCCAATAAAGGGGTTAACAACTTTAATGTGATATATGGCAATGTATTTTTGGCAGGGTAGGGGTCCTTTTCATAGTAGTTTTTAAGGTTATTATACTCAATGTTGTCACAAGCAATGTCTAGATGGTCTAGACGGCCTTGACGTACAGGTAGAAGACCTACCGTCTACCTACCGCCTCGACCCGGGTAAATTTATCCTGGTTGTGGCAATAGTCGCCTAGGCAACCGCTAGGGTCGTCCAAAAAAAAGATGTTATTTAGGCGGTATGGATATAGATATAAATTTTCATATTTAGTTTTTTATTGGACTTTAGGGTTTCTGATCCAGATGAGCTGTTGCTTTACAAAAAAAAACGAACCTTGTTCTGCTGTTGCTTTGCATATTGGAAAGGAAAGAAAGAAAAGAAAGAAAGAAACAGGTGAGACTCGTATGTTCTTCTTCTTTCCTATGTTTTTTTTTATTTATTCTTCTGCTTCTTTTTTCTTCCACTGTTTTCTTTTCTGTTTTAAACTTGTTTTTGTTGATTTCTTTTTCCGCTAATTTGTTGTTGCGTCTTGTTCTTCATTTCTTCTTCTGTTTGTTTTTTAAAACATTTTGTTTTTCTTGATTTCTTCTGCTGCTGCTACTTCATTTTCTTCTTCGGTACTTCTTATTTGTTTTTTGTTTTTTGGTTTTAAAAAACTTGTTTTTCCTATGTTCCTAGGCGGCGTCTAGGCGCGCCTAGGCGAGACGGGAGGTCTATCGTCTCGTCTCACCTAGTGCCCAGTACAACATAGATTATCCTGTATTTGGTAGTCTTGAAATTTAATGCAAATAAATAAATTAACAATAGTTCCGATGCAACAATAACACCATATCTCTTGTTTTAGTCCTATACCTAAGTTCTAGCAGATCCTTCAATTAATATCCTATCATTCTTCTTAATCATTGCGTCTACTGATTTACATTGCACATGTCCGTACCACTCTAGATAAAAGACATCATCTTACCTCAACAATATAAAGGGGTCTGTGGTGTACGTTGTGCAACACCTTTAATATACAATTTATGAACATCCACGGAAGCATCAAATAACAACTATTAGAATAAAATTATATAACCCTCAACCTCACTACAACTCTAGAATTTAGTTGCAGTGGTATGAATTTTAACATGGTATCGGAGTATGCAATGTTCAATCCCTTTAGTAGACGTTTTAAGGGGGGTTTACAAAATTTATACCACTATTTAGTCCAACTTTCTGTCCAAATTAGACCTTCGTTTTGCCGGGGAGTGTTCAACTATAAATATATAGCCCTCAACCTTATTAAAAACTCTATAGTTTTGGTTCAGTCGCAGAAAATTTAACAACAACTAACAAAATAACTATTAAGTGAGAACCATTAACGCCCCAAATTCTCTTTACACCTTTCTCTATCCCAATAGAAGACTCTAAACCTATGTTGCATGGCAACGGACCCGAATAAGACACAAGATAACATGGGCACGGCATGGACACAGATATTTTGAAGTGTTGTATTTTGGAGTGTTGTGTTGTGTCTAATACATGGATATGGAAGGGAGTGTTCGTATTTGCTAGCTCTAAACTCTTTAAAACCTTCAACAGTGTTCCTATTCATCTAATCAAAATGAATCAAAAAAAACCCTTAATAGTAGAGTCTAAGCTCATGTTGCATGGGCCCGGATACCACATGAGAGAACACGGACACACCTGATGTGTTGGTGTGTCCTATTGGCGTATTTTGGTGTGTGTGTGTCATGTCCATGACATGGCACCTGACACACCGCTGCAACACGGGCATAACACTGATCTTTGGAGTGCCCGTGATTCCTACCTCTACCCCTACAGGCCCTAAGCTTCCCACTTCCACAACAATTAATAGGAAAAATATGTATTTATCGACATGCATCAACAACACCAACTAAAATCTAAACTTCCTGATACACATTTCCAGAAATCACCTAAAACCACAGCAATAAGAAGAAAAATTAGACATTTACCAAAATTCATCAACAAACCCAACCAAGATCCAAACTTTCCCAATATTCATTTCCGGAAACCACCTAAAATAATTAGAAACAAGACCTCTACACATTTATCCCCACACCTTTCCCTATCCCCACAGAACACTCTAAACCTATGCTGCAAACAAACAAATACAACATGATACACTATGGACACGACGACACGGCACATAGTGGTGTGTTGGGTTTTGGTCTTTTTCAAAGTGAATTTTAGTCCCACATCGGCTAGACCAAAGGACTTGTATCTCTATATATTAGCTTTGCTAGTTTAGATATGCACATGTGGTGTGGAGGTGCACATGGGTGTGCCATGTGGGGTTATTTTTCTAATGGAAAAAAGGCTAAATCAACAATTGAAAGCATTCATGCTTTTTGCTCTTGGAAAATTTATTTCCATGGGAGCTAAGCCCCGTAGGGGCTTAGCGACTCGGACTCGGACTCGGACTCGGGCTCGGGCTCGGGCTCATGGGCTCATGAGGCGTAATGTGGCGTTTTGTTGGCGCACTTTGCACTTAGCACGTCAGCATCGTCGCTAGGCGCATAGTGCGCTTTAGTTGCGCTCGTTGCGCGAGCCACTTGCGCTGCCACGTTGCGCAAGCCAAGTTGCGCTGCTCAGGTGCGCGTCCAGGTTGCGCCCAGATTGCGCGGGTGCGCTAGGTTGCGTGGGTTGTGCGGGTTGCGCGGGTGCGCTGGTTGCGCTGCGTGCGCAATGCATGCAGTGCGCGCAGTGTGCGCAGCTCAGTGCGCGCTCTGTCGCGCGGAGTGCAAGGAGCGCAGGGTGCGCGCAGTTGGCGCAACTTGCAGCAGAACGTGCGTTTGCACGTTCTGGACGGTTGCTACATGTTCGGGGTGGTTTTTACCATGACCCTAACTTTGTGGCAACCGAGCAGTTGCTGCAGGGCCTATATAAGGCATCCTCTCTCTCACAAGGCTATAGATAGACAAGTAATAGAAGCCACCACAGAAAGTTTACGAAGTATTTTTTAACACAAGTAAACAGAGAATTCAGAAGTGTTCTTTAACACAGTTCTGATCAGAATTTGCTTGCGAATTCCAGCAGCCTTCGAGAGAGAGGAAAGGCGCCGCACCAGCATTGCTTTTGCACGGGAGTTCGTGTCCATCCGAGGAGTCAGAAGAGCAGGAGTGTTCCAAGTTCTCCGACGAACTTGCTGGTTCCTGGAAGCTGTTCGTGTAGGACGAATAAAGCTTTGAGCAACGGTGATTATTCACCCCAGCAGGAGTTCTTCTATCTTTCGCCAGTCACCTTCTTTATTGCTGCCAGTAATTCTGATTGTATCTTTTTTTAGAAGTACTACGATCGATTGTTGTGGATTACGAAATCTTTTTAGATTCTCGTAATACTAAAACGAGATCTTTTTAGATCTTCGTTATACTCGCGCAACCTTCCTAGAAGTGTTGCGTTGGAACATTGTTTTTACAATTGTTTCATCTTCTCAGTTTTCCATCGAAAAATTGTGCCCCGGCACTAACAATCTCAAAGCTTTATTGCTACGATGGAAAACGTTAATGCTTCACTCCTCAATACTGACTTTTGTAAGTTAGAAAAGTTTGATGGAGAGCATTATCAAGTCTGGAAGAGGAAGGTTTATCTCACTCTTCAACTCAGAGACGTTGATCACGTGCTTCTTGAAGAGGAACCTACCGTTCCAGATACTGGGTCTGCTGCCGCAATCACTGCAGCTACTAAACTTCAGGCCAAGTGGAGAAGGAAAAATAGCATTTGCAGGCTGCTTATCCTGAATGCTATGGAGGATTCTCTAGCAGAATCTTACAGTAAAAAATCAATTGCCAGAGACATATGGGAGTCTCTGGAGAAACTGTACGAAGAAGACAAGAACAGGAGCAAGATATTTGTGGTTGAAAAATATCACAAATGGCTCTTTGAGGACGAGAAGTCCATGCTGCCGCAGGTAAAGGATTTTCTGAAGCTGCGACAGAAGTTGGAAGACGAGGCGATGCCCCTCCCCGACAAGTTTGTTGTTGGAGGGATTGTCTCAAAGCTCCCCGCTGGGTGGAGTAAGTTCTATGCAAACATGCATAGGAAGAAGCTTGAGATCAGTCTTAAAGATCTCTTGCAAGAAATCTATGTTGAGGACCAGATGCGGGCTCAACTGAAGGTGGACGTACTGTCCAAGCAATTGGCTAACCCCAATCTGGTTCATACCAAGGAACCAAGGGGAAAGCAGGCGGCTTCCCACAGCAAGAAGGACCCTAACAATCTGAACATAAAGGGGACTTCCTTCAAGCGAAAGAAGGCAAAGTCTCAGATGCCTTGTTTCAAGTGTGGCAAGAAGGGCCACTTCAAAAGTGAATTCAAAGCAAAGACCAAGCAATCAGAGCAAGGAGAGCTTAGTAAGGTATCTATGATCACTGACGTTGTTGCTATGATTGCGCAGGTTGATGCGGTAAGGACTGACTCTGACTGGTGGGTAGACACTGGAGCCTCCTGCCATGTCTGCTCCAGTAAGGAGTGGTTCACCACCTACACACCTACTTCTGAAGTGGTTATGATGGCGAACCAGGCACAAGCTGAAGTGCTCGGGATCGGGACGGTGGTGTTGAAGCTGACTTCGGGGAAGTCTCTGACGCTTCAAGGCGTGAAGCACGTACCTGCTATCGCCAAGAACCTGATCTCAGGAGGCCTACTCTGCAACGCAGGCCTCAGGATGGACATCAATGCTGGCCAGATGGTGATGTCTATCAAGGGAACATATTTCGGGAAAGCTTTTAATACCGAAGGAATATTCAAAATTCAGCTTGTAAATCAGTCCAATGTAATTAATGCGATTAATGAAATCACTCCTTCTGTTTATACTCTTGAGTTGTGGCATAATAGGCTAGGACATGTTCATTGTAAACGAATAAACAGAATGTCTAGTCTAGGACTTATCTCCAAGTGTGGGGGTAAGGTAGAGAAATGTGAAGTTTGTGCTCAAACAAAGATCACAAGGAAACCCTTTCCTCGGGTTAATCGAAGTACAGATCTTCTGGAGTTGGTACACTCCGATATCTGTGACTTCAAAAAGTTCTCTACAAAGGCCGGGATAAAGTATTTCATAACCTTCATCGATGACTTCTCAAAGTATGCGTTCGTCTACTTGCTGAAGGCTAAAGACGAAACATTCGAGAAGTTCAAGGAGTTCAGAGCCGAAGCTGAGCGGCAGACTGGACAACAACTCAAAAGAATAAGAAGTGATCGAGGTGGGGAGTACAGGTCTCATGAATTCGTATCGTTCTGCAAAGAACATGGAATTGTCAATGAGACTACGGCTCCGTAGTCTCCTCAATCAAACGGAAGTAGCAGAGAGGAAGAACAGAACGTTAACAGAAATGATTAACTTAATGTTGTTGACTGCCAGTCTTCCTAAGTGCTACTGGGGAGAAGCTGCACTGACGGCCACTTTTATTCTGAATAGGATGTCTCATGCAACTTCTGACATTACTCCTCATGAACTCTGGTTCAAAGTCAGACCTAACTTGAATGTCATTCGAGTGTGGGGGTATCTGGCATATGTCAAGCTTCCAGATCTGAAGATTCAGAAGCTTGGGACAAGGACTACTAAGTCGATCTTCTTGAGGTATGCCGAGAAGAGTGATGCTCGGAGATTTTTTGATATTGAATCAAATCATATCATTGAATCTCGCGACGCAGAATATTTTGAAGACAAATTTGCAAGGCACAAGAATATTGTTCTTGCGGATGTTCCGAAGAATAATGAGGGTGCGCAGGTCTTCAATGAAGATGTGGTCCAAGAAGATGTTGTTGAAACAACGGTTGAACCAGATCTCGCTGAGCCGTCAACGAAGCGAGTGAGGAGGCCGAAGGACTTCGGAAGTGACTTTGTCACCTATCATGTGGAAGCAGATCCGCTTACCTATGATGATGCGATGAAAACCAGAGATGCAGTTTTCTGGAAGGAGGCGATTGACAATGAAATTGATTCCATCACCTCAAATAACACTTGGGTATTGGTTGATCTTCCTGAAGGAGCGAAACCCATTGGATGCAAATGGATCTTCAAGAAGAAGATGAAAGCAGACGGAACTATTGACAAGTTCAAGGCTAGGTTGGTAGCCAAGGGGTTTTCTCAGAAGCAGGGGATTGACTACTTTGACACGTATGCTCCAGTAGTCCGGATGACTACCATCAGAATGTTGATTGCTCTCGCAGCGATACATAAGATGGTAATACATCAGATGGATGTGAAAACGGCTTTCCTAAATGGCGAGCTGACCGAAGAGATTTATATGCAACAACCAGAGGGATTTGTCGTCAAGGGTCTTGAAGACAAAGTCTGCAAGTTGGTGAAATCTTTGTACGGTCTTAAACATGCTCCTAAGATGTGGCATGAGAAATTTGACAAGGTTATAAGGTCAAATGGCTACATGGTTAGCGAGACGGACAAGTGTGTTTACACGAAGTTCGCTGATGGAAGAGGTGTGATCGTTTGTCTGTATGTGGACGACATGCTTATCCTAGGCCTTGTTAGCAATCACCCGAATAAAACTCGTATTATACGCAAATTTTTCCGTATCTTTCATAAACGTATAATACTTGCGTACTTTTGACAGATCCAAATCATTACATAAATTTTAAACATGCAAAATTTTAAACATGTTCTATATAAATTATTGACAAATTTGGTACAATAAACATGCTATGAACCTGTTTAATTAATCAAATTTTACGACATATTTAAGAATGTAAAGTTTCTAACCTCAATATTTTTATTTTTCGAACATTTGACCGAATTTTTGAACGTATTTTATTTGCACTGAGTCGATTTATACTCGTACTTTTGTCGTCCCGAATTTTTTCCGTTTGCCGAATTGCTAACAAGGATCCTAGGTACGGATATGAGCTATGTTACGGAGACAAAGAGGTTCATCTCGAGCAAGTTCAGTATGAAGGACTTGGGGGAAGCTGATGTGATCTTAGGGATCAAGATCATCCAGACAGACACTGGACTAGCGCTGTCACAGTCTTATTATATTGAGAAAATGATCACTCGTTATGGGTATCGGGATCTTCCAGGGATCGATACGCCGTACAGGTGTGATCTGAAGCTGAAGCCTAATTCAGGAAAAAACGTCAGGCAGCTGGAGTATGCAAGCGTAATCGGGAATTTGATGTATGCTACTACTGCCACAAGGCCTGACATAGCTTTCGCCGTGGGAATGCTAAGTCGTTTCACGAGCAACCCAGGTGTTGAACACTGGAAAGCTGTGAAACGGGTTATGAGATATCTCAAGAAGACTCAGACATATGCATTGTACTACAGCGGAGATCCGCCGGTAGTGGAAGGCTTCAGTGATGCCAGCTGGTTCTCAGAGGTGGAGAGCGAGAGGTCCACAGGTGGATTCATTTTCACAATGGGTGGAGCTGCTATATCGTGGAAGTCGAAGAAGCACAGGGCAGTACACGATCTTATCAAGAGAGGTGTTATTGCAGTGATTGATGTTCGGGGTCTGGAGAACCTGGCGGATCCGTTCTCCAAGGGCCTCAAGCGCCAGCTGGTCGATGACACAGCTTGTAAAATGGGTTTGAAGGCATTCTGATATTAGTTATTGTATTCCTACCATAAAGTTTTATGCTATTAGTTCAAAGATTTATCTACTAGGCATCTAGCTTTTGGTTCAAAGGACGACCATTAACTGGAAGAATATCAGGAACGGTGGGTACATATTCTATTGGGCATGGAGAGGTTACGGACCTATAACCACTGTTGTCTACTGTTATTTTTCTGCGGAAAAAGGTTCATGTGGGAAGATTGGCTTAATTGCCTTAATAAGTTCTCAGGCAGAGTGAATGCCTAGTGTGCTTTACAGGAAGCACGGTAGAGCAGCACTACAAGGAGTGAAACTCCATGCTACAGTGGGGTGACTCCACAATGAGGTTCCTATATGTGGGGTGCTGCCCAGGAATAGGATAAAGCCTCGGCTTTGCAGGCCAAGTCACAGCGGCGTAGCACCGCAAATAGGCAGTTAGCCTAATGTTGTATGTTAAAATAAAGAGGGGTGTAGTCAGCACTACAAAGAGGAGGAGTTCCTCATGTTACAGTGGCACGACACCACGATGAGGTACCCGGTTAGGGATAAAGCCTCGGCCTTGCAAGCCATGTCGTTGCGACGTAACACCGCAAGGGAGCCTAAGGCTTCATGCTGGGTAGTTTGGCACTACAAAGAGGCGGTTGCCTCATGCTACAGTAGTATGACACTACGATGAGGTTCCCGGCACGGGGTAAGGCCTCGGCTTTAAGCCATGTCATAGCGGCGTAGCACCACAAGGGAAGCGCAAAGCGCTTCATGCCATGTCTCTTTATATTGAACTCACCTATAGTTATGGACAAAGAGATATCAGGCCTTCTCTTGAGGGTAAACTTGTAGATGCCCAAAATTATACACTGAAACCAGGCTGACACAGGGCCTTTAATGTGTAGCCAGAAGCACATGTAACTATATTATGTGAGTGAAAAAAATTTCAGCTATGATGCAGAATTCAAGGCTTAGTCCATTCTTGTATTATAGTCTGTTGTTTGAACCATGCGGGAAGATTCAAGTTGTCAGCGACATCTCTCCTAATGCATGATGGACAGTTACTGTAGGGAACACTTATACTCATATATATAGAGATATGTGGGAGATTGTTGGATTTTGGTCTTTTTCAAAGTGAATTTTAGTCCCACATCGGCTAGACCAAAGGACTTGTATCTCTATATATTAGCTTTGCTAGTTTAGAGATGCACATGTGGTGTGGAGGTGCACATGGGTGTGCCATGTGGGGTTATTTTTCTAATGGGAAAAAGGCTAAATCAACAATTGAAAGCATTCATGCTTTTTGCTCTTGGGAAATTTATTACCATGGGAGCTAAGCCCCGTAGGGGCTTAGCGACTCGGACTCGGACTAGGGCTCATGGGCTCATGAGGCATAATGTGGCATTTTGTTAGCGCACTTTGCACTTAGCACGTCAGCATCGTCGCTAGGCGCATAGTGCGCTTAAGTTGCGCTCGTTGCGCGAGCCACTTGCGCTGCCACGTTGAGCAAGCCCAGTTGCGTTGTCCAGGTGCGCGCCCAGGTTGCGCCCAGGTTGCGCTTGGTTGCGCGGGTGCGCTGGGTTGCGCGGGTTGCGCGGGTGCGCTGGTTGCGCTGCGTGCGCCGCGTGCGCAATGCGTGCAGTGCGCGCAGTTTGCGCAGCTCAGTGCGCTCTCTGTCGCGCGGAGTGCAAGGAGCGCAGGGTGCGCGCAGTTGGCACAACTTGCAGCAGAACGTGCGTTTGCACGTTCTGGACGGTTGCTACATGTTCGGGGTGGTTTTTACCATGACCCTAACTTTGTGGCAACCGAGCAGTTGCTGCAGGGCCTATATAAGGCATCCTCTCTCTCTCACAAGGCTATAGATAGACAAGTAATAGAAGCCACCACAGAAAGTTTACGAAGTGTTTTTTAACACAAGTAAACAGAGAATTCAGAAGTGTTCTTTAACACAGTTTTGATCGAAATTTGCTTGCGAATTCTAGCAGCCTTCGAGAGAGAGGAAAGGCGCCGCACCAGCATTACTTTTGCACGGGAGTTTGTGTCCATCCGAGGAGTCAGAAGAGCAGGAGTGTTCCAAGTTCTCCGACGAACTTGCTGGTTCCTGGAAGCTGTTCGTGTAGGGCGAATAAAGCTTTGAGCAACGGTGATTATTCACCCCAGCAGGAGTTCTTCCATCTTTCGCCAGTCACCTTCTTCATTGTTGCCAGTAATTCTGATTGTATCTTTTTTTTAGAAGTACTACGATCGATTGCTGTGGATTACGAAATCTTTTTAGATTCTCGTAATACTAAAACGAGATCTTTTTAGTTCTTCGTTATACTCACGCAACCTTCCTAGAAGTGTTGCGTTGGAACATTGTTTTTACAATTGTTTCATCTTCTCACTTTTCCATCGAAAAATTGTGCCCCGGCAACAACATGGTGTCCTAGTGTAATTTGGAGTGTCCGAGCCGTGTCCAATTAGTAGGAAAAAAACGCACATTTATCCAGAATTCACCAACAAACCCAACCAAGATCCAAACTTTCCCAATGCCCATCTCACAAAAAAATCAGACAAAATAATATTTTACTACCTCTCCGAATTTCTCCCCGCACCTGTCCCTATCCCCGCAGAAGACCCAGGAGTCGCAGAGGCACGGCTCACCCGACACCCCGCACATGGCCTTGCACGCGCGGCAGCACTCGGCTGACGAATTGAGCCGGTGGTCGGTCCCCCACTTGACCGCCGATCCCCACAGCTCCATGTTCTCCACGCCCCGACAGCACTCCTCGTCCTTCTTCGAGGACAGCTCGGTTCCGATTCGGTTGGTGCTGATGGTTTTGGCGGGAGACGACGAGAGGGAGATGGCTATGTAGGCGAAGGAGCAGGAGAGGAAGACCGTAAGGAGGAGCACGAGGAGGCGGCGGCGGCGGGAGCCGGCGGCCGACGGATCGGTTTTCCGACCCATTGGATGACTTGGTGAAGAAGGGACGTGGGGGTTTGTTTAGCTTTGAAGAGTGGCAAAATTGAGAAAGGAGGTGACTTGCCTCGGAGAAAGAAAAGGGAAGGGGGGGGGGGGTTTGTTTTGATGTCGATGTGATGTGTGATCTATATGACAATGTATTTTTGGTGGAGGGAGCCACTCTTTTGGTATTTTTAAGGTTATTTATGGTATGGTTGGTGATGTTTACATCTAATTCAAACAAATGCATGGAATAATATTTTTTTTCAATAAAAATCATATCCTTTGATTATGGGTTCATTATAAAATCATGACATGTGATTCGTATTAATTGTAGTTAATGCAATAGAAATCAAATTTTGTTGTAAATCATGTCTATATGAATAACCACAAATAAGTGGTTGTCCATATCCAAATACATACAAATTCAAGCATTCCCTCGTCTATTCGTATATGTTAATAATAGGAGCCATAATAGCTATTTGCTACAAAATATTTTTTTTCTTTTTTCTTTTTTTATAATAAGATATTAGCACTAAGGAGCTTCAGATCGTCGATTTAATGACAACACAGAAAAAAAAAAGTAAAGACTTTATTGGAGTTTTAAAGAGAGGAATCAAAAAAACTATATGTTTGTTCAATTTATTTTCAATTGAGAGGAGGTTCTTTCGTCGCTCGATTTTGGATTCCCAGAAAGTATTCAACCATTGGATTATAGTCATTTTCATCATATCTTTACATTTTTTTTATTTGATTTATAGGCCAATCACTAAGTGGAAGAAAAAAAAAGTATGCTTGCTTAATTTCATAAACATTCAATCTTTTGTTAGGGATTGAAGAGGAATTATTGGAATTGGGATAAAGTCTGATTTTTTTTTTCTTCTAATAACTATTTGTCCTACTTAGGAAATCTTGTAATAAAAAAAAGTTAGGCTTGTAGTTTATTTTCAGACACATCAATGCAGACTTGTCCTAGTGTAAACCTCATCCATGAAATTTCTAACCTTTGGCATATATGATACTTTTTTTACTATTATAAAATAATGGTATGCAGTTATCATATTTGTTGTAGTTAATGTATTAAAAACCAAACTTTTCTTCTGCAGAAATATTCAGCTAAGGGCCTGTTTGGTTCGATGTAGATGCATGAAAGTGTGAAAGTGGCACTTTCATGAAGGTGTAACTCATTCCACTTACAATACATTCCACTTTCCAAAAAGTGTTTGGATACAAAGGCTTTTGTCCCCCCGCAAGTGGAGACTTACAATGTAGTTTGTTTGGATGACCACTTGAAAGTGGCCTTGTAAACTTGGACATGGACTTGCTGTGTTTGGTTAGGACATTGCAAGTGATATAATCACCCTAATGAAGAATGATATGGTTACCTAAACATAAATATTTTCACAACTGAAAACTGAATTTGGCAACAGAGAAGGGTTTGACAACCGAAAAATAATTTCACAGCAAGATAACATGTTCCCAGCAAATTTTGTAAGATTACATGTTCCCAGCAAATATGATACATGTTCCCAGCAAGATGACATGTTCCCAGCAAACTGATATATAATTTTGCAAGATTACATGTTCCCAGCAAATATGATACATGTTCCCAGCAAATATGATACATGTTCCCAGCAAGATGGCATGTTCCCAGCAATATGATACAACCTCATATCTTTCCTGACTCATAGTTCATGTAGGGACACATGAAAGGCTCAGAGTTTATATGAAAACTGATGGCATTCAAACTTGTTCAATAAGGACATTATGGGCTCAGAATTTAGCAAAATCTTCTTCAAATAATATCATCATATGAAGAACATAACCCAAATGAAAATTCCTGAGTACTCAAAGATTGCTGCATATGAAAACTTCTGGCCAACCCATATATGAAAACTGATGGCATTCAAACTTGTTCAATAAGGACATTATGGGCTCGTAATTTAGCCAAAACTTCTTCAAAATATAGTTAAAAAAACATACATAAAATAGACAACATAATGGGGCTCAGAATTTGGCAACCTTTCATGTGCAGATATTCGGGGCCTGTTTGGTTCGTTGTCGTGTGCAGAAAATTAATAGAAAATTGACACATGCACATAATTTGGCAACCTTTCATGTGCAGATATCTCCTACTGGCCAACCCATACATGCACAGAAATTGACACATGTATCAGTGAGAATTGAAGTGATACTCGAACTGATACTCAAAAGTGAAAGAAATATCATTATTTGTTTCACAATGAAACACAAGTCATCATAGCCCATAATGCATTCTCATCATAGCCCATATAAGAAAAGAAGAGCAAGTTATGCTGCAGTAGGCTAGTAGAAGATACTGATAATCAAAATGAAACACAAGTCGTCACAGCCCATATAAGATTACAAAAAACTGAAACACAAGCCTTCCAAAAACTGAAATTCAAAAATGCTTCTTGGCAGTAAACAAAAACTGAAACACAAAATGGAAAAAAAGAAAAATTGGCAGTAACCAAATATGGAAGTAACAAAAAACTGAAACACAAGTCTGAAAATGAAAACAACTTAAGCACAAGTCTTCAAAAAAAAGTAATTGGCTCAAAGGATTCACCATCCCACTCATTATCGCCAATTAAAAAACTTGACTACCTCCATCCATCACCACAATGGTAGGGGAGGCCACCAACTTTAGCTTGTAATTAGGTTGCACCTTCATAGCTCATTCAAAGACAACCCTTGCACCGAAACATTACATACGCCTTGTCATTACATTTATAAGTGCAGACAAAAAGGACTTGGTTCTACAGAATAGAGTTGGTACTACAGAATAGAGTTGATACCAGTCTGCTGAATTTAGTATCTCCGTCGAAGTGTCAGACCCTGCTTGCTTCACAAATCGTTCTTGAATAAAACAGATTGCACCTAGGACTTTATTAAAATACTTAAAAATTGTCTCTCCGGATCGAATGAATTCAATGCTGCATACTCTATTTTTTGCCTTATGTCCCAATATGTAAATGAATATGGCTAGTTGTTCTTCCACACAAACAGATCGCGTATCATGGAGCGATCCATTGGAGCGAAAAATATTTTGTGAGACTGTAGAAAGCAGCACTACTCATCCTTAGATAATGGACACAATTTTTTGGTCCTGCCGTCAAAATTCGATACATGTGTGCTTGCCTCCACTGTTCTCTAATTATAGAGGGTTCCCTTGCAATGCCTTGTCGGTCATTGCCCTCATTTTCCATTAAATTCATAATTATAGTTACAATAGTAAGTATACTAGCGACTGCGGCATTTAGTAACGGATCATTGGGATTCGACAAATCCATCTACATGAAAACCATATTGTAATCATATATCATGTTATTAAACAAACAATCCATTACATATGTATAAAACAGACAGATCAGCATATATGAATTATTATTTCTACATCTAAATGTTTATAATATAAATATAAACATGACAGATCTACATATATAAATCGAAACCAAAAAAAATTCTAGATCTAGATCTAGTATGTAGAAAGGAAAACTTAACAGATCTACATATATGAATTATTACTTCTACATCTAAATGTTTATAATATAAATATAAATATCACATATCTACATATATAAAATTGGAACAAAATAATATTCTAGATCTAGATCTAGTCTGTAGAACAAAATAATATTCTAAATCTAGAAAGGCAAAGTAAACAGATCTAAAAATATCACAGATCTACACATTTGTAGCAAAAATAAGGAAAAACAAATTTACAACCACAGATCTGAAGAAAATTTCTAGGGAAACTATAGATCGTCACGTTTGCAGCAAGGAAAAAGAAAAAAATTTACAACCACAGATCTGAATAAATTTTTTAGGGAAACTATAGATCGTACGTTTCCAGCAAAGAAAAGGAAAAAAAAAGGCTTACAGAACCACAAAGGAAGATGTGGATCGGCAAGTTTGCAGCACAAAGTAACAAGAAAAGCTGTTGATCTGGACGTTTGGAGGAAAGAAAAGTAAAGAAAACTCTCAAAATTACCGGTAGGGATGCTCAAGATAGCGGGAGGAAGGAGGTGATGGCAGCTTCTAATGGAGAAGAAATCGGTTGCAACACCATACCCCAGAGTTATACTCCGGAGTTACTCCAATTTTTGGAGGTAGGTGGTGGAAGGTGAAAGGATTCACTTTTGAGGGGACAGAACGCAGCTGGAGTCATCATTTCGCCAGTTTAAACCAAATTGCATCCCCCAACCAAACGAAGGAACTGGTCCAAGTTGCAGCCAACAACCTGCTCACATGCATAAATGAGGCTCATATACATCGAACCAAACATGCCCTAAAGCATTAAAGTTGTAAGAAATTGCACAAGAAGAAAAAAGTTTGTAAAAATGAGTGAAAAATAATATAAACGTCCTTAGTAGGAACGTTTTAGCTGAGTCTCTCTCATCAACTTTTTTGAACCTATGATAGAAAAAAAAGGCAAATGTTAAAGGCCACCCCCAAATTACTAAGGGCAACCAACCTACTAAGGGCAACCATCATACACTTATATTTTTTACTAAGGGCAACCTAAAATGATTCATTCTACTAAGGGCTACCCAAAAAAAAACAAAACAAAACAAAACACAAACACAAAACCCAAACCCCACCCCCCCCCCCCCCCCCCCCCCCCCCCGCCTGTTCATTCCCCCCCTCCTCCACTCTCCTCCACGAAATTCCCTCCCCCCTCCTCTGAAAGCCCCCCTTCCCCCCTCCTCCACGAAATTCCCTCCCCCCTCCGACAGCCCCCCTCCTCCACGAAGTCCTCTCCCCCTTTCCGACAGCCCCCCCTTTCCTCCTCCACGAAATTCCCTCCCCCTTCCGAAACGAAACTAGGACTGCAGGCCAAGCCTGCATTCACTGTAGCTTTCTTTTTTTTTGGTAGAATGAGCCATTTAGCTTCTGTCAACATTGGACTGCAGCCTAGGCTGCAGTCCTAAACGAAACTAGGACTGCAGGCCAAACCTGCAGTCACTGTAGCCTCATTTTTTCAAAGTATTAACACTCTAACTTTTGAATTGGTTTTTAGAGTATTAACACTCAGGAAACTTCAGGTAGCAATTGGTTGATACTATATAGTGTTGTCTTTGTCTTCTTATTTCCATCTGTTGGTCACTTAATATTTTCTAGTTGATTATGTTTTTGTTTTATTTCCTGGGGAAAACACAAGGCAAGAAACAACGAAACAATCTATTAGGTGTGCTGCCTCTGTGTTAGTTCTTTACTGCAAGTTCATATTTTGGATTGGTCGGCTACTTTCTTTACACGAATATGTTGGTGGGTTTATAGAAAGAGAGGATAAAAAACCAATGTCAGTCCTCTATATTTACCTGTCATTGCATTGCTGGTCCTTCTTTACATGCTTGCCTTTACTACATCCAAGATCTGTTTGCTTAAATTTAATCTGTCAACATTGGACTGCAGCCTAGGCTGCAGTCCTCAACGAAACTAGGACTGCAGGTCAAGCCTGCAGTCACTGTAGCCTCCTTTTTTTTGATAGAATGAGTCCCCATTTAGCTTCTGTCAACATTGGACTGCAGCCTAGGCTGCAGTCCTCAACGAAACTAGGACTGCAGGCCAAGCCTGCAGTCCTCTTGCATATAAACACTGTTAGATTACCCTAGGTTAAGATTGTAGAAAATATTTGTCATTCTGTATATCTATTTCTACTTTCTAAAAGAGTTCACTTAGATGTTATTTTATACTGTATGATGCTTCACTTCTCTAAATCACTTATGCAAGCTTCTTTTCTTATTCCTAACTTATCTTTTGACTTTAAATTTTGTCATATCCATTTAACAGAACTTGCTTCCGTTTCTTGAGCCCCTCCTGAGAAAATCTAGTAAAGGTCGTCGAAATTATTCTGTTATCATGAGTTTGAGATTCAGTGAGAATTTACAGGTTGGTATTATATACTAAATGCTGCACATAAATGGGTAAATGTATGCATTTGATATAGACTTCCACGAAGTGATGCGGTTTGGGTTAAAACTGGATAAAGAGGAAGAAGACAAAGGATATAGACTTCCACGAAGTGATGCGGTTTGGGGACAACAACAATGGAGGAGGGGACACCAATGGTGGAGGTGGGGACAACAATGGAGGTGGGGATTGAGAGAAGTGGTTTGTGGATTGAGAAAAGAGGAAGAAGACAAAGGAAGAAGACAAAGGAAGAAGATGGTGGCCCTTAGTGTTTTGAAAATGGCAAACTTGTAATTTTTTTAAAATTTTTTAAGTTGGTGGCCCTTAGTAATTTGGGGGTGGCCTTTAACATTTGCCAAAAAAAAAAGACATACGTCCTTACTAAGGACGTATAATGTGATAAAAATACCTTGTTAAGGGCGTTTGTTTGTTTGTTTTTCTCACTGTGTTTCTAAAATGAAAGTAAGAAAAAAGAAAAAGAAAATGCGCTTGTTAAGGATTTTTTTGGGTCAGCTTGTGACCAAAACATCCTTAGTAACGGTTTTTTTTGTTTTTTTGTCAACGGCTATATTTACAACGATTACATTTTTATCAACATATTGAAGTTTATAATGGGTTTTTTCCTCTTACTACCTACTACACTACTATCTCTCTGCACTCTACTCTCCCGAGTCTCTTTCCACCTACAACTAATTAGAAGGTATTCTGAAGCAATTTTATCTTACAAGGTCTTCTTCTCTAACAACCCTCCACAAGCAATCCAAAAGTTCTATTTCTGTAACATCTCTCCATAAGTTAGCCAAAAGCTTTGTAGAAATTATTTGGAAAGAAAAAAAATGTAGAGAGATAAATTTGGTGGAAGAGAAGAATGGTAAATATTTTGTATTTTAAAAGTAGTACATAAATGTGTGCGGTAAAAGAAGCCTCGTGAAATTTTGTGTGGACTGCTTATCAAAGTAGGAAGAGGTTTGCTCTTATAATATTCTTTGTACTCTTAAGTCTAGAATTTTCTCTTATATCTATCTCGGTCTTTTGAATTATTTGGCATTGACAAATAGCAATCATGGTCTTATAGATTTACCAAATGTCTTAATTTTTTGAAATAAATACAATAACCCCCCTATGTTTCATGAGTATTACAAAGACTACTTCTATTCCAAAAAATAATTACATCGCTCACCCCTCTCCTTTATAAAATTTATAAAATATAGGGGTGGCCAGCGTTACAAGTTTTATAGAAAATATAAACTATAGGAGTGCTCCATGTAATTAGTTTCAAAGTAGAGGTGATTTATGTAAAAAGTGTAAAACATAGGAATAGTTAACACAATTTGTCCTAATTTTTTTAACAACTTTCTAGTAACTATATTTGTTAACTAGTTCATAAAACTAGTTTTTAAAACGCTTCAACATAATGTTTTCCCGTGTTCTTAATTTTTTACCATTTGAGATCTCAAAGGAAAATTAGATGTGTCCCTACTTTTCATTTTTTGTTGATAAGATATATAGTTTCTAAAATGGGCTTACACCGAACTCGAGTGACTCTTGCGGTTATCGAGGAGAGGTACTGGCTGGGTGACGGAAGCTATTGGTATCAAGCCACGTGGGCATATTATTCATTCCATTTATAAAAATGGTGGGAGTTGGGAGCAGTGGGCCCAAAATACATGCAATGCAGATTTTTTACCATTTGAGATCTCAAAGGAAAATTAGATGTGTCCCTACTTTTCATTTTTTGTTGATAAGATATATAGTTTCTAAAATGGGCTTACACCGAACTCGAGTGACTCTTGCGGTTATCGAGGAGAGGTACTGGCTGGGTGGCGGAAGCTCAATGTATCAAGCCACGTGGGCATATTATTCATTCCATTTATAAAAATGGTGGGAGTTGGGAGCAGTGGGCCCAAAATACATGCAATGCAGATTTTTTACCATTTGAGATCTCAAAGGAAAATTAGATGTGTCCCTACTTTTCATTTTTTGTTGATAAGATATATAGTTTCTAAAATGGGCTTACACCGAACTCGAGTGACTCTTGCGGTTATCGAGGAGAGGTACTGGCTGGGTGGCGGAAGCTCAATGTATCAAGCCACGTGGGCATATTATTCATTCCATTTATAAAAATGGTGGGAGTTGGGAGCAGTGGGCCCAAAATATATGCAATGCAGCATGCACAAAATTCCGTACGTAACGCCGGATATCTAAATAAAAAGGGGGGGGGGGGGGGGGGGGGGGGGGGGGGGGGGGGGGGGGTTTCCCAAAACTAAAAAAAATAACAACTATTTTTCACTAGTTTTAACTGGCCATAAAGGTTTGGATTGTAATACAACCTTTTTGAAATGATCAGGTTGCATTTGGACGTGCATGTATGAAATCATGAGTTTTGAACTTTATATTTCATAATCCTATAATAACAAGATATCAGTAAAATAAATATTCAAATAAATGTTTGGTGATTTTAAACAAATAGCTTGTAGCCAAAATAATAATAATAATAATAATAATAATAATAATAATAATAATAATAAGTGGAAAGAAGGATCGAATGTGGTTTCATTCATCCTCAATATTGATTTCCACTAGTCAATAGAATTTAGGCCACATTTGGTTCGCGGAAAGGATAGGAAAAGAAATCACTTATTTGCTCTTTTCTTTGACAAATTGCAATTTCTATCCAAAAAAATTTCTGTATTTGGAAAGTTATGAAAAATTGGAAGGAAAAGTTAATCATAAAGTGAGTGAGAGAGATTTTCTTCCTATTTTTCCTTTTCCTTGGGAATTTATTTTATTTCCTGTTCATTTTCTTTAGTATCCAAACACGAAAAATGAATAACTTTTCTGTTCCAAGGTCGTTATTCTGCAAACCAAACGAATGTCCTAGGGAAATTTAGAAAGTTATAGTTGATTTTAAGTTAGGCTGCAACCTAGCCGAGCCAAGATGAGCTTGGCATCTTGCTCAAATTTTTTGAAACGAGCTAGAGGTCACGCTCAAAATTATCAAGCGGAGGTTGAGTTCGAAGAAACAGAGGCCGTGCGTTGGACTTGTTTTGGTTATATTAGCAATAACTTCTTCTCAGGTCGGAGCTTGTTCCTGAGTCAAATTGAGTGCATTCTACATGCATATAGAGAAAAAGGCCACTACGGAATTTGTTAGGGAAATATCAGTTTTTGGCAGTGCTAGACTGTCAAAATTTTGGCATTCATAAAATAAATCCTGACAGTCCTCCAATGAATTAGGAGCTAACACTCGTTTGGTTCACGGATTTAAGGAAGCAAGAAAGGAAAGTTGTTCCTTTTCTTTGTTTGGTAGCCACAAACTTGGGAATCAATTTTCTGACAAGGGAAAAAATTGATGGAAATATGGTTCTACTCAAGACCATTGATTTTCCCTCCTCCATTCCCAAGATTTATTACAAAAGTTTTGACAAAAGTAACCATGTGTCATTGCTCATTTTACCATTAATGTTATTTTTTATAATATTATTTTTATTTTAAAATGTAAGGATATTATTGGAACATTATTATATTTTGCTTTTCTTTCCCAGGTAGTTTCATTGTTTTACCAAACAACTGAAAGAAAATGTAACAGGAATCCTACTTTTCCATTTCCATGAAAAATACAACGGAATTCATTTCTTTTCCGTGAACCAAACGAGGCCTGTAGTGCCTTTATCAATAGCCGCTGCGACTCAAACTCATCCACAAGCCGAGACTAAACAGCAAAATGAGTTTCAGCTGCTGTCAAGGAAGGGCTTACACTCCAAAAATCTGATGTCATGTCAGACACGTATCAAATACAATCGGACAAATGAGTTTCAGTTGCCGTCTAGGACGTGCTTACAGTCCAAATATATAAAACGTGTATTGTGTCAGACGTATCAAATACAATCAGACACAACAAAATATAATAAAACACCAAATTAGATACCGTACCTGTGTCGTGGTGTGCTTGCTGAGTCGTGTCTTATATGTGTCTACGCAATATAAGTTGCTGTCCTCTCTTCAGGAGAACTCTCCTTGGATATGTATGTTACAAGTCATGTTTCATTGTTGCACCTCCATTTCCCCCAACTTACCTTCTACTTATATACTTGGATATGCACTTTTAAAGAGAGCAACTATTCAAGTAAACCTGCATATTTGCTGTTCCAGTTGGTGGCAAGAAGCATAATGAAATTGAAGACAACGAGCAAAATATCTTTTAACCAACTATTATCAAGAAAATTACATCCATGCAGCATCACATATGTAACAAGCGGCACGATTGAACATGTCATTTGTGTGTACTAATTAATGCTACTCTGTCAATGAACTACAACTTCATCACGCTGTTGCAAGAAACAGAAATCCAGCTATTAATCATATGGGCAGCTTGAACTCGCCACTTTCGTCGACGCATTCATTATCAATATCAGGGTCGAGCTCATCGTCATCCCCCAACGACAAACCTGCCAGGTTCACGGCCTCAGAGCCCTCACCTGGGGTCTTGGCCTCCAATATGATCTGCATTATTTCCTCTACGGTCTGAGAAGGTTGGTCGCTCTCTTTGCATCCAAAGTTCGATTTCTCGCCATCCTCGTCCAGCTCTCGAGGCAACTTCTTCAGGAACCACTTGTGCTTCTTTATCTCTGGGATCCTGATCCTCTGCCAAGTATGCCGGAGAGGCGAAGTTTAGTGATGAGGAAGGAAGAAGAGATTTGGGGATGAGGATCTCACCTTGGATGGATCGGCAACAAAGATTTTGGAGAGGAGGTCTCTGCATTCTGCGGATACTCGGACATAATCAGGGATGATATATTGGACAGCCATGATTCTCTGCCAGAAATATGATATTAATTCTTATGGCAAGATTACAGAGAAAGAAGAGAGTTGAGCATTCTAATGCAAACTTACACCAATTGTCTTCCGAAAGTTTCTCGGATCATCTGGATCCTCGAATGGGTATGATCCCACCAACATCACATATAATGTAACACCACACGACCAAACATCTGCAACCTGTAATTCAAGAATCTCACCGTTTAATTGAAGGTTTTTTTTTTAAACGAAATCACAAAAAGGTGAGGCGAGAATTTATCCTGAAAAAGTACCAAGCAGCTAAAAGTTAAAGGAGTCGCTAGGACTAGGGGTAGGCCAAAACGAACATGGACTGAAGGTGTAAATAAGGATATAATTATTTTTTAGTGTTACAGAAGACATAACCCTGAATGAAACAAAAGGATTCAAGAAGACTGACCCCAAAACTTGAGATCAAGGTTTTGTTGCTGTTGTAGTCACAAGTTTTGTGCTTTTTCTCCGAAGGTAGTTAACGAAGTCTATTTACAGCTTCGTCCTAATTTTATCCTGATAAATAAGTGCATATCCCACTTGAAAGTAGTACAAGATTACTGTAGTTCTTTTCACTTTGCTTGAAACATACCATAGCATAAATACAAAATTCATGCATTTCTTAGAAATTCATCAGAAGTTTGAAATAGTAAAGTAAACTTGATGGGAGAAAACTTTGACCTTGCCATCGTACTCCTTCCGTGACAGAACTTCGGGCGCTATATATGCAGGTGTACCTACTGTAGATTTAGGTTGAGAATGCAACAAACCAGACTGTGATCCACAAAGAAAGTGTTCAGCTGAGCTAACGTTAACTCTTATATATAAACAACAGGATCAACTTGACACTAGTACCTTTGAGTAGCCAAAATCACATATCTTAAGACGTGGGGCTGGGCTTCCATCAAGAAGTGTATTCTCCAGTTTTAGATCTCGATGACAAATTTCCTACATAAATAACAAATTATGATCAACCAAGTTTTCTTCGTTCATACCGACGTTAGCACAAATATCGCAAAGATGTACCATTGAATGGCAGTAACTGACTCCGGATAGGAGTTGCTGAAAGAAGAACCTTGCCTGTTCAGAATGAAATTGGCACCAAGCACAGAAAAAGGGGTGTTTAGAAATGGATGACTTGATTGTGTAAGCAGAAGAAAGAGACATATGAATGATGCATAAGTTGGGATTAATGAACATGTATCAAATTTAGATAACCTCATCCTCACTAAATCTTCCAGCAGAACATATCCTCTCAAAAAGCTCACCCCCAGCTGCATACTCCATTACGATAGCTAGGTGGCTTGGTGTCAGCAGGACCTGCAATTAGTCATCTGTTGTCAGAAACAGAAAATATTTTATTTCATCTAATCTAAGTTCCTTTAATGAAAATAGTTAAGGGGTCATTTAAATTCTTCATTTAGGAAATTAAAAAGATACACAAATATTAAAATCAATATGGTAAACAACTTGGATAGAAGTCACACGAAAAGTTGAAAACGCACATTGCTGGCCCTTCACAAGAATGTTTTCATACAAGGCCAATCTTGAACAACTGGGGTAAGGCTTGACATTTATTTTTGAAAGGTTCATGGAAGAAATATAACATGCTAGAACTATAGTTTTCATACTGCTAACTCTGATATGTTTAAAATAAAGAAAGCATGCTTCATAGATGTGGAAACTTGGGACGAGCGAGGGACCAAAAAATTCCCTTACAAAGTGGGTGTAGCTTCATGGTAGAATACCATTTACTCGTTATATACAGAACTTGGTGTTCATTGACAAATCCAAGCAAGGCTGAACACAGTATGAATAGTCATGATGATGATATCAAACCCATAGTTGGAAAAGAACCAGAGCTGCATGAACTTTTCTGAGCAACCATCTGATGGCCATGAAGAAGAAACTGTTTTACTCCCTTCACATAAATGCAAGGAGAAACTGAAACAACCCTAAAATCCCGAAGCAGTGGTTCACATAAATTAAGACCTATGGGTGAATCTCCAATTCAGGACACCCCTAAAACACTGTGTTGCACGATTACAGACACGGATACGCGTAAGGACACAATATGGATACGAAATACCAAGGTTTTCAAACATGTAGAACATAAGTCACCTATATTGCATGAATACGGACTTGGGACACAGATGTACAACATAGCTAAGACATGATTTTCTACAAAAAGCGAAATGGTCCTTCAATAAGCAAATATGTTTCAGCTATGTAAAGTAAAAAATTACTATAGCTTAGTGGATGAGGTAGCAGCACCAAAACCTAGGGTTTTTAGGTGTATTCCTGTCTTTATATTGTACAGTGCCAATAAATATAAGAAAGTCTCATTTGGAGAGGTAGGGTGGATTTTCCCCAAATAAGTTGTTTTTCTCGTCAAAACTAGGGTTAGCAACCATCTCTCTTCTTCCTCCTCCATATCCATGCTACTATCACATTAAAAAAAAACATACGGTGCAGTCAATCTGGCCCATGATAAGGACAGGATACAACATAAATATGGCTACATGGAGACGCCACCGACTTTGTTCAAGTGTAGCTTTGGTGTCTGTGCCATGTCCAAGACATACAATACAGAGACAACATAATCTTTTGAGAATCCGTGCCATATAGATGTATCTGCATGAAATTACAATACACCCTGCAACACTTATCATCAAGCCACCTGGTATGATTTTGGCTAAAGCCTGAGGAGGAAATGAGCACACAGTCCACGAGTGCATGCATCAAACATCTATGGAGGGTGATGTCCGTTTTCAAACATCAGACAATCCACATGAGTGCATGCATCAAACACTTAGCATATGTGATGACTGATGTCCATCTCCAGAAACCATTTTTGAGAAAAGTAAAACGTTAAGAAAGAAAACTGACTACGCTTGATTTCTTCGAGCTTCCAGTCCATACCAAATGACAACATTTATCTTAATGTGTCCCTTTTAGGCAGCATAGTCATCTATATCTATTTGAAAGACTAATTTCTCTTTTGTATTGTGGCCCTTTCAGAATCAATATACATCTCTTGATTAAGATCTCATGTCATGTATATATATATATAACTTACTGTGACGGAAGGTGTTCATATTTATTGGACCAATAAATATGAGAGAGATTGTCAAGTATTAGGCAACAAGAAGGCTCGAGTAATAATGTACTACTGGCTCGAGTAATAATGTACTACTGTTGAAAAGGTGAAAGATCTAGAATGGGATAATCTAATGAGATGGTTACATATTTATACGAGAGTCGTCGTCACTATTACATAATTGATATGGGACTATAGGAGTCCAAAGAAATACTAAGTTTAGACACTAAATCTTAACAACTATTTTAGGGTACAGATTCCCTTCCTATGTGGAGAACGGACAGGGTTGGTGACAAGCTACCATTCGGAGAGAAGAAGGCTCAGGAGTCGAATGCATGGACACGACTGATACGGCCAGGATACGGGAAGAGGGAAACAAATGGATCGGAAATATGCCGAAAATTAGATCGGATTTTTCTGGTCCAGCCAGAACAAGCAGACTAGAAACCTGCGGGAAATCTGATTTGGGCGGGTCCGTTGGTTCAGTAATCAAGTATGGCTCAGATTTGATAAAAAAATAAATAGTAGTGTTTGATTCCAGACTTAGGTCTTGGGATTGTTCTACGTGGTTTTGTTCTCCGGTAACCTTGTACTTGTTCTCAATGTAATCTTATCCTCAATTGTGTAGCTGTGTGATTTGGATTGTCAAATTGGAGTGAGAGGACTAGATAGAGGCAGTGTATTCATTAGAGCATAGTCAATGGTTGTGTAATGAACGCCAAAGTTGGTCATTCATGCCATTAGTCACATCATCTCCCAAAAGGTATGGACCACAGTTCTGTATTATGCTTCTGCACTTGAATCTTGCTACAACTGTTTGTTTTCTTAATCCTCTAGGTGACAAGATTTCCAACAGTATATGTGCATATACAAATGTAGATCTATTATTAGCATTCGATCGAGTATAATTAACACCATAATATGCCTTGATATTTAAATGTCCATGGTACTGATCCATAAGTCCTTTTCTTGGAGATCATTTTGTTGGGATACGCATGTGCGGAAACATGGACCGTACCCAACAAAGAAGACAAACCGCAACTTGCTACCAGGTCAAGCAAAGAACAATATGCAAGATATGTGGTGGCTATGACCATCCGGACAAATCCTAACCTTTATTATCAAAGATGACAATAAATATGTCAACTCTCTTGTCCCAAGAGTTGACCCCTTACACTTCACAAGGAAAAAAAAATGCAATAGAAATAGCAAGAAGAAAACTGCCAACCCCTTAGAAGAACTCAAACCAAATAATAGTTGCTTGTTGACACGACGGTGAGGATCTTGAACCCCGACGGAAAAGACGCCTCTCTCTATCTTGAAGTGGAAAAACCTAATAGTAGTACAACTCTTAGAACGATAGTGGAATTCCCTTAAACCCTAATGAAAGCATAGCTTGAATTTTTTTTTTTTGAAACCGAGAGAGATGCTCAACGAAAAATAAGCAAGCATCAACACTAAAATCACAAAGAAACACAAACCATAACCTGCCACGGGAGCCAAGAAAAGATCAAATGCACGATATGTAGTGGCTATGGCCACTCGGACAAGTCCTAACCTTCTATTTATTAAGATTGCAAATACAAATGTCCCTCAACTCCCTTAACCCAAGAGTCAACCCCTTGTACTTCTTAAGAATAAAATACAAAATTACAATAGAGATGGTAAAAAAAAATCCTAACCCTAGCTAGGACTCGCTCACCTAGCAACAACTGCCCACTGACGATGTAACGATTTCGGTCTGATGGAACGACGATTCTCCAGTAAGAAAACACTTCATCTATCCTAAAGTTCAAGAACTTACGGGAGCACGAATCTTTCGTAGAACTGGTGGAATCTTCCTTGAACCTCTTAAGAGCATACCATAAGAAATCTTAGCCTCCACTTTAAGGTAGCTACGAAATCCTAGGCAGCCCTAACTTAGCCCCTAAGTTAGCAAATCAATTTGGACTGTCCAAAATTTAATAACAAAATCAAGATCTGCACATAATTTGCCCAAATCAAATTCTAGTTTACTCGATATATTAAAAAATTCAGAATACCGGTTATGACTCCTTTTGTCATATTTGACCTCAATCGAGGTTCGACTGCTCTGTCGTCTTCTACTGACGTTCCAGACTTCACATCTTGAATCAGACTCGATTTCCATCAAACTATCCCTCCAGTCTGAAAGATAGTATTGGCTTTCATAGCTCCTCAAGTAGACTTCATGCAAGTCGTCCTACGACAAAGTTCCTGCTCCTTGTCGTCATAAACCCCACATCCTCTGAGATGTTACACATCATCTGTTGTCTCCAGCTGCTCAACCAACAAGTCAATGCCAAAAACAATTCATAGCATATCTCGAACCAGTGTAACCACCACTTTTCTAAAATGAGGATAATTTTGAACTTTTGTAAAATTGATCATTAAATAATAGGATTTAAATCATGTTAATATTTCATTGGTAAATTTAGATTATTTTAATACCATTTAAATTGATGTATTGTGATTATGGTCTTTTGCTAGTGTAACCTTAGAACTACTTAGCCCAGAGACTAACCATGACCATGAAGACCTAACCATGTGATTAGATTAGCTAATTACCACTTTTTAGGCTAAGTTATTTTGGCCATTTGTGACTTTTGAATTAATTTGAATTTTTATTAATTAATAATGTGCTAATTAATATATTAAGCCTTAACCTAGAATTTGTCCTAAACTAGATGTTAGTCACGAGCCTAGATATTACATTAGAAGTTTCTAACTATATGACAAGATTAGTGATATCTAAATATTATGTTTAAGTAGGATATTTAGCTAGAAATCCTAATTTACTTGGGCCTTTCCTAAGAGGGCTTGAATTATGCACGTAGAAGCCTACCCATGACCTAAATATCTACCCAAACCCTAGCCAACCTTGTGGCTGGCCACACTACCCCCTCCCCCTATATAAACATCACATTAATGAATCTTACCTCTTTTCATTACATCCTCAAACCCTAATTTGAGTTCTTCCCCAAAATTATCCCCTTTCTCCAAATCAACTCTAAATTGAGTCTAATCTTTTGCAATACACTTCCCTAGTGTAGAGAAGGTCAATAGAGGCTAGCTAGCAAGAATTGAAGGCTTTTGGGACCATAGCAATTGGTGTGGGATCTCTTCTAGGTAAATTTTATTGAAATTCCAACTCTCAATATGTAATGGCCTCTAAACCTATTTGTTTTCTGATTTCTTTCCATAGATGCATTTATTTAGGGTCCCCCTAGCTGTAGACCAAGTTTGGGTTCAAATCGAATCCATTTGATACGCGTATCGGAGTATTGTATAAAGTGTTTGGTGAAATACCACTTAGGAATTTATTTTACAGTTTTTCCAAAACTAATTTCACAAATTTGTAGCTCTTTATGTGTGGTTTGATAAACCCTAGGACTCAGCTGGTTTGGACACGTTTTTCGTGTCCAAAACTGGACACGGGATGCTCGCAGACACTGTGGACACATGCCCTGCTACCCGACACCTAGTTCTCACTGCACAGGACACGTGGACACGTGTAAATTGACACAAAGGTCGGGGACACAACTGACATTGTGTCCCCCAAGTTTCAGTTGATGTGGTGTCGTGTCGGACATGTTCCCGTGTCTGCACTGGTTCATCAAAACACGCACACATGCACACAAGTGGTTCTGATACGGCCTTCGTATCGAGACACGACGACACTTGGACACGTCTCAGGCACCTAGACACGTAGACCTATGACTCACCTAACTCTGGACACGAACACGAGACACGAAGTGGTGTGTGTCGTGTCCTAGAGGGATCGACACACCAGCACGAGACAGTGCACGGCACTGTCTCTGATACTTGGATTTAGACACATGTTTGGACACTTCTTTGACACAGTTGGACACGAGTGACACCCCCTTGCTGACATCATGTGTGGACACTCTCCCCTCTTCATATTCCCAGTTTACACTTGTTTGTTTGGGTTTTCGAATTGGGTTGTTAGTTGACCTGGGTTTGTACAGTTTACTGTACTAAGTTTGTGTCCAGTTTGGGGGTTTGCCACTTCCTGAGTTTAGGTTTAGTTGATATGTGTTATATAGGTTGTTGATAATTTAGTTATGTCTTTATATATATGTTTAGGTTTGTATGTTATTAGTTGGTTATATATATAGATATATATGCATGCCTTGTTGCATATATTGTTCCCAGGTTTGAGTTATGTTGAGATGTTTAGTTTGTGTCCAGATTTTTGGAGTGTAGACTGAGTGGGTTTTGGTCCCAGTTTGGTTGTGTGAGTATATCTTCATATATGAATGTATGTATATGCTAGCCTAGGTTTATATATATATGTTATTTCTTATGATGTTGGTTGTACATTTAACCCTTACATGTTACCCTTGCTTAACCCCCTCACATGTTAACTGTCCACACTCCTCACATGTTTACCTATACACTAACACACACCCTTGACTGAACACTGTGTTTACACTAATCTGTACACATTGTACACACACATGTAATATTTTACCCCATTCCTTTATATATATATATATATATATATATATATATATATATAAAAGATGACGGAAGCGGAAGCGAACCCTAGCTCTGCTAGGGCATCACCAATTCGAAGCGAGGAGGCGGCCAACCGACCTCCGGACCGGGAGAAAGGCAAGGGGGTGGCGGCGGCGGCCGGCGGCGACCGGCTGGAGGCGGACGGCGGCGACCGGCCGCCGGAAAAACTGCACGCGGCTGCTGCTCATGCGCGGGCGCCCGCTGGCGGTCAGAGGGGAGGCCGGGGGGGCCTGGCGAACACCCCCCGGGGGCGGGCGGTTGCCGGCGACCCTCCCCAGGTGGGGGGGGGGGGGGGTGGCCGGGGAGGGCTGCGGACGGCGACGACGCCACCGAGCATGGGTTCGGTAGGTGGCTCGACGGCGGTGGCTCCGGGGGGTTCCTCTATGGTGTTTACCGCCCAAAGGGCACCGACTGGATCGGAGGATGGTCAGAGTGATGAGGGGGCTTGGACCACGGTTCAAAATCGGAGGGTAAGGCGAGGAGGTGGGCAACGATCGCAAATCTCTGAGACTAGGAGGGGCTCAGCTTCTACGCAGGGATCGGACAGGAGGTCAGGGATAGCCAGGAGAACAGGACCAACGGTGGGCCAGGCGCACACAGGGGCACGGGAGGGACTCGCCAGGACTACGTGGAGGCCTCGAGCGACGGAGTCAGCAGAGGCGGCTGGCCCAGTTATCGAGGGGAGAGGGACTGCTACGAACGTGAGTGCCCGGCCGGCCCCGACGATCCTGCCTCGAAGTTCGGGCCGGCGGCCTGTATCCTGGGCAGCTGCGTGCAAGGTGGGGGTTGCAAAGACTCCGGCATCGATGGAGTATGTTGCGCCTATAGCGGTTGGGGGTGAGCTCTGCGCCGACTTTCCGGCTGAGGAAGTGGCGAAGGTGACGGCATTCTGGAAGAATACTTTAGTGCTATATGTGTTGGGTAGCAAGCCCTTCTACGGGCAGATCCGAGATTATGCGGATAGAGTCTGGCGGCCGAAGGGTAGCATGGAATTCTTCTCCAAGGAGAACGGCTTCTACTTCGTTAAATTTGGGATGGCAGAAGATGTGGCTCGGATCCTCCAGGGAGGGCCATGGACGTTTGATGGTCGCCTCATCATACTGAAGCAATGGTCCCCTGACTTGAGATGCGAGAAGGAGGTGCTGAATGCGGTGCCTGTGTGGGTTCGGTTTCCTGAATTCCCGGTTCGCTTCTGGAGTGTCCCCCTTCTTATGAGACTTGCCAGCCTCATTGGCAAGCCGATTAAGGCGGACGATGCCACCGCCTTCAGGACCAGATTGATGTATGCTCGGGTATTTGTGGAGATTGACGCCAGGTCGGACCTGCCAGAGCAGTTGAAGTACCGGACACCTACTGGCCAGATCCTTATGCAGAAGGTGGAGTATGAGTGGGTTCCCCCCAGATGTCCGGCGTGTGTCTGCTTTGGGCATCTCCCGAGTGCTTGTAGGCGTGAAGGAGCTTCTGAGGTGATGACGGAGGAGGCAGTGCAGGAGACAGGTGGTGTAGTTAATACCCCTGTAGTTGACCAGGCGGGCTTGATGGAGGATGAGATGGAGGCAGACCCTTCCCCCGTCTTTGGGAAAAACGAGGGGTCTCCGACGGAGATCTTTGCCGGAGCGATGGTTGAGTATACGGGGACGAGGACTATGACCACCAGGAGTATGGGACAGGAGGACAGGCGAAAAGGAGAGGATAACACCTTAGCACTTCAGGTATACAGTCGGAAGCGCCAGGCTACGGAGTCGCATAGTGAGGACAGCGGACAAGGTGGGGCGGAGAGAGTGTGGAAGGTCAACCCTAAATGGGTAGCGGACCTAGCTCAGCCTCCCCAACAGGGGGACCCGCAATGGGTAGCGGTCCGTGCTCAGCCTCTTCTTCAGGGGGATAGAGATGAGGAGTCCAGAGATATGGAGGTTGCACTCTCCCCGGGTGCACCTTCGGAGGATGTTCAGGAAACCCCACCCGCGAAATAGATGTCGGCCCTTGCCTGGAATGTCCGGGGGGGTGTTCTCTGGGGAGATGGAGGGAGATTAGTGAGGTGCTGAGGAAGGAGAAGTGTGAAATCTCGATCTTACTAGAGACTAAGATCAGGGGGGCGAAAACCCTGTCTCGTAGAACTCCTACGGACTGGGTCCAGCTCCACAACCTTGGTCTCTGTGATATGGCGAGAATCTGGGTTAGATGGAATGGAGCTAGTTGGGAGGGGGAGGAGGTTTTCATGACTGACCAGCTGGTGGCTATCTCCTTCGCCAACAAGGGTAGGTTCCGATTCTTACTTGGTGCTGTCTATGGGCACAATGACAGGAGGCTGCGGGAGGCCTTGTGGCAGGACATCATTAGGCTGAGTACATTGGCGGTGCATCGTCATCTCCCACTGCTTATTATGGGAGACTTCAATGCCACGCTATACAGGGGGAAGAAGCTGGGGGGGCGGCCGGTGCCGGACCAGATTCTATCAGACTTTCAGTCCTGTCTTCTCCAGTCCGGGCTCAGGGATCTGGAGAGGGTGGGGCACATATGGACGTGGCACAACAAGGCGGTGGTTAGCAGGGTGGCATGCCAGCTTGATCGTGCTTTGGGGAACAGTGATTGGTTCCGCCTATTCCCCTCTGCTGTGGCTGAGGGACTTCCTGCGGGGACCAATGACCATTCGCCGATCCTGGTGCGCTTCGTGGAGAGACCCAGATGGAGAGCCCGTCCGTTCCGGTATGACAACAGTTGGTTCCTATCCTCTGGCTATGAGGAGACTGTGGCGGGGGGTCTTTGTCAGGATGTGGTCGGCACTGCCCAGTTCTGTATGGTTCACAGGCTGAAGAAGACCAAACGCGCCATCAGAGACTGGGTGAGGGCTCTCCCCTGGACCTCCTTACAGGAGAAGGAGGCGGAGCTGAGAGACCTGCAGTCAGACCTTCAGGGAGACATGATGAGCGGTGAGATGGCAGCTAGAGAGAAGAAGTTGGCTGCAGAGGTCAACACCTTGCGACTCCAGCAGGAGATTAGTGCGGCCCAACGGGCCAAATGCTCCTGGCTCAAGGATGGGGACCGTTGCACCAAATTCTTCTATGATGTCATTCGGGCTCGCCAGCACCGGAACTGCATCCAGAGACTTCTTGGCAGTGATGGGAGTCTTGTGACCGATTAGGTTGCTATCCAGGAGGAGACTGTCCGGTTCTACTCTGAGCTCTATCATCAGACGGACTATCCCACGGTATTCCCGCAGCTGACTACGAAGACGTTGATTACTGAGTATGGCAACAGTCTTCTTATGGCTCCTATCCAGATGGCGGAGGTGGAGGCGATTGTGATGCAGGCTGATGCTTCCAAGTCCCCTGGGCCGGACGGTTTCTCCAACGGCTTCTACAAGCGTCATTGGGGTGCCCTCAAGACCCAGGTTCTAGCGGCTGTTCAGGAGTTCTTTGAGACGGACAAGCTCCTGAAGGAGCTGAACTACACCTTCCTGACGCTGGTGCCCAAGAAGGAGGGGGCGACTTCTCTTGCTGACTTCCGACCGATTGCTTGCTGTAATTATTTGTATAAAATAATTACTCACCTTATGTGCAGGAGGATGGAGGACGCTATGCAGGGCCTGGTTTCTTGGAATCAGGCGGCATTCATCAAGGGGCGGTCTATTGCTGAGCATAGCCTGCTGGCTCATGAGATGATTCGGGAGTTCCACAAGCCAGGAGGGATGAAAGCGTGTGTGAAGCTCGACCTGAGGAAAGCCTACGACACCGTCAACAGGGACTTCCTCTGTCATTTGATGGGTGCGATGGACTTCTCCGAGACATGGGTGGACAGAGTCAGAGAGTGCATCACCTCCCCTACATTCTCGGTTCTCATTCAGGGTATACCATACGGGTTCTTCGGCAGCAGCAGGGGGCTTCGGCAGGGGGACCCGCTTTCCCCCTATCTATTCACCCTCGTGATGGAGTATTTTACCTGTCTGATGGACATCGCGGTGCATCGGGAGAGGATTGTACCGATATACAGCAGGGTCTCACCGGTGGTCTCACATCTCATATATGCGGATGATCTATTGGTATTGATGAGGCCTTC
Organism: Iris pallida; assembly: GCA_029216955.1. NCBI lineage: Eukaryota > Viridiplantae > Streptophyta > Magnoliopsida > Asparagales > Iridaceae > Iris > Iris pallida. The sequence continues at coordinate 3,253,597 of JANAVB010011999.1, read as the reverse complement.
CATGCGAGGGATGAGGGAGCTTACGGTGGTGATGGAGGAGTTCGGTCAGTTATCGGGTCTTCGGTTGAACAGGGACAAGAGCAAAGTTTACTTCAACAACTCTTGCACTTTGAAGGAGGAACGGGCCCTGGAGCTTGGGGTGGAAAAGGGTGACCTCCCGGTGAAATATCTGGGGGTGCCCCTATCTATCAACTATGCGAAGGACCGAGAATGTCAGAGTCTGGTGGACTTTGCGCAGAGGAGGGTAGAGGGCTGGCAGGCGGCTGGCCTATCTTTTGGAGGGCGTATTGAGCTGGTACGATCGGTTATATCTGCTATTGCTTTGTTTTGGCTCCAATCTATTATGGTTCCTTTGGCTACTATCAGAAAGATTGAGGGCATATGTGCCAAGTTCATATGGCATGGGGGGATTCATGCCATCTCTTGGGAGCAGCTCTGTCGTCCTAGGAAGGAGGGAGGTGTGGGTCTGCGTTCTCTAGTATCTGTCAGGGAGGCGGCGGGGATCAAGCTGGCATGGAGGTTCCTTCAGGGCGGTTCTCTTTGGTCGGCTTGGATGTCTAGTCGGTATCTCCGGGGTAGGAACTTCTGGGTATGTGAAATAGACAACAACTTCTCTGTGTCTTTCAAGCATATCCTGAGGAACCGACCTGTACTTCGGAAGGCTATTCGGAGGAAGATGAGGGAGGGAGGGGAGACGGACCTATGGCTTGATCCGTGGATTGCAGGTCGGTCTCTTCTGGAGATTCTGGGTCCCCAGACGGACGGTGTGGCGTACAGAGGTCTGACTTGTAGGCACATCATCAGGGGTGGGGTCTGGAGGCCAGAGGAGTATCGTTTCACTGCTCAGTTAGGAGGGGAGATCAGGCAGGTGCAGATCACTCCTGCTGCTCTGTCTGACGTCTGGGTCTGGGCCCCTCCCGGCTACACGGAGGGTACTGGGGAGTTCCGATTTAGCAGCTGCTACGATCTTGTTCGCCCCCACTCCGATGAGATCGAGGAGTACGACTTTATCTGGGGGAAGGGCCTTGCCAGAAAGATGCAACTGTCTGCATATAAACTGGTACTGGGCCGTTTGCTTACTAGGGACAGACTGCTTCGGTTCGGGGTCCCAGTTCCTGACCCTAAGTGTGTTTTGTGTGAGACAGAGAATGAATCAATTGGGCATTTGTTCTTTCAGTGCCATGTGACGTGGAGCATCTGGGCAGAGCAGAGCCGGAGATACTTGGGAGGGGTTGGTAGGGAGCGTGACTTCAGAGAAATCCTTAAGTGGATTGGAGATTGCAGGGGCCAGGAGCAGAGCTGGGCCAGACGTGCAAGATTGAGGCTTGCTACATCAGTTTGGCATGTCTGGAGGGAGAGGAACCGGCGCATTTATGAGGGACTGTCCACCCCACCGGTGGGCATCCTTCATAACATTGAGTCGGATGTACTAGTAATGTCCCCCTGAGTTGGGACTGTATTTCTATACTGTAACCTTATTGCGATGATAGTGGAATAAAATTTACCCTTATATATATATATATATATATATATATATATATATATATATATATATATAAATAAAAAATATATATATATATATATATATAAATAAAAATATATATATATATATATAAATAAAAATATATATATATATATATATATATATATATATATATATATATATATATATATATATATATATATATATATATGTATGTATGTTATGTTGTAAGTATATATGTAAGTATAACTTGTGTACTAATATATATAGGTTATATATGTATGCTAAGTTACCTAGTGGGTCTCTATGTATATGTGGTATATGGTATATACCTATAGGCTATGTTAGACTAGGCTATGTATTATCTTGATATCCTAAGGTAACTTAGTATTGTGAGGAAACATATAGAATGACCTAAAAATTGACCCTATAGGCCTAACATGACATATAGACTAGTGTTGACCAAACCCTAGACTAGTTGACCTAGTTTGACTAGATTGTTGACCAGAGTTGACCAAGAGTTGACTTTGACCTATAACTGCTTAGAATCATGTAGAATGCATTGTTAACTTCAAATACTACATTCTTGAATACATTGTAACCTGTGTTGCTCTAAATAGGTCTCAGTTACTCCAGTTCGGATATCTATTCTCATTAGTCATTCAGGATATCAGGCGAGTACATGCTCTGATCATTTTCATACTTGTTAGAACTTATATTCCTGCTTTAGATAAATTACTTGATGCTATCACGTTGTTATCACAGACCAGTACCCTATGGATCTTGTCGTACGATGTTATCTCCCTCGGGTTCATCAAATACATCTTGTCATGTGCTTTTCAAGAACATCTTGTATTTCTTGTACACCCATATTCATGTATGCTCTTGTGCAATCTTGTACTCTCATGATCACATGAGCCTCAAGGATAAAAACCTTTTGTACATGTAACGTAACTTGACTGGATCCTTGTGTATTGATTGGGGAGGGTGAGTAGAAAATGGTTATATAATCAAATTCCATCTTGTATAATCTTGTGAATGTCCATTATGCCCTCACGTATAATGGAGACCCATTTTTTTGTATGTCCCAGACTGTTTACATAACCATCTTGTGCTCTAATCACTTATATTTACTTACAGTTCTTATTTCATATACAAACTCTTCTTGTACTCAGATTTGTCTATTTACACTGTTCTTGTGCATGTCTTACAATTTTCATTATAGTTTACTCTACTGTTTGTTTTATATATTCTGCTATGATATGATCATGTTTCAGTGTTGTGTATTCGCTCCTGTCCTGACTGGACCTGTTGAAAATATTACAGATACCGAGGATTTCTGCACAACCTACTATGGAGCCCATCTAGACGATATTTGTGAGTTGGACCCACAGGAGAATCCAGCTTTAGCTGAGGACATCATCCCTATTGCCTAGGTTAGATAGCTAGGCTGCTTATCTTATTTTGTTGTTCTTTGATTGTATTATGTGGATGTTGAGATGTTAGTATCGTTTAGACACTTGGACTTATTTCCTTCTGTTTGTATTTCTCTTTTGAGATTTTATATCTATCTTATCGTGCTATTTCCATCTTAGAATTGTGATTGAGTTGTACCTTCTGTATTGTCCTCCATTTGGAGAGTATATCTTGTACATGTACATTTATACTGTGTTAGATGTATGTGACCTAGGACAGCGTTCTACCGCCGACACTGCGGCGTAGGCTGGACGTACCCACGTTCTCGTATCCCTACACTGGATGCGGGTCGTGACACAGTGGGATCATTCTCAGATCAATAACTCGACCAAGTCTGAAGTCCCTGACCACCAGCCTCATTGCCAGTTTAGGTTGCATGCTCATGATTTATGTCTTCAACCAAAACATGTTTTTCTTTTGAATAGTTTTCTCACACTTGGTTGTGTCGTCCAAGTGAACAGTGTGGTTCCCGTAAGATTCAGACTCTTGAACCTGTCCACCATCACATTCGCCATGAAATTTCTCTCGTACATTCGCATCCTCAAGCAGAGTATGTCCACACATGATGCACACTGTTGATGATCTACAACTCACTCCGAAATGTGCAAATAAGGATAAATGTGTCGTCTCTTGTGTCAGTTGCATCACATGATCTTCTTTCCAACTTTGAACTACTAAAATCGTCGTTGCTCAAATAAGCTTAGGTACCCCTCCTTGCATCGAACTTGTATCCATATAGCAACTTCCACCTAGAGCCTGAGCAACTATCAAGGAACCGATAGTTTGATCCTCATAACCGACACAACTCTATTTATCAATACCTCCCGACGAACCAAATATTCCATTTTCCTCAAGTTTCTTGAAGTCATTTTCCAAACAAGTGTTCATCAATCACAAACACCTGCCAAACACCTATCGAGCCCTCGCTCGATGCCTGCACACCTGCCAAACACCTATCGAGCCCTCGCTCGATGCCTGCAACTCCCATGTACACCTTAGCGGCTTGATCATGTACATGTCACAGCACATAACCCCTCGATCCAGTAATTTGGAACCTTTCGTAAGGGTCCAATGCTTGTCCATGAACATGCAACAACCATCATCGTCCAACCTCCTGACCAACACCAGGTTGATACGCAAAATCGGTATGTGTTGGACTCCCTTGTGGACAAGATTCTTCCCCAGCTTCGTCAACAAGTACATATCCCGATGCCCACAACTGCGTTGTCCTCTTGTGGTCCATCTTCACTCGTCCGAACTCGTGACTCTAGTATGTTAGAAAGACCTCCCTCTATGCATAAACATGATAAAATGCTCCATTGTCCATGACCCAATCGTGGTCACGACACTCACTACTGTTGGTCCATTAGTCATGGTCGGACTAATTTTGATAATCGTCTAAACTCGGACTCGATATAAGGGCTACTCGAACGGACTACGACAACCAGTGCTGCCACCATTCAAGATTTGCTCAGTCATCGCGTCTGTATTTCTTTTCCATTTTCAAATGTATTTTTATTTTATTGAGTCTAGGAAAAATGTAAACCCCGTCGTACTGACGAATAGGCTTGACCAAAAATATTTTTTCAAACTAACCAATTTTATTTACAAATAAACTTGTTTTTAAAACAATCCCGAACCTATATTTGAAAAACAGTTCAGAAAGCCCAAAACCCATTTCAAATTAGTTTCTGACCCGAGAACAAAACACCAGGGTTCGGCCCGAACTCTGGGACCTGAAGTAGTAAACCATATAAACCTATTCTTCCTGCAGACTTGACTGCAACGGTCGAATTTTCGAACGTTTGGCATCCGAATTCGACCAGAACTCGGTTTTCAGAAATCCTATAAATAGAGAAGAGTTTTTCATTCCAATTTACTCATTCACTTTCTATCTTCTTTTCTATAAGCTTTCTCAGCTATTCAAAGCTCTCATTTTCAAATTCCAAGCATATTTTACAACCTCTAGTCTACTTGTCAGTACGGTACGGTCTAGAAGTTTTAGAGAGTTGTAATCAGAGGCTTAATCAAGAAGTTCACACTTCACAATTGAAGTCGGTCGAACAATTCGGATTAAAGTTCGGTATTGTAAGAAGTCGACAAGCACTTCGAATAAAAACTTGTGTTTCTAATAGTGAATTTCAACTCAGAGCAAGAGTCCTCCGGCCTGGATTAGTCCTCACAAGAGGAAGACTAGGACATATCGCTGTATTTGTGTTTGCTCTGTCTTTCTTATTTCCTGCTTTTATATAACTGTAACATAGCCACTGCGATATGATATTAATATAGTAGTGATTTTGTTTTAATTATTAATACTCCGCTGCACACTCTATTCAACTCCTCCCTCTAGAGTATATATTGCTTAGTATATCGGTCCGACAATTGGCATCAGAGCGGGTTAATTGACAAATATATATTTACTAGTTAACCGCTTCTATCAATTACTTGCATATACTCTCTAGAGACACCATCACATGGCTAATACACATGAAGGGCAATCCACCAACAGACCTCCACTGTTTGATGGAACCAACTACACATACTAGAAAACACGAATGAGCTTCTACTTGAAGTCATTAGATTTTGACCTTTGGTCAATTGTTATTGATGGTTACAAAAAGCCAACACGTATAGTTATTGATGGTGCACTTATTGATAAACCACACGACAAGTACACTGATAATGAAAAGAAACAAGCTAGTCTTGACGCTCGTACTATTAACGTGCTGTTTTATGCAGTAGACATGATTGAATTTAACAGAGTGTCCACTTGCACAACATTTCACGAAGTATGGAAGCTTTGGAGGTGACTCACGAAGACACGACTCAAGTCAAAGAATTAAATATCGGTAGATTGACTCAGGAATACGAGGCATTCAAGATGAAACCAACTGAGAAGATTACTCAGATCTTCACCCGTTTCCTTGACATCGTAAATCCGTTGTCTTCCCTCAGCAAGGAGTACAACAATCATGAGAAGATTCGCAAAGTACTGCAGGGTCTCACAAAAAACTGGAACCCCAAGGCTACAACAACCATTGAAGGAAATGATCTCACAACAATGTCGCTTGATAATGGGAAAGCTGATGACTCACGAGCTGGACTTGCAAGATTCTGAAGAATCAGCACCCAAGGAGAAATCAATTGCTTTCAAGACGCAACACAAGAGAATATTATAGAGGAGTCTGAAGACGGTAACTCAGATGGTGAAGAACAAACTCTCTTGGTAAGAAATTTCAAAAAGTTTCGGAAGTTCAATCGTCGAAGCAAGAACCTCCACAACAACAACAATGACGACGAAGAGCAAATATGTTACGGGTGCAAAAAGAAAGGACACATCAAGAAAAACTGTCCGACAACATCATCGACCAAGAAGGGTAACAAATATGAAAAGAGTTGCACGAAGAAATCGACGTCCAGAAACTATGCAAATATGAGCATATGGCACGAAAGTGAAGCCAACGACTCAGAAGACGACAGCTCTCAAGACACTGCAAATGTGTGGCTAATGGCGTTCAATCAGGTAACTACTAATCCTCTATATGATGATTTTACTTTTGATGAGCTAGATGATGTCTTTAGTGACCTCTTAGAAGATCATAGAAAATTGCTAGGCAAATACAAGACTTCTAAGAAGGTACTCGAGGAACACAAACTTGAGATAGAAAGACTGACCCTATTACTAGAAAATGTTAGAGAGAGTCAACCCTCTTGTGAGACTAGTGAGTTAGCTTCTATCAAATTACAATTACACGAAGCATTACGCACTCTTGAGAAAAAAGATAAGACCATGACTCAGCTGTAAGAAGATTATCAAATCGAGAAGAAAAAGAGTATCAATGCGCTAATTAGGAATGATGCCCTAACAGTTGATTATAATAGATTGTTTGACACTACCAAAAGGTTAGAAATTAGGCTAGGAAAACAGCCGATATAGACTGCTTCCTCTCCTAACACGTGTCACTTACCCAAAAGGAACAGTGTTCAACCAAAGACTATCAAACCTAAAAGGTATGACACTCCTAGACATAGTTCTTCAAAACATGCTTTTTATTATAAGTATCCTCTAAAAGCTCCTTGGACTACCAAACAAGTACACAAGACCAACACTTCACCTAATACTCATGCACATACTAGATGTCACTCTTGTGGCACCCCTGGTCATATCTCTTATGCATATAGAGTTAGAAGGTTAGTAAATTTGAATATTTGTACTTGGGTACCAAAAACTAACGTGTTAGGACCCTATAAAAGGGTACCAAAAGTTTCATCTACAAATTGTTTTGTAGGTGGAACATCTAACCCCATTCTAAAACAAGTGGATCCTCGACAGCGGTTGCTCACGGCACATGATCGATGCATCTTTGTTTGCAACATTGTCGAAGAAAAAAGAATGATACGTCTCCTTCGGAAACAACTTGAAAGGGTACATTATAGGTATTGGTAACATTGGTAAGGCTTCCTATCCCGTTATTAAAGATGTACGTCTTATAACAGAATTAAAGCATAACCTACTCAGCATAAGCTATTTAGCTGACCATGGTTATGGTATTAATTTTGTTAAAGACAAATGTACTGTAATTGATAGCTCAACTGGTAATACTATTTTTGAAGGAATTAGGGAAGATAATATCTATTTTTCTATCTTTTGGAGGATATTAACACTGTAAGTAGATGTCAATACACCAAAAATGATGAGAGTCAACTGTGGCACATGAGGCTAGGACATGCAAAGATGGACACAATTGCGAGATTATCCACAAAGAAATTGGTACGAGACTTACCAGAGATCGCCTTCAAGAAAGACATGGTATGTAGTAACTGTGAAAAAAACAAAGCTACAAAATCAACTTTTAAGTCGATCAATGTCGACCTCTATAATTATTACATATGGATCTGTTTGGACCAAGTAGAATTGCTAGTCTAAATGGCAAGCTATATATCTATGTAATTGTAGATGATTACTCTAGATACACGTGAGTATATTTCCTTGTTCATAAGAATGACGTACTTTCAAAATTTGTCACATTTTGTAAAAAGGTACAAAATGAGAAAGGCTTTATGATCACTTGCATTCGAAGCGATCATGGTGGTGAATTCGAGAATGCTGACTTTGAGCAATTTTGTGACCTATATGGATATTTGCATGAATTTTCTTGTCCCAGAACTCCGCAACAAAATAGCGTTGTGGAATGTAAGAACAAAACTCTTAGCAAAATGGCTAGAGTTATGTTAAACCAGTTTAGCCTACCTAAATATTTTTGGGTTGGAGCTGTCAATACAGCATGCTATGTTCTGAATAGGGCTCTGATTCGACCTAAATCGAAGAACACTCCCTATGAACTATGGTTTAATAGAACCCCCTCTGTTTCTTATTTTAAGATTTTTGGTTGCAAATATTTTATTTTGAATACAAAAGATAATTTGGACAAATTTGACTCGAAAGCCGATGAAGGTATTTTTCTAGGTTATGCGGCTAAGTGCAAAGGTTACCGAGTCTTCAACAAAAAATCAATGCCAATTGAAGAATCAATTAACGTAACCTTCGATGAGTTAAACAGTCAGACGAACAACGATAGTGACGATAAGGACCACGGTACACCAAGCAAAACACCTACCGAAGCGGAACCAGAATAAGCTACTTGAAGAGTCTGCCAAAGAAGATAAAGTTCATCGCTGACCGCCCGAAGGACTTCGTAATATGTGAGATTACAAAAGGTGTAAATACTCGTTCTCTACTAGAGATATAACTTTTAGTGTAGCATTTATTTCACAACTAGAGCCTAAGAACATAGAAGCTTTTAGTGATAATTATTGGTTACATGTTATGCAAGAGAAATTGAACCAATTTGAACGGAATCAAGTTTGGGAACTTGTTTCCAAGCCCATTGATCATCCGGTAATTGGCACCCGATGAGTATTCCGAAATAAACTAAATGTGAATGATTTAGTTACATGTAACAAGGCTCGACTCATAGCTCAAGGATACAACCAAGAGGAATGTATCGACTATGATGAAACATATGCCCCAGTTGCGCGTTTAGAATCCATCCGCATGTTATGTGCTTTTGCTTGTTTTCATAATTTCAAACTGTTTCAAATGGATGTTAAAAGTGTTTTTTTAAATAGTTTTATAAAAGAAGAAGTTTATATTGCTCAACCTCCTAGTTTTACTGATTTCAAAAATTTTGAATATTTTTCAAGTTGAAAAAAGCCTTATACGGACTGAAACAAGCCCCTCGTGCTCGGTATGACCGCCTAAGCTCTTTTCTACTTGAAAAATATTTTTTAAAAGGCAAGGTTGATACAACACTTTTCATAAAATCTTTGCATAATAATATTTTATAAGTACAAATATATGTTGACATTATTTTCAGTTTTACTGATGAATCTCTCTGTCAAAATTTTTTCAAGTGTATGCAGAGTGAGTTTGAGATGAGCGTGATGGGGGAGTTGAAGTTCTTCTTTGGATTGCAAATCAAGCAAACCACAAATGGGACGTTCATCAACCAAGCCAAGTACACAAAGGATCTACTAAAGAAGTTCGATCTAGAGTCAGCCAAACCTCTTGGAACTCTGATGGCAACTTCAACTAAGCTTGACGTAGATGAACAAGGCAAACCAATCGACACACGTAAGTATCGAGGTATGATCGGTAATTTATTGTATCTAACTACTAGTCGCCCTGATATAATGTTTGCTTATGTGCACGATTCCAAGCTAACCCTAGAAGACTACAACTTGCAATATTCACATATTCTCATATTCTGTGACAACGCTAGCACGATCAATTTTACTAAGAATTATGTATGTCATCTACGCACCAAGCATATTGAGATACGACATCACTTTCTTAGAGATCATCAATTAAATGGAGACATTAATTTAGAATATATTAACACAGAACATCAACTAGCCGATATCTTTACTAAACCTTTGGCAGAAGATAGGTTCAACTATTTACATCGAGAATTAGGAATTTTAGATATCAATAATATTAATTAACTTTATTTATTGAATTAATCCCAATACGTAACGATTGTTCTAGAGACAAGCCTACAAAGGATCTGTCTGTCACCAAGACGATAAAAGCTTAAGCGAAACGAAACTTAAGCATCCCTTGTGGATCTTCGCTAGCTGGGACAATATCCCTACAACTAATCTGAGACGATCAATGCGTAACGAAAATTAATTTGTTAAATAATTTTAATTATATTAACTGAAATTTAAAATTAATAATTTTTGAATTAAAAAGTTGAAAGGAATTGATAAATTTGTAAAAGTAAACATTGTTTCAGTTACAAACTAGCCAAAACAGAGTTCAGGCCGAACTCGGACCAAACTCTGTTGATTAAGTTGCAGCAGACCAAGTGGGCCCCACTTCCCCTATTTATCATCTTCTTCCATCTTCTCTCCTCTTCCACGAACAGCAACGAACAAACCCACAAAAATTCTAACACTAATTCAATTTTATCTCCCAATCTACTTGGTATTTCGACTCCAAACTTCGAATTCGGGATCTCGGATTCGTTCTCCACAACATACTCAATTTCTGGAAGATATAATCCCTATTTTTCTTCCATCCTCAATTTCAATTTTTAGATACTTTACTTTCCAATGGCCCCTAAGCTCTTTAGGAAGAAAATGAAGAGTGATGAAGGATCCTCATCCTCTCAACACCTTTCCCTTTTCTCTCCGGTCCAATCTGACGATCGTTCATTTTGCGGATTCTCATTTGCGTCGTTAGACTAATCCATAGAGTGGTTTAGTGATTTTTATGACCGCACCATTTGTGCCGGAGTCCCGATTAATTTCAATATCTTTTTGGACCATCTCGGAGCTTTTCAGCTTCTACAACTTAATGACTTAGTACCAACATCTTTTCCTGTCACTCTTAATGCTATTAGGTTATTTTATTGCAACATGATTTTTGACTCTGGAGTTATCTCTTCCCGTGTCGGGGGAATAGATATTAAATTTGACGCAGAAGACTTAGCAGCGATCATTCGAGTTCCCAACGAAGGAGAAGCTCTAACCGACCTCTCTAAATTTAGTTTTCCTCCTGACATCTCTTTGAACACTTTCAAAGCTTCTATCTGCCATCCCGGACCTTGTCCGGTTGGCAAACTCAAAGCTAAATACTTGAGTTTGTATTTCTATAACCTCCACAGAATTCTCTTTTCTGCTATCATTCCGAAGCAGACTTCTACTGATGATATCACCTCTCTAGAGCTGTCCGCCATATACCATATTCATTTTGGGATCTCCTTTTCATTCCCAAAGACTATGATCGAGATAATGGTACGTGCTCGCAAGAACAAGAAAAATCTTGTTTACGCGATGTACTTACCATTTGTCTTTCGGCACTTTGATATCGATTTAGATGAGTACAACGTCCTTGCTGAACCTGCACCTCTTAGTACGGGTAGGCGTTCTGAGATTTCTGTTATTCTTTCTCATGTTGCTCCAACTCCTGCTCCAGCACCTGCCACCCCAACTACTGCCATCCCATCTACTGATTATCCACAAACTATTGAGGGTCTCCACCATATGATGAGAGATCACATGCAATTGACCCAGACTCAGCATCAGGCTACTCTTGATCGAGTTAGTGCCGTAGAGACTCGCTGGACTAAACGGTTGAGGGATTATGAATACCGTGATGTCATTCGCACTTAGGCGATCTCTAACATACTATCCGACTTTTGCTTTGCTCAGTCTCATAAGACTAGCAGCCCTGGCTTCTTTTCCAGACATCCTACATTTTTCGACAACTATGTTGAGGATTAGGAAGTACGCCTATACTTCAATCATGCTGGAACTTTTAATTGGTTCAGATCTTCTGCTGAGCCTGCTCGCATTTCTGGTAGTGATGACGATGCTGTTGATCAGGATATAGGTGAGGATTGATGAATATCTAGCTGTCACTGTCTTTAGCTTAGATATCATGTTTAGTAGATTTCTATCTATTGTCATCATGCCTTAGAAATATCTTACATTTTGAGAACATGTAGTAGCATTTTATGCATTTTATTTTTACTAATTGCTTGCATGGATTAAAACTCTTTTAGTTTTATCCGTATTTAGTGAATGTTTTTCTTTATGGAAGCTAGTAGTTTTTATTTCGTATTCTTTCTTTTGGCAATATGCACATATTTCATGTTTAGTAGTTTAGCTTAGATACATCTTCTTAAATATAATTGCTCTGTGAAATATTTACTTTATTATTATATCTTTCTTCACGTTTGTCTTTTTGTAGGCAAAATTTGCGGGGGAGCATTTTGGTAAATGAACGGGGGAGAAAATACAACACTTGTCAAGAGGAGATTGGTAAAAATTTTGAAGAATTTTTCAGAACTTATTTGATCAAGATGTTATATCGGTCAAGGTTTGTCAATTATCAAAATGGAGGAGATTGTTGGCCATTGGTCATGGTCGAACTGATTTTGATAATCGTCTAAATTCGGACTCGATATAAGGGCTACTCGAGCGGACTACGACAACTAGTGCTGCCATCGTTCAAGATTTGCTCAGTCGTCGCGGTTGTATTTCTTTTCCATTTTCAAATGTATTATTATTTTATTGAGTCTAGAAAAATGTAAACGGCATCATACTGGCAAATAAACTTGACCCAAAATGTTTTTCAAACTATCCAGTTTTATTTACAAAAAAACTTGTTTTTAAAACAGTCCAAAACATATATTTGAAAAACATCCCAGAAAGCCCAAAACCCATTTCAAACTGGTTTCTTGCCCAAGAACAGAACACCAGAGTTCGGACAGAGTTCGGCTCGAACTCGGCCCGAACTCGGGTACCTGAAGTAGTAAACCCTATAAACCTGTTCTTCCTACAGACTCGGCTGCAACGGTCGAATTTTCGAACGTTTGGCATCTAAATTCGGCCAGAACTCGGTTTTCAGAAATCCTATAAATAGAGAAGAGTTTTTCATTCCAATTCACTCATTCACTTTCTATCTTCTCTTCTTTAAGATTCCTCAGCTATTCAAAGCTCTCATTTTCAAATCCCAAGCATGTTTTACAACCTCTAGTTTACTTGCCAGTACGGTACAGTCTAGAAGTTTCAAAGTTATAATCAGAGGCTTAATCAAGAAGTTTGCACTTCACAATTGAAGTCGGTCGAGCACTTCGGATTAAAGCACAGTGTTGTAAGAAGTCGACAAGCACTTCGAAAAAAAGCTTGTGTTTCCAATAGTGGATTTCAACTCGGAGCAAGAGTCCTCTGGTCTAGATTAGTCCTCACAAGAGGGAGACCAGGATATATCGTTGTGTTTGCGTTTGCTCTGTCTCTCTTATTTACTGCTTTTATATAACTGTGATATAGCCACTGCGACATGATAGTGATATAGTAGTGATTTTTTTTAATTGTTAATACTCCGCTGCACACTCTATTCACCCCCTCTAGAGTATATATTTCTTAGTACATCGGTCCAAGATCTACAAGGGTCCACCACCTTGTCGCTACGATAAGAGTACTCCATTGATGACATACGTAAAATCTTTCTGATTTTCTTTTTTGTTCTTTGCCTTCCTATGATTGAGCTTTTTGTAGTTCCTTTTGTGATGCCCCTTCTTACCACAATAATGGCATCTTCCTTGCGATCCACCAACGCAAAATTCTGAGGACTCTTTAATGTTCTCGTCTGTAACTTCGGACTACCCTTTCTTCCGGAAATAACCAAAGCGGACTCCGACTACAATGATTCATGTTTCTTATACCATATCTCCTCGTTCAGCAAATTGCTGACTAACTCCATCTTGACAACTCCCTCTAGGATAGAGTTACATATCGATATAATCAATGTCTTCCAATTGTCCGATAATTGACCGATAAAGAACTCAAGAGTAGTATGACCTGAATCTCATTTCCAATCGTTATCTTTATCGATAACAACTAATTGATGATGCCCTAAACCTCATTCAGATATTATTCCACTAAGACATCATCTATGTAATTTGAGTTGACAAGTTGGCAAATAAAGAGTGCAATTTTTCCATAGGTTCTTCAACGAACTCTCCACGAAAACATGATAAAACATTGAATCGTCCAACAAATAGTAGACGCATCCAATGGTCTCCCGATCCGTTTCTGTTGGAGTCCAGTCTGGATTTGGTAATAGCATATTTATGAAATCCAAATCTGATTAAATATTTGATTTAATTTGATTTGGATGTCCATAATTAGTGCTGGGCTATTTTAGATATAATATGATGCTTATTTGAGGGTTTCCTATTTAAGATATCCTATTATAATCTAAAATAGGATGTTGATGGACTATTTTAGGTGTAGTAGGATTCATATTCGAGGGCTTCCTATTAAAGAAATCCTATTATGACCTAAAATAGGTTTTCTCATCCTATATATATGGGGTGAGGGTGGAGGCACAAAGCACAGCACAAAAAGTGGAGATTCGAGGTGCTCGTCCACAGGAAATCTAAGACAAAGTTTCGCACTTTGCTCTTAGGACTTCGCCATCCAAGACAGAAGGAAGAAGAGATCTAATCGAGAGGTCGTCAACTTCGGTTAGGGAGATTGCTACGGGTTGGTGAGCGATTTCAATTGTAATCTTTCTTTTCTTCTTGAGTGTGGTGAGGGGGTTGAACCTATTAGGGCAAAGAGTTCAACATTAGTTTTTGTCAATCTTGTAATTTCATCTAAGTTATAGAGATTGAGATTTGTCCAGGTGACGTAGTCATCGTCATATACTTGTCTTTATCTGTGCTTGGTGTCTGTTAGACAGGGGTTGGTTATTTCAGGTGGGTTGGCCTAAGTTTCCGCTGCGGCAACATCTCAGACACGGTATCGAAGCTCAAGAGGGCGTATCCGATTCCCAACATCTGGTATCAGAGCTTTGGAGGTTCTGGCAACCATGTCTACGGAGCAGATGAACACTCGTATGATCACCCTCACAGGAAAAACTAGGCAATTTGGAAACCAAGGATGGAGGATCTACTCTGGTGCAAGGACTTGCATGGTCCGTTGGAGGGCGACAACGCAAAGCCAATGGACAAAGCTGCTGAAGACTGGAAATGACTGGATCGGAAGGCCGTTGGATTCATCCGCAAATGGTTGGATGATTCGGTGTTTCACCACGTGTCCATGGAGAGTTCAGCAAAAGTATTGTGGGAGAAGCTGCATTCGCTGTACGAAAGGAAGACGACTGACAACAAGGCGTTTCTTATTCGCCAACTCGTCAACTCGAAATACACGGAGGGTGCCCCAGTGGCACAACATCTGAACGAGGTTCAGGGTATCATCAATCAGCTGTTTGCGATGAAGATGGTGATTGATGATGAGCTTCAGGCCCTACTGCTCTTGAGTTCTTTGCCGGAAAGCTGGGAGACGTTGGTGGTGTCGGTGAGCAACTCCGCGTCTGATGGAGTTGTCACGATGGAGGCAGTCAAAAGTAGCTTGTTAAATGAGGAGGTCCGGCGCAAGCAAGTGGAATCGTCGCAGGAGTCCGCTCTGGTGACTTCATACGGGAAGGGAAGACCCAATTCACAGACGAGGACAGGGGGGAGTTCTCGGAATCTTGCGATTGTGGACCGCAAGAAGGGCTGCTATCACTGTGGCGAAAGAGGTCATATCTAGAGGAACTGCATGAAGCTCAAAGCTGAGAAGGCAAAAGGCAAGGACGATCAGGAGGATCTCACAATAATGGGAGATATCATCATCGCAGCAACCGACGCAGAAGAACCTTGTTGCATGTGTCATGACGGCGACTGGGTCATGGACACGGGAGCGTCGTATCATGCCACTCCACATAGGAGGATCTTCACGTCATACCGCGGCGGCAGGTTTGGACGTGTGAAGATGGGCGACAAGGGGACAGCTGCAGTTGTAGGCATTGGTAATGTGCACTTGACAACGGAGCTCGGTGAGAACCTCGTTCTCAAGGGTGTGCGACATGTATCGAGTTTGCGCTACAACTTGGTTTCGGTAGGGAGGCTGGCAGATGATGGCTATCGCAGTCTGTTTGGGGACAAAGATTGGATGCTTGCGAAGGGTTCCCAACAGCTGGCTCGGAGAGATTTGTGTTGTGGCATGTACATGCTCAAGCCGCTGAGCTGTACATATAGGCCACAGACACCGGATGGAGGCTCGAGGAGTGCTCGACAAGAGGTGGATCGTCGAGAACTTGCTGAAGAGGGGCTTCTAGGTGCTTTGAGGGATACGGAAGATTCGGTTAGTCGAGACAAAGTGACGGATGGTGGTGAGTCAAAAATTGAGGGTCAGTCTGTCGGTCCCATGACAGCTGGTCGGTCTCCAGGTGGGGGTTGTTCTACGGATCCGGTTTTGGCGATGGATGGTTTGCCAAAGCTTCACGGAGCGACATCGGTTTCAGCAGTTCGAAGCCAGGAAGGAGATCAAGGTTTGCAGCAAACTCAATATGAGGCGGGAGCATCATCATTCACACAGTTTAGGGGGAGTTGTGGGTCATTGACGGTATGCACAGTACGTGATGTTCTGCTCCAGGACGCATGTGTATGGGGGAGCTTCAAGTTCAGACACGAAGGTGGGCAGGTTCAGGAGTTCGAATCTCAGGAGGACCGCATCGTCTGCTTGGTTGGGCCAGCCAAGGATGAAGAAGCTCGTCAAAACGTTAACACTTTCCAGTGGAAGACAGAAGTCGGGGACAGGCAGTCGAGACTTGCGGTGAGGCTGATCGTCAGGGACTTCGGTCTTGATCGTGTTATTGATATCGACAGGATCCCAGTGGTGCAAGAGGTGCTACGCATGGCAGCTAGCGTCGACGTGACGGTCGAGGAGCTGGAGACGAAGGAAGATACAAAGCAGCTCGGGGGATCGAAGATCAGTGGCATGGGAAAGCAGGAACTTTGTCGCATGACGACAAGCATGGAGTCCAGTTGAGGAGCCATGGGGTCAACACCCTCTCATCAGACTGGAGGGGGAGATTGTTGGAGTCCAGTCTGGATTTGGTAATAGCATATTTATGGAATCCAAATCTGATTAAATATTTGATTTAGTTTGATTTGGATGTCCATAGTTAGTGCTGGACTATTTTAGATATAATATGATTCTTATTTGAGGGTTTTCTATTTAAGATATCTTATTATAATCTAAAATAGAATATTGATAGGCTATTTTAGGTGTAGTAGGATTCTTATTTGAGGGCTTCCTATTTAAGAAATCCTATTATGACCTAAAGTAGGTTTTTCTCATCCTATATATATGGGGTGAGGGTGGAGGCACAAAGCACAACACAAAAAGTGGAGATTCGAGGTGCTCCTCCACAGGAAATCTAAGAGAAAGTTTCGCACTTTGTTCTTAGGACTTCGTCATCCAAGACAGAAGGAAGAAGACATCTAATCGAGGGGTCGTCAACTTCGGTTAGGGAGATTGCTATGGGTTGGTGAGCGATTTCAATTGTAATCTTTCTTTTCTTCTTGAGTGTGGTGAGGGGGTTGAACCTATTAGGGCAAAGGGTTCAACATTAGTTTTTGTCAATCTTGTAATTTCATCTGAGTCATAGAGATTGGGATTTGTCCAGGTGACGTAGTCACCATCATATACTTGTCTTTATCTGTGCTTGGTGTCCGTTAGACGGAGGTTGGTTATTTCAGGTGGGTTGGCCTAAATTTTCGCTGCGGCAACGTCTCAGACACGGTATCGGAGCACATATCCGATTTCCAACAGTTTCTTCGGGTCATCAACAGACGTATCATTTGGCTTAGCAATGCCATGCTCCAAAAGTCATGCAAGTACATGCATGAGAGTAGATCCACCATCCTTGACTTTCAAATCATCCAATTTTCTCCTACAAATGAATTGATCTTCTTCGTACATGATCTTACCTTCACCTCTCTCGAACGAGAGCTCTGATCCACTTTGTTGGGATTTAGAGATACACCACAATGGTAAATAAGTGAGTGTCGACCACTAAAATCACACAAAAAACATAAACCACAACCTATCACGTGAGACCAAGCCAAGAACAAACGCATAACATTTGGTGGCTATGGCCATCCGAACAAGTCCTAACTTTCTAAGATTGTAAATACAAATATGTACTTCAACCGATCCGTTTCTTCCGGTCATCAACAGACGTATCATTTGGCTTAGCAATGTCGTGCTCCAAAAGTCCTGCAAGTACATACATGAGAGTAGATCCACCATCCTTGACTGTCAAATCATCCAATTTTCTCCTACAAACAAATTGATCTTCTTTGTACATGATCTTACCTTCACCTCTCGAACAAGAGCTCTGATCCACTTTGTTGGGATTTAGAGATGCACCACAATGGTAAATAAGCGAGTGTCGACCACTAAAACCACAAAAAAAAAAAACATAAACCACAACCTGCCACGTGAGACCAAGTCAAGAACAAACGCATAACATTTGGTGGCTATGGCCATTCGAACAAGTTCTAACTTTCTAAGATTGTAAATACAAATATGTACTTCAAATCCCTTTTCCCAAGATTCGATCCCCTACACTTCTCAAGAAAAAGATACAAGATTACAATAGAGATGGAAAAGAAAAATCCCCAACTCTAACTAGGACTCGCTCACCTAGCAACAACTGCCCATCGACGACGACGGTGACAATCTCGACCGGATGAATCTCGACCTGATAAAGTAGATGGCTCTCCAATCAAAAAATCATTCTTCCATCTTGAAGTTCAAGAAACTACAGAAACATGGATCTCTCATACAATTGCTAGAATCTTCCTTGAATCTCTTGAGAGCATACCATAAGATATCCCCTTGGCCTCCTCTTTATAGGCAACTAAGAAACCCTAGGCAACCCTGACTTAGCTCCTAGTCAATCAATCAATCCAAGTCGTCCAATTTAATAACAAAATCACAATCTGCACGGTCATACTGGAATTCCGTTTTTCAAACAGGAATTTCGGTTTGTACTAACCGAATATGCTGGAAAATCTGGAATTCTAGTTCTGACTATTTTGGTCAAACCCTTACCGCTTTGTCATCTTCCACCGACGCTCTAGACTTCCCATCTGCCTCTAATCAGGTTGCATTTCTAACAAAATTTTCCTTAACTTTCTATTTATAAAGAGTCAAACAAACCCTAATTTAATTATAGAAAATCTAACTTGTATTGGATCCCAAGTTAGCCCAAAAAATACCCTCCCAAATTTAGGCACTCTTTGATTCCGGTGGGTCCCACCAGAAATCGGGTTGCATTCTCAACACCTTTCACATACCTCAATATCTTTACTGTTTTTTCCCAATGACTTCGCTTGGAATTCTCCATAAATTGACTAACTAGGCACACAATAAAGAAGACCTCTCGTCTGATATCGATTAGGTATCAACTTGTCCATCAGTCTATATTGAGACTTACTTTTGACATCTCCATCCCCATCAAGCAACAATAAGGATTATGCTCTATAAGGTATCAAATGGTTTGGCACCAAGTAACTTGCTTAAATACCATGTTGAGAGAGAGGCTCTACTAAATGGATTGAGATGGTTTGAGAACATATTTACAGGAGACGATCCTCGTCGGTAGATAACCTATGTGGGACTACATTTTTTTTTTTTTACAAAGTATAGACATACTAAGTCTCTCAACTCTGGATCATATGTGTGTTTATGTATGTTAGTGGAGGACTGTGTGTGCGTGCCCTGTCTTCTGTTTGTTTGCAATGGAGATTAACAGAAGACATGAACAATGCAAAACTGGATAGTGAGGATCACTGTAAAGGGATATGTATTTAGGAAACAGACCCTGAAGATTATACTTTAATAATTAGTAACGTTCTGAAAACCGTAGATGTGAAAAGCATAATTTGATATACCACTTTTTCAAAAGATAAAGCGAAAATAAAGTAGCATCCCTTGAAGGACTTGATAATTTACATTAACGTTGTCACATAAAAGATGCAAGATCCAAGAATATATAAATGAAACACAGGTGTTTGATGCAAGTGCAGACTGCAGAATCATCTGAAAATTTAGCAAAGAGAAGATTGCATATGTACCTCCTTAAAGCGAACAATGTTAGGATGCCTCAGAGACCTATGATTAATGATTTCTCTTTGCACATTCTCATCTATCTGTGAACAAGGATCAAGTCAAAAATGTAGATGGTAAACTTAAAGCACTATAGTCATAACTATCAGAACATGAATCCAAGTACATGCATTCTACAGGTATATAATCAACTCAAGAAAGCAGAGCATAAATAAGTACAGCTCCCGGCGAGGAGGAAAATATGAACAATGGAAATGATCTAATCTTGAAGAAAATTTTGGAGGAAATTCCTGAATTCTCTAATCAATAAGACTAACTGAAAGCTGACGTAACTGCAACAGAATGAGAACTCAGTATTCTAACCACAGACAGCACAACAGAAAATTTTCCCAAGGAAAATAAAGCCATTCACCATAAAGTGAAAGGTTCAACAGGAAAAAAATGATTAGAGAAAAGTCACTCCAGCCCAAACCCCGATTTATCATAATTGAGCAATATTCAACAACTAAACCATAGGCCCTTTGGAAACACTTGCACACACATTGACTAAGTATCTAATGGACAAAAAATTTGACCACAATCAGAAGAGGACTACAGACAGCATGAGAAATGGTATACATACACGAGAAGGTATCTCCGTTCCCCTTAACAAGACAAATCAGCTTACCATTGGTTGTCCAATAGCTCCATAGCAAAACAATTTGAACCCCAAATCCAAACGACCAAGAACCATCTACCCAACTGAGACAATGTCCATGACACTTGCCGGTTTGCTCCTATCTTCCAAATTCCAACCCCAAATAAATTAAGCAATCCCAACCCTTCAACAGGAAAGATCAAGATCACCAAAACTAAACCCAACAGTAAATCCAAATCTAAGGCAAGACCAAGAAATCTAGTATATGAAGATAATATCTTCTTCCCACTTTTTTGTGATTTCCATATGACAATTGAAATGCCTAAGACCGATCTAAAGAGCGGCACAAAACAAGTCAGATCACGAGGATCAAATAAAAACTGACAACCCGTAAACAATACGATACTGACTTACCGAGAAACTCCCAAGCCAATCTGCTCATATTATTTGCATCTCTAGCTATATACTATCTCGTAAATCCAGACACAATCTTTCAAACATTCTGCAATCCCTCTCTAGAATTTACTCCACACTTCAAGATAGCTTCTTCGATACCATGAACACGATACACTAATATAGTGGCCAGCCCTTTACGCAAAAGGAGCTAACAAACAGTCCAACAAGGAACTAAAGCCAAAAGCCAAAAGCCAAAATATACTTTGAATGTACTTGACAGTAAGTATCTCCTGTTGGAAATCGAACACACCTACAAGCGTTCCGATACCGTGTCCGAGACATTGCTGCAGCGAACCTTAGACCAACCCACCTAAAATACCTAACCCCCGTCTAACGAACAATAAGCACAAACAAAGTCAAAATATCTGCTCCCCCATGCCAGGCTGGAGTCCGGCAATCTCTCCCTTCAGTCTGATGAGAGAGTGTTGACTCCATAGCTCCTCAACTGGACTCCATGCATATCGACACACGACAGAATACCTGCTCTCCCATGCCACTGATCTCCGATCCCTCGAGTTGCTTTGCATCTTCCTTCGTCTCGATCGTCACGTCGACGCTAGCTGCCATGTGTAACACCTCCTGCACCACTGGGATCCTGTCGACATCAATAACACGGCTAAGACGGAAGTCCCTCGTGACAATCAGCCTCACCACAAGTTTTGGTTGCCTGTCCCTGACTTTCGTCTTCCAACGAAACGTGCTACCATTTCGTCGAGCTTCTTCACCCTTGGCTGGCCCAAACAAACGGACGGTGCGGTCCTCATGAAATTCAAACTCCTGAACCTGTCCACCTTCGTGTCCGACTAAAGCTCCCATGTACATCTTCGAGCAGAACATCATGCACTGTGCACGTCGTCGATGACCCACAGCTCCCTCTGAACTATGTGAATGGTGATGCACCCGCCTCTGGTTGAGTTTGTTGCAAACCTTGATATCCTCACTAGCTTCGAACTGTTAGACCAACGTCGCTTCGTGAAGCTTTGACAAACCACCTGTCGCCAAAACCGTATCCGTAGAACAACCTCTACCTGGAGACCGACTAGCTGTTATGGGACCGACAGACTGACATTTAACCTTTGACTTATTACAAATCGTTGCTTTGTCTCGACGAACCGAATGATCTGTAACCCTCAAAACATCTCGAAGATCCTTCTCAGCAAGTTTCCGGCGATCCAACTCATGTCAAATATCCCTCGAGCCTCCATCCAGTGTTTGTGGCCTGCCTGTACCATTCAGCGGCTTAAGCATGTACATGCCACAACACAAATCTTCTCGAGCCAACTGTTGGGAATCCTTCGTAAGCATTCAATCTTTATTTCCAAATAAACTGCGATAACCAGCCTCCTTGCCGAAACCAAGTTGTAGCGCAAACTCGGTACATGTCGCATACTCCTGAGGACAAGCTTCTCATCCAACTCCATCGTCAAGTGCATATCATCGATGCCTACAACTACAACCATCCCCTTGTTGCCCATTTTTACACGTCCAAACCTGCTGCCGTGGTATGACGTGAAGATCCTCTTCTATGGAGTGGCGTGATACGACGTCCCTGTGTCCATAACCCAGTCGTCGTCATGACACATGCCACAAAATTTCTCTGCATCGATCGCTACGATGATGATATCTCTGATTGCTATGAGATCCTCCTGATCATCCTTGCCTTTTGCCTTCTTAGCTTTGAGCTTTATGCAGTTCCTCTTGATATGATCCCTTTTGCCACGGTGATAGCAACCCTCCTTGCGGTCCACAGTAGCAAGATTTCGAGAACTCTTCGTCCTCGCGTGTGACTTGGATCTTTTCTTCTCGTTGGAATCCACCAGAGCGAACTCCTCTGACAATTCACTTGCTTGCAGCGGACCTCCTCATTTAACAATCTACTTTTGACTGTCTCCATCGTGACAACTCCATCCAGTACGGAGTTGTTCACTGATACCACCTACATTTCCTAGCTTTCCGACAGAGAACTCAAAAGTAATAGGACCTGAAGCTCATTATCAATCACCATCTTCATCGTAGACAACTTATTGATGATACCTTGAACCTTGTTCAGATGTTGTGTTACCGAGACACCCTCCGTGTACTTCTAGTTGACGAGTTGGCAAATTAGAAATGTCTTGTTGCCAGTCGTCTTCCGTTCGTACAACGAATGCAGCTTTTTCCAAAGTGCTTTTATAGAACTCTCCATAGAGACGTGATGAAACACTGAATCGTCTAGCCATTAACAGCAGAATTTCGATGGCTTAGCGCTATCGCCTCCAATGGACCATGCAAATCCTTGTACTATAGTAGGTCCTCCATCGGCTTCCAAATCGCCAAGTTCCCTCCTGTGAGGGTAATCGTACGTGTGTTCATCTGCTCTGTAGACATGGTTACACCTTCCTCTCGAGAACGTGAGAGTTCGGATACCAATTGATGTTAGTATCAGACCAGAACGAACGAACCTCACTATGATACCAGATGTTGAAAATCGAACATGCCCTACAAGCGCTTTGATACTGTGTCTGAGACGTTGCTACAGCGAAAACTTATGCCAACCTACCTGAACAACCCCTGTCTAATGAACACCAAGCATAGATAAAGACAATTGGACAAATCCTAATCTATATAACTCAGATGAAATGACAAGATTGACAAAAACTAATGTTGAACCCTTTGTCCTAATAGGTTCAACCTCCTCACCACACTCAAGAAGAAACGGCAGGGATTACAATAAAATCACTTATCAACCCGTAGCAATCGTCCTAACCGAAGTTGACGACTCCTCGATCAGATCCCCTCCTTCCTTCTGTCTTGTTTGGCAAAACCCTAAGAGCAAAGTGCGGACTTTCTCTTAGATCTCCTGTGGACGAGCACTCCGAATCTCAAGTCTCAACTTGTGTTATGCTTCGTGACTCCAACCTCACCCATATATATAGGATGAGAAAATCATATTCTAGGTCATAATAGGATTTCCTAAATAGGAATAAAATAGGAATCCTATTATACCTAAAACAACTACTCTTATTCCATACTAGACTCCAACAGCTCCTTGGCCCTCTTGTCCTTCACCAGCCTAGCCACCCTGAAGTTTCTCACCCCCAGCTCCTTGAAGGCTTCAAAACTCTCCTCCATTTATAACTTCAGCTCAAGTAAACACAAGAAAAATTGCACAAGTACTAGTATAGAGAAGAAGCTGATTTTTTAATAGTACATTGAGAGATGACTATGATCAGAATCTATTGTTGGTTTTGTCCAGACACGTACGTTGGCCGGAAAGTGAGGAGTTCGGGTCCATGGGCACACACGCCGAGACAAGCGCTTTGTATGGCACAAGTGTGATGACGAGAATGTTGTTGGGTCTATAAAAACACAATTGGTTTTTGTTAAGAGGGAGAGCGATGTTAGCTATAAATGCATGCATACCCCCACCCACACTGGTGACCTGTAGCATATGGGACTAAACTAAAGGGTGCTCTATAATATTCTTTTGAGTATTTCACTTTAGATGTAGTTTCCTTGAATATTTTTTTTTTTTATTTAGAGAGCATTATTTCATGTTTAAAACAAGTCCAAAATGCATGCTTATATAGGTATAATCTGTAAAAGAATGATAAATAAATAAGATACCTTATTAAGTTCCAATTATATTATATAGATATACATGGTTACATATATAGTAGCAATCCCAAGTTCAAGGGATTAGTTATAACAAACAAACAAAGTTGAGAATAAGTATTTGGTTATTTGTTACAACCAGCTAATCCTATCTTAAGAGATAAGTAGTACACAAATAATCAATAACACACGACTTAACACTCCCCCCGCAAGTTCGGAGGCCGTTGTTAGACGAGTTTGGACCAAAGTAACTGAAAGTGGTGTTTGTGGAGACCTTTTGTGAACATGTTAGTTGGTTGATCAAGAGAGAGAATAAACCGAACACAGTAAGTTCCAGAGGTTACACGCTCCCGTACGAATTGATTGTCTAAGTTCTATATGTTTTGTACAGGCATGATAAACAGGAACTGAAGCCATGTAGGTGGAGCTCAGATTGTCACAGTAGAGGGTGATGGGTCCAGTAACAGAGAGAAATCTCGGAGAGCATATGAGCAATCCAAGCAATATCAGTACAAAGAGAGGCAAGTGAGTGATACTCCAACTCGGTACTGGAGCGAAAGATGGTTGGTTGTTTCTTTACAGACCATTTGATTAGATTGCGACCCAAGAATACACAAGATCCACTGATAGAACGACGTGAGTCAGGGCAACCGGCTCAGTCAACATCAGAGAATGTTTTAATATGAAGTGAACTAGTAGAAGGACGGAAAAGTAGCCCAAAATCATCTTTGCTCTCTAAATAACAGAGAATATGTTTGACAACTACGATATGATCTGTGCAGGAACACTCATGAAGTGGGCAACATGATACACATCAAAGGAGACGTCTGACAACGTGATCTATTGAAAAGACCCAACAAATCGACAATACCTCACATCCAAGAGGGGATTGCCATTATGTGCAGAAAGTAGGGAGTTGACACTTACCAGTGTGCCGCATGGTTTTCAAACCAACATCTTCGACCGTTCAAGGAGATCAAGTATGTACTTGGTTTGTGAAAGATGAAGACTAGATAAGAACATTGTTACCTGAAGTCCTAAAAAATAAAGTTTACCAAGATCCTCGAGCTCAAACTCCTTACCTAAAGTAGCAATAAGAGAGGATACTACTGATTAAGAATTACCAGTAAGGATGATAGCATCGACGTATAATGGGAGAACCGCTTTCTGACTAGATTTCTTGTAGATAAACATAGAGTCATTGACCCTCCTTTGAATACACATCGAAGAAGAAAGCTACCAAAGTGTTGAAACTATGCCTTGGGTGCCTGTTTAAGGCCATAGTTTTTTGAAGACGACATACATGTGTCGGTTGTTGTGGGTCAACAGAACAAGTCGGTTGGATCATAAATTTCGTCAAGGACACCATGAAGAAAGGCATTTGACGTCAAGTTGGAGGAGAGCCAGCCCTAATGAACAGTCATGCTTAGAGAAATAGGAATGGTGGTTGGCTTAGATGATGCAGTGGTAGGCGTAGCTGAGGCAGTGGGTTCGGTTGGCATAGATGCATGATGCAGTGGTAGCTGAGGCGGTGATAGAAAGACGAGTGATTGTCAAAGCGTGCTCATGGATAGGTTGTTGGTCATCAACAGGTGGTGGTTCCTCGAAAGGCACTATGAACATATTTGAATGAGGTACCAATAAGAGAGTAACCGGTGTAAGTTCTAACTTCGGATATTGGGTCACCAGAGGAAGACTTGTGGACACCCGATATGTAGAGAATACAAAGCTAGCTTCATTGAACTTGCCATGTCGAGAAGTGTAGATCCAGTTTGTAGTATTGTCCAGACAACGATAGCCTTTATGTTGTGAGTTGTATCCTAAAAAGGCACATTCCATAGATCTTGGCAATAGTTTGTTAGTAAATTAATTCCCTTAATGTGGGTAAAACGCACATCCAGAAGTAAGAAGGCTCGAGTAGGATGGAGTGTTCCCAAAGAGATGGGAGAAGGAAGATTCCCAATTAAGGAGGGGAGAGAGAAGGTTAATGAGAAAGACCGTAGTCAATACTGCTTCAACCCATAAGTTCAGTGGTGTGTGAGAGGTAACGAGAAGAGTCCAAGATATGCCTATGTTTCCTTTCAGCAAGGCCATTTGGCTCAGGGTTACGAGGGCATGAGCAACGATGCTTGATGCCATATGGACGACATAGAGTTACAAAATAGCGGTTAAGATATTCGTCACCCCTATCACTTTGAAAGTGTTGGATGCTGCAATAAAAATAATTGTTAATACTATTCAAAAAGGTTTGAAAATGTATAATGGTTTCATGTTTCTTTTTTATAGGATATAACCAAGAATACCGATGTGAAATCATCAGTAAAAATCACATAATAGTTATGTTGTGGCACAGCGGAAATAAACCCAAGAAACTCAGAGAAAATTCACAACCACAAAGATAATGATTTACGTGGTTCGGCCAAGATGTCTACTTCCACAAATGAGGGTGATTTAGTTCCACTATGAAGAAGAAAAGAAATTACAATAGCTCTCAACACTTCTCTCCTTACACTCAAGAACTCGATCTCTATCACAAAGATAGAAAAAAAAAAACTCTCTCAAATTTTTGTGTTGAACTTATTCAACAACTTTAGCTCTCTTGTGTTGAACTTATTCAACAACTTGAGCACAATGAGATGTCTTGTGTTGAACTTATTCAACAACTTACATTGAGTACTCTTAGAGGTGTCTTTTGTGGAGAACCTTTAGACCCCTTTATATACCATAGAAATTCCATCCTATGTAGGCTTAAAATTAAATCTTATGTAGGATTATATATTAGAAATCCAATCCTATGTAGACTTACATATATTAGAAATTCAATCCTTATAGGATTACCATATATATGGTCAAATCCAATCTTATATAGGATTACCATATATATGGTCAAAAAAGGTCATTGACCTATTTTTGGACACTTTCCTTCAAGTTATATCATGAAGCAGAAGGAATGGGAGATTGCCATAAATCAGTATGCATAGTAAAAAAGAGACATGGTTTTTATTAATTGATTACTAGAGAAAGGAAGACGTGTGGATTTACCCAAAGTACATCCTTTATAGAACATATTTTTGAGATGAAAATTATGGCTTAATAGCTTATTTGATCCTAAGAATGAAAGAATTTTCGTATTGGGATAACGCAACCGATTATGCTATAGATCAAAAGACACATCAGCAAGAGCACGAGAGGAAGATTGGTGAAAATAGATGGGATAGAGACCATCTTTACCAAGGCCCTGAAAGAGGAACACCAGTATGTAAGTTAGAGATACAATAACCACAGAAATCATATGTGAAACAAACATTATTATCTTTGGAAAACTTATTAAAAAGAGAGGTTCTTTTGCATAGTTGGAACATGATAAACATTTTGTAAATAAAGTATACGTGAACCCAATTTTAGAGGAATATTATCATTATGAGATATGTGAAGAGACGTACTATTGCTAAGAAGTACTGAAGTATTACCAATGTGAGGGGTACGTTGTTGCATCTGATCTGGATGTCTTGTCATGTGATGTGTAGCTCCAATATATGGGTACCAGTTGGGATCATAGGTTTGAGTCATTTGAATACCAACAAATGTATTATAGAGCGGTAAAGTGTTAAGGGCTGGAAGGAGCAGAGTGCCCAACAATAAAGAAGATCTGGTAGGGAGGAGAGCCAAGAATGCCGGAAGAATGAGCATGGTTGTTCCAATTGTTAGCTTTGTTCATGTATTTTGCGTACGATTTCGGTTGTGAGGACGAGAGTAGGCATTTTCTGAATTGGAAATATGTGTTCCAATTGTCGCAACAAGAGCCGTCGTAGGTCGTTGTTGGTATATGTGTTAAGTGTTATTGGGCTTTAGTCCCATATTGCCTAGAATGATAGGAGAGGAGGCTAGCCTCTCCTATATATATGTAGTCTCTATTCCAATAATAATCAATCACTTAAAAACTCTACATGGTATCAGAGTCTAAACTTGCTTAGAATACCGTCAGAGCCACCTTTTCCACACAAATCCTACCCCTAACCTCGCCCTCCCTTCCCCCCCCCCCCACGTCGCCGCTGCCGCTGCTGCCACTGCTGCGCCACTCCCGCTGCCGCTGCGGCTGCTACTGCTGCGGCTGCTGCCGTGGGTGCCTCCGTGCACACCACTTTTAGGGCTCCTACTGCGTAGGTAAGCCTAAACTTGAGATTTATTTTATCTGTGACACCTACAGTGTAGGGAAGCCTAAAATCGTTCTTGAAGATTTATCTCATATGAGATTCTCAAGGAGATACCGATGATGCCTAGATCCGATGAAACCAGACATATTCGGATTTAGGAGAGGACGACGAGGACAAGCGTGAGTCGTGGAGCAAGTGTGACGTGATCGAGAAGAAGCATCGATGGAGGCGATCCTCAAGAAGTTGGATGCTGACGATATGGCGACGTTGATGAAGTTGATAAAGGTGTCGACTGGTGATAGCACGACACGAGCGCCGCCAAAGTTGGAACTACCCTCCATCGATCTGAAGTTGGATGGACCAGCCACCTATCTGAGTTGGTCACGGTGGGTGAGAAGAACCCTTGCAAGAAAGAACCTGCAGGGATTCTTGACGGACGAGAAGACAGAGCTGGAAGAGGGCTCGACAGGACGCGACGAGTGAAAATCCACTCATATGGTGATTTACATCTGGCTTCTCAATTCCTTAGTCCAGTCTATTGCTTCCACAGTAGATGGCATTGAGATGGTGAAAGACGTATAGAAGAAGTTGAGGAGAACCTATGATGGCGTGGAAAACAACCTACGGATCTTCCAGATAAAAGGGGAGATCGATGACACCGTACAAGGGGAGAAGACGGTGCAGGAGTACGCTACGGAGTTGGAGCGTCTCTGACTGGATTATAACCACTCCTCGAAACGGGCAAGCTGCGGTGACCCGAAGTGCAAGAAGAGACATGAGTGTCTGTAGGAGAGGACGATGAAATTCCTCAAAGGGCTGACTGCCGCATTTGCACAGAGGACAGCCTTACTCCTCGCCCAACCAGAGATCCCTAGTCTTGAGGAGGCTATCTCAGCCATGATCCAGGAGGAGACGCGGATCAGACTACAGACAGGGACAGGTGGTCCCCCTGAAGCAAAGTCAGCACTAGCAGCTGCTAGCTCGGGCGACACAGGATACAAGGGAGAGCTCTGGCAACACAATCGACAATGCTACAACTGCAGGGAGATGGACCATCATCGATATGCTTGTACCAAACCACCTAAGGAGGGAGACTCAGGTGGTGGACGAGGACGAGGATATATTGGACGTGGACGTGGTCGAGGAGGCCGATGAGGCGGCTGAGGAGGCTATCGGACAAACTTGCTGGTGGCAGAAGGAAATGGAGGAGCTTGTGGCACCTTTACTGAGGAGGATCAGGCACTGCTGGACCTGCTGGAGAGAAAGCAGAGAGCGTCGACCGAAGGAGACAGGAGGAGCGGAGCAGAGAAGACATCTACCCCATTCTTCGGAGGCAACGCCGCTATGTATGCTCACCCATCAGAATGTACTGACGAGTCACTCGCTCTTGCATCTATGTCTTCCCTTAAAATGTCAGACTGGATTATCGACTCAGGAACATCTCGACATGTGACCGAAAACGCTAGTGAGTTTTCTTCATACACTAACCTAGCACCAGCAGACACCATTCAGACTGCAGATGGCACTTTCCAACCAGTGGTCGGTAAAGGTACTGTTAATTGTACAGGTTCAGTAAGATTATCCAATGTGTTACATGCTCCATCCTTTCCAGTCAGTCTCTTGTCTATTAGTTCTATGATTCTCCAACTAAAATGCACTGTTTCTTTTGATATTCTCAAGGTGATCTTCCAGGAGAAAGGGACGGGACGAAGACTTGGGACTGGCACCTGGCATGAGGGACTGTGGTACCTAGATCGGAAATGACTGGACTCAGCATTGATATCTATGGCAGAGAAGGCTGGAATGGAAGAGCTGTAGCAGAGGACTGAAGATACTTTGATACTTCATCATAGGAGGATGGGATATTCTTCTTTTGATACTCTAAGTAAGTTGTATCCAGAGATGTATGCAAAATCAAATAAACAGAAATTAGTATGTGATGCATGCGAGTTAGGAAAGCTTACTAGAAGCTCATATGTTGGTACTGGTCATAAGAGTTCTCTTGTTTTTGAGGTAGTACATTCTGATGTTTGGGGTCCATGTGCTACTAACACTATGAATGGATATAAGTACTTTGTCTCCTTTATTGATTGTGCATCTCGTCTCCTGGCTGTATTTAATGAAAAATAAGAGTGAAGTATTTGCTTGCTTTCGGGACTTCCATAAACATGTCCAGACTCAGTACAATGCAGTAGTGAAGGTACTGAGGTCTGACAATGGAACGGAGTACACCAACAGGACACTTGCAGAGTACCTGTCAGCACACGGAATACAGCACCAGACCAGCTGTGCATACACACCAGCACAAAATGGAGTAGCAGAAAGGAAGAACCGACACCTTCTAGAGACCGCAAGAAGTATGATGATCGACATGAATGTCCTGCAAAATATATGGAGACATGCAGTATTGACAGCAGCTCAACTTATCAACAGGATGCCTTCAAAAGTCCTGGGATGGAAGTCCCCATGCGAAGTATTACAAGGCAATAATAGTGGGATACTCCCACTAAAGGTGTTCGGGTGTGTGTGCTTTGTGAAAGACAACAGACCATCAGTTGGGAAACTTGACCCCAGAGCAGTCAAATGCATCTTCGTGGGCTACTCAGCGACTCAGAAGGGATATGTGTGCTGGAGTCCAGTAGAGAAGAAGAAGTTCGTTAGTATGGATGTCCACTTCCGAGAGCATGAGCCATATTACCGCCAGGAGGGAACGTCGCACAACACGCCTAATACTATCAGTATAAGGCGAGAGGGGGAGATGGAAAACTTGGTGGTAACCGATCTAGAAGTATGGCATAGAGGCACGGTTGAGGAGAAACATGAAGGTGAAACAGAACAGGGGGAGGAGATAAGAAGTATCAGGCCTACGGCTCAAGGGGAGTTACTTACCTACAGCAGAAGAGAGAAACAAACTGCAGGACCAGTACCTACAGTGCCAGTGCTAAGTCTCTTGCATGCGTCTGTCCCAACTCCTGAGACACCACCATCCTCCTCATCTACACCACCACCCTCCTCAGGTGATATCATCCCTCCTACTTCTCCCATACCACTACCTACACGAAGGACTACTCGCAGTAATGCGAAAAATCCTCCGGACAGATATGGTTGGGACCTTACTAAGTTTGTTTCTTATGATCATATTTCTTCTTCTTATGGAGCATTTATAGCATCTTTGGATAGTATTACTGTACTTAACAATTGGTAGGTTGCCAAGAACGATCCAAAGTGGAAAGCGGCAATGCATGAGCAGTTGGGAGCTCTTGAGAAGAATCACACTTGGGAGCTGGTGAGACTGCCAGAAGAAAAAAGAGCAGTCGGATGCAAATAGGTTTTTACTGTGAATCAGAACCCAGATGGACAGGTTGAGCGCTATAAAGCTCGACTGGTGGCAAAAGGATACAGTCAGACGTACAACATCGACTATGACGAGACCTTTACACCAGTGGCGAAGATGAGCACTGTCAGGACCTTGATCTCCCTGGCAGCCAATGGAGGGTGGAAGCTACACCAACTGAATGTGAAGAATGTATTTCTTCATAGGGATCTAGTGGAGGAGGTGTACATGGAGATACTACCAGAATTCGGCACCAAACAGACAGAAGACAAGGTCTGCAGACTGAAGAAGTGCCTCTATGGACTGAAGCAGTCTCCTCGAGCATGGTTTGACAGGTTCAGGAGAGCAATGATAGGGATAGAATATTAGTAGATCAATGCTGATCACACTGTCTTCTTCAGACGAAGTGGAGGCCACATCACCATGCTTGCGGTATATGTAGATGATATGATTATCACAGGCGATGATGAGCAGGAGATCGCCTAACTCAAAGGAAAGCTTGGCAAGGAGTTCGAGGTGAAGGATCTTGGCCCTCTTCGATACTTCCTTGGGATTGAGATTGCTCGAGATAATGAGGGAATCGTTCTTTCTCAAAGGAAGTACGCACTGGACCTGCTTACGGAAACGGGGATGATGGGATGCAAACCAGCTACGACACCGATAGACCAGAAGTTCAAACTGGATGCTGAAGCTGGAGAACCAGTTGACCGGGATAGATATCAGAGATTGGTGGACAAGTTGATCTATTTGAGCCACACTCGACCTGACATCAGCTTTGCGGTCAGTGTAGTGAGCCGCTACATGCATGACCCCGGAAGGGTCATATGGACGCAGTATACCAGATTCTGAGGTACTTGAAGGGAGCCCCCGGGAAGGGACTGATCTTCAGAAGAAATAATCATGTAAGCATCGAGGGCTATTGTGATTCTGACTGGGCTAGCTGTGCTGACGACAGGAGATCCACATCGGGCTACTGCATATTTGTAGGAGGCAACTTGGTCTCTTGGAGGAGTAAGAAGCAGTCAGTAGTGGCCAGATCAACAGCTGAAGCAGAGTATAGAGCTATGGCCTTGGGAGTCACAGAACTATTGTGGTTGAAGAATCTGCTGACGGAGCTAAAGCTGGACCAGGGAGCCAAGATAAAGCTATGGTGTGACAACCAGTCAGCTATTAGTATTGCCAACAATCCAGTGCAGCATGACAGGACCAAGCATATCGAGATTGACATATTCTTCATCAAAGAAAAGCTGGAGAAAGGAGTACTAGAACTGGGCTACGTTCCAACCAAAGATCAGGTAGCAGACGAACTGACAAAGGGGCTTAGTTCTATCAGCATGATGAGAGGATGTGACAAGATGGGTTTAGTGAATATCTTTCGCCCATCTTGAGGGGGAGTGTTGATATATGTGTTAAGTGTTATTGGGCTTTAGTCCCACATTGCCTAGAATGATAGGAGAGGAGGCTAGCATCTCCTATATATATGTAGTCTCTATTCCAATAATAATCAATCACTTAAAAACTCTACAGTCGTGTAATAGTTGAGTGAGAGGTCCAGGTCTCAAATGAGAGGAGAGGAGAGGAGGACAGGCAAATCTTCATACAATGACAATGGAGGAACATTGAGGATGGTGGTAACAATCATCTCATAGCCACTACCAAGGCCACATAAGATATACGTGACAAGGTCAGAGTTCGTAACAGGTTCACCAATGGAGGTGAAAGTGCCACTGATGGTCTTGACTTATTGAAAATAGGCAAAGATGGTTTGAGAACCTTTGGTGATAGGAAAAAGGTGTAATTCAGATTGGCAGCATTACTAACAAAGTAGCATTGAAGGAACGTCCAAGTGGAGTAAGCGGTAAATGTCCCTACAATAACAGTTAGCATGGACTCGGTCATCGTAGAGATAATATAGTTGACCACACGCTCATCATTCTGATCTCAAATCGCATAGGTTGGATTTGGATTGTCAGATGTATCATGACGTGGTGGCGGTGAAGAGGAACCATCGACGAACTTCATGAGATCGTCTCCACGACATCATCTGATGAAGCCACATGAGATAGAATGGGCAATGAATAAGGGGGATTGGAAATGGAGGTGTAGCTTGATGTGTCGGCCATGGAAAAAAAAGTTGGGGAAGAAGGCAGAAGCTGGAAGAGGTTAAGGTCTTGTTAGGATGACCTAATCTGATACCATGTAAAAGAATGGTAAATTAATAAGATACTTATTAAGTGCCCATATGTCTATATATAGATATACATGGTTACTTATACAATAAATTGCAATCCCAAGTTCAATGGATAGGGATTACTTATAACAAAAAAAAACTTGATAAGTATTTGGTTATTTGTTACAACCAACAAATCATATATTAAGAGATAAGTAGTACACAACTAATCAATAACACATGGCTTAACAAAATCAACTCAAGAAAGCATAGCACAAATAAGAACAAATCCAGATAATGAGCAAAAAAATGAAAATTTGAAATGATATAATCATTAAGAAAGGGGGGGGGGGGGGGGGGGGGAGGTTGTGGGAGGGGGTGAGTGGGGGAGAGAGTTTCCTGAATTCTCTAGTTAATAGATACGACTAATGAATTCTGAGAATCAACTGTAACGAAATAAGGACTTTGGAATTCCGATGAAAGATAGCAAAACAGAAGTTTCCCACATTGACACAAGTATCTAATGGTCAATTTTTTTCCCCAACTCATAAACCCCAAATAGATCCTCAATACTAAACTTAAACCAAAGACCAACCACAATGATGTAATTTCCCTTATAACATCAACTTCCGTTGCAAAGACCACATTCACGACAAAATGAGGTTTGGTGTACATACACGAGGAGGTATCTTACTATCTCGTTTTCTATACCATTAGGCCATGTTTGGACCATGGAATTAGGAACTTGGGGAAAGAAAGTCATTTATTTTATGTGTTTAGATGCCAAAGGAAATGGACAGGAAAGGAAAATGATTAGCAAAGGAAACACAAATATGGAGGAAATGGTTCCCCATCCACCTAAGGATTCACTTTCCCTTCCAATTTCCTGCATTTATTACAAAAATTAGGACTAAACTATTCATGCTCAAAGATGTGTTATGACTATATTCCAGGCTTTTCCAAACATCGAAAAAAAAGAAGGAAATTACAAACTTTCTATTGTTGGAATTATTCAATAATTAAGGGGCCACACATGTAAAATTAATTGTGTTTAGGCTATCTAAATAATTAAGCCAAATTAAAGTGGTCTATTTGAAAATTGGCTTAAGGGTATAATTGCCATGGAATTAATGTGTAGATACCGGAGATAATTCTAATTTGATGAGGGGCCAAATTAGAAATGTCAAAACATATAAATATATGTATTCATTAGGGTTATGGTCCCCAACTTATACGGCCACCAAAGAGAATTTTTCTCTTTCTCTTCTGCATCCCCATCAACAGAAAGAGGGGGACAAAGGATTCGGATTCTTCTTTGTCATTAAGGGTCGTAGCAAGTTGGAAGATCGAACCCCACAAAAGGACGACCGCTTCAAGATCCATCAAGCCTAGCAATGGATTCAGGTACGCTTCCGCAATTTAATTTATGTTTTTCATCTCATGAATCGATAGGGCACAATAAATTTCTAACAAGTGGTATCAGAGCCTTCTTGTTTGATTTATGAGGTTGAAGTTTCAGAATCAATTTTTTGTTATTGTTCAGAAATCATAGATCCTTCATTCTAATTTTAATTTAGGGTTCCAATGGTTCATAAAATAAAATTTATGATACATGAATATTAGATCTACAGTTTCTCAATAACTGATTTCTTGATCCTGTGAAGCACGAGAAAAAAAAATCAGATATTTGTTCCGGCCAGATCATGCTGGACATGTATCCAAACGATACATCCATAATTAATGGACTAGGATGGCACTTATGTTTGATCAAAATTGTTGGCAGTACTACACATGATGGGTTATAATTTATGGTAAAATATAATTTATATATTTTCTTAGTGTTGTACTAGATGGCTAAATAAAGAGAACAACTATTGGGATCTTGTCTTCTACTACTGAGTTGTTTCCGTACATAAACAACTGTTCCAACATGTTTGCACATCATAATTTATTTATTTTATTTTTTTCATACATGGTTCTCCATTGCTTACAAGTACATTGATTTGTTGTCAATCCTTCGTTGATTTGATCGCCATATTAAGAAAATCTTGATAGAATTCATAATTTATGTACAGTAATGATCTCTCAGTTCATGCTTAAATATTAGATATGGACGTATGTGATAATGACCTTAGAAATTCTCT
This sequence comes from Iris pallida, assembly GCA_029216955.1. Classification (NCBI taxonomy): domain Eukaryota; kingdom Viridiplantae; phylum Streptophyta; class Magnoliopsida; order Asparagales; family Iridaceae; genus Iris; species Iris pallida. Next base: position 3,217,169 of record JANAVB010011999.1, on the reverse strand, counting down.
ATTATATTAAATATGCATGAATATGCTTATTGCTGGACATGTGATAATATGGAATGTCGGTTAGATTCCAATTACTCACGCTGATAGATATTTGGTGTTACTCAATTTAGAGTGTTTTCCAATCTAAGTTGATCATTGGAGGACAAATTGGAATCAAATATAGACAATTTTATGTTTGGCATAAATTTAGTTTCCAATAAATTTATGTTCTAAGTCATATATTTGATGTAATCTATCGACGTACATTTCTTCAGCAGATTATTTAATATAATCTTTATGGATTATTTGAAGCAATCTATTGGTCCATATCTTCAGTAAAATATTACGTGAATTTTATTATGTTGACAATGTTCAGTTTAGTCAAATTAAGAATATTTGTTTGAATCATGTAAAGAGATTCATATGCTTATGATTATCTTATTTGAGTTGTAATATTTTAATTATTCATGTACATAAAGTTTTGGACATGATTCGATTTTGTAAAATTTAGTCAACATTCAATTTTTTTGGTACCTTTTGTGACTAGCAATAGTCGTCTAATATTCTAAATAGACCATTGAAACAAGATGTCGTCAAAGTGTCCTCTCTTGCGTAGATAGTCTATGAGGGATGTTAGATGTTTGTGTGTAAATTCATGCAAGTATTAGCCGGCCCAAAGGAAGGTTAATACTTGGCCGAATTGCACACATACTTGTGGTGATAAGTGTGTGACAATTATACGGTTTACATGTGAATAATAACCCGATCCAAAGATAGACTTATTATTTGACATAACTTATTGTCAACGTTTGATCATTACACCAAGAATACCACTTGCAGTTAATATCACTGTCCAAAGACTTGATATTAATGATGTACTAGGTATCTTGAGATGGGATTCACCATTATTTGAATTTGTTTGACTATATTTTACGCTTTGGTTATTTGTTAGAGCATGTTTGTTTTTTTGTTGCTTTGTTCTCTTTAGTTTATGTTGGTAAAATATCTGCCAATAAGATTTTAATTTTCATGTTTAATGGGATAAACTTTAAGGGCAAAAGAAATGAATACAGTAGCTGCTAAGGGTCCAGATCGAAAGAAACAACAATATAAAACTAAGGGTTGTTCTTTTGTGATAAGACAGGACACATAAGGAAGAAATGTACAAAGTACCACGCATGACGTATAAAGAAAAGTACATTTCTAAATTTGATCTGTTCTGAGGTTAATTTAGATTTAGTACCAAGAAACTAATGGTAGTTAGATTCTGGTGGGACTACCCACATTAATGTTCTAGGCAAGGTTGTCTGAGTTACCGAAAGTCAATTGATGGTGAAAGATACATCTATGTGGGTGACGACAATTCGGTAGAAGTGAAAGCAATAGGACATTTTAAGTTATTTTTAGGAACCGATTATTATTTGAATTTGATAGACACTTTTATTGTACCGTCTTTTAGACGAAATTCAGTTTCAGTTTTCTTAATGGACAAATCTGGTTATCATTATTCATTTGGAAACAATAAGTTTAGTCTATCTTTAAATTTAAATATTATTGGTAACGGTTCCCTTAAGATTTATGATAACCTATATTCAGTTGAAACTATTGCATCTTATAATGAAAGCTTGCAAGTGAAGTCATGTGGTACTAAACGCAAAATTAACAATATATTTTTTTAGCCTTATTATGACATAAGCATTAGGTCACTTCTCTAGAAATAGAGTTGAACGATTTGTGTCTGATGAGATTTGGATTCCATTGACTTTATAGACTTTAATGTTTATATTGAATGTGTAATGGGAAGACAGACCAAAGTAAAATTATAATCAGCTACTTTATTGGTTATGCTACAGATCAAGGGGTTGATAATTATATAATCCCACACTATGAAAAAAAAATTTGAGACGAGAAGTGTAATATTTTTTGAGGATGTTGAGTTTGGAGGAGAAATAAAGTCAGGATCATTGTCTTTGAGAAGGAATCAATTACGATTCCTACTATCACTTTTGATGATGTGCAATATTCTATACCTGTCATGATCAAGAAGTGAATTCGGAGTCTCAATAAGACAATGTCGAATTACCTCTATAAGTCGTTGTTGAGATACCTTAACAACGACAACGTAGCAGCACCACATTCAAGATAAGGTAATTATTCCTAAGGAACAAACTCAACAACCTCAAGAACCGGTAATATTAAGATGGTCCACCAGAGAAAGAAAAAATATAATTTCGGATAATATTGTCATATTTCTCTAGGAACGTGAGGAAGACTGTGTATACTGGAAGATGATCTAATCAACTTCCGTCAGGCCATGGAAAGTTCTAGTTCTCAAAGTGGATTAATATAATAAATAAGGAGTATAAGTTCATGCAAGACAGTAAAGTTTAAAACTTGTCCCATTACCAAAAGTTATGAAATCCATTGGTTGCAAATGGACATTTAGAACCAAGAAAGATTCGAAGGGTCATGTGGAGAGATATAAAGTATGTCTTATAACTAGTGACTTTACTCAAAATTTTGGAATTGATTTTAAAGAATTTTTTCTCTTCGGTATCTTTGAAAAACTCCTTTAAAATAATCATAGCACATGTTGCACATTTTGATCTTGAGTTACATCAAATGGATGTCAAAACGGCGTTTCTCAATGGTAACATTGACGAAACTATTTATATGGTGCAGCCAGAAAACTGTGTGTCGAAAGATCCAAATAATATGGTTTGCAAATTGACAAAATCCATTTATGGACTCAAGCAAGCTTCTCGTCAGTGGTACTATAAATTTTACCAAGTTGTTACCTCGTTTGGTTTTGAGATTAACGTTGTTGAAGATTGTGTGTATCACAAATTCAGTGGGAGTAAAATTATTTTTCTGGTTTTGTATGTTGATGACATACTGCTTGCCACAAATGATATAGGCATATTGCATGACACTAAGAAATTTCTATCAAATAACTTTGAGATGAAAGATCTTGGTGACGCCTCTTTTGTATTAGGAATTCAAATACACCGAAATCGTTCTCGAGATATTCTTGGATTATCACAAAAGAGCTATATCGATAAAGTGCTTAAAAGATTTGGCATGCAGGAATGCAAACCAGGTGACACCCCAGTCGCTAAAGGAGACAAGTTCAGTCTCAATCAGTACCCTAAGAATAGCCTTGAAATTAAGAAAATATAATAGATTTTTCCTTCATGATCAGTTGTAGGGAGTCTAATGTATGCTCAAGTATGTACGCGTCAGGATATTACGTACATATTAGGACGTTAGGCAGATATTTAAGCAAATATGGATGGATCATTGGGTAGCAGCCAAACTACTTAAGTAATTAATAGAGAACAAGAAATTATATGCTCTTTGAAGGAGATCGGATAATTCTGGAGATCATAAGGTATTTCGATTCCGATTTTGTTGGATGCCAACACAGTAGAAGATCCATCAGGTTATGCTGACTAATGGAGATATATTTTGGATGAGTGTCAAACATGCACTCATAATTTCTTCCACCATGGCAGCAAGGTTTATAACATGCTGTTGCACATCTATTCAGGGAATATAGTTGCGAAATTTTGTCACAAGGCTGCGCCTACAGTACGATGTTGAAAGACCACTTAAATTATGGTGTGACAATAAATCAGCAGTAATGTATTCCAATAACAAAAACTTGTATAAGTCAAGGATATTTACATAAAGTTTCTAGTTGTGAATGAAAGAATTCAGAATGGTTTAAGTGTCCATATAGCACATTAGGACAAACTCCATGATTAGCGGATCCGCTCACAAAAGTATTATCACCCAGGATCTTTCATGAGCATACTGCTCATATGGGTGTTATCTTAATTAAGAATATGGCAATACAGTGGAAGTTTGTATTTTATGTATTCGAGTGCTATTTGGTTTTAGACACATTTATGTATTAAAGTATTTTGGATATTTATCTGATCAGATATATGAAAATTCAGTTCATTCTATTTTATTATGTTAAAGTATTGATCTCATTAAAGTTGAGGACCAGTTGAAAATAGACATGTATTGATCACATTGCGTGTAATTTCCATGCTACGCATCAATGATTGATCTATGTCGTTTAGCTATATTGGTATATGTGACCATTAATGGTTTAGTTACGCTATATGTGACGAAGGCTGCTTTGATCCTATGTTGATATGGTTAATGAACGAGATTGTCCGGATATACCCTAAGAATTAAGATAGCAATTTATGAGCTCACTAAGGTTAACACAATTATAAGGTTATATATGTGGCCCAGTGGGAGATTGTTGGAATTATTCAATAATTAAGGGGCCACACATGTAAAATTAATTGTGTTTAGACTATCTAAATAATTAAGCCAAATTAAAGTGGTCTATTTGGAAATTGGCTTAAGGGTATAATTGTCATGGAATTAATGTGTAGATACCGGAGATAATTCTAATTTGATGAGGGACCAAATTAGAAATGTCAAAACATATAAATATATGTATTCATTAGGGTTATGGTCCCCAACTTATACGGCCACCAAAGAGAAGTTTTCTCTTTTTCTCTTCTGCATCCCCATCAACAGAAAGAGAGGGACACAAGATTCGGATTCTTCTTTGTCATTAAGGGTCGTAACAAGTTGGAAGATCGAACCCCACAAAAGGACGACCGCTTCAAGATCCATCAAGCCTAGCAATGGATTCAGGTACGCTTCCGCAATTTAATTTATGTTCTTCATCTCATGAATTGACAGGGCACAATAAATTTCTAACATCTATGCCCATGGAAAGAGTAAAGAATTGATTTCATTTCCTTTCAGCGAATCAAACGAGGCCTTAGTATTCCCATATCTTCGTAGCAACCCAAATCCAAACCCCAAATCATCAAGAACCATATCCCAATTAAAAAATGACAACCCCCCAGCCAGTGCGCTCCTCTCTTTCCACAATTCTAACACCCAAAAGGAATTAAGCAATCCTGACCCTTCACCAGGAAAGATCGAGATTAGCCCCTCTCAAAACCAAAGACTGGATCCAACAGTACAACTAATCTAAGGCAACAGCAACAAAACCCAGCATAGCTAAGGCGGATCTAAGTAGAGGCCAACTTCGCCTACAATCAACACAATCTCTAGCTATCCAAACTATCTGCTAATTTATTTCCATATCTCTAGCTAGCTATCCAAACTATCTCGCAAATCCAGACACATCTTTCAACATTATGTACACTTCACAGAATCACAGAACACTATAAACTTAGGTTTGAAATACGTAGTCTGAAAATTTTAATTTTTTTTACATTCCCATGTTTGGTGCAAGACAATAATAGAAATATTAATTTGTTTAGTTTTCCATAAATGTTCTTTCATTAATTTTGCTATGTTATTATTACCTAAATCCAGTTGGCGTTATGGAGCGTATTACCGTCCAAAAAATATGTAATTAATGCACCCAACTAACACTTCCAAGAAAACAAAAATATTTCCAAGGGAGGACCTGGGTTTTACTTTCGGAAAAATCTCAAGACCCCATATTCTCTTCCAATTCCCAATCCCACACCTGCCAAACATGGGTTCGATAATCATTCAAGACTGCCAAACTCGACAATAATTCTTCGATCCGACTCTAGCAAGATATATTATAGTGGCCCTTTAAACAAGACAAGCTTGTTGGGAACGTGATGTGATCCGAATCGGAGTTGGTCCATGATGTACGATATTGAACTGAGCCCATGTGCCTTAAAAGGAAATTTCTATGTAAGGCCTGAACCAATTCTAATTATCTATACCTCGTGATCCCACCCCATACATCACCTCATAATCCCACCTCGTACCTCACCTCCTACATGACGTGGGACTAAATTATTAACTTCATTGTCATCCTTTTCGAGGGCTCAACCAAAAACGAGATATAATCCAACCATAATCCATGAAGAAGAAGAAGAAGAAGAAGAAGAAGAAATGAAGAATATTTTAAACCTTCTTCCCTCTTTGGATATACTTGACAGCAAGGAGCTCCTTGGTCCTCTTGTCCTTCACCAGCCTAGCCACCCCGAAGTTCCCCACTCCTAGCTCCTTCAAGGCTTCATATCGTTTCTCCATATATGTGTACTTCCTCACTACAAACTCAAGCAACTAAACACAGTACTAGTAGAGACTACTATAGAGGAGGAGAAGAAGGAAGAAGAAGAAGAAGAAGGTGGTGGTGGTGGTGGTTGTGTATTTTTATATTGAGTATATGGCTGTCAGAATCCATTGTTGGTTTTGTCCGGACACGTTTGGGCTGAAAGTGAGGGGTTTCGGGTCCATGGGCACGCATGTCAACAAGAGTTTGGAATGGGACATGCGTGATGACGAGAATGGGGTTGCGTCCTATAAAAGTACCTTTATTTTTTTTTGGTTAGAGAGCGACGTGCGAGCAGATTGGTTGTCCTCCACAATATTACATGTTTTTATAAAATTCCCTCTTAAAAATAACACATATATTTTTTAAAACTAATTAGTGTTTATATTTTGAATTTTATATCAGTTTAGAGTTTAAGTTCTGACATATCCAATTAAAAAAAATTAATCCTAAATTTTTATTTTTGTTTATTTTTTCCATTATATCCTCCCTCTCATGTCTCATAATGAAACTTTATTATATATGTTAGGAAGGGTATAATGGAAAACGAAAACGAAAAATAAATATTCAAGGTCCAAACTCTCTAATATGATGTCATACTTAAACTCTAAACTGGTATAAAATTCAGGATCAAAATAACAATTAGTCTATTTTTATTTAAAAAATAAAATAATACAGTATTTATTTGAGAGAAAATATTATAAGAACATAATTTTTTGGTACAACATATCTGCTCCCGAACAACAACATTAGCTAAATATATGCAAACCAATATTTTAAGATTCGATCAAAATACTATATTTGATAAAAATAAGTTCAATAAGTGGATTAATTCATATTGAATTAAGTTTTATATATATATATATATATATATATATATATATATATATATATATATATATATATATATATATATATATATATATAATTAAAACTTTTGCATATTTATTATGGTAGAATTGTCAAGAAGCAAATATATTAACTTTGATTGCATGTAAAGTCCAAAACAAAGGTCAAAAGTCATAATCAAACATTGTCCAGCACTTGTAGCTCATGTGAAAAGTAACACGGATGCTGGACGGAACAGACAGGATTCGAATTTTCTAACCGTAAAAACGTGTAGGTGTGTGTGGATTGTAGTCAAAATATAATAATCAAAATGGTTCAAATTTAATTAGATTAGACATTTCGGTGGTCTGAACAGTCGGATCGACCAAACTTTTAAAAAAAAATATTGAACCGATATTAAACCAATCGAACAAACTACTTAGTTCATGAGTTGACCTATTTAACCAGTCGGTCCGATCTGATCCCGTTTTTAAAACACTGATACATACCCTCACCGCTTGTGACTCGTAGTAGTTTGGGAATAAACTAAAAAGATACTCTATTAATATTATTTTGCTTCTTTAGATGAAGTCCCCTTGGCTTGGATCTTGTTATTTATTCAAATGATCTCACGTACAGGAGAAAAAAAGATAAATTGACTATGCCTTTGACCAACTAGTGGCCAAATCATGATTTCAGCGGTGGGGGCTCAGGAACAGAGGCTTCTCTTATCTTTTTGTAATATTTAAAAAATAATAATAAAAGAAAAATGAATTTTTAAAATGCATAATGTAACGGCTTCTTTAAGCTTTTAGAAAAATATGTACATACACACACCAAAATTCATCAACACCATCATTATTACATAAACGTGTACAAGTTTCTGTGGAAAAAAAAAGGAAAGGAAAGAGGTACACATACTACACAAGAATAGGGAGAGAGAGAATGATGATTTTATATTAGTATAAAATTTTTAGTTAGTGAGTGAATAATTAATTTTTTTAATTCATAAATAATGATATATTTAGCCAAAAAATATTAAAAAAATAGTAGTACACGTAGTATTTGAAATATATATATATATATATATATATATATATATATATATATATATATATATATATATATATATATATATATATATATATATATGGAAAATTTATGAAATATCCAAAAAACGAAAAAAAATTATGAAAAATCCACCGCACAATAATATTTCATCGCGTGTCCAGAATTAGCAAAATATATATAAAGAGGGTTCCGAATGACCTTTTTGCCCTTCCTTCTAATTTATTGAAAATACCAACGAAACTACTCTTAAAAAAACGTTTCGATACTTCATCTTCTTCCATACGCTGCTCACTTTCGAATCTAGGTTTTCTCCTCAAAAATTATCAAAAACTCGTCGAAAAATTTCGGAAAGACCGAGACAAACGGCAAAAGTGCTAAAACGGAGGTCCAAACATCATTTTTTTACGATTTTAAAATTTCGGAAGGCCGACTAGCAAAGAAGCTGTTAATCTCAGGCTCCTCGAAGATACGCTCATTTTGCGACAAACCGGACCTCGTTTCGACCTCTCAGTCAAAAGTTATGGCTCTCCAAAGTTTCAACTGACCATAAAATGCAGGAGAATGGTCATTCTCCGTGTTAGAACACGAAGAATGTTAATTTCGCATGAGGGTGGCCATTCTCCGTATTAGTAACACGGAGAATGGCATTCTTCGTCTTAATTAGCACGGAGAATGGCCATTCTCTGTGTTAGTAACACGGAGAATAGCATTCTCCGTCTTAATTTACACGGAGAATGGCCATTCTCCGTGCTAAATTACACGGAGAATGACCATTCTCCGTCTAAATTAGCACGGAGAATGACCATTCTCCGTGTAATTTAGCACGGAGAATAGTCATTCCAGTGTTAAAACTCAGGAGAATGGCCATTCTCTATGTTAGAAATACGGAGAATGCCATTCTCCGTATTAATTTACACGGAGAATGGCCATCCCCAGTGTTAAAACGTAGAAGAATGACCATTCTCCGTATAATTTAGTACGGAGAATGGCATTCTCTGTGCTAAATTACACGGAGAATGGTCATTCTCCGTCTTAATTTACACGGAGAATGGCCATTCTCCGTGTAATTTAGCACGGAGAATGGTCATTCCAGTGTTAAAACGCAGGAGTGGCCATTCTCCGTGTTAGAAATACGAAGAATGCCATTCTCCGTGTTAAATAACACGGAGAATGCCATTCTCCTACATTTTAACACTGGAATGACCATTCTCCGTGTAATTTAGCACGGAGAATGGCATTCTTCGTACTAAATTACACGGAGAATGGTCATTCTCCGTGTTAAATGACACGGAGAATGGTCATTCAAATGTTAAAACACAGGAGAATGACATTCTCCTTGTTAAAATGCAGGAGAATGACTATTCTTCGTGTTATATCGACGGAGAACAGTTGACAGAAACCTATTTTTTTGTTTTGTGGAAAGAAATTTGACGTGAATAAAGATTCAAGAGTTTTGGTTTTTCTTTCAAAACGATGCTAACTCTTATGGAAAAGAAGAAGAAGATCTTCTCTCCATAATTGACCTAATTTTCGGAAGAAGAAGAAGAAGAAGAAGAAGAAGAAGAAGAAGAAGAAGATGAGCGATGATCGGAGTTCGACTGAAAAAAAGTACGGTGAACTACGAACGATATTTGCGATCTCTGCTGAAGATGGGAGCAATGGAATTCAGATCTCTCGTAAAGAAGAAGAAGAAGACAACAAGAATCGCAATCCAAATATGAGTTTGTGCGGAGGGGTAGTTATGGTATTAATTTTGTAATACAGAGCATCAAAAGGGAATCTTGGAATACTTAACGTAGAAATATATAATTCTGGGCATTTCATAAAACCCATCCTGCAGGTAGTTTTTTCATAAAAACCAATCCCGAAATTGGGTTTCTCAGCAATTTCCACATATATATATATATATATATATATATATATATATATATATATATATATATATATATATAATTTGAATTATATATATAGAATAGTATATTAGCTCACTATAATAACATATAATTGAGATGTCTCCCTCTTCTGGAGTTAATAATGATCTGGGCACCCTCTACTTCTCTTGCCCGCGAAGGGATTGAAGGGTCTCATGGGCAAATCGATCTGTCGAATGACGAATATATCAGACAAGAGGTTAGGTGCATTCTCGTCTATCATCGAAAAACGTTAGGTGCGCTCTTGTTTGAAGGTTAAATCAAGGAGATGGGTGGTCTCCTCAGCAAAAGGCTCATAGGAGGTATAGCTTTTTCGTATTTCCCGCAGAAGCAGTCGCAGCCTCGGAGCCAGGGGTTGGGTCATTGTGTGACCATCTCGTCCGTCCGAAATCGTACCATCAGGCTAATGAGATAGTGGCTGGGTCCTCTCATCTGGATTTTCGGAGAGGGGGATTGGGTGATATAGGAGAGGGCCCAAATGGGATGGCATTTTTCTGTTCTACATCGAGGTAGTGGGTTGTGTCACAACCCGCTCTCGCTTTTGGGGATACGAGTACGTAGCCGAGTCCAGCCTACGCCGCAGCATTGGCGGTAGTACGCAGTTTAGACCTCAATGTCAATCTCAATATAACAAAATCACATTTATTTGCTCATTCATAATAACTATTTTATTTACAAATTCAATAATACATCAAAAATGATATTCAGGAACAAACGTTGCTAAAAATAAAAGAACTAACTAATCTATCTAAAATCTAAGGTTGGCCTCCAAGATCTCTATCTCTCTTGTATGGTCCATAGAGCAAAAGTAGGAAACATGCCAAGTCACATGTAACAATCTAGTCAGGAAATGAGCAAAGTACAATCCTATTGCAATAATGTAACTTAATACAAAATAAATCTAGACAATAGAGATGCAATGTAACAGTAAAAGAACATGTATATGAACTGGAAACGATAACATGTACAAAAAACTACTAGCATGAACATGTATGAACAAAACAACTGGAAAATGAACATAAATAAGTAAAACTAATCAAACAGTACTTTGAATTACCTTTTGACATGTGAACGGCTGGGCTAATACGGCACATCATATAGATGGGTATCCACATTTTTGGTACGACCAACCCATACGTGAGGTGTATGACTTAGCTATCCACATTTAACATTCATTGGGGTTCGTTCACACGTATACTTAGCATTTTTCCTTCCAACTCACTAAATAATCAATAAACGATCAATGATACAATGAGCCTATCATATGACAACCGTGTCTCAACTGGATATCAATGAAAATACAATGATGAAAGATAGCATTATAATGTAATAAGCATATAAAGCAATCTTGTACTTGCCTCAATTAGTTGCAGTTGTTTGTGACTTGATCATGTTGGTACAGAATAGTCGCAGATGTTATAACTATGCAAGACGACCTCTAATGATGGAACAGACCATGTCATTGGGTCCGGGACAGCCCGATTAGCCTAGGGTCGATATGAAGTAGTCAGAATCACAAGAAGTAGGTGTCACGATCTGCTCCCGCTTTTTGGGATACGAGTGAGTGTTCAAGCCAGCCTACACCGCAATGTCGGGTAGAATGCTGTCAAGATTATGATGCTCAAAATCACATAAATAATAACTTTCTACTCATTCACAATAACTAAATTAAACTTACAATATTCACAAGCTTTACATCTGCAGAAAATTATAAACTCTTACAATTATTGAAAATGACTACAACTCATCTATCTGGCTAATCTCTAGGTTTTGGCCTACAAGTACACCCTTCTCTCCAATGCTAAGCGTAGTCGCGGCTAACCTGAAAAAATGTTGGTTTACCCACTCAGGATGGAACGAGTACAATTCATTGAATGCAGTTCCAATATATGTTAACGACTATAAAACATGGGTTAGTCATAAAATACATGATGAAAAAAATCATGGTAACATACTAAATAAGAGACAAGACATGCATGGAAATATAAAGGAGATGAAACAGGGAATCATAACTATCTAAGTGTACTGAAGTACTCCTTTCGATATGTGATTAGGCTGGTCCACTACACCGCACGGGCTATGTTGGCCCATTGGTCATGGTCAAACCTGATTTTAATAATTGATCAAACTCTGTCTCGATATACGGAGCTACTCATATTTTACTCAAGACGTTTTGGACACTTAGATACTGACCAAGATCGGATATCTACTCAAGTTCAAGACCGAAGCTATGTTTGCCACTCGAGACTGTATTTCTTTATGCAATATAATTTTTACTTTTATTGAGTATAGGAATACATTATACACTGAGTCGTACTGGCAAATAGGCTATCCAAAATCGTTTTCAAAAATGATCTATGTTTTTGAAAAACATCCCTTATTTACAAAAGCTTCTGAAAGATTTTAAAAAGCCCAAAAATCATTTTTAAAATATCCCTGACCAACCCTGACAGAACTCGGCCCGAGTTTGGCCAGAGTTCAGCCAGAGTTCAGTTAGTGAACGTTATGTGAACGTTGGATTCTGAACTTGGTCTCCCTTCAGTTGCGGATTGTTAAGAGTTCTGCCTGAATTCTGCCAAAGTTCTGCCTTTGGAAAAACTATAAATAGAGAAGAATTCTGATCATTTCAACTCACTCATTCACTTTCATCTCTTCTCTTCTAAAGCTTACGTTTCTTCCAAAGAGTTCTAAAAAGCTTTCATTTTCAAATTCCAAGCCAGTTACAATTCTCTAGTCAATTTGCCGGTACGGTACGATCTAGAAGATTTCAGAGAAATTATAATCAGAGGCTTGATTGAAGAAAGACTCTTCAAAATTGAAGTTGGTCGAGTTCTTCGTATCAAAGATCGCGTCTGTAGAAGTTACAAGGACTTCGTATAAAAACTTGCAGGATTTTCCAATAGTGGATTCAACTGGAAGCTAGAGTTCTTCCGACTGGACTAGTCCTCACAAGAGAAAAACCAGTATACATCGCTGTGTTTACGTTTGCCTTCTGATCTCTTTTCTTTAAAGTTATTATTTTGTGATTATTGATATTATTTCTGTGATCTAACTGCTAACAAGTTTTTAATTAGCAATATTCTGCTGCCTACTCTATTCACCCCTCCTCTAGAGTATTCTGCTTTACGACTTCGTTCCTACAATTGGTATCAGAGCGGGTTATACAAGTAAAACAAGGTAAAATTGTAGTTATATTTAATTGTTTTATAGATCACAGCATTACATATGGCAACTGTGAAATTCACAAGTGAAGGCCAAGCCACAAACAGACCTCCACTGTTTGACGGCTCAAACTATACTTATTGGAAAACACGGATGAGTTTTTTTTCTTAAAATCTCTTGATTTTGACTTATGGTCTATAGTTATTGATGGCTACAAAAAGCTTACTCGTATTACTATTGATGGAGTTTTAGTTGATAGACCCTATGATAAATATACTGAGGATGAAAAGAAAAAGGCCAGTATTGACGCACATGCTAGTAACGCTTTATTTTATGCTTTAGACAGAACTGAGTTTAACAGGGTGTCGACTTGCACAACATCGAATGAAGTGTGGAAACTTCTCGAAGTAACCCACGAAGGAACAACACAAGTTAAGGAGTCAAAGATCAGCAGACTTACTCAAGAGTACGAGGCGTTCAAGATGAAGCCAAATGAATCCGTCACTCAGTTGTTTACAAGATTCCTGGATATTGTAAATCCTTTGTCTTCATTAGGCTAGGAATATAGTTACCATGAGAAGATTCGCAAACTTCTACGAGCTTTTACGAAGAACTGGATTCCAAAGGCTACAACAATCATTGATTGAAATGACCTTTCGACAATGTCCCTGGAAACACTCATGGGTAAGCTACTCACTCACGAGTTGGAACTTCAAGACTTTGAAGATGCTACACCTAAGGACAAGTCAGAGAAGTCGATCGCTCTCAAGGTTCAACATAGAAGAACTGTCGAAGATGATTCTGACGACAGCAACTCTGACTCTGAAGATCAAGCTCTTCTGGTAAGAAAATTCAAGAAGTTCATGAGATTCAACAGAAGAACAAAAGACAGCAACAGCAAAAACAACGAGGAAGATCATATTTGCTATGGATGTAAGAAGAAAGGACATATGAAGAAAGATTGTCCAACAGCATCATCATCAACAAGAAAAAGCAGCAAATATGACAAAGGCTACCTGAAGAGATCTACATCAAGGAAGTACGCCAATACAAGCATATGGCATGAGAGCGAAGCCAGCGACTTAGAAGACGAACAATCGGGTGACGCTGCAAATGTATGCTTGATGGCTTGTGATCAGGTAACCACTAATCCTCCGTTTGATCCTTATGATGATTTCACCTTTGAGCAACTATGAGGCTTTTAGTGACCTGTTAAATGACTACAGAAAACTGCGTAGTAAATATGAAACCTCTAAGAAGGTACTTAAAGAGTACAAAGGTGAGATATGAAGACTTACCGACCAACTAGCTGATGTTAGAAATAATGTTTCTTCTATTGAGTCTGGTGAGCTTTCTTCTATTAAGCTATTGTTACACGAGACTACCAAGTTATCTGAAGAAAAAGACCAAACTATCATCCAGCTAAAGAAAGACCTATCTAAGGAGAGAAAGAATCTCCAGTGTGCACAAGTCAGAATGGAAACACTTATATCTGACTATACTAGATTATATGACACCTCCAAAAAGTTGAAAATTAGTTTAGAAAAACGGCCTGAAGTTGCTGCTTCCTATTCTAATACGTGTCAATTACCGAATCATCGGAACACACCCAAACCAAACACTGTCAGACCAAACCATACCAAACTATTGCCCAAGAAGACTAATAGGCATACATTTTTCTATACTAGAAAACCAAAACCTACCAATCATGCACCTCACACAACTTTCAACACTTAACATGCAAAATGTCATTATTGTGGCCTCATTGGTCATATATCTTATGCATGTAGAATTAGAAAGTTAGTAGATTTAAATATTTATGCATGGATACCAAAGACTAACATGTCAGGACCCTACAAGAAATGGGTACCAAGAGTTTTATCTGCAAACTGTTTTGTAGGTAGGACACCCCTCACATGCTAGAAACAAATAGATCCTCGACAGCGGTTGCTCACGGCACATGACCGGTGATGCATCATTATTTGTAATACTGTCGAAGAAGAATAAAGAAGGATACGTCTCCTTCGGTAATAATTTGAGAGGGTACGTAATCGGTATCGGTGACATTGGTAAGGCTCCCTATCCCGTAATTAAAGATGTTTGTCTAGTTACCGAGTTAAAACATAATCTGCTCAGCATAAGCCATTTAGCTGATCATGGTTATGGCATTAACTTTGTCAAAGACAAATGTACTATAGTTGATAGCTCAACTGACAGTACTATCTTTGAAGGTATCAGGAAAGACAACATATATGTTTTCTATTTGTTAGAAGATGCTAACAAAGCAGGTAGATGCTTGATGGCCAAGAGCATTGAGAGTTAACTATGGCATATAAGACTCGGTCATGCAAACATGGACACAATTTCAAAACTATCCACAAAAAAATTGGTACGCGGCTTACCGGACATATCTTTGAAGAATGATACGGTATGTAGCGAATGTGAAAAGAACAAAGCTACCCGATCCGTCTTTAAATCTAAGAATATTGTAAGTACCACTAGACCTCTACAATTATTGCATATAAATTTTTTTGGACCTAGTAGAATTGCTAGTCTAGGTGGTAAGTTATATGCATTTGTCATTGTAGATGATTTCTCTAGATACACATGGATATATTTTCTTGCACGCAAGAACGATGCTTTGTCAGAATTCGTCACCTTTTGCAAGAAAGTACAGAATGAAAAAGGCTTCATGATTACTCGCATTCGTAGTGATCATGGCGGCGAATTTGAGAATGCAGAGTTCAAGCAATTCTGTGACACATACGGTTATTTGTATGAGTTTTCCTGCCCTAGGACTCCACAACAAAATAGAGTTGTAGAACGTAAGAACAGAACTCTATCTGAAATGGCTAGAGTAATGTTGAACCAGTTTAGTCTACCTAGATACTTTTGGGCTGAAACTGTCAATACAGCGTGCTATATTCTCAATAGGGTTCTAATTTGACCTATATCGAAGAAGACTCCCTATGAGTTATGGTTTGATAGAACACCCACTATTTCATATTTCAAGATATTTGGTTGTAAATGCTTTATTCTTAATACTAAAGACAACCTGAGTAAATTTGATGAAAAGGCCGATGAAGGTATATTTTTAGGTTATGCGGCAAAGAGCAAAGGGTACAGAGTCTTCAATAAGAGAACCATGATCATCGAAGAATCAATTAATGTCAAGTTTGATGAACTAAATCAACATTCAGTCGATGATGATAATGAAGATGTAAGTACACTAAGTACAGCTATTGCAAAACCTTCACACAAAGATGCAGAACATTCACACCAAGCACCAGCTGAGTCTTCAAGCAGATCACATACAGAACCAGAAGCTGGAACCAGCAATCCTGAGGATATGCCAAAAGAGATGAGATTCTTGGCAGATCATCCAAAGGACTTGGTAATTGGTGAGATTACCAAGGGTGTAAGTACTCGTTCTTCTAATAAAGATATAGCTTCCTGTGTTGCTTTTATCTCACAGCTTGAACCAAAAAACATTGAAGAAGCATGTAGTGATAATTTTTTGTTAGATGCTATGCAAGAGAAATTAAACCAATTCAAACGGAATCAAGTTTGGGAACTTGTTCCCAAGTCCATTGATTATCCGATCATTGGCACCCGTTGGATATTCCGAAACAAACTGAATGAGAATGGTTTAGTGACTCGTAATAAGGCTCGACTCGTAGCTCAAGGATACAATCAAGAAGAAGGTATCGACTACGATGAGACCTATGTCCCTGTAACTGCCTATTTTAAAAAAATGAGGGTAAATTTGTCATTTTTCATATATATTTTTGTAAATATTTATTTATTAATATTGTATTTTGGGGATTTGTTTAGTCGGGTTGGAGTTTCGTCTAGTTTTGACTTATGTTAGTGGTCCGGGTAGTTTAGACTCTAGTCGGGACCCAAAGATTAGATAAACATGGCCTACAAACTCATCTCGTTAGGCTAGTGGATTTAGACTAAACCCACATGACAAGTTTAGTCAGTTAAAGATTAGAAACTTGACTCTTTTAACCCCAAACCTTTGCATGACTTAGATTAACCAAAGGGGACCTATTAGGGGCATATTAGACATTTTCTATTGGCCCAAACCTAACCATTATGGCAGCCAAGAGAGGGTTCTATCTCCTTTTCATTTGCAAAGTAGCCTCCATTTCTATTTTAGTGTTCTTTCCAACCTTGAGAGCAAATCCCATTGATTCATCTCTCAAATATTCTCTTTTCTCCACCAAATTCTTTCATTCTTGAAAGGAGAGGGAGCTACAAGGATTATGGAACCAAGAGCAAGGAGGGGTGTCCATTTGCTTGAAGAGTCCGTGTCGGATTCGTGTCCTTTGGGTTGTTCATTGGAAATCAACTCCCAATAGGTATCTCTCTCTCTAAACCTTCTCTATTTTATCTTTCCCTTGCATATTTTTTAGTTTTGAACCCATAGGAACCACCCACATGCATGAACCACCATTAGAAATATTTTAGAGGCTCTTTTGAGTCCTCTTTAGGAATTTGGGATAGTTTTGGTGTCCCCCATGGAGAGATTCCAAAGGGGCATCATGTGTTTGTGTTTTTGCCCCATAGGCTGATTTATCTTCTCATTTCAGATTTTCATGTGTTAGAGAGTAGATTAACCATGGTTAGGATGTTTAGGTTTGTTCTCATTTGGATACCAATGTTTGAATCTATGTATTATGGCCTACAAGTCCGATGTTTATGTAAAAATAGCAAATATTGTTATATTTATAGATGTGGACTGATTTGGGGGTTTTTGTATATATATATATTGATATGTGTCTTGTGTGTATGTGATAGAGTGTGGGTGTGTTAGTGTTAAGTTAGTGAGTTAGATAATCTAGTTAGTAACATAGATAATATAGTTAGTATGTGTTTCTTTTGTCCAAAATAACCCAAATTCGTCATAATTTTCATCCACATTTTTAGTACCCAGAGCAACTTAGAAATGACATAACTCCTAGCTCAAGACTATTAATCTCCCATTTAAAAAAAAAACTGTATCGAAGTTAGCTTTCCAAATATATATATATATATATATATATATTAATAGGCCAAATTCATTCTAGAACTTTCTGTAAAACTGTTTGAGTGTCAGTTGTCCGAAAGACGAACACGTTTCAGTGTTTTTGCGATTCCGGGAACTTCCGGACACGAAAATACGATCCGTTTGAAGTTTCAGAAAGCTAATACGAAGGGCTATGACATAATTTAATCCTAGAATTTAGTGAATAGCTCTAATAGGTGTAGTATTGATTTTAAGTAGAAAACTGACTATACGACATGGACATTTTGTGTATCCTATGAGCCTATGTAGTATGGCTATCATGTGAATGTAGGTATCATAGGTTGTCAAGAATATGTATGATATAGTACATATACATATATATATATATATATATATATATATATATATATATATATATATATATATTATATAAAAAAAAAAAAAAAAAAAAAAAAAAAAAAAAAATATATATATATATATATATATATATATATATATATATTATTGTTATTACCTAAAAATATATATATTATTTTTAGGTAATAACAATAATATATATATATATATTATTTTTAGGTAATAACAATAATATATATATTATTTTTAGGTAATAACAATAATATATATATATATATATATATATATATATATATATATATATATATATATATATATATATATATATATATATATATATATATATATATATATATTATTGTTAGGTAATATATGTTAGTATAGTGTGTGTGTTTGAATGAGATAAGGAAGTGTGTGGTTAGTAGAGAGAAGTAAGATTGATAGATGATATGTGCTAGTGTGTGTTTGATGTTGTATAGATGGTAATGTAGTGTGTGTGTTGTGAATGTGAGAGAGTTGGAAGGATCATGCCATCCTATTTGAGTTGAGCCTAGTGTGGTTTGTTGAGTGATTTGCGTTTTGATTGAGTGGTAGTGTATTTGTATATATATGTGTGTTGATATGTTAGAAAAGAGGGGATAAATTTGGTATATGTGTTTGTGTGTGGGTTAGTGTTGGAGTGGAGAGGGATTTAGATGTTGTATGGATATGTTAGTATGTTAGTAGTTATGTTAAAATCTATGTAGAGGTTAGAGGTATCTTAGAAGTTAGATAGTGATATCTTCTATAAGTTAGATAGTTAGTTGTGTTAGTCTATGTTATTGTTAGTTAGAGATGACATATGTTAGTTGGTTAGAGTTAGAGATGGATATATATACATATATGTTATGGTTAGATATTAGTTACTGGATGTTAGTTGTGTTAGATTTCTAAGTTAGAATAGATGGTTAGAAGTTATATGTTAGATTTGGTTAGTATCTTGTATTAGAGATATAAGTTAGGATATAGAGTGATATCTTGAGATACCATAGTGATATCTTAGGATATTTTGGGTATTTGCCTATTACCTTAAGGTAATGTATTTACCTACAAGGTAAAGGGGACTTACCTACAAGGTAGAGAGGGTTTACTTTATACTAAGATATTAGATACTAAGGTATTGTCTATCTAATATTTTAGGGTGGATGGTTAGAGGCTAAATATTTAAGGTATTAGTATTAGAGGTTAAGGTATTAGTTTTCAATCAAGGTAATGGTTTACCTTACCTTAAGGTAACGGGTTTACCTTATTACAAGGTAAGGTATTGGGTTTACCTTATTACAAGGTAAGGTATTGGGTTTACCTAGGTAACTAAGGTTAGATATCTAAGTTATTGGTTAGCTAGTAGCTTAGGATAGATATTAGATATCTAAGATTGGTATCTTGGTAGTTAAGGTATTTATATCTAGACTAAGGTATTGGGTTTACAACTAAGGTATTGGTATTAGGATATCAATAGGGCTAAGGTATATGGTATCTTGGGGTAAGATATAGGTTGGTATCTTACTAGTATCTAGTATCTACGTTAGTGTCTTAGGATGTAGATGAGTGGGTATCCTAAGATACAAATCAGTATCTTAGAGGGTAAATTAGTAGGCTAAGGTAATGTCTAAGGTATTGACAAGATAATGGGGATTACCTATAGTCTAAGGGTAAGGTATTGGTAGGATATTGAGATAGATGGTTAGATACTAGTCTAAAGTATTAGTAGGATCTATTAGCCTAAGTTAGTGAGTTATCTACTAACCTAAGGTAATATATATTACTAAGGTAAGGGTATTACCTAGTATCTAAGGTATTGGGTTATCTTGGTAGATAATGGTTAGACTTGGATTATCTTGGTAGGTAATGGTTAGAAGTGGGTTATCTTGGTAGGTAATGGTTAGACTTGGGTTATCTTGGTAGGTAATGGTTAGAAGTGGGTTATCTTGGTAGGTAATGGTTAGAAGTGGGTTATTTTGGTAGGTAATGGTTAGACTTGGGTTATCTTGGTAGGTAATGGTTAGAAGTAGGTTATCTTGGTAGGTAATGGTTAGAAGTCGGTTATCTTGGTAGGTAATGGTTAGAAGTGGGTTATCTGGGTAGGTAATGGTTAAAAGTGGGTTATCTGGGTAGGTAATGGTTAGAAGTGGATTATCTTGGTAGGTAATGGTTAGAAGTGAGTTATCTTGGTAGGTAAAGGTTAAGAATAGGATACTTGACTTAGATTTTACCATGTTTGACTAAGGTTGACTGTTTTGACTCAAAGTCAACTACAAGTCAACATTGGACCTAGATTGGATTAGAAGTTGACCAGAGATGACCAGTTGACCAAAAGTCAACTGTAGGTCAACCCTTGACCTAGTATGATCTAGATTGACTTGGTTTGACCTTGTTTGACCTAGTTTGACTTTTTAGACCTAGTATGACTTAGTATGACTTAGATTTACTTATATTGACTTAGCATGACCTAGTTTGACTTTGTTAGACCTAATAAGACTTTGTTTGATTTAGTTTGACTTAGTTGACTTGATGTGACTTAGTTTGACTGAGTTTGACCTAGATTTGCATAGCATATACTATAAATTATGTCATATACTGTTAAACCCTAATTAACTCATGATATCTCATCTTTAGGTCTGTGACATCACTCTGAGCATCTATTCTCACTGAGCTCAGGACCGCAGACGAGTACATTCACTGATAGTTTTTATTGTCTTGATATCTTCTATATCCGATTCAGTTGTAGTGTCTTACTTGATTTCCGACACGATGGTTCATAGACTAGTATACGTCGGATCCTGTCATGAGATGTTATTTCTGGACTTTCCTGGTATATTGGTACATTGTTCGATCTTGTTTTTCTTGTACTTGTATAGACACCGATTTGGGAGTGGACTGGCCTCCTACTTTTGAATCCCGTGTCATGACGTGACATGTCCGGATCCATTCACTACCAAAATACATGAATTTACCAACGGCCTTATCCGTCGGTAGTCCGTCGCCAAAAATAAATACCGACGGATTACCGACGGATATTTTGGTAAAACAGCCGTCGGGAATAACCTCGTCGCTAAAACATATCCGTCGCTACTCCGTCGCTCAGCGACGACTTAGCGACGGAATACCGTCGGCGCATTTAAATATATATAGCGACGGATTACCGACTAGCTTTCGTCAAAACATGTATCAGGATATAGGGTTAGCGACGGAAAAATCCGTCGCTAAAGAGTCAGCAAAACCGTATCAGTGATATTCTGATACGCAATATCCGTCGCTAATCCGTCGTAAATTTGTCGGTAAAAGCGTATCAGAGATTTTCCCATACGGCAGGTCGTCGTTATGCCGTCGCTAAGCCGCCGAGGTGTACGACGGATTAGCGTCGTATTAGCGACAAAACATCCGTCGCTAACTGCAAAATTTATGGACATCAAACAGAACCAGGTCGACGGATATTCCGTCGCTAAACCGTCGCTCAATATAAAATACTCCAGGTAGCGACGGATATTACGTCACCAATCCGTCGATACATTAAATTCCTACAGTTAGCGATGGATAGTCCGTCGCCAATCCGTCGCTTTATTGATTTGCTCCAGGTAGCGACGGTTTTTACGTCGCCACTCCATCGCTAAACTCAGTTTCTCCAGTTAGCGACGGACTATCCGTCGCTGAGTGGTCGCCAGTCCGTCACTAACTTCTAATTTTTGAAAAAAAAAATACTGCAAACAGACTCTTTCCTGTTTATACAACACATCCAACACAATATCAAACATGCAAAATATCCATATACAACACCATATATCCATATCCAACACGAATATCCAACGTATCCAATATCCAACACCATATATCCATATGCAAAATATCCATATCCGACACCAATATCCAACAAAATATTACCAACACAATATATCCAATATCCAACATTAAATTATCCAAACATAAAAAAATATCCGAACATACAATGTATCCAAATGTCTACAAAAATTTCGGCAGCACCTCCTTTGTATATCAGATCATCGCTTATAACCCAGCGTAGGTATATATCCAAAAATCACATAGACGAAATATGCACGTACGAATTTAATGCACACCAATTATCCAAGAATAGACATCAATTATACTGAAGAGTAACCTAATATCCGTCGTTATACTGAAAATTTATCTTCAAGTGTGAGAACGGATGGCTCAGAATACACAACCCAAAATTTATTCTAGCATACATTAGTGTGAATCATCTATGTTCTGTACATATGGTGTAGTATATGATCTTATCGTATCTAGTATCTGAAGAACGTAACAGAATCAAGATGAACTCACATAATGTAATACTAAGACATCATCTACTACTATATAAGATATAGTGATAGGTTGTCGTATCATCATTGCCGAGGGATGAGGGTCGGAGGACAGTCAACTTATCTACGGCTACATAGTTTCTGCCTCGCCAGTCGAATGGCTGCAGGAACTATATATGTCCTGATCACCATGTCGTACCGTAGATTAATGCAAATGGAGCTGGAAACAAAATACAGAAACCAAAAAACAAAATACAGAATCCAATCCCTGGGTTTGCCGAAAATACGAAACACAGAATCCAATCCCTGTATTTTAAGTGTGAGAACGGATGGCTTAGAAGACAACCAAACCGGAGAGGATACTCCAAGAGATACATCTGAGTATGACGTATACTCTGAGAGATCACCCTTACAGAAATGATATCAGTAGTGGGATCGAATGTTGGAGAAGATATTATCACAGTATACGTCCTCTCCTCCACGATGGCTCTAGACCCATCTGCTCGTCCCTGCTTCCATTCTTCTTATTTGACTCTCTCAGCCACACATGATATCCAGCTCAAGTGTAGAGTAGGCGGAAAAGAAGGGGGCAGGAATAGGAGGGGGAAGCAGCACAGCCGGCGGCATGACCCGGAGAAAGTACAGAGGTTTTCTTCAACATACGTAGGAGAACTATAAGGATATATGTAAACACAACATATCATCTTGTCAAAGACCCTAAATGTGACAACCATGTTACCGCGGTGTCGGAAGACTAACATGTCATAATTTTATAAGCCGTGTGTTTTGACATAATCCTCCCAACCGGATTTCAGTTCTATGTAATAATGCGAGATTACGACACAGGAGGAAAGAGTTGGGATGATTATGTCAAAACACACGGCTTAGAAAATTATGACATGTTAATATTCCGACACCGCGGTAACATGGTTGTCACATTAAGGGTCTTTGACAAGATGACATATTATGAAAAGATAAATCCTTATAGTTCTTCTACGTATGTTGAAGAAAACCTCTGTACTTCCTCCGGGTCATGCCGCCGGCTGTGCTGCTTCCCCCTCCTATTCCTGTCCCCTTCTTTTCCGCCTACTCTACACTTGAGCTGGATATCATGTGTGGCTGAGAGAGTCAAATAAGAAGAATGGAAGCAGGGACGAGCAGATGGGTCTAGAGCCATCGTGGAGGAGAGGACGTATACTGTGATAATATCTTCTCCAACATTCGATCCCACTACTGATATCATTTCTGTAAGGGTGATCTCTCAGAGTATACGTCCTACCCAGATGGATCTCTCGGAGTATCCTCTCCGGTTGGTTGTCGTATCATCATTGCCGAGGGATGAGGGTCGGAGGACAGTCCACTTTATCTACGGATACATAGTTTCTGCCTCGCCAGTCGAATGGCTGCAGGGACTATGTCCTGGTCACCCATCATGGATGTTATCTGGTAAGTATATGTAACAAAATGTAAAAGAATGTATATGTTCTTATCGTATCTAGTATCTGAAGAATGTAACAAAATACAGAAACCAAAATACAAAATATAGAAACCAAAATACAGAAACCAAAATACAAAATATAGAATCCAAAAAAGGACCCTCTGTGAGAACGGATGGCTCAGAACACAAACCAACCGGAGAGGATACTCCGAGAGATCCATCTGGGAGGGACGTATAATCTGAGAGATCACCTTTACAAGAATTATATCAGTAGTAGGATTGAGTGCTGGAGGGGATATTATCAGAGTATACGTCCTACTCAGATGGGTCTCTCACCGTTACTATTTTTTTCTGACAGCATGGTGGATGTGCTCCGTCCACAGATTCTGGCTCCGAGCCAAAACTTTGTTCCGGAGCTCAAGTGGACATCTTTGGTGTATAGCTCGAGCGAAAGGTTCCTGACAGCATGGTAGTCTCGTTTGTCAAAGTATCCGTGCTCGTCCCACAACCCATGTGGGATGAGCACGGATACTTTGACAGAGGAGACCACCATGCTGTCAGGAACCTTTCCCTCGAGCTATACACCAAAGATGTCCACTTGAGCTCCGGAACAAAGTTTTGGCTCGAAGCCAGAATCTGTGGACGGAGCACATCCACCATGCTGTCAGAAAAAAAATAGTAACGGTGAGAGACCCATCTGAGTAGGACGTATACTCTGATAACATCTCCTCCAGCACTCAATCCTACTACTGATATAATTCTTGTAAAGGTGATCTCTCAGATTATACGTCCCTCCCAGATGGATCTCTCGGAGTATCCTCTCCGGTTGGTTGTCGTATCATCATTGCCGAGGGATGAGGGTCGGAGGACAGTCCACTTTATCTACGGATACATAGTTTCTGCCTCGCCAGTCGAATGGCTGCAGGAACTATGTTACCGCGGTGTCGTAGTCCAATATAATCCAGAGATTGACACAGTTCTAATTCATATATGTAGTCCAATACAAATAGTCTAAAACAAAAACAACCCAATAAAAATAGTCCAATACAAATAAGTACTAATAGCTAATGCTTGCCACGCTGCTCACGCAAACGCCGAGTGATACTTTCACGCAACCACCTCCGAAAAGCGAGATTTTTGGTGCGAGGAGAGGCGTCGTCCCTTGCCAGGACTGCATCAAAAGTACTCTCGGCATTACTAGCTACCGGTGCTGGAAGACTAGAACTCTCGGTCTCACTAGCAACCGGTGCCACTTCCTCCTCAACTGTAGGAGGAGCCACCTCAGCATTCACTGTTTTCTTCAAACGACGTGCCGCTCCTTAAATCAGTAAACACAAACAGTGTACTAATTCTCAGTTTTTAGTCCAATGTAATTCAAAAGCCATCATCCCATGCCAACAAAACACTCCATACACAGAAAACAACAGATTTTTGATAAGTACTTATTTGTGTAGACAATTCATTTAAAAAGAAAAAGATGAAGTCTAAGGTCTATCACATACCCAAGTGATATAGGACCAATATTGGACTGATACTCAAACGAATGGGTCTGCTACTGCTATGGAAAGAACACTAGTTATAAACTGTGACTGAACATATAACTATAGTATGCAGGACAAAATAGTAGTAGGGGTATCATCTGACTGCACACAAGGGATGATGAGCTGGGCATGTGCAATATGGATGCAGTAAGCCACCCCAACAATGCCCGACCCCCTCCTCCCTGCTGCATTTAACTGCTGCTGCTGCTGCATTTAACTGCTGCTGCTGCTGCATGCTTCTGCTGCAGCTGCTGCATTGCTGCTGCTGCAATGGTATATATATATAGGCAATATGATACCATGAGATACTCTCAAGAACACATCTAAAATCTGAGAATAAATATACAAAATATTCATTCCAATAATAAATCAAACACTTGATGTGTCCAAATAGGAAGTTTCCCACATGGCGACGTAATTTAATAATACGTCGCTATTCGTCGCTCATCAGCGACGAATATTTATGCCTGTCGCAGAACGTCGCTAGCCAGCGACGTTTTGCAACGTTATTTTTATGACGTCGCTATTTTTAAAAAATAGCGACGTTATTGGTCGCCGTCGCTAAATGACGTCGCTAGCCAGGAGAGAGGCAGTGACGGAGGCAGCTGCCCGCCCCCTCCCACCGCCCCCTCCACCTCCCATCGCCGCCCCTCCACACCCTCCGTCCCCCGCGGCCAGCCCCCCTCCACACATACCCCCCCCGCACCCCACGGCCAGCCCCCGCCCCATCGTCCCCCCCCAACGCTGCCCGCCCCCTCGATCCCACCGCCCCCTCCACACCCCCCGCCCCCCGCCCCCCGCGTACGGCCAGCCCCCCTCCGCAACCCCCCGCACCCCGCGGCCAGCCCCCGCGCGCCCCCATCCCTCCAACGCTTCCCGCCCCCTCCCACCGCCCCCTCCACACCCCCCGCCACCGCCGCCACCGCCGCCCCCCGCAGTCGACGCCGCCCCCGCAGCCCCCGACGCCCCCGGCCCGCTGCACCCACGACCACCGCGCGCGCGCGAGAGAGAGAGAGAGAAAGAGAGAGAGAGAGAGGGAGAGGGAGAGGGGATTACCTTTGGGAGAGAGAGAGGAGAGGGGGTCGCCGATCACCGCCGCGGGAGAGAGAGGAGAGGGGGTCGCCGATCGATCACCGCGGGAGAGAGAGAGAGAGAGAGAGGAGAGAGAGTGAAATTTGGGGGGAATGAAAAAGTTCCCTCCGTCGTTTCAATTTAAGTCTGGAACGTAAATTTAGCGACGGAGTAGCGACGGATTATTCCGTCGCTAAGTAGTCAGTAAATCTCGCGCCAGAGTAGCGACGGATTATTCCGTCGCTAAGTCGTCAGTCAAATCTCGCGCCAATATTTTAGGCTTTTGCCGCCAAAATATGCGACGTTCTAGCGACGGATATAAAACCGTCGCTACTTGGCCGACGACCTATCGACGGCGTAGCGACGGATATGGACATAAAAAAATAAAAAAAATTGTCCACTGCTTTCCGTCGGTAGTCCGTCACAAATCCGTCGGTGATCCGACGGTAATAGCGATGGAAAATTTTCGTCGCTAAATGGCCGTCGCTAAAGTACTGTAATTTGGTAGTGATTATACTACTCGGGGATGGGAAGTTATTAGAGGTTATATGATCAATACCCCTCCTGTATTTTTGTTACTACTTGCATCATAGCTTTACCCTCGCCTCACGTAGGGTAAAGCCTGACATGTGTTACTACTTGCCTCATAGCTTTCTATTGTGGCCGGCCTGATTCTTGTTTTCTTGTATTTCCTGACTCATAGCCGGTCAAATGGAAGAGCCTGATCATGTGTCCCAAGCTGATCACATAACGCTCTAATATCTCAATGCACCATTTATGTTTACATTATACATCAGATATTCCTGTATTGTTCTACATTCCAGTATTTTATACCCTAACATGATATCCAGTTTTACATATCCTGTTTATATTCCAGTCTTGATATTTTATCTTGTATTTCATTATAATTGTCTCTTATAGAATTTGTCAATTCATATGGAACTGCTGTTACCGTTTGTACTTGCTCATATCCTGACAGGATAACCCCGTTGATATTTACAAATGATTTAGAGGCCGATTGCTCGACCTTCTATGGCTATGACATAGATGGCGAGTATGACTTGGACATTCCCGTGGAGCCGGTGCTTATAGAGGACACACCGTCTGCTTAGACTAGTTAGTTAGGCTTGACTGGACTGTGATCCAGCTAGTACTTAAGACTTGTAGTATACTTATTATTTTGGGATCTTGTGTTATATTTTGAACTCTAACTTGTGTTGCGATCTTGCATCTATTTCCAGTTATTTTCGTCTATCATATCTTTTATATTTCGTGCTATCTTCCTTAGATGTCTTGTGATTGAGTTGTGACATTATATACCTCCGTGCGGAGATGGTAGGTACCTTTATATTGTATCTAGATGTTGTATGTTATAGACGACCTGTAACGTCCCAGTCCCAAAATACGTAGGAACTAGGCACATAGAAATGCCAGCTGTATTCGTACGAAGTACACTCCAATATATGGAAAACCTCATATGAATACATAAGCTGTAAAATGCAGTAGAACCATAACTAATCTCATCCATAAAATAAAAGAACAAAAGATGTCATATAATGATAATGAATTTGTCTTGATACAATATGTTGGACGGAGACAAATCCACTACCAACAAAATAAGAAAAAGTACATAGAAAATGAAATGAGTGGCGAGCAAAGCGAAGATAATCCAAGCGCAATCATCCTCGAAGAATGGAGATAGTCACGGCTAGAACTAGAGCACCTGCGAAAGACAATAGCACACACCTGGGGAGATAACCAGGTCCTCAGAGGGACGTAACAAGACACATAATATCATGCCATATAACTGAATAAATATTATTCAAATAAATAAGTCAATTGAATTTATAACATGGTCCAATACGCACTTACTGAACGAGCGTACCATCCCCCCAACCAAATAAGGACAGGAGATGGTAAACTAATTCACAGTGACGTATCTTTCCATGCCATGAATCCAATATGGTATCCGGACCCCAACAAGGTTCAATACCTTCTCATCGAAGTAGTAAGTCGCACTTACAACCAAACAAGGACAAGATGTGACGAACTAATCCGCGACAAGTTATTGTTCCAAGCCACGGTCAGATACAAGTACCCAAACCAAAAGTACTCGTACCTAACGGATAAAGGTAGCCTACCGTTCTAAGTGAAATGTAGTTAAGAACAATCCTTCCTACGAATGGGCCCTGGCTAAATAGGATCGATATAGTCCCCCCTTGGGCACCAGAGGCCCCATCAGTAAGAGCATGACGTTCCGCAGAATAGTCAGTGGCCGTCAGTAATCATGGGTAATCTGACCCGCGTCTCCGGCGGAGCTCACGGGTTACAAAAGGGAAAGTGCATCGAAGCCCATACGCTAAGGAATTGTCCTCCCCGCCCAATGCCTACTGTGTTGCATCCACAACACAAACCACTATAACCGCTAAGTCAAACTAGCATGCAACCTCTATTAGCGGTTATTCCTATCGCACGGCTTGTACGTACTGGTGGCCAGCCAATCACGCACTTCCGTGTTCTACATACGACACACAACCTCGTGTTACAACGTGTCAAGGCCAATGAATGCAACACACATGGTAGTCCCTTAAATCTAGGTTTAATTTGTAAGAAAATAATACACAGCAGGAAAAATAAATGAACAGTAAGTTCTAATAGTTATGCCATGTATCACAGTTTATTTTGCATAAAGAAAATAAATAATGCATGAAATATGAGCTAAAATAAGTAAACAGCAAATGGCAAGGTGTCTTGCCTGGTAGTACGCCTGGTGTGCTGCGATAATCATGGTGGCATGAATTGCGACTTTGGTGTAACAACTACACAAGGGGACCTCTGTTGGTGGTACAGATCAGTGCATCGGGTCCAGAACGGTCAATTTAGTTAGGATGGACATAAGACAGTCTCGAAATTGGCGGAGGAATAGGAATAACGGGATTGGTCATGGAAAGGAGAAAATCAAAGAAGAATGGAAAATATATAGCAAATTATAGAAAATTATTTATAATGCTAAAATCCGTATTTGTAAATTTATAATTTTGTCAAATAATTTATTTTAAATAAATAGAACATTTACAACAATATCTTAGTCTATAATATTGTTGTTACCAATAATAAAAATAGTTTTTATGAACTTATCTATTTTGGCTAGTAGAGTAATAAAAATAATAATTGGTACTAATAGTACAATAACAAAGGTATAGCAATAATATTTTAAATTAGTTATCAAATATTACATATTATATAACAAAATCTTGGTAAAGAAATAACCCAATTTAAAAAATAACGACAATAATAATAATAATAATAATAATAATGATAATAATATTGATAAAAATAATAGATACTAACAATAATAATAATCTTAATAATAACACTAATAACAATAATAATAACAGTAATAAAATTATTCGATATGATGCTAACAATAGTAATACAATATAACAAAAAAAATAGTAATAATCAGTAATAATAATAATAATAATATCAATAGCAAAAGTACTTTGCCTTTATATAAAAAAGAAACAAATTAATAATAATAATAATATTTACCAAATGAAGAAGAAAATAAAAAATAAAAAATTACCAAACACGAAAAAGAAAGAAAAAAAATCATCAACAAAAAAATACAAGCAGCAGTCAATTGACTGCTGCTGTTCTTGAGTTTAGAAACAGGGAAAAGGGGGAGGTAAGCACGAGGGAGAGAGAGAGAGTGAAGGGGAGCGGAAGAGGCGGTACGGGAGCGGAGAGATCGGCGGAGGGTCAGAGAGAGCGCGGTCGGAAGAGGCGAGGAGGAGGAGACGAGGAAAAACGAGAGGAGAGCGCGGAGGCGGTGGAAGACAGGCGGCGGAGGTTGGTGGGCGACGCCGGCGGCGCGCCGCTCGCGGAGGAGCGGAGAAGGGAAAGGGTGCGGTCTGCGGAAGAGGGAAGGGTCGTGAGGCTGCGGCGGTGGCGAATCGCCAGGGGCGGCGACGGCTAGGGCGGCGGTGAGCTCCGGCGAGGTAAGGGTTTTGGTTGTTTGTTTTTATTTCTCGATTTCTGGGGTTTGCCGGGGGTCGACTACGGTGGTAGCTGGGACTGGGGTGACAGGGCTGCCGCGGCAGTAGCCGCGGTGGTGGTGTAGTTTTGGTGCCGACGTCGATGGTGTGGTCGGGTTGGCTAGTCGGGAACGGAGTTGGGGTGCGGTGGTGAGGTGCTGGTCGGGAAGGGGTGCTGTGGTTGGCAGTGGGGGATGTTGTCGGGGCTCGGGGTTGGAGTCGGTTGCGGGGTGATGATGGCGGTCGAGGCCGGTGGCGGAGATGAGTCGGGGGTGCTGGCTTGGTCAGAAAGGCTACGACGGTGATAGGGCCAGAGGCCGGAACAAACTAGGGATAGTTTTAGGATTTTGTTGGTGTCGGGGTGTGTCCGACACGGGAAAGATAATGTAATTGTAATTATGGAATAAGATTTATGGATGAACACGGACACGATGCACGTAGATTTATGGAGGAAATTTGTGGGAGATGAATAATGTGGAGGAGTACCTGCCTATTTATAGGATGTGGGAATTTCCACTTAGATATGGATTAGGATTTAATTTAAACCCCAAAAATAGATAATTACTAGTTTAAATCAATTTAATAAATCTACATCCAAATCAAATCCAATTCAAATCTAATTAAATTTTAGCTCAAATCAAATGGGATAAATCAAGTTTCAAATATGGATATTAAATAAATCTAAAAATTAAATTAAGTTTTAAATGGCCACAATAACTTTAAAATATATTTTTCAAAATACCAATAATAATAATTTTGAAAATAATAAATATTTTAAAATATCTTTTTGAATCATAAAATATTAATATTAATAAATCTCGAAAATTACATTTTTATTTAAATTAAACTAGCAAAATATTTAGGAAATATATGTATGCCTAGAAATATTATTTATTATTAATAACTGCTATAAACGAAAAGGCTTTCATAAATAAAATCGTAAACTTGAAAATAATAGCTAGAAATAATTATTGTCTATATTTCTTTGAAACTATAAAAATAATAATAAAAATAATATTTTTCAAAAATATGTACGCTTGCACATATTCGCATTCGTCGAGCAATTACGAAAGACGAACCTTCGCACACGACGTACGATACGACTACGTGACGTACAATACAAAATTTTAAATCAGTACAAAAAAATAGTAGAAATTTAGGGGTTTTACACGACCTATACAACGTTCTACCGTCGATTTTGCGGCGTAGGTTGGACGTACCCACGTGCTCGTACCCCTACTTAGGGTGCAGGTCGTGACAGCCCTAGTTGCGAGGTTAGAATCCATTCGCATGTTATGTGCATTTGCATGTTTTCATAATTTTAAATTATTTCAAATGGATGTTAAAAGCGCATTTTTAAATAGTTTTATAAAAGAAAAAGTTTATGTAGCTCAACCTCCAGGTTTTACTGATTTCAAAAATCCTGATTATGTTTTTAAGTTGAAGAAAGCCTTATACGGTTTGAAACAAGCCCCTCGTGCTTGGTACGATCGTCTAAGCTCTTTTCTACTTGACAACGGTTTTTCAAAGGAAAAGGTTGACAGTACACTGTTTATAAAATCTTTGAATAGCAATCTTCTTTTGATTCAAATCTATGTAGATGATATTATTTTTGGATCCACTGATGAATCTCTTTGTCAAGAATTTTCAAAGTGTATGCAGAATGAGTTTGAGATGAGCATGATGGGAGAGCTGAAATTCTTTCTTGGACTGCAAATCAAACAAACCAACAATAGGACATTCATAAATCAAGCAAAGTACACAAAAGATTTATTAAAG
Source organism: Iris pallida (assembly GCA_029216955.1). Classification (NCBI taxonomy): domain Eukaryota; kingdom Viridiplantae; phylum Streptophyta; class Magnoliopsida; order Asparagales; family Iridaceae; genus Iris; species Iris pallida. Next base: position 3,184,545 of record JANAVB010011999.1, on the reverse strand, counting down.
AAGTTTGACCTGGAAGCAGTCAAACCACTAGCACTCCAATGACGACTTTAACCAAGCTTGATATTGATGAACAAGGCAAACCAGTCGACATACGTAAGTATCGAGGTATGATCGGTAGCTTACTGTACTTAACTGCTAGTCGACCAGATATTATGTTTAGTATTTGCTTGTGTACATATTTTCAAGCCAATTCTAAGGAATCACATTTGTGCGCAGTTAAGCGTATCTTCCGATACCTTAAAGGCACTTCTTCTGTCGGCTTATGGTATCCTAAAACCACGTCGTTTGACCTAACCGGTTATTCTGATGCTGATTTTGTCGGATGCAAAGTAGATAGAAAAGGTACCAGCAGCACATATCATTTCCTAGGAAAAGTTCTAGTCTCTTGGTTTAGCAAGAAGCAAAATTCTGTCGTATTATAATCAAATGAAGCTGAGTATATCGCCGCAGGACGTTGTTGTGCACAAATTTTGTGGATGGAGCAAACTTTAGAAGACTTTGGATTACATTTCACACACATACCTATTTTCTGTAATAACACTAGTTTTATTAATTTGACTAAGAATCCAGTATGTCATTCTCGTACTAAGCATATCGAGATTCGACATCATTTTCTTAGAGATCATCAACAAAATGGATATATAGACCTTGTATACATAAACACACAGAATCAATTGGCTGACATTTTTCACAAAACCTCTAGCGGAAGATCGTTTCAATTATTTACGTCGAGAATTAAGAATTTTAGATATCAATAATATTAATTAATTTTGTTTTATTAATTAATCTTTTCAATACTCAATAATTGTTTTCGAGACAAGCCTACAAAGAGTCTATCTGTCACCACGACTACGGTCGAAGCAAAGCGGTACTTAATTATTCTCCGGTGAACTCCCGTTAGCTGGGACAATACTCCTACAACTAATCTGAAACAGACGCTGAGTAACGAAAGTTAATTTATAAAATAATATTAATTATATTATTTGAAGTTTAAAATTACTAAACTTTGAATTAAATATTTGAAATGAGTTAATGAAAAGGATGTGGCCCATAATTTTTTTTTAAAAAACTCAGGAGAACCCTAGGAGAATTTTGGTCCGAATTCGGCCAGAGTTCTGTTGTGCTGTAAGTTTTTAAGTCAGAACCCGAGGCCTCATCCTCTTCATCTCTTCCAAATTATATCATCACAACAGCAGCAATAGCCGAAGAACCCCCAAATCCTAGCTCTTCTCCACTCATTTTCTTCCAATCTACGTGGAGAAATCCATATAAAATTTAGATTTGTGCGAAGAATCGCGTCCTCTACAACATACTTGATTCTCGGAAGGCATAACTCATTCTTTCCTCCACTTTCAAATTCTTAGGGTTATCCAGTTTTGGGAAAGAATGCCTAAAGGATTCAATCATTTCAAGAGGAAGAAGACTAATGCCAGTGAATAGGCATCATCTTCAGATCCGAACACGGCTTCACTCTTTTCCCCGGTTCAATCGGGTGACGGCGTATCGGATGAGTTTTACTTCAAAACTCATGACCAAGATTTGCTATGGTATGCCGACTTTGCTATGCGTACAATATGCACAGGCGTTCCAATCAAATGGACTGTATTTCCAGATCATCATCCTTTGTTTAAGGCATTAGGGTTACACCGTCTCGTTACCCAACAATTTCCTATAGCTACTAATGCCCTTAGACTATTTTACTGTAACTTCGTGTTAGACACTTTTACCGCAAGAACTCATGTTGGCGGGATCGATATCGAGTTCGATGATGTGTTTCTAGCGGAAATCCTTGATATTCCAAACGAAGGTGCCCCACTCGATGACATCACCGACTTCGACTTTTCCGAGGGCACGACTCTTGTTAGTTTTAAGAATGAGCTTTGTGCGCCAGCACGTGCTCGTCCTGGAAAGTTCAAGGCCAATAACTTGAACTTGTTTAACTACGAGTTACATCGCATCATCTATTCCACTATTCTTTCGAAATCCACTTCGAAAGATGATGTCACTGTACTAGAACTTTCTGCCCTATATCACATTCTTAAGGGGATTACTTTTTCTGTCCCTAAGACTATCATCCAGATGATGGAAAGATATCGCGGAAGAGACCGCAAGATGCTTATCCCTCGCATCTTTCAGCGTTTTGATATCGATTTATCCACCTGCGCTCTAGACCCTGAGCCCAAGTTTCTTAAGCTTTCTCGTCGCATCATTGCTACTGCTCCTACACTTCCTGCACCTGTTCCTCCTCAGATCTACCCTACGACTTTTGAGGGTATCCATCAGCACCTGTCTACACAGTCTACATTGCATGAACATAAACACGGGCTACATGGTCTATATTGCATGAAAATAAACACGGACTACACGGTCTATATTGCATGAAAATAAACACGGTCTACGAGTTGATCACATATCTACTTGGTACTTCCCCTTCCCGACACGACAGAAAAGAAACATGACAAGATATGAAAAGAAATACATGATGTGATATCCGTGTGATGAGCATGTCAAGAATCAAGTATTAAATAACTAACACTGAACTATAGTAAATAATAATATCAAAAACAAACAACAAATGTACTCGCCTGAGGTCTTTAGCTGTTGAAACCAATAACACCATTGCGTTCAGATTAGTCCAACTAACCAAGTGCGTATGAAGAAGTCCGGATTTGGAGACGGCACGATTCCCGAATTTGTGAAGGAAGATAGAAATTATCGATTGGTGACAGTCATGGTTAATCTAAAAGAAAATTTCTTTAGAAGAGAAAATTCATATTTAGAAAATATATATATGTATATAACTATTTTGGAATTTTACTATATATTTCGAAAACTATATTTTTATATATAGTAAAGAGCATATATCTTAAAAGTTTTGAGGACAGTGATGGCTATGGAGAGCGGTGGTGTTGATGTCAGGGATGTTGAACGGAGGAAAGATCGCATGCTGATGGGTGTCGTAGTGGTGGCTGGATGCTCTGGTGGTGGTACATGATGGTGGTTGGCCAGTCGGAGGGGCCAGTGATGGAGGCATCGATGATGGTGAGGGCGGTCCTGGTGGTTGTGGCGAGGACGATGGTGGTGATTTGGTAATTAGCAGTTGGCTGGTGGAGCAGATGATGACTCCGGTGGTTGTGGGATGCTGTCGCCGGAGTTGGTGGAGGGGTGTCGTTGGCGGAACAGGGGAACGGTCGTTGTGGTGCTTGATGGTGGTTCAGGTCGGCTGTCCGGGAGGAGGTCGGGTGCTGGGTCTCAACAGAGAGGATTTTGTGTTGGTTGTGTCCTGACACAAGGTTTGGTATTGGTGGGTTTCTGGGTGTTGTGGATTGTAAGTGTAATGTCGAAGAAAATGGACACGGACACTCAGACACGAATTGTAATTTATGGTGTTGATAATGGTTGCTGTGATGGATGTTTGCGGGTGGTCTGGTTAGGGGAGGCCGGGGGTCGCAGTGATGGTTGGCGGCAGAAGGCGATGATGGTAATGCTGGTTTGGTCAGGAAGGGAGGTTGGGTGCTGGAAGAAATAGCTCTCCTTATATAGGAGATGAATCTTCTAGGGAGATGAGGACTATAAGTCCTATTGGATAACCTTTTACTTTATTTCAAATCAAGAAAAATTATTTAAAACAATCTAATCAAGTCGCCATTAGTAGATAATGATACTCATTCAAATCGATAATCAAATAATTTAAATCCTATAAATTAAATCTTAACCATCAATTATCATAATATTTCAAGACTATTATTTTTATAAAACAACTAAAAACATATTAGTATGAATCAAATCTTAAATTCAAATAAATAGTCATCATAAGCATTTAAACTAATATATTGTATATAAAATAATTTAAAAGCATATCCAATATCTATTCAAGATAATTTTAAATAAATTCAAACATAACCAAATGACTGATAAACATATTAATTTAAAATAATATTCGGCGCCATCAAATATTACAGAGCATATTTTTATAACTACAAATCTTTATTTTAAAGCAAATGGATCAGACCTTGTTATTATTCAAAATAATGACTTCAAACTATTTTAGTAATCGACTATTAATAAAATCCCAAAATAATATCAAAACATATTCGCGTAATTCCAATAATATAATAAAATGTTTTTATTAAACAAATAGTACTTCAAATTTTAAACTAGTTTTCGAGAAAAGCGTAAATCATAAAACCATTCACAACGTCTCGACGAAATTATCTTTAAGCACAACAAATAAAATAAATAATAAAAAATAAAATAAAAAGAAAAATAAATTTTAAAAAATTCAGGAAGAGGAGTTACAGTAGGAACGTATGACTAGTCACGATCAAGAGTCGATATTCGAAGGAAATTCGTTTTATAAAAGGAAATCCTTATTAAGAAAATATATATAGAAAAATACCTATAATCTTTTTAGAAAATATATATAATACTTGAAACTATATATTTTATTTATCAAAATATTTTTAGGTAAATACTTGAAAATATAGAAAATCATGCTTTTAGTGCAAAGCTATAATTTTAACTAGATAAAAATACAACAATAATATTTTAGGTCAAATATATATTTAAAATTCTGTAAACTAATATAATACTATATTTAAGCTTCTAAACCCTCTTTTGAAATTCTATGTAGCCAAGCCCCAATACTATATTTCAGAAATATAATTTTTAGAAAATATTTAATATGTATATTTATTCAAAAATAACTATAATTAACAACTAATGATATTAGTAACAATAATAATAATATTAAATAATATAATGCTAAATAATTTCAAGGATATATATATATATATATATATATATATATATATATATATAATATATATATATATATATATATATATATATATATATATATATATATATATATATATATATACTGTTTTGAAATACTGTACGTAACAATATACATCAACTTATACAACGGTATTAGTAATATACAAAAATAACCAAAATAATAATAACTAATAATTCTGTAATTAGTATACATCTAATACATAATATAAAATCGAACACTGATTACTGTTCTTAAGAGAACAATTGTTCTCTTCTCCAACTTTCAAGAAAAGAGAAAGGAATGAAGAGAAACGAAATGAGTAGAGAGAGGAAAAGCTGACACTCGTTGAGAGACAGAAGTGAGTGAGAGGAAAGAGACAGTCAAGAGAGAGAGAGAGAGAAATAGTTTAAGAAAGGAAAGAGGAAGCATGAAAGGAAAGAGAGGGAGAGTTCATACCAAGCTCGGCAGGCCAGTCGTCGGCAAGGCGCTGCACTCGGAGTTGGAGTTCACCGGAACTCTGGTCGCGTGACGCTGCTCCGGTCTAGGGGCACCGCAGAGGAGGCGCTGGCACAGAGGCGGTGCTCGTGGCCCTCAGCGCAGACGCTGCTCGTCTGGGGCAGAGTCGAGGGGAAGCCGGCAACGGCCGCGCGGGTCCAGGCGAAGAATGGTGCGACTGCGAGAGACGTCAGCGCCGACATCGGCTGACTAGAAGATGCTGCGGTAAGATGGAGCTGCCACGAGGAAGGTGGCAAACTCAAGGCGAGAGGTGGAGGTCCCAGCCGGAGGCGCGGAGAGGTGTTTGACAACTACGCTGTTGGAGTTTGGTCCTTTTCTATGTGAATTTTAGTCCCACATTGGCTAGACCAAAGGAGTTGTATCTCTATATAATAGGTTTCCTATTTTAGAGATGCACATGTGGTGTGGAGGTGCACATGGGTGTGCCATGTGGAGTTATTTTTCTAATGGGAAAAGGGCTAAATCAACAATAAAAGCATTCATGCTTTTTGCTCTTGGGAAATTCATTTCCATGGGAGCTAAGCCCTAGCGACTCGGACTCATGGGCTCATGAGGCGTAATGTGGCGTTTTGTTGGCGCACTTTGCACTTCAGTGCGCGCTCTGTCGCGCTCAGGTTGCGCTCAGGTTGCGCTGCCCAGGTGCGCGCCCAGGTTGCGCTTGGGTGTGCTGGATTGCGTTGCGTGCGCAGTGTGCGCAGTACGTGCAGTGCGCGCAGTGTGCGCAGTTCAGTGCGCGTTCTGTCGCACAGAGTGCAAGGAGCGCTGGGTGTGTGCGCAGTTGGCAGCAGAACGTGTGTTTGCATGTTCTGGGTGGTTGCTACATGTTCGGGGTGGTTATTACCACGTCCCTAACTTTGTGGCAACCGACCAGTTGCTGCATGGCCTATATAAGACATCCTCTCTCTCAAGGCTCATTACAGAATAGAAAGAGAAGCCACCAGAAAGTTTACGAAGTGTTCTTTAGCACAAGTAAACAGAGAATTCAGACGTGTTCTTTAACACAGTTATGATCTGTAGCCTTCGAGAGAGAGAGAGAAAAGGCGTCGCACCAGCGTTGCTCTTGCACGGGAGTTCGTGTCCATTCGAGGAGTCAGAAGAGCAGGAGTGTTCCAAGTTCTCCGACGAACTTGCTGGTTCCTGGAAGCTGTTCGTGTAGGGCGAATAAAGGTTTGAGCAACGGTGATCATTCACCCCAGCAGGCCATCTTCCACATTTCGCCTGTCATCTTCTTCGCTGCTGTGATTACGAAATCTTTTTAGATTCTCGTAATTCTTTAAACGAGATTTTTTTAGATCTTCTTTTACTCACGCAACCTTCCTAGAAGTGTTGCGTTGGAACATTGTTTTTACAATTGTTTTATTTTCTCTGTTTTTCATCAAAAAATTGTGCCCCGGCACTAACAATTTCAAAGCTTTATTGCTACGATGGAAAACGTTAATGCTTCACTCCTCAATACTGACTTTTGTAAATTAGAAAAGTTTGATGGAGAGCATTATCAAGTCTGGAAGAGGAAGGTTTTTCTCACTCTTCAACTCAGAGACGTGGATCACGTGCTTCTTGAAGAGGAACCTACCGTTCCAGATACTGGGTCTGCTGCCGCAATCTCTGCGGCTACTAAACTTCAGGCCAAGTGGAGAAGAGAAAATAGCATTTGCAGGCTGCTTATCCTGAATGCTATGGAGGATTCACTTGCAGATTCCTATTCTAAGAAGAATATCGCTAGAGACATATGGGAGTCTCTAGAAAAACTCTACGAAGAAGACAAGAACCGCAGTAAAATATTTGTGGTTGAAAAATATCACAAGTGGTTCTTTGAGGACGAAAAGTCTATGCTGCCGCAGGTGAAGGAGTTCCTGAAACTGCGACAGAAGCTGGAAGACGAGGCGATGCCCCTTCCCGACAAGTTTGTTGTTGGAGGGATTGTCTCAAAGCTCCCCGCTGGGTGGAGCAAGTTCTATGCAAACATGCATAGGAAGAAGCTTGAGATCAGCCTTGAAGATCTCTTGCAGGAAATATATGTTGAGGACCAGATGCGGGCTCAACTGAAGGTGGACACACTGTCCAAGCAATTGGCTAACGCCAATCTGGTTCAGTCCAAGGAACCAAGGGGAAAGCAGGCGACTTTCCACAGCAAAAAGAAGGACCCTGACAATCTGAAGGTTAAGGGAACTTCTATCAAGAAAAAGAAGCCAAAGTCTCAGATGCCTTGCTTCAAGTGTGGCAAGAAGGGCCACTTTAAGAATGAGTGCAAAGCAAAGACCAAGCAATCAGAGCAAGGAGAGCCTAGTAAGGTATCTATGATCACTGACGTAGTTGCTATGATTGCACAGGTTGATGCAGTAAGGACTGACTCTGACTGGTGGGTAGACACTGGAGCCTCCTGCCATGTCTGCTCCAGTAAGGAGTGGTTCACCACCTATACACCTACTTCTGAAGTGGTTATGATGGCGAACCAGGCACAAGCTGAAGTGCTCGGGATCGGGACGGTAGTGTTGAAGTTGACTTCGGGGAAGTCTCTGACGCTTCAAGGCGTGAAGCACGTACCTGCTATCGCCAAGAACCTGATCTCAGGAGGCCTACTCTGCAACGCAGGCCTCAGGATGGACATCAATGCTAGCCAGATGGTGATGTCTATCAAGGGAACATATTTCGGGAAAACTTTTTATACCGAAGGAATGTTCAAAATTTAGCTTGTAAATCAGTCCAATGTAATTAATGTAATTAATGAAGTCACTCATTCTGCTTATACTCTTGAGTTGTGGCATAATAGGCTAGGACATGTTCATTGTAAACGAATAAACAGAATGTCTAGTCTAGGACTTATCTCCAAGTGTGGGGGTAAGGTAGAGAAATGTGAAGTTTGTGCTCAAACAAAGATCACAAGGAAACCCTTTCCTCTGGTTAATCGAAGTACAGATCTTCTGGAGTTGGTACACTCCGATATCTGTGATTTCAAACAGTTCTCTACAAAGGTCGGAATGAAGTATTTCATAACCTTCATCGATGACTTCTCAAAGTATGCGTTTGTCTACTTGCTGAAGGCTAAAGACGAAGCATTCGAGAAGTTCAAGGAGTTCAGAGCCGAAGCTGAGCGGCAGACTGGACAATAACTCAAAATGATAAGAAGTGATCGAGGTGGGGAGTACAAGTCTCATTAATTCGCATCGTTCTGCAAAGAACATGGAATTGTCAATGAGACTACGGCTCCGTACTCTCCTCAATCAAACGGAGTAGCAGAGAGGAAGAACAGAACGTTAACAGAAATGATTAATTCAATGTTGTTGACTGCTGGTCTTCCTAAGTGCTACTGGGGAGAAGTTGCGTTGACGGCCACTTTTATTCTAAATAGAGTGCCTCATACAACTTTTGACATTACTCCTCATGAACTCTGGTTCAAGGTCAGACCTAACTTGAATGTCATTTGAGTGTGGGGGTGTCTGGCATATGTCAAGCTTCCAGATCTAAAGATTCAGAAGCTTGGGACAAGGACTACAAAGACGATCTTCTTGGGGTATGCCGAGAAGAGTGATGCTCGGAGATTTCTTGATATTGAGTCAAATCATATCATTGAATCTCGCGACGCAGAATATTTTGAAGACAAATTTGCAAGGCACAAGAATATTGTTCTTGCGAACGTTCCGGAGAACAATGAGGGGGCGAAAGAAATTGAAGTCTTCAATAAAGATGTGGTCCAAGAAGATGTTGTTGTTGAAACAACGGTTGAACCAGAACAAGCTGAGCCGTCAGCTAAGCGTATGAGGAGGCCGAAGGACTTCGGAAGTGACTTTGTCACCTATCATGTGGAAGCTGATCCGCTTACCTATGATGAGGCGATGAAGACCAGAGACGCAATTTTTTGGAAGGAGGCGATTGACAATGAAATTGATTCCATCACCTCAAATAACACTTGGGTGTTGGTTGATCTTCCTGAAGGAGCGAAACCCATCGGATGTAAATGGATCTTCAAGAAGAAGATGAAAGTAAACGGAACTATTGACAAGTTCAAGGCTAGGTTGGTAGCCAAGGGATTTTCTCAAAAGCAGGGGATTGACTATTTTGACACGTATGCTCCAGTAGCCCGGATGACCACCATCAGAATGTTGATTGCTCTCGCAGCAATACATAAGATGGTGATACATCAGATGGATGTGAAAACGGCTTTCCTAAATGGCGAGCTGACCGAAGAGATTTACATGCAACAACCAGAGAGATTTGTCATCAGAGGTCTTGAAGACAAAGTCTGCAAGTTGGTGAAATCTTTGTACGGTCTTAAACAGGCTCCCAAGATATGGCATGAGAAATTTGATAAAGTTATAAGGTCAAATGGCTACATGGTCAGCGATACGGACAAGTGTGTTTACACGAAGTTCGCTGATGGAAGAGGTGTGATCGTTTGTCTGTACGTGGACGACATGCTTATCCTAGGTACGGATATTAGCTGTGTCACGGAGACAAAGAAATTCATCTCAAGCAAGTTCAGTATGAAGGACTTGGGGGAAGCTGATGTGATCTTAGGGATCAAGATCATCCGGACAGACACTGGACTAGCGCTGTCACAGTCTCATTATATTGAGAAAATGATCACTCGTTATGGGTATCGGGATCTTCCAGGGATCGATACGCCGTACAGGTGTGATCTGAAGCTGAAGCCTAATTCAGGGGAAAGCGTCAGGCAGATGGAGTATGCGAGCGTAATCGGAAGTTTGATGTATGCTACTAATGCTACAAGGCCTGACATAGCTTTCGCCGTGGGAATGCTGAGTCGTTTCACGAGCAACCCAGGTGCTGAACACTGGAAAGCTGTGAAACGGGTTATGAGATATCTCAAGAAGACTCAGACATATGCACTGTACTACAGCGGAGATCCGCCGGTAGTGGAAGGCTTCAGTGATGCCAGCTGGTGCTCAGAGGTGGAGAGCGAGAGGTCCACAGGTGGATTCATTTTCACAATGGGTGGAGCTGCTATATCGTGGAAGTCGAAGAAGCAGACTATGCTCTCGCGGTCATCCATGGAATCTGAGTTTTTTGCACTTGATACCGCAGCCGAGGAAGCAGAATGGCTTCGGGAGCTCATGTATGATCTTCCATTGGTTGGAGTGCAAATACCGGCGATACCGATATACTACGACAACCAGGCGACTGCGGCGGTGGCATCAAATGACCTCTTCAACGGAAAGAAGAGGACTGTGCGGTTGAAGCACAGGGCAGTACACGATCTTATCAAGAGAGGTGTTATTGTAGTGATTGATGTTCGGAGTCAGGAGAACCTGGCGGATCCGTTCACCAAGGGCCTCAAGCGCCAGCTGGTAAATGACACAGCTTGTAAAATGGGCTTGAAGGCATTTTGATATTGTATTATTGTATTCCTACCATAAAGTTTTATGCTATTAGTTCAAAGATTTATCTACTAGGCATCTAGCTTTTGGTTCAAGGGAGGACCACTAATCGGAAGAATATCAGGAACGGTGGGTACATGTTCTATTGGACATGGAGAGGTTACGGACCTATAACCACTGTTGTCTACTGTTGTTTTCTGCAGAAAACGGTTCCTGTGGGAAGGTTGGCTTAATTGCCTTAATGAGTTCTCAGGCAAAGTGAATGCCTGGTGTGCTTTACAGGAAGCACGGTAGAGCAGCACTACAAGGAGTGAAACTCCATGCTATTATGGGGTGACTCCACAATGAGGTTCCTATAAGTGGGGTGCTGCCCATGAATAGGATAAAGCCTCGGCTTTGCAAGCCAAGTCACAGCGGCGTAGCACCGCAAATAGGCAGTTAGCCTAATGCTGTATGTTAAAAATAAAGAGGGGTGTAGTCAGTACTACAAAGGGGAGGAGTTCCTCATGTTACAGTGGCACGACACCACGATGAGGTACCCGGTTAGGGATAAAGCCTCAGCCTTGCAAGCCATGTCGTTACGGCGTAACACCGCAAGAGAGCCTAAGGCTTCATGCTGGGTAGTTTGGCACTACAAAGAGGCGGTTGCCTCATGCTACAATAGTATGACACTACGATGAGGTTCCCGGTACGGGGTAAGGCCTCGGCTTTAAGCCATGTCATAGCGGCGTAGCACCGCAAGAGAAGCGCAAAGGGCTTCATGCCATGTCTCTTTATAATGAACTCACCTATAGTGTATGGACAAAGAGATATCAGGTCGTCTCTTGAGGGTAAACTTGTAGACGCCCAATATTATACACTGAAACCAGGCTGGCACAGGGCCTTTAATGTGTAGCCAGAAGCACACGTAACTACATTATGCGAGTGGAAAGAATTTCAGCTATGATGCAGAATTCAAGGCTTAGTCCATTCTTGTATTATAGTCTGTTGTTTGACCCACACGGGAAGATTCAAGTCGTAAGCGACATCTCTCCTCATGCATGATGGACAGTTACTGTGGGAAACATTTATACCCATATATATAGAGATATGTGGGGGATTGTTGGAGTTTGGTTCTTTTCTATGTAAATTTTAGTCCCACATCGGCTAGACCAAAGGAGTTGTATCTCTATATAATAGGTTTCCTATTTTAGAGATGCACATGTGGTGTGGAGGTGCACATGGGTGTGCCATGTGGGGTTATTTTTCTAATGGCAAAAGGGCTAAATCAACAATAAAAGCATTCATGCTTTTTGCTCTTGGGAAATTCATTTCCATGGGAGCTAAGCCCCGTAGGGGCTTAGCGACTCGGACTCGGACTCGGACTCGGGTTTATGGGCTCATGAGGCGTAATGTGGCATTTTGTTGGCGCACTTTGCACTTAGCACGTCAGCATCGTCGCTAGGCGTATAGTGCGCTTTAGTTGCGCTCGTTGCGCGAGCCACTTGCGCAGCCACGTTGCGCAAGCCCAGTTGCGCGTGCCCAGTTGCGCGTGCCCAGTTGCGCAAGCCCAGTTGTGCTGCCCAGGTGCGCGTCCAGGTTGCGCTCAGGTTGCGCTTGGGTGCGCTGGGTTGCGCGGGTTGCACTGGGTTGCGCTGCGTGCGCAGTGTGTGCAGTACGCGTAGTGTGCGCAATTCAGTGCGCGCTCTGTCGCACAGAGTGCAAGGAGCGCTGGGTGTGTGCGCAATTGGCAGCAGAACGTGCGTTTGCATGTTCTGGGTGATTGCTACTTGTTCGGGGTGGTTATTACCACGTCCCTAAGGCATCCTCTCTCTCAAGGCTCATTACAGAATAGAAAGAGAAGCCACCAGAAAGTTTATGAAGTGTTCTTTAGCACAAGTAAACAGAGAATTCGGACGTGTTCTTTAACACAGTTCTGATCTGTAGCCTTCGAGAGAGAGAGAAAAGACGTCGCACCAGCGTTGGTCTTGCACGGGAGTTCGTGTCCATCCGAGGAGTCAGAAGAGCAGGAGTGTTCCAAGTTCTCCGACGAACTTGCTGGTTCCTGGAAGCTGTTCGTGTAGGGCGAATAAAGGTTTGAGCAACGGTGATCATTCACCCCAGCAGGCCATCTTCCACATTTCGCCTGTCATCTTCTTCGCTGCTGTGATTACGAAATCTTTTTAGATTCTCGTAATTCTTTAAACAAGATTTTTTTAGATCTTCGTTTTACTCACGCAACCTTCCTAGAAGTGTTGCGTTGGAACATTGTTTTTACAATTGTTTCATTTTTTCTGTTTTCCATCGAAAAATTGTGCCCCGGCACTAACAGACGCTCCAGGCGCGGAGAGGTTAGTTAGGCGGTGTTTTGGGTGATGGCGGCCAGGTGGTGGAGGTCGCTAGAGTTAGGGTTTTGGTGGTAGTAGGGAAAATTGGGCGACGGGGAGAACAGTGGAAGCGATGGTGGTAGTATCTTTCTTTGGGTGGTCGGGATTTGTGGAGGTGAACGGTTGTCATGGCGGTGTCGAATAGGGCCGGTCGGCGTATGGTGGCACGACTCTGGCTCTTGGTGGTGTCGGCCACGCTTTAGTGGAACACGGGGACGGGGTCGATGTGGGGGTGATGCAGGTGGTGTTGATGGTGGTCTTGGCCGCGGAAAGGCTGGATGTAGACGGCGAGGATTCTGGTCGCGGAGGATGGCAGCAAGAGAGGCGGCCAATTAGGTTTCAGGGTTAGGGTTAGGGATTAGGAATTTTGGGGATTTTGGTGTATCGTGCCATAATGTTCGGACACGAAGGGATGGGTTTCTGGAGTCGTGTTCAGTGGTGTCGGACATGGCTAATAATTGTAATTGTAATAAAAATAATGGAAAGAAAAATAGGAATACGGTGCACGCATGATTGGTCTTGGTGGATGGAAATTAGCTATGGTGGTGTTTGAGAAATTTATGGAGAAAATAAAGGGAACCCTCCCTTATATATATGAGTGGAGGTTTCCTAGATAGGGAAGGATTTGATTAATGATCAAATCTTTCCATAGAATTAAATCAATCAATTAGATTTATATCAATTCATAAATTGATGGCAATACAATAGTTTCAAAATAATATCTAATATTTAAAATAGATTTTATAAATTCAAATAATTGATAATAAATCAAATACATTTAGAGAGATAATTTTTTTTTGTAAATACAAAACAAGTTTAAAATAATTTTGACAAATTTCCACGTCAATCAAAATACCTTTTATAAAATTTAAAAATAAAAATTTATTTTCTAACTAGTAAAATATTTAAGACTAAAAATAAATAAATAAAAATTTATAAAAAAAATTGAGAAATGGACTTACAGGTTGCAAGTTGTGCCCCTAAAGTGGATGAGGAGGCTATCAGGCTCCACTTTGTTAAACCAACAGTTTTTTATGGTAAGCGCACGTCAGACATCTCCGAAGATGATGTTGCTATCTCGATGTAGGAGTGAAGGAATATGATGGTTAGGTATGTCATCAGCCCGTATCCTTCCTATTTGGTTGTCATTGTGTTTGCTCGAAGAGTGAGGTCTGGATTAGCAGAAGTTTCATCCAGGAAGAATGTCTTCTTCTTTCTTATCTTTTCCATGGAGGCTAATCAAGAGTGTAATGTTTATGATGGAACCATAGGTAATTGGGGGTCGACTAGTGTAATAACCCTGAATTTTTAATTTTTTTATTTATTGGACTTAAATAGGATTTTATGGAATTTATAAATATTTTTAATTAAATAGTTATTATAGAAGGCCTTAGTCATGGTTAAGTTTGAGTGTAAGATAACAAAGAATTTGGCATAGATAGCGTAGTCGTGTGCTTTGACTAGTATTTTAGTCATGGTAGGGAAGACCAAGCCATGTGTGTTCTAACTAGAAAAATTAGTCAAAGTTGCGACTTAACCCCTATAGACGATTTAATGATTTATTAGTTAGATTATTGACTTTTTAGGAAATCCGATTGGGCTAAACTAGTCAAATTGGACCCAAAGAAAATCCAAGCCCATGTATGCATGTAATGAGACCAAAGACGTCATTGTAGACATATTTTATGTAAATGCATATATTTTGTATTTTATTTTTAAAATTGACAAATACTTTCTAAATATTGTTATACGTATAATATAGGTGTTATTAATATTTAGACGGCATTTCTAGAATACTTGCACAATTTTTTGTGGACCCATTTAGAGTAGGAGTATAACGCGTTCACCCTAAACTATACCTATTATTAGTTTATTGAATTTTGTTATCATTATTATTATTATTATTATTATTATTATTATTATTATAGTTATTATAAAGATAATTTTATTATTAGTTATTTTGTGTTCTTAGGAAATATATATTAATTGTAAGTACATATGGATATGTATAACACCCTACCCAAGAAAAATATTATTAAGATTTTTCTCAGGTTTTATCGAATATATATATATATATATATATATATATATATATATATATATATATATATATATATATATATATATATAAATATATATATAAATATATATATATATATATATATATATATATATATATAAAACACACCTAGGAGTACTGCTCCCTATGGGAACAGTACTACCCAGGGACCCGACCCAAAGAAGTACACAGCAGGCCTCTCTCTATATATAGAAACAGAGAGAGAGAGAGAGGCTTGAACAAAATCCTCACATAAACCCTAAACCCCTCGACACAGTGCCACCCTAGTACCACGACCTCGCCCCCAGCCACCTGCGCACCTCTACACCATCGCATGGCTGTCGGGGACCGCCGGAGTCGGCCGAAAAATGTGCCTGAAATAGCAACAACAGTAGTAATTCGACCGCCAGGTAACCAACTTCATCTCCAATTTTTTCTCGAATTCTAGACCGATTTTTGATCTGTAAAATCCTACGGAGAGCAATATAACCCTTTAGGAATTCCAGTAAATAGATTTCATTATAGGTAAAAACCCTGTCCAGAAAATTGGCACAAAATTGAGAAAAAAAAGTTCCTAACAGTTCGACAAATTGTTGCAGGCACCCTGTTTGGAAGGCCGAGCGTTGGTAATCCACTAGAAGTTTTTGAAAACTTTTTGAACAACCTTTTAGATCACCTATAGGACTGTAAAACCTATTTTACGGTTTCTGTTTTCATCCAGTAAACACAAAGTTAATTATTTACAAAAATTAGAAAAAAACTACGTAAATCTGTTTTTGAAAACTAGAAAATCCTCCGATACGAGGTCCGTCACGATAATCTGGGCGACTTGGTCGCATCCCGTGAGCTTTGAAAGGCTCATACGGATGTTACAGACGTTTTGGCTTTGACGGAACTCGAATTGGTTGCGTGTGCGTGATGAATTCGAGACGTATCGGTGGAGGTACACCGTATCGACCCCTTTGCAAAAATCCTAATTATTTCATGTACGTTCGTCACATCATGATGAAACTTATTCCACTGGAATCGTATCATTTTTTTGGTCCTGTGAGCCAAGTTTGGTCTGATTCTGAGAAGGGCGACCAGAACATTATTTTGGCGGGCCAACGATCAGACTCAACGGCCAATTTTGTGCACGGCTCATCGGAATCCAAATATGGACATACCTTTGAGTTCGTATCGAAAAACTGGACTCGTAGGTATATAGTTCATTGACTTTAGAGACCACAGGCTCTAGCACATTTTTTGGGTGCAAAGTAGGTTCAACGGCGCACACAGTTTTGGCCTAAAATTATTGTTTTGTCCCTGTATCAAGAATTGGACTTATGGATAGTCAAACTTAGATATTTTTATTATGACAAGAACGTTGGTGATGTCTGTTGTAGCATCCGAAGACGGTTGAGGAAGTTCAGCTTTCGTGGGTCACTAATTTGACTAGTTGCTTATTTGGACGTGGACGATTCTACAGCAGACAAGTACATCTTGCCAAACTTTACAGTATTTACATGTATTTCTAGATTGCTATCCTTTTCTATCATACTTGATTCCATGTTTATCCTGATACATGTCATTGTTATTTTTAGTTTTACGTGCACGTAGATTGTTACTCTTTTTTTATATTACTTGTTTTATTTTTCTTATCTTGTTCATGTCTAGTGATAGTATTGCTTTGCCTATGCCATGTTCTCCTGACCTGTTTGACCTGGACTTGACTTGGACTTGACATGTTTGACTTGACCTGATTGACTTATAGTTTTAGGTGAGGACCTTGTTATAGACGTGACTATACTTGACCACTCTCAATCTTTAGGAACCACCTGACTGCGAGTGAGAGACTTACTGTTGGTTTTTAGCAAACACCGAGCTGCAATCTATAGGGCGTTAGCAACCAACGGGTTGTAGTTTACCTTGATTTACTTTTGGTCGCGTTTATTAGCACGATTTTCGAGGCTTAGTTAGAGAGGAGGCCTACCCGGAGGACCTGATGATCTCTCCAGACTTAATTAGAGATGATGTCTACCCTGAGGACCTGGTGATCTCTCCAGGCTTAGTTAGAGAGGAGGTCTACCCGGAGGTGTATATGGTTTTAGAGTTGAGACAGGTGACGTACCTTCGCAAGAGGACGAGATAGTTCCAGATGACTTCTCTTGATCCATGTTGTCTCTTTATTATAGACTTGCTACTCTATTTGCTTTCATTTCAGTAGACTTGTAGTTGACCTTTACTTATTTCCTTTTTCTGTGGTTTCAGGATGCCTTATCCGCAAACTAATTATTTTTATTTTATGCTGGACAGATCTTTTCATTGGTATTATTTTATTGGACTTGATTACTTGGACTATCATTTCTGTGTGGATGAGATTAGCTGTGTATCTGTGACTTGTACATATTATATTCTGGGTTGTTATCATGATTACAGCTTAAGCATTTCGCTAATGGACTTGCTATGAGATTTGGCCCACTAGTGAAGTGTTGCTGGCATGTACTGTATTCCTGATTCTACGTATTTTGAGACTGGAATGTTACAACTAGTCGTCACCAAGCACTAGGATCCCAAGCGCGATCTCTTAGCAGTTGTCCCTGTTATTGTCGGGGCACAATTTTTCGATGGAAAACTGAGAAAATGAAACAATTATAAAAACAATGTTCCAAATCAACACTTCAAGGAAGGTGATTCTGAATTACAAGAATCTAAAAAGATTTCGTAATCAACAGCAATCGATCGTAGTACTTCTAAAAAGAAGATACAATCAGAATTACTGGCAGCAACGAAGAAGGTGACTGGCGAAAGATGGAAGAACTCCTGCTGGGGTGAATAATCACCGTTGCTCAAAGCTTTATTCGCCCTACACGAACAGCTTCCAGGAACCAGCAAGTTCGTCGGAGAACTTGGAACACTCCTGCTCTTCTGACTCCTCGGATGGACACGAACTCTCGTGCAAAAGCAACGCTGGTGCGGCGCCTTTCCTCTCTCTCTCGAAGGCTGTTGGAATCCGCAAGCAAATTTCGATCAGAACTGTGTTAAAGAACACTTCTGAATTCTCTGTTTACTTGTGCTAAAAAATACTTCGTAAACTTTCTGTGGTGGCTTCTCTTTCTTGTATATCTCTCCAGCCTTGAGAGAGAGAGGATGCCTTATATAGGCCCTGCAGCAACTGTTCGGTTGCCACAAAGTTAGGAACGTGGTAAAAACTATCCCGAACATGTAGCAACCGCCCAGAACATGCAAACGCACGTTCTGCTGCAAGTTGCGCCAACTGCGCGCACCCTGCGCTCCTTGCACTCTGCGCACTGAGCCACTTGCGCCAACCTGCGCCAACTGCGCGCACTGCGCCACTACGCAACTTGCGCAACCTGCGCCACTGTACAACCAGCGCACCCGGCGCAACCTGTGTGTAACCTGTGCGCAACCTGGCACGCAACCTGGCGTGCACCCTGGTCGTACAAACTGTGGCGCGCAATGTGGCAGCTCAAGTGGCTCGTACAACGAGCACAACTAAAGCGCACTATGCGCCTAGCGACGATGCTGACATTCTAAGTGCAAAGTGCGCCAACAAAATGCCACATTATGTCTCATGAGCCCATGAGCCCGAGTCCGAGTCCGAGTCGCTAAGCCCCTACAGGGCTTAGCTCACATGGAAATGAATTTTCCAAGAGCAAAAAGCATGAATGCTTTTATTGTTGATTTAGCCTTTTTTCTATTAGAAAATAACCCCACATGGCACACCCATGTGCACCTCCACACCACATGTGCATCTCTAAAATAGAAAAGCTAATATATAGAGATACATTTGTTTTGGTCTAGCCGATGTGGGACTAAAGTTCTAAACAAAAGAGGCCAAAACCCAACAATCTCCCACATATCTCTATATATATGGGTATAAGTGTTCCCCACAGTAACTGTCCATCATGCGTTAGGAGAGATGTCGCTGACGACTTGAATCTTCCCGCATGGGTCAAACAACAGACTATAATACAAGAATGGACTAAGCCTTGAATTCTGCATCATAGCTGAAATTCTTTCCATTCACATAATGTAGTTACATGTGCTTCTGGCTACACATTAAAGGCCCTGTGCCAGCCTGGTTTCAGTGTATAATTTTGGGCGTCTACAAGTTTACCCTCAAGAGACGGCCTGATATCTCTTTGTCCATACACTATAGGTGAGTTCATTATAAAGAGACATGGCATGAAGCGCTTTGCACTTCCCTTGCGGTACTACGCCGCTATGACATGGCTTAAAGCCGAGGCCTTACCCCGTGCCGGGAACCTCATCGTAGTGTCATACTACTGTAGCATGAGGCAACCGCCTCTTTGTAGTGTCAAACTACCCAGTATGAAGCCTTAGGCTTCCTTGCGGTGTTACGCCACAACGATATGGCTTGCAAGGCCGAGGCTTTATCCCTAATCGGGTACCTCATCGTGGTGTCGTGCCACTGTAACAAGAGGAACTCCTCCTCTTTGTAGTGCTGACTACACCCCTCTTTATTTTAACATACATCATTAGGCTAACTGCCTATTTGCGGTGCTACGCCGCTGTGACTTGGCCTGCAAAGCCGAGGCTTTATCCTATTCCTGGGCAGCATCCCACATATAGGAACCTCATTGTGGAGTCACCCCACTGTAGCATGGAGTTTCACTCCTTGTAGTGCTGCTCTACCGTGCTTTCTATAAAGCACACCAGGCATTCACTCTGCCTGAGAACTCATTAAGACAATTAAGCCAACCTTCCCACAGGAACCGTTTTCCGCAAAAAACAACAGTAGACAACAGTGGTTATAGGTCCGTAACCTCTCCATGCCCAATAGAACATGTACCCACCGCTCCTGATATTCTTCCGATTAGTCCTCCCTTGAACCAAAAGCTACATGCCTAGTAGATAAATCTTTGAACTAATAGCATAAAACTTTATGATAGGAATACAATAATACAATATCAGAATGCCTTCAAGCCCATTTTACAAGCTGTGTCATCGACCAGCTGGCGCTTGAGGCCCTTGGTGAACGGATCCGCCAGGTTCTCCTGACTCCGAACATCAATTACTGCAATAACACCTCTCTTGATAGGATTGTGTACTGCCCTGTGCTTCAACCACACAGTCCTCTTCTTCCCGTTGAAGAGGTCATTTGATGCCACCCGCCGCAGTCGCCTGGTTATCGCAGTATATCGGTATCGCCGGTATTTGCGCCCCAACCACTGGAAGATCATACATGAGCTTCTGAAGCTATTCTGCTTCCTCGACTGCGGTATCAAGTGCAAAGAACTCAGATTCCATGGATGACCGCGAGGGCATAGTCTGCTTCTTCGACTTCCACGATATAGCAGCTCCACCAATTGTGAAAATGAATCCACCTGTGGACCTCTCGCTCTCTACCTCTGAGCACCAGCTGGCATCACTGAAGCCTTCCACTACCGGCGGATCTCCGCTGTAGTACAGTGCATATGTCTGAGTCTTCTTGAGATATCTCATAACCCGTTTCACAGCTTTCCAATGTTCAGCACCTGGGTTGCTCGTGAAACGACTCAGTATTTCCACGACGAAAGCTATGTTAGGCCTTGTAGCAGTAATAGCATACATCAAACTTTCGATTACGCTTGCAAACTCCAGCTGCCTGACGCTTTCCCCTGAATTAGGCTTCAACTTCAGATCACACATGTACGGCGTATCGATCCCTTGAAGATCCCGATACCCATAACGAGTAATCATTTTCTCAATATAATGAGACTGTGACAGCGCTAGTCCAGTGTCTGTCCGGATGATTTTGATCCCTAAGATCACATCAGCTTCCCCCAAGTCCTTCATACTGAACTTGCAAGAGATGAATTTCTTTGTCTCTGTGACACAGCTTATATCCGTACCTAGAATAAGCATGTCGTCCACGTACAGACAAACGATCACACCTCTTCCATCAGCGAACTTCGTGTAAACACACTTGTCCGTATCGCTGACCATGTAGCCATTTGACCTTATAACTTTGTCAAATTTCTCATGCCACATCTTGGGAGCCTGTTTAAGACCGTACAAAGATTTCACCAACTTGCAGACTTTGTCTTCAAGACCCCTGATGACAAATCCCTTTGGTTGTTGCATGTAAATCTCTTCGGTCAGCTAGCCATTTAGGAAAGCCGTTTTCACATCCATCTGATGTATCACCATCTTATGTATTGCTGTGAGAGCAATCAACATTCTGATGGTGGTCATCCGGGCTACTGGAGCATACGTGTCAAAATAGTCAATCTCCTGCTTCTGAAAAAACCCCTTGGCTACCAACCTAGCCTTGAACTTGTCAATAGTTCCGTCTGCTTTCATCTTCTTCTTGAAGATCCATTTGCATCCGATGGGTTTCGCTCCTTCAGGAAGATCAACCAACACCCAAGTGTTATTTGAGGTGATAGAATCAATTTCATTGTCAATCGCCTCCTTCCAGAAAACTGTGTCTCTGGTCTTCATCGCCTCATCATAGGTAAGCGGATCAGCTTCCACATAATAGGTGACAAAGTCACTTCCGAAATCCTTCGGCCTCCTCATACGCTTAGCTGACGGCTCAGCTTGTTCTGGTTC
The DNA here is from genome assembly GCA_029216955.1 of Iris pallida. NCBI lineage: Eukaryota > Viridiplantae > Streptophyta > Magnoliopsida > Asparagales > Iridaceae > Iris > Iris pallida. The sequence continues at coordinate 3,162,927 of JANAVB010011999.1, read as the reverse complement.
AATCATTGTTTCAACAACAACATCTTCTTGGACCACATCTTTATTGAAGACTTCAGTTTCCTGCGCACCCTCATTGTTCTCCGGTACATCCGCAAGAATAATATTCTTGTGTCTTACAAATTTGTCTTCAAAATATTCTGCGTCGCGAGATTCAATGATATGATTTAACTCAATATCAAGAAATCTCCGAGCATCACTCTTCTCGACATACCCCAAGAAGATCGTCTTAGTAGTCATTGTCCCAAGCTTCTGAATCTTCAGATCTGGAAGCTTGACATACGCCAGACACCCCCACACTCGAATGACATTCAAGTTAGGTCTGACCTTGAACCAGAGTTCATGAGGAGTAACGTCTGAAGTTGCATGAGGCACTCTATTTAGAATAAAAGTGGCCGTCGATGCAGCTTCTCCCCAGTAGCACTTAGGAAGACCCGCAGTCAACAACATTGAGTTAATTATTTCTGTTAATGTTCTGTTCTTCCTCTCTGCTACTTCGTTTGATTGAGGAGAGTACGGAGCCGTAGTATCATTGACAATTCCATGTTCTTTGCAGAACGATGCGAATTCATGAGACCTGTACTCCCCATCTCGATCACTTCTTATTCTTTTGAGTTGTTGTCCAGTCTGCCGCTCAACTTCGGCTCTGAACTCCTTGAACTTCTCGAATGCTTCGTCTTTAGCCTTCAGCAAGTAGACGAACGCATACTTTGAGAAGTCATCGATGAAGGTTATGAAATACTTCATCCCGGCCTTTGTAGAGAACTGTTTGAAGTCACAGATATCGGAGTCTACCAACTCCAGAAGATCTGTACTTCGATTAACCCGAGGAAAGGGTTTCCTTGTGATCTTTGTTTGAGCACAAACTTCACATTTTTCTACCTTACCCCCACACTTGGAGATAAGTCCTAGACTAGACATTCTGTTTATTCGTTTACAATAAATATGTCCTAGCCTATTATGCCATAACTCAAGAGTATAAGCAGAAGGAGTGATTTCATTAATCACATTAATTACATTGGACTGATTTACAAGCTGAATTTTGAACATTCCTTCGGTATAAAAAGCTTTTCCGAAATATGTTCCCTTGATAGACATCACGATCTGGCCAGCATTGATGTCCATCCTGAGGCCTGCGTTGCAGAGTAGGCCTCCTGAGATCAAGTTCTTGGCGATAGCAGGTACATGCTTCACGCCTTGAAGCGTCAGAGACTTCCCCGAAGTCAGCTTCAACACCACCGTCCCGATCCCGAGCACTTCAGCTTGTGCCTGGTTCGTCATCATAATCACTTCAGAAGTAGGTGTGTAGGTGGTGAACCACTCCTTACTGGAGCAGACATGGCAGGAGGCTCCAGTGTCTACCCACCAGTCAGAGTCAGTCCTTACTGCATCAACCTGCGCAATCATAGCAACAACGTCAGTGATCATAGATACCTTACTAGGCTCTCCTTGCTCTGATTGCTTGGTCTTTTCTTTGCATTCACTTTTGAAGTGGCCCTTCTTGCCACACTTGAAACAAGGCATCTGAGACTTTGCCTTCTTTCGTTTGAAGGAAGTTCCCTTCACGTTCAGATTGTTAGGGTCCTTCTTCTTGCTGTGGGAAGCCGCTTGCTTTCCCTTTGGTTCCTTGGTATGAACCAGATTGGCATTAGCCAATTGCTTGGTCAGTGCGTCCACCTTCAGTTGAGTCCGCATCTGGTCCTCAACATAGATTTCCTGTAAGAGATCTTCAAGGCTGATCTCAAGCTTCTTCCTATGCATGTTTGCATAGAACTTACTCCACCCAGCGGGGAGCTTTGAGACAATCCCTCCAACAACAAACTTGTCGGGGAGGGGCATCGCCTCGTCTTCCAACTTCTATCGCAGCTTCAGAAATTCTTTTACCTGCGGCAGCATGGACTTCTCGTCCTCAAAGATCCATTTGTGATATTTTTCAACCACAAATATCTTGCTCCTGTTCTTGTCTTCTTCGTACAGTTTTTCCAGAGACTCCCATATGTCTCTGGCAATAGGTTTCTTACTGTAGGATTCTGCTAGGGAATCCTCCATAGCATTCAGGATAAACAGTCTGCAAATGCTATTCTCCCTTCTCCACTTGGCCTGAAGTTTAGTAGCCACAGTGATTGTGGCAGCAGACCCAGTATCTGGAACAGTAGGTTCCTCTTCAAGCAGCACGTGATCTACGTCTCTGAGTTGAAGAGTGAGATAAACCTTCCTCTTCCAGACTTGATAATGCTCTCCATCAAACTTTTCTAACTTACAAAAGTCAGTATTGAGGAGTAAAGCATTAACGTTTTCCATCGTAGCAATAAAGCTTTGAGATTGTTATTGCCGGGACACAATTTTTCGATGGAAAACTGAGAAAATGAAACAATTGTAAAAACAATGTTCCAAATCAACACTTCAAGGAAGGTGATTCTGAATTACGAGAATCTAAAAAGATTTCGTAATCAACAACAATCGATATTAGTACTTCTAAAAAGAAGATACAATCAGAATTACTGGCAGCAACGAAGAAGTTTACTGGCGAAAGATGGAAGAACTCCTGCTGGGGTGAATAATCACCGTTGCTCAAAGTTTTATTTGCCCTAAACGAACAGCTTCCAGGAACCAGCAAGTTCGTCGGAGAACTTGGATCACTCCTGCTCTTCTGACTCCTCGGATGGACACGAACTCCCGTGCAAAAGCAACGCTGGTGCGACGCCTTTCCTCTCTCTCTCGAAGGCTGCTGGAATTTGCAAGCAAATTTCGATCAGAACTGTGTTAAAGAACACTTCTGAATTCTCTGTTTACTTGTGCTAAAAAATACTTCGTAAACTTTGTGTGGTGGCTTCTCTTTCTTGTATATCTCTCCAGCCTTGAGAGAGAGAGGATGCCTTATATAGGCCCTGCAGCAACTGTTCGGTTGCCACAAAGTTAGGGACGTGGTAAAAACCACCCCGAACATGTAGCAAGCGCAAACGATGCTGACGTGCTAAGTGCAAAGTGTGCCAACAAAACGCCACATTACGTCTCATGAGTCGCTACGGGGCTTAGCTCCCATGGAAATGAATTTCCCAAGAGCAAAAAGCATGAATGCTTTTATTGTTGATTTAGCCTTTTTTCCATTAGAAAAATAATCCCACATGGCACACCCATGTGCACCTCCACACCACATGTGCATCTCTAAAATAGGAAAACTAATATATAGAGATACATTTGTTTTGGTCTAGCCGATGTGGAACTAAAGTTCTAAACAAAAGAGGCCAAAATCCAACAGTCCCTAATTGGGTTATGTTCCCAAGCTTCCTCTCCAACTTTGGAATGTTCAGGCGGTCCAAAAGTTTGCGAGAGTCATTAATTGTTTATCCTATCTGGATGGACCAGATCTCTGCTAATCGCTCGAGGCTGGCCTTTCCCAGTGTCCTTACTGAAGTCAGGACGTCTCGGCCTTCTCCTTTTGTTGTCCCGGTGTGCCTCTCTGATGGGCGTTGATTCGAACAAATGTTAGTTATGAATAACATTCGCCCATTTGCAAGTAATTATAATGGCGACAAGGAGTCCTAGTGCTCAGATCCTACGGGAGATGTCATTAGGGATGAGCTGATGAAGGTCCTTACGGATGGTTAATGTGATTGCCCCGCCTCCTCGGTCTTGTGGATGAGATGGACCTTCAGATGGAATCCATTCTCATATCCTCCTTATGTCTACTCGGATGTCCTCTCGGATTATCCGACAGTCTCGGGAGGTAACTCATACGGAGATGTGGTTGTAGTTGAGCCCTACATCTTGGTTGCTCTCCATGAAGCTAGCATGTCCCATGGTTCGTATCAAGGAGTTAGTGGTGGGTTTATAGTAGAGAGTTGCAATAGAGATCAGGAGGAAGGAGTGGGTCAGGGTGTGATTCGGGCTGAACCGGACCGGCCCGCATCCATTAAAATTCGGTCCAACCGGACTTAGTCCGGGTCCAGTCCGGACCGGTTCAACTAGCGGGCTGGGCCTGGTCCGGCCCGGTTTAACTCCAGAAGACCCAGCCCGGCCCGGTTTAACTCCAGAAGACCCAGCCCGCCCTGGGTAGGGCTGGACCGGTCTGGGTAGGGCTGGGTAGGGCTGGGCCGGTCCGGGCCGGATCGTGGACGGGCTTGGGCGGGCCGGGTTCGGGCCGGTACAGCGGGCCGGTCCGGTTTAAGTTGGTTTTTTAATTTTTTTTTGATTTTCACATTTTCTTTTAACTTTTATATTCTTTTAATTTATTTTATTTTAATCTTTTTAACTTTATTTTTAATTATTTTTTTTTATTTTTTCCTCCTCTTTTATTCGGGCTTGGGACCGGCAAGACAAGCTTTGCTTGTTATATGCAGAGTTAAATTTTTTTAAGTTTTTAAGTTTTTGTGTTTTTTATTTCTAAGTTAAAAAATTTTGTTTTTAAGTTTTTGTGTTTTTTATTTTTAAAGTTTTTTTTAAAGTTGTACTTGTAAAGTTATATTTAAGTTTTAAAGTTTTAAAGTTTTTTTTAAGTTTAAAGTTTTAAAGTTTTTTTTGAAGTTTAATGTATTTTTTGAAAGTTTTTTAAGTTTAAAGTTTAAGTTTTAAGTTTTAAGTTTAAAATACTTTTAAAGTATTTTTAAGTTTTAAGTTTTTAAAGTTTTTAATAAAGTTTTTTAATTTTTTTAAAGTTTAAAAGTTTTTAAATTTTTTTAAAGTTTAAAGTTTTTAAAGTTTTTTTTTGAAGTTTGAAAGTTTGAAGTTTGAAGTTTGAAAGTTTGAATATTTTTTTTTGGAGGATCATACCTTAGACTTGAGTCATTCTTCTTGTTCCTCCTCCTCGGTTGCAGAAGCTTCACGCAATCCAAGCGATCCGAGGTCCAGCTCATTGATGTCATAAGCTTCATCCCTCTTGTTTTGGGTTCTTTTTTCTGCTAAAATTCAATTTTGAACGCAAACACAAGCTTCCAAGATATCCGGCTTCAACTGTCCTCTTTAGGCTCAACATCCTTGATCCTGCACTAAAACAAGACGCCGATGCTACCGTGGACACCGACACCATTAGTAGATCACGTGCAATTGTAAAAAGTATATGAAATATTTTGTCGTGTTTTTTCCACCATTCTAAAATGGTGAAGTGATTTGAAGATTCTCCTTCTTTTTCATAAGAAGTTAAATACAAAGAAAACCCTTGAGTCGGTTGGGAAGATTGTCTTTGTTTCTTCCTTCTTAATAAACGAAGGGCGTGGTCCTATAAGCCAGAGCTACTACTTGTACCAACTTGAGTGGGTCGGTTCGGCACAACATTATCTTTATAAAGTAGTACTAATATTTCTAAAACTACCTTTACTTCCAATTTCAAATCCATCAGATTAAGTTCTATGTTATCTGCATAGCCATCTAACAAAACTTCTACACCATCTAATTTGATGGTAGGATCAAAAATGGCAGACAAACAATATAAAAGAGGTACATCATCCCAATAATTAGTAAATTTAGCTTTCATTCTCTTGACAACATAGTCAAAATTTGGAACATTTCTATATTTAGAAAACAAGCAAGACATGTTAAAAAGTTAAAGTTCTCGTAAAGCTAAACAAGAAGTAGGATAATATATACCAGAAAGAGTGCATGTAGCCTTGTAAAAAATTTGCAAAATCCGGTTCAGCCTGCCGGACCGGGTCTGGCTTGGGCCTGGGCGGACCTGACCGGGCTGAACCGGGCCTAACGTTGCTCTAAAAAAAAATATTACATCGGTCCGGGCCGGGCTTGGGCTCGGGCGGGTGAACCCAGCCCGGACCGGATTCACTAGTGGGCGGGCTCGGGCCAGGTTAGGAGCGGGCTTTGGCGGGCCGGACTTGCTGCGGGCTCGGTCGGGCTCGGGCGGGTTCGGGCCAAACCGGTCCATGTAACACCCTGAGGTCTTCTTCTTGCAACTTACTATATGCTATGGGGTCTTCTTCTTGCAACTTACTATATGCTAGTCAATACAAATACAAATCATGCAAAATACAAAATATATATGCATAACATGTACATAATGCATGATATATTGTCATGACATCAAACTGACTTTATGTATAACATGTTTTTGAACCGGAATTTTTTGTAGGAAGCATCTAGTTATTTAGGAATAGATAATTTATTATTTTTTGAGATTTTTCTTATTGCCTAATCAAAATATTTAGGTAATTCTAGTTTCAATAGTAATAACAATAATCACTAATTAGAATAATTAACATCTTAATATTAGTGGATTCGATTAATTGCCCTCCAATAAGCTTGACATGATTTCTCATGTAGCAGTATACTTCATGGCCGATTTCCATGATCGAAATACTCTATTAACTAAGTTGAGTTTTTAATAGTATAGGTCTCTTAAATTTGTTAGTGTTTGTTTTCTCTATATTACTTACATAGGCTAACATATATATGACTGCATACCTAGAGATCGGCATTGATAAAGCCTTTCATTGGTTTTATAGGTAATAAATCATAATGGCACGTTACAACTAAAATTAGTCAAATTAGCGACGTCAAACGATGTTACCAATGTATAAACATCGCTAATAACGTTTAGTGACACATTTATGATGAGTCGCATAACAATTAATCACTGAATTACAAAATGTCGCTAAATATTGCAACTGCGACGTATTAAGTGATGTCTGCAACGTTGCTAGATTTTTCAAAATTAGTGATGTTGGACGACATCTGAGAACACGTATTGCTAATTTAGCATCACCACCACCAACGAGAAGAGTCAAAACAATCCACTCTTTTTTCGACAAAAAAAGGATGATATAGTCAATCAAATCATAATACACATGGTTCTTCTGCATTCAATGTTGAAACTCCAGTTCCTGGTTTGCATCCTCAAGCAGTAATGAGCAAGTAGTCAAGCAAAGAGCACGCAATGATATGAATATTGAATGGGATCCAGGGTTGCAAATGCAAATATGTAAAAATCTTATTAAGCTGAGAGATGAAATTAGACGAGCATCAGGGACTTATTAACCCGATCTCTCAGAATATCAAGGAGAAATATATGAAGTCAGTATCATCATTTTCAGTATGCTTGGTTTAAACAATTTCCTTAGCTAGAATATGATGGAGAAAACCTTTATCTTAGATATATAATAAATGGTCAGTAATATTCTATAATTAACTAGTAGATAATTATCATCCTCTAGAATCTAATTATTTCATTACCCTATTCTAGGTGGACATAGAGACATTTCACTTTCGGTCTTTCAGGACAAGACAAGTACTTCTATGACTTTGTTACATCTACTTCATGGGATGACTTATTCATGTTGGACACGTTGTTTACACGACTTGATCATGTGCTTCCGATCTCTAGTGCTTATCATGTGTTCTTGTTCTTGTACTTAGGAAGAAAAAATAGTACAAATATGTGAACAAAGCCAATCCACTAGTTAGGTATGTAAATAGCTTAACCACACACATTTGCATGTATGGTTAAGACGTACCTTTATTCATGTTCTTTGTCTAGCCGGCCAAATTGCCTATTTTTTGTGTATATTGGACGATCATCTTCTTCACATAATAACAGTGCAAAACGTATTTCAGATTTAATGAAACCATCCAAACATGCGACAATGTGATGAATGTACAATCTAAGGAGGATATTTTAAGAAATTACAAGCAAAAGTAAATAATAAAACTATAAAAGTAATATTAGATACTGCTCCAAAATATATGTAATATATTGCTTGAACAATTTAGAAAAAAATTGCATATTCTTGCAAAAATAGCGAGAATAATGATTCGTAAGGAAATTGGGGAGTCAAGTTTTTGCATTCTTGTGGATGAAGCAGAAGATCGTTCAACAAAAGATCAACTAGCCATTATATTGAGATTCTTTGAGGGTTAATTAGAGTTTAGACCTGGAATTTTATAACAGCTTCGAGTTTAAGTCCTTACATGTCCAATTGAAATTTTTGGATCCTGAATTTTTGTTTTTGGTTTAATTTTTCCAATTATTGAAAGACTCCGTAAGAATGGGTAGAACAATAATACACATGGAAAAGTTGTTGGTATTTACAAAGTGATTATGAGATTTGATTTGATTTTTATCTTGAACTTAATAGACACAATGATGGTAACCACTTACTTAGACAAGCCTTGCAAAAAATATCTCAAGGTATTTGAATGCACCAAGGTTGGTCTCAACCATAAAATCGCTTCTTATGAAATTGAGACCAAATGATTGGGATACTTTCTTTGTAAAAGTAAATTTGTTATGTAAATGACATGGTATCGATATAAGTGCCATGGATAGCCTAATGGGAGCATATCTGTTGTCCCACAATATTTTGTGTCAAATTTGTTCATGTATAGAGTTGTTGGTTTTTTTTTTTTTTTTTTTTTAACTTTTTATGATTATCGGAGTTGTTGATTATTATAAGAAACATAATTGGCACATAACATCCGAGACAACAGATCTGTTCCCCGTTATGCTAGTCAACAACAAGATTACATCACCGTTGAGCACCATATTGGTATAACCATTATGATGTCTTCAATTATATTATTGATTTTCAATTGATGGAGTTAAATGGACAATTCAATGAGAAAGCAGTAGAGCTTCTTAATGTTAGCTCGACCTTTAATTTTAGTGCCTTTTAAATCATTTAACATCAATGATATATGCAGTTTGCAAAAAAGAAAATTATCATGAAGATTTCAGTGAATATGAGATTCATGATTTGATAAGACAGTTGAAGTGTTATAAGTCTGATGTAACTTGTGATCCTTAGTTTCAAAAAAGTTATAGCCTTTTTGAATTGTGTCGTTAATTGATTAAAAAATTAAATTAAATTAAAGAACTACTTTGATTCGGAGATCAATTCGCCTTGTGTTAAACTCTTATAGTTTCAAATGCCATTATAGAACTGTGCATTTTTAGCTATAAAACATACTAGAAGGATTTGTCAACTGCATGACTTTTATATTGAAGGAGAGTAAAACAAAAGTTAACAAAGATTTGTTGAATAAGGAAGAACTGAATTGAAGTAATCAATCGCATGTTACAAGGTTCTAAATTTATAAAGACTTTGAACTGGAAATGCTCAACTAATTTGGACTGAAAGACCACAACTGCTCCTACTATTATTCAGCCAAAGACTTTTTCAAACTAACAGACTCCTAAATAAATTCATGATACAATTAAACTATAATTAAAGATGCACTAATCTTTAACACTCCCACTTAGTGCATGCTTACAATTAACCACACCAAGTGCCCATCAAAACTCTTCAAACTTAGGTCGGGCACGTGCTTTGGTAAAAACATCCTCAATTTGGTGGTCACTTTGAATTTTCTGAAGTCAATCTCTTGGTTTACCACCTTCTCACGAACAAAGTGATGATGGGTCTCAATGTGTTTCATATAGGCATGAAACACCGGATTTGCTGTAAGCCTGATTGCACTCTCATTTCACACCGAATGGGACTGCGTACTTCTAGTCTCCATAGATGTCACCAACTAGCCACTTCAGTCAGACACACTCTTGCGCAGCCATTGTTGCTGCAACATACTCTGCTTCGGTGCTGGAAAGAGCTACATATTGTTGCTTTTTACTGCACCATGAAATTGTTGCTGAACCAGTAGTGAAACAGTATCCAGTGGTAGATCATCTATCATTTACATCACCTGCCAAATCTGTATCGGTGCAGCCATTTAAGAAGAAATTGTTATGTTTCTTGTACCATAATCCATCCAAAGTTCCTTTTAAATACCGCATAATCCTCTTCGTTATAATCAAATAAGGAACAAGTAGATTTTTCATGAATTGAGAAATAACTCCAACCGAATACGAAATATCAGGTCTTGTTATAGTTAAATATATTAGACACCCAACAAGTTGTCGAAACATAGTCGCATCTTCCAACATCTTGCCTTCATCTTTCTTCAATTTGAGACATGGCTCCATTGGAGTGGTCATTGGTTTTGCCTCCCCCATGTTGAAACGTTCTAACAAACTAGTGACATATCCTTTTTGTGAGACATAGTACCTATCTGATTTTTCAACCTCCAAGTCGAGAAAACATCCAGCTTCTTCCAAAATTTTCATTTTAAAACGTACTGATAAGTCATCCTGCAGAAGTCTAATTTCAGCTTCATCGTCCCCGGTAATAACCATATCAACAAGACAATTAAGTGCATATTGCATTCTCTTTAATAGACATACTTGGATCTGAATTTGAACTTTTGAAATCGCAAAATGTAAGGTACTCGGCAATTTTACCATACCATGCGCGTGGAGCTTGCTTTAGACCGTACAACACTTTATTGAGTCGGCAAGCATGGTTAGAAAATTCTTTAGGGACAAATCCATGTGGTTGTACCAAAAACACATCATGATCCAACTCTCCATAAAGAAACACATTCTTTACGTCAAGTTGCCATAGTTTCCAACCTTTATATGCTGCCAAAGATATGATGGTTCTGACTATCACCATCTTTGACATCGGACTGAACATCTCCTCGTAATCCAGCCCATAATGTTTGTGAGAACCCATGTGTGACCAACCGAGCTTTGTACCTCCCAACAGTTCCATCCGGCTTCTTTTTCGGCTTGAAAAACCATTTGCAGGTTAGAAGGTCGGTGCCTTTTGGCTTCGAAACAAGCGTCCATGTGTTGTTCTCGTACATGACTGTGATCTCCTCTTGCATTATAGCTTCCCATATATATAGAAACTCCTTTGGCTTCATCGTAGCATGAAGGCTCATCATAGCTGGTAGCTCCAACTTGAAAATAAGAGAGTATAGTAAAATAATTCAACTGTACCCCGTAGTTATTCAAGTAAACATGATGTTTCTTTGTCTTGTAGACTTTCGTGGAGTAAAAATAACTTTGATCATTTCCAAAAGTTGCTGATCTTTCATATAAGGAATCACTTATTCCCCTTTCTCTGTTGTCATCGGTATAAGTGGAAGCCCATCATCACTTGCTTCAGCTCCGGCATTTGATGTATCATAATAGAATGCCACCTTATCAAATATCACATCCTGAGACGTGACAAACTTCTTTGTCTATGGGTCCATACATCTCCAACCTTTCATATGTGGATCATAGCCAACAAATATGCATTTTCTAGCTTTTGGGTCTAATTTGGTCCTACTACTCTTAGGAACATGAACGTAGCAGACTGAACCAAGCACCCAAAAATAGCTAACATTTGGCCTCACATTATGTAATATTTCAAAAGAGATTTCTCATTACATGGCCATGGGGGTAGATGATTAACCACATGACAAGCACACTACGGTAAGATGTCCCAGGTTTCGCTCGACAACCCCGTTCTATTGTGGGGTCTTTGGGCATTTCATTTGTCGACGAATACCATGCTCGCTGCATTAGTCAAAGAAATCGTCCGATATATATTCTCCCCCATTGTCAGTCCGCAAGCACTTTATCTTCATCCCAAATTCCTTCTCAACTGTAGTTTTGAACTCCATGAACTTGGACAGAGCTTCACTCTTCTGCTTCATAAAATATACCCAAGTGTACCTAAAGCAATCATCAATTATGACCATCATGTAGTGAACACCGCTGTGGCTTGGCGTTCGTATAGGACCCATCACATCTGAATGCACTAATTTAAACAAAGTAGTCCTCCGATTCACTGACTTGTTAAAGGGTAGACGATGTGATTTACCATATTGGCAGCCTTGGCAAACTACATCTTGATGCATGTCACGTCCCGATTCCGAAGAACTAATAGTCTTCGTTAGGACATGATGTCACGCGAGCCTAGGTTGCGCTTGCGCAATATGGATTCCATAACGGCCGATTACAACAGCTTGCAACGGGATTGTCGTACAGAAGTCCGATCAGAGAAGTTGAATAACATAAAAACATGTACAAAATGATACTCTTTATTGATATTTAAAATAAGATTACAAGGCACAAAGCCAAGGTTACAAGTCACTCAAGCTCACGTTCTCTCTTCATACAAACATTCATCTCTCTCTTCTCTCAACTACAATAACTTTATGGATACTTTAGAAGGCGATGTCCATACATTATGTTCCGTATAGGTGAAGTCTTCAATTCGGTTGCACACTTTGAAATGCCAAAGAACTCTATGTTTCACCACGTCCAAGCGAGTTCATTCTCGACGAACAAGTACCTGTAACCTGCGCATAAAAACTATTGGGTGGTCAGTACACAACCGTACTAGTGAGCCCCTCGCCCACCCATACAAAACTAACACGTTCATTTAGTGAGTGCAACTATTCCTTTGATTATCTTTCTATTCTTTCCTTAGGATTAATTTGATGACTTAGACTCCTGGCCTATTTGTGTTGCAACCAATGTGATCGTACTATCAATTCTTTAAGACCGTGCTACAAAATCCAGTTCTGTAAACATCATGGACATGCCATAAGACCCATATGTGTGACACTCATTAAGGTCGTACCTCGCAACATAGTGTAACTTATTCATACTTGCCTTACGGTCTTTCTTGTTTTAACATAAAACCGACTCGAACCATACTCATAAACTTGTGTCACTGACTCCACAAATGATGCCACATCTCATGTCGAAGCACGTGTCTCTGCTATAGCTAAATCTTAGGCTCGATATTTGTGTTGCAAACCGTGCACACATTTTCTTTGACTCATTCGTGCCCTGCTTACACCTTTTGTGACTCAACCGACACCATGCATGCAGATAGCCGCTCAGCACACCGACTCATCTATATGAAGGTTACTAGCAATTCAAGCCATCTTGGATATGGCTTGGATAGACGACGGTCGACCAGTACGGGTAACTAGCCCCACTGTAAGCCCCAAATCTTCGTTGTGGATCCAGCTGAGCCACCGCTTCCTCCTAGGCTGATATGATCCTGGTGCCCCGACGATTCATTCGAGAAAGTATGTACCTTGTGCACAAGTTGTCCATGACCACGCACCTACGAAGACATATAGACTCAATGTAAATGCATGGCCTATTGATGGTACTGCTCAAACCTTTGTTTCTCATCTCTTCTTTCCATAATCAATACAAATACCAAGTCATGGACTGCCTCTGCGACCCACGGTCGTAATGAATTTTCCATCTTTGAAGCCCAGGAAACGGCTACTGCATAGCCTTCCTACTTGACTTGAACAAGACGTGTTCCATCCATGCCATAGACCATATCATACTCTATATGACAAATCGTAGAATCGTGAGACATTTTACTTGAATCAGCCATGTACCGTGCCTTAACCTAACTATGTTCTGTGCGACACTGTCGTCCAAGTCATATTCTATATGACGAGCTTTGAGACCGTAGGAACGTGTGGCTATAACAAGTCGTAGGACCGTAGGACCGCGCACGTGCTAAACTTGAACAATTGTGTTCTTTGAGTGCCATAACCGTGCCATCTTCTATAGGACCTGACAGTGAGACCGTGAGACGTATTTGCTATGCAAAGCAGTGGGATCGTAGGGACGTGCCTGCTATGACATCAAGTCGATAGCTCATGGCGTAACTTGCCTAACCTAATTCGTGTGGTCAAAGACCTAGTGCCATCTTTGAAAGCCAATCGTGGAATGACATCTAGGCAACAACTCAAAATTTTTGAGTTCTATACCGAGACCGACTCAAGACAACATGACCCTTAGTTATGTGGATTTGTCTATTTTATTATCAAGCCTATGTTGTGCAATAAAAATTCTATTTTATTAGTGTGAAGGCCAAGTAGAGGCAAGTTCACCGAAGCCACCCACCTGAGCAAGGAGTTGCCTCGGCCGAGAGGGACTTCGAGCAAGCCATTGCATGGCTAAGTCCAAACGTCGTTGCGTTTTGATTCCTTCGGTTGAACTAAGCGGGACGAGTCATTACAATGCACATCCTTTAAAACTGGAACACCATCGAGTAGCTTCTTGGAGGAGATTTGTTGCAGCATTTGGTAACCAATATGGCCCAATCTAGCATGCCACATTGGTGCACCATCATTCCTGCTGATCTTCTCGACGTACGCTTCACTTGCAGACATGACATACAAGGATGCTTTCTTCTTTCTAGTGAGAAGTACATCAGCTGACACGTTCTTTACATTATCAAGAACCTTCACATTGTCTGGGCCAAAAAGAACATACTTTCCAGTATTAATTATTTGAGAAACTGACACTAAATTTTTCTTTAACACCAACACGTGGAAAACCTTTATTAAAACAATGTTTCCTTCCTCTGCCTTCACCTTCAGGTTCCCTTCCTTCAGTACTGAATGTACTGAATTATCAGCTGTAGTAATTGCACGTTCGCCAACAGGTCGATGAATTGCTGAAAGTAACGATTCATTGCCAGTTGCATGATGTGAGCAACCTGAATCAATGATCCATTCCTTTTCGTAGTCAAAGGAGAAGTTAGAATCACAAAGTTCACCCACTCGATATGAGTTATTAAATACATTCATCTACCTTTGTACCACTTTTGTAGAAAAATATTGTTCCCATTTGTGTTGATCAGCTTCACTTTCATGAGTAATATGTGCATTATCCTTTACCAGCTTCTCAATAAAGCTTTGAGTAGCACTTCTAGACTTCTAGTGTTCATCTTGGAGTAAGAATAAAACAGTTCTCCTCCAACAAGTTAATATCCAACTTGATAGACAAGAAAAACCAAAACCTCAAACCTCCTGCATTGATGCCATAAAAAAAAAGTTAACAAAGAATTGTTGAATAGAGAAGAATTGAACTGAAGTAATCAATTGCATGTTACAAAGTTCTAAATTTATAAAGACTCTGAACTGGAAATGCTCAATTAATTTGGACTGAAAGACCACAACTGACTCCTACTATTATTCAGCTAAAGACTTGTTCAAACTAACAGACTCCTAATTAAACTCATGATACATTCGAACTATAATTAAAGATGCATTAATCTTTAACAGAGAGTTGGCTGAAATAGGTTATTTAGACTCGGCAATAGATGATTTACATTCTATGAAATCTCGTCGGGCACAACTTCAATAGACTTTTATTATTTTTGACACTTTTTTATTGTTTTTTTTTTAGTATGTCTTTGTTTGTGTGAAAGTATTTTATGAACATTTATGTGATATTTTCTCATGCACAGCTATATAAACTTTTTTTTAAAGCTATACGTATTAGTTTTTGTTTAAATATTAGCCCACCTCTTTAAGAAATTGTGAATATGCCTTTGGTCACGACACATACCCATATTTTGTAAATGTCCATTGCTTCCTAGAGGGAAGGCAAATTCTTATGAAAAAAAATTTTCTTCTTTTTTTTGAAAAATTTAAATATTATTAAAGAACAAAAAATTATAAAATTAACCTAGCCCAGATTACAAAAAATAAAATAAATCATTTAGGATCAATGATTTGTATGTCCGTCTCTACCCTCAAAGATACATCGGCTATGTTTCTGTCAGATGTGCCATACTACCCAACCAAAGAGAAGTCGTAATCGTCGGTATCATCCTGCGTCCTTCCGATCCCTTCAACGCTTTGACTAAAATCGTTGGGAGGTCTCTATCCTATGTAGTAGGAAGTCCGAATTTAGTGTACTAGAAGCTCTAGATATCTCAAACAAAATCACGAACGAATAGTAAGTGATTACTGGAGTTATCCATATGTCCACATGTTGAAGTGGGTGGGGTTCCCAACCTATGTGGAAAATACCCCGAAGTTGGATTGGGTATTCCTATATATAATAGAAATATTCCAATGAATCTGGATTGGGTATTTCTATATATAGTGTGAATATCTCAATAAAGTTGGATTGGGTATTTCTATACATATTAGGAATACATTAATGGTTTAGATTGAGTATTCCTACATATAGTTGAATACCTCAATTAGTTGTGGATTTGAGGCTATATATACTAGGTGTTTACTCACCATAAAATATATCTCAAAAAAGAGAGAAGCAATAGTGCTTTACAACTATTGAGAGAGAGAAAGTATTGAAGACTATTGTGAAGGAGAGATCGGCGAATAATTTTTGACATCTCTTGTTCTTCAGAGTTTACAATCAAATTTTCTTCTTTCAAGTAAGTTATGGTGATCCGTTTGGATCGGGAGGATCATGTAGAGGGTGTATTCTCTTTATTCCATTAGTAGAGGTTCTTCATGGTTGGACTCTGATGGTTTCGTGGTTTTTTCATCTGGGTTTTCTACGTCAAAAATCTGTGTCTACGATTTTTGTTTGGGATTTTGGTTTGTGTGCTTTTGCTCGGTTCTTTTGCAGGACTCTCTGGTTTGGGGGAACGGTTTTCGTGCTTCATTTCCAACAGAGTGGTATCAGATCTTTGGGTTTAGAGAAGTGTCAGTAGTTGACAGTCAAACCAGGAAGCAAAAATAGATGTGAAGCCGGTGCGCATGGTAAACCTGAACGGTACCAACTATCACTACTGGAGGGGCAAGATGAAAGATTTGCTATTTGTCAAGAAGTTGCATCTGCCGGTATTTGCTTTCGAGAGGCCCAGTGGTAAATCCGAAGAGGATTAGAATTTCGAGCATATATAGGTGTATGGGTACATAAGGCAGTTTATTGATGAGAATGTGTATAATCATGTTGCCAGTATTGAGCATGCGAGGACACTGTGTGATAAGCTGGAATCTTTGTATGCGAAGAAGACCAGAGTAAATAAATTGTTCATAATCCGGATGATGATGGGTCTGTGGTACAAAAATGGTGCATCTATTACGGGTCACTTGAGTGAGTTCCAGGGCGTAGTTGACCAGCTATCCTCGATGGGAGTCAAGTTCGACGATGAGATTCAGGGACTTTGGTTGGTATGTACATTGCCAGACTCGTGGGAGACCATACGAATATCTATGATCGCTTCTACTCTGGAAGGCATGGTCAGTCTCGAGTTTGCCAAGAGTGGGGTATTGAATGAAGAGATGCGGAGACGTTCTCAGGGTACTTCATCCACATCCCACTCAGAGATGCTAGTTTTAGAGAGCCACAGAAATGGCAAAAATAGGGATCCTGGTAGTGGCAGAGACAATAGAAAGGCAAGTCCAAGGGTCGGTATAAGGACTCAGAGTGTTACCATTATGACAAGAAGGGCCACATCAAGCTAAACTGTTTTGCTTGAAAGAGAGAAGAAGGGTGACAAAGGGAAGCAAATTTAGAATACTACAGCAACGGCCTCAACACATGGAGGCGATGTGATAATCGTAGGTGATGAGGTTGTCATGAACCTTGCCCGCAATGACAATTCTTGGCTGGTGGACTCCGATGATTCAGCGCACGTATCTCATAATAGGGCACTACTTACCACTTACACGACAAACGACCGTGGAGTGTTTAAGATGGACAACAGAGATGTGTCGAAGGTGGTTGCCATTGGAGATGTACATGTGAGGACGGAGACGGGTGCAGTTCTTGTTCTCAAAGATGCCCATCATATCCCTGATATTCGTTTCAACTTGGTGTCGATTGGAAGGTTGGATGACGAGGGTTTCTTCAATCTCTTCGAGAACGGTTAGTGGAAGCTTTCTAGAGGTTCGATGGTGATTGCCAGATAAAGCAAGAACTCCGGACTCTACTATATAGAGGGGAGCGCACAGGAGGACATGAGGTGAACGCACTCAGTGATACGTCTACCGAGTTGTGGCACATATGGCTCAGTCATATCAGCGAGAAGGGGATGAGCTACTTGGTAAACATGAAGGTAATTCTAAGACTAAAGTCTACAAAATTGGAGAAGTGCATGCATTGTTTAGCGGGAAAGCAAAATAGGGTGTCTTTCCAAAGTCATCCAAGTTTGAAGAAGCCGGCATTGCTCGAGTTGATCCACTCGAATGTCTACAGTCCTATGAAGGTAAAATCTATTGGTGATGCTTCTTATTTTGTGACATTTATTGATGATTGTTCCAGGAAGGTTTAAGTCTATGCCTTAAAGACCAAGGATCAGGTGCTGCCCACTTTCTTAGAGTTTCAGACCTCTGTTGAAAGGGAGACGAGCAAGATGCTGCTATGTGTTCGGTCATACAATGGTAGCGAGTACATTTGTCCCTTTAATGCTTATTGTAGAAAGCAAGGGATACGACACCAGAAGACTCCTCCCAAGACACCTCAGCTCAATAGTGTAGCGGAGCGAATGAATAGGACACTGATGGAGAGGGTATAGTGTTTGCTATCAGAGGCAAACTTACCGGGCAGTTATTAGGGTGAGGCTCTTTATACTGCTGTTTATACTATTAATTTATCTTCTAGTGCTCCTTTGCAGGGTGATGTGCCTGAAAAAGTATGGTACGACAAAGAGCCATCATACAATCACCTGCAAGTATTTGGTTGTAAGGCCTTCGTGCATGTACCGAATGACGAGGGATCCAAACTTGAGCCGAAGAAGAGGTGGTGCGTCTTTGTTGGCTATAGTCGAGAATTTGGCTATAGACTCTACGACCTCGTGGGAAGAAAGCTCTACAGAAGTAGGGACATGATTGTAGGTCCTAAAAAATCAAGTTGCACCCATCAACAAAGTCATGAAAATCAAGAAAAATAGCTTTCAAATGAACTACACAGACATCAGATTGCGCACCATCCAGATTGCACAGACTGGACTGTGCACACTCTCAAGTGCGCATGCTGACGTGGCCATATCATCATTACCTGACACAATCAAATCTTCTAACAACTGACAGCACAAAGAACGAGGAGACTGTTCGTTTATTGCGCCGCACAGTGCTCGAGGACAGCTGTACATGCAGCGCACTCTGTCTACAGCGCAGTCCATGCCAGCGCCATCCATTCTAGCGCAATCCAAAGTCAGTGTAATTTATGTAGCGCACTTCATCATGACAACTGACAAATGTACACGTGGCATTCATGCTATCAATTGCTCGTTACGTGGCAACCGTCTACACACGATCATGCATATTTCAATCAAATAATACTATGTATCCAAGACAGTTGGCCCACGACCAGACAACTGCCTGCGTAGTCTGATGCTGCGCAATCCAGTTCCTGCGCAATCCAACTTGCGCCATCCAGAATAACTAAAAGTTAGTTATTTCCAGAACTCTATAAATAGAGTTTCAAGTCTTCATTCAAGGGGATCAGATATAAAAGTTCAGAAATATCAGAGGGTTCAGGAGTTCTTGCCCAAGTGCTGCTGCATTCTTCCGAGGCTATCGCCTTCAAATTCAGAGGCTACCGTCTTCAAAGTTCACATCGTCCAAGGGATAAAGCAATCGTCTTCTAGATTAGATTCTTACAGTTGTACTTTTCCAAAATTCTTGTAATCTTTACAAAGTTTGAATCAATAAAGTTCATACTTTTGTTTTTGCAAACAAAATGGCGACTCTGCTGGGAACGACTTTCTCCTCCGACGAGGAAGTGACAACTCAATGTGACGTTGCGTCTATCGGAAAGACGCAGAAGACGCTGGTTGTGAAGGTCAACCAGACAGCCTATGAAGCTATGATCAACTCCAGGACCACTCCTCGCACTACGACAACTTCTGCCACAAGCAAAGTGCGCCCAGTGTGGATCCCAAAGACTGCTGCACAGTCTGTTGATCTTGCCACCAAGACTGCTGCGCAGTCTAATGTTTCTGCTACCAAGACTGTTGCACAGTCTAAAGTCTCTGTTGTTGCATAATCTGCTTCTGCCACTCCTGCGCAGTTTGCTGTTGCCAGTGCACAAACTACATCATATGCTGCTCTGTCAAAGTGCAAGACTCCTGTTCCTCTGGCGCAGTTGGCTGCCACTCTGCCTGCGCAATCCACTACTCCAGCAACCAGAGTGCAACTCAAACACTCTGGCAACAAGGCTCCCGCTGCGCAAACTACTCTGGTTGAGGCCAGAAAATATTCGGCCAAGATTCCTCATGCGCAATCTGCCAGTGCGCCATCCACCCATGCGCAAACCATGTCTGCGCCATCCAGGAAAGACATCCCTTTGGCTAATCTCTTATCTTCTCACAACAAGAAAAAAAGCTCTGCTCCTCTCAAACACCCAGTTGCTCCTGCGCAATCCACTGGGGGTAGTCTTTTGGCTATTCCTCATCCTCTCTAGAACAAAGGAAAATGCCCTTTGGTCTTTTCTCAAACTTCTTCGTCCCATGACTTGGAAGACAACAGAGGGAAACACTCTTTAGCTAACCCTTCTTTCCAAAACAAAGAAAAAGGCCCTTTGGTCTTTTCTCAGTCTTCCTCGATTTTTACCGTTGAAGATCAAACTGAATGTGCTCCGGCACCAGTCAGTACAAGAACCCTTTCTTACAAGGATTCTTCTTCTATCCTTGCTAAAGGGAAGTGTACTGATCAGAGAGGTATTCTGCCTACTCCGGTAGCAGAGTTCCAAGATCTCCCCACTCTTCAGATCTTCCGTTCAAGACAGAAAAATTGTTGGTGTCTCAGACAGAAACCCCTGGGGGTGAGTTTGCTGATTTAAGAACTTATCTCAATCGACCAACTTCGGTGAAACGTAAACAGCCAATGCCGAAGACCAATCAACATCAGAAGCAAACTTCTAGGATCAAGAATCCGGACACCTACGCCAATGAAATGAGTACTTCCCTATACACTCAAGGGACAAAACATTTGAAGAACCGGAACCATGTTCCGAATGTTATCAAAGAACATATCCCTCGAACTTTTCCTCGTCCCGTTGCTGTTCCTGATCTCCGAGAACACCTCAAGCAAAAACGGGACAACATCCCAACATCCCCAGTACAACCATGTAGATATTACTGTAACCACAAAGTTGTCATCAAGTGTTGTTGTCAAACAACAAGACGATCTGTCTTCGATCGTCTGAACTTTCCTAACTCTGAACCTATGTCTGAAGATGAAGATGAGGTTTTATATGCCTCTGTCAACATGACCTCCAGAGACACTAGGGGTAGGAAGTGCTCCAAGCACGAGAAGCCTCGTAGGCCAAGCCAGCGATATTTGGATCTACTACAAGAATCTTCTGAAGGAGTATTCCGACATACCCGTTCTCGAAGCCGAGACACAATCGGTCAAAGGAATCTTCAAGATCCTTCCGAACGTCTCCTTCCTTCTCATTCAGGATATGATTCCTTCTCCGACTACGATGTATACAGTAAAAGTTTAGAACAAACAGTGCCCTCCACTGTACCCAGAGAAGTGACAGCTTATGTTGTCAATGAAGATCCCGATGCTTCCAGTTTAGCCAGCCAAGAACAAAGAATAGCTGCTCTAGAAGACAAGCTAAAGACCATGGCTGAAATGGTCGCAAGTATGCATTCCATCATTGTGGCCCAGCATACAGTCCCACCGATCGTACCTCCTACAAATCCTGAAATTATAGCATCGTCGGTGCCTGCCAATGCTGGACTGGGGGTAGCACCTACTCAAGTACCTCCTGTACAAGTCCAACCTACACCCAGTCAGTCAGGTGCTGGGGGTAGTGCTTATCATGCTGTTCCTTCTTCTAACACCATGGTTCAGCCTGCTCCTTCTACATCAGTAGAAGATGCCAATGAAGCTGTCAAGCTCCTGCGCACTCAGTTCGAAGCTTTCAAGGAGAAGGACAACTTACAAAGGTTGGGGATTAAGCAGCCCTACCCAGTTGAATGGAAGGAAGTTCCATTTCCTTCAAAATACAAGATCCCAACTATCTCGCTGTTTGATGGCAGCACCTCTCCCAGTCAGTTCATTAACCACTTTGAGGTTATGACTGTCCAACTTCAACCAAATGACGCTCTTCTTACCAGAGTATTCGTCGGCTGTTTAGCTGGCGTAGCATACGATTGGTATAGAAGCTTGCCCGATGGTTGTATCACCTCCTTCTCTGGCCTAAAGCAAATCTTTTTGGAACGATTTTACGAGAGAATCAACGACATGACTATGTCAGCCCTCAACAAAATCAAACAAAGACACAATGAAACTGCTGAGAGTTTCATTGAAAGGTTTCGATGGGAAGCTTTAAAAATGCCTCCTGGAACTCCGGCTGCTGTCACCATAGACACCTGTAAGGCAAATCTTTTGCCTATCATCAGCATGTGGACAGGATCTACTCAGTTCCAAGACTGGCCATCTTTTATTGTCAACGCTAAAGCCGCTAAAGTTAGTGCTGACAAATTCAAGCAGCTAGGGGTACAAATGTCTAACCCCGTCCGGGATGAACATCAAACATCAGGTAGTGGCAATCGCCAGAACAACCGTAAAGCAAAAGAAACTTTGAACATCAATTTGAACAAGAACAAAGAATCTCTAGCGGTTAACGTAGCTCCCCCTACGTCTACTTCCACTCCTTCTGCACCTCCACCAAGGGAACCTCGTCCTAAAGTAGAATATTCCTTTGATGAGAATGACACTGCTAGCATCTTTGATTGCTTGATCAAAAGCAATAAAATCCAACTTCCAGATCCCAAGAAGCCCGATGAAGTCGGTAAGACTGATCATCCCAAATACTGTTTCTATCATAGGTTCATCGGACATCCCACTCGAGCATGTTATGTGCTCAAAGGCAAAATTCAAGAGCTGGTCAATGTCGGTGTTGTCACACTGCAGCAAGACGAGAAGACTGTTACCGCAAATATGGTCTCAGTTCAATTTGGTGATTTCCCGTCCCAGATGGTGCAGCATGGCGTCATTCCTATTCCCAAAGCTACTCTCGAGATTGAGAATCTCCTGCCTCCACGAAGTGAAGGTCTCGTCCCCTTGTCTCTTGACAATGGCGAGATTATGTGGATTCATCCGGATCTTGCTTCAGAGTTCAAAGCTCATTCTTCCTCCAAGAAGAAAGACCGCTCTAAGGGCAAAACAAAAATTTGCAATATGGTGTCTTTTGACCCCATAGTTGATGAAGAAATCTTGCTGGGCACCAGATCAGGGAAAGACTATCTGAAGGATTACCTCGGAACCCAAGAGAATCCTGCTTCTTTTTCTTCTGAGCCTGCTCCAGTGCAGCCTACTTCCACTGAAGATATTCCTACTGCATCTTCACCGGTTGTAGTGTCTATTCCTTCCAAGCCGACGGTCGCTGACAAAGGCAAACAGCAAGTCCGCTTCGACAAACCTTTGAAGAAGTCAACTCCCTCCGGACTTGAGAAGCCTTACAACTTTGATATCTTGGCTCAGTTGGCCAATACACCGGCCCGGCTGTCCATATTCGAGCTCTTACGTCTCTCCAAAGAGACTCGGGAAACTCTGAGTGAGGCTCTCATGCAAGCTGAAACTTGTCTAGCCCTTCTGAAGAAGCCGAAAGCAGAACCAGTTTCTTGCCTCCATTGTCATAGTGTGTTGGAGTTAATTCCAAACATAACTTTCACACAAGATGACATGTTAATGGAAGACAACAGGCACGACCGTCCTCTCTACTATACAGGATATGTCGACTCGATGAAAGTCGATCGTATTCTGATAGATCCAGGGTCTGCTCTCAGTATCATGTCGAAGACAATGTTGGATGTGCTGAAGATCCCAGTGCATAGTCTTTCCAGTACAATTACCACTATTCTCGGGTTCAACCAGGGAAGGAGTGAGCCTTTGAGCAAGATTCGCCTAAAACTCCAAATAGGCAATCTTCGCACAAAAGTTACCTTCTACATCATCGACAATCATGGTTGTTCTTACAATGCTTTGCTGGAAAGACCATTTCTGCATGAGCATAACATTGTTCCTTCGACTCTCCACCAATGTTTTAAATATGTTAATGACAATGGAGAGGTACAAAAGGAGGTTGCCGATCTCTATCCTTTCAAAGGCATCGAAACATACTGCAATGATGCTCGTATATACAAGGACGAATTCATGAAGGTTGTCCTATCTCTGGATACTGAAGAAGAGCAGGAAGCAGTGCCTAATGATACCCTTATCATTCCTGTCAAAGGGCGTGTTTTTCGTCTTCAATCCTCCAAACACTGGCTATTCACTTGCCAGTCCAGAAGCAATCTACTGATGATGATCAGGACAAAAGGGAGCTCACCTCTTCTGAGCCACTTGTTATTGACTTACGTCGTAACAAGGAAAAAAGACAGCTCACCTCTTCTGAGCCACTTGTTATTGATCTATCTCATAACAAGGACAAAAGGGAGCTCACCTCCTCTGAGCCGCTTGTTATCGACCTCCGTCGTAACAAAGTCAATCCTCCTCCACGTTCTTCTTCTCCCCCTCTTGTAATCAATCTGACCAAGCCTGCTAAGGCTAAAGGTCCTGCTGTAAATACCAATGTACAAACCAATAAAAAAGCATCTACTTTCCAGTATACTGATGTCATTTATCATGCTAAATGCTATTTGGATATGTTAGATAGCTTTCAGTCATTCACAATGAGAGTTGTACAATCTCTTCAAACAGAAGTCTCATTTGAACACCCAAAGGATTCATATCGTATTGTTCCCGCTCATAAGAAAGGCGAAAGTCCAATACTTTTTAGTAAAGGACCGGAACAACAATTCAGCTATACGGATGATAGCAAAGTTAACGACACGGGGCATCTTCAACTCCGTCGTTACAGTCAACAATCAAAAGACATCATCCGAAAGATGGGTTACGACTTTAAGAGCGATCTCAACTACGGTAAGGGTAGAAAAACTCCTCTCCGTACGGCTGTCCCGAAAGGAAAATCAGATATGTACTTCAACAGGACCAAAAGAGGTCTCGGATATGCTTCACCCCCAGTATTATCCCCAGCAGGCTCTGAATCTGATAGTGAGGAGCGTTCTAACTCTTCTGATTCCAGATCATGGGATTCTGACACCAGCATCGGTCAAGTCCATCGGCTGACTGTGTATTCTAACATGGTCTCCGTCGAACTTCCAGAAGGCTATGACGAGGATATTGAAAAAAGTCCTGAAGCAGATCCTTGGGCTCAACGAATGGATACCCAATGGAAACTCTGATTTGAACAAAGGGAACCGCCTACTGAAGACCAATTAGTTCAAATTGATGTAGGAGAGAGCGGATCACCTCGTCCAATATTCATCAGCAAGAACCTCCCAGAGGCAGATAAGCAAGAATTGATTCTTCTGATTAAAGAATACATTGATGTCTTTGCCTGGAGCTATGAAGATATGCCAGGACTGGATCCCAAAGTTGCTACTCGCAAACTGAACATCTTGCCGAATGCAAAACCGGTCAAACAGCAACAACGATGTTTCAAACCAGAAATGATGGACGCAATCGACGATGAAGTCAAGAAGCTCATCGCTTATGGCTTTATTCGAGAAAAACAACATCCTGATTGGGTAGCTAATGTCATCCCAGTTCTAAAGAAAACCGGCAAAGTTCGAGTCTGCATCGACTTTCGGGATCTTAATGAAGCATGTCCAAAAGATGAATTTCCTCTCCCTATCACGGACGTTATGATTGACAACACCTGTGGGTTCGAAAGAATATCTTTTATGGACGGATTCTCCGGATATAATCAGATTCGGATGAATCCTGAAGATGAAAAACATACTTCTTTTCGCACTCCTCGCAGAGTCTACTGCTATACTGTCATGCCATTTGGTCTCAAGAATGCTGGTGCAACATACCAACGAGCCATGAGTACCATCTTTCGAGATCATCTGCGCAAGACCGTTGAATGCTACATTGACGATATTGCTGTCAAAAGTCGTCTGAAGGAAGATCACATCCAAGACCTGAGAACTATCTTCAATCTCATGCGCCAACATCAACTCAAAATGAATCCCACCAAGTCATTCTTGGGTGTCTCTAGTGGTAAATTTCTCGGCTTCATCATTACCTCTAAGGGTATACACGTGGATTCTGAGAAGATCAAAGCCATTCAAGAGATGCATCCTCCACGCAACCTAAAAGAGCTACGAGGATTCCAAGGTCGACTTGCGTACATCAGGAGATTCATTTCGAATATGTCTGGACGCTGCAAAACATTCACTCAACTCATGAAGAAGGGTGTATCTTTCATTTGGACCGAAGAATGTCAACGAGCATTTGACGACATCAAGCGGTATCTCATGAATCCACCAGTCTTGGTACCACCAATCTCTGGCATACCATTCTTAATGTATGTCCGTGCTATGGACCATTCATTGGGTGCTTTACTTGCCTAAAAGAATAAGGAAGGCCATGAACAAGCTATCTACTATCTCAGTCGTACTATGATTGGTGCTGAACACCGTTATAGTCCGATCAAAAAAGAATGCCTAGCTCTTATGTTTGCTGTTCAAAAGACTCGGTATTACATCATTGGCCAAACTATTCATGTCATATCACGAGTTAATCCTCTTCGGGTACTCATGAAGAAGCCCAGCACACTCAACTCTCGGCTGGCTACATGGGCCATTCTGCTAGCCCAATATGACATGGTATATGTTCCTCAAAAATCTGTCAAAGGTCAAGCCCTAGCGGATTTCTTAGCAGCTTATCCCATTCCAGAGACGTCCAAGCTATACGATGAAATTCCAGATGAGACATTGGAATCAAATACAATCTCTGAAGAATTTCCTACTTGGCGTCTATTCTTTGATGGTGCATCCAGAATTGGACCCAATGGTGCCATTGTCGCAGGAGTTGGAGTTGTCCTTGTTTCTCCAGACGGGTCAGCTATTCAAAGAGCATACTCCCTAGATGAACCTTGCTCCAACAACGTCGTAGAGTACAATACTCTACTCATCGGTCTTCAGCTAGCCAAACAACTTAACATCGAGTATCTTGAAGTCTATGGTGATTCTAAACTGGTTGTTAATCAGGTTAGAGGAACTTATGAAGTTCGCCATCAAGATTTAGTGCCTTACTTTGAAGCCGCAATCAACATGGCTACATCATTCAAAGCTTTCTTCATCGAATATGTACGTCGAGCTTGCAATACTGAGGCAGACGCTTTGGCCAATCTTGCAGCAGTCTTAGCCATCCCCATCAGAAGGCAACAAGTGGTGGTCATCTCTAATCGAGAATTGTTCTGTGTCGAAAACAATCGTAACATCGAGTTCAGTAATCTTACTGAAGTCAATGTTATCAATAAAGATTGGAGAATTCCCTTCATCGACTTTGTGGTTCA
Source organism: Iris pallida (assembly GCA_029216955.1). Classification (NCBI taxonomy): domain Eukaryota; kingdom Viridiplantae; phylum Streptophyta; class Magnoliopsida; order Asparagales; family Iridaceae; genus Iris; species Iris pallida. The sequence continues at coordinate 3,136,025 of JANAVB010011999.1, read as the reverse complement.
TGACATACTCCCTGAAGATCCCAAGGAGGCTACGAGTATTCGTCGGCGGTCTCTCCGATTCTACTACAATCAGACTACCAAGACTCTCTACCGGCGAACTTATGATGGCTTACTCTTGCGCTGTCTTGCTGGTGATGAAGCAAAGCAAGTACTGCGTGAAGCTCACGACGGTGTTTGCGGAGCACATCAACCCGGTCCTAAGCTACAGGATCGCATCCGACGTATGGGTTATTATTGGCCCTCTATGGTTTCTGATGCCATTGAATATGCAAGGAAATGTCGAGCTTGTCAAATCTATGCAGATTTTATTCATCAACCATCGGAATTTCTTCATCCGACTGCTGCCTCCTGGCCTTTCGAAGCTTGGGGCATGGACATCATTGGTTCCATCAATCCTCCTTCTTCTAGAGGACATCGGTTCATACTGGTAATAACCGATTACTTCTCCAAGTGGGCCGAAGCTATACCATTGGCTGAAGTCAAGACTAGCAGCGTCATCAACTTTGTTAAATACCATGTCATCTATCGATTTGGTGTACCTCGAAGAATCATCCACGACAACGGACCTCAGTTCATCAGTCAAAAATTCACAAGGTTCTGTGATGATCACCGGATTGATAATGTCGCTTCGACAGCCTACAATCCTGCTGCTAACGGCTTAGCTGAAGCTTTTAACAAGACTATCATCAAGCTCCTCAAGAAGTTTGTATCTACTAACAAACAAAACTGGAGTGAAAAGCTTGGAGAATGTCTTTGGGCCTACCGTACTACGGTCTGCAACCCTACAGGCTGTACACCTTTCTCTTTGGTATACGGCTGTGAAGCAGTTCTGCCTCTGGAACTTCAAATTCCGTCCTTGAGGATTGCTATCGCCAACGAGCTCACTACAGAGAACAATGATCTTCTCCGACTTTAAGAATTAGAAGCGCTCGATGAAAAGCGGCTATTAGCTTAACAGCATATTGAGTTGTATCAAGCCCGCATCTCGAAGACTTTCAATCGCAAAGTTAAAGTCAGAGCCTTTCAGCAAGGAGAGCTTGTTCTAACGGTCAGACGTCCTATGACAATGACTCATTCAAGCAAAGGCAAGTTCGATACGAAGTGGGAAGGGCCTTATATCGTCAGCAAAGTCTTTTCAAACGGAGCTTATCATCTTTCAGAGTTAGATGGTCGAGTTGCAATGATGCCTATCAATGGCAAATTCCTCAAGAAATACTATATATAAATGTAACAGAGATTTTATGTAAATATGATCAGACAGTTCATAAATAAAGTTTGATTTTTATTTCATCATAAATGATGTTACATAATATCAAGGAAGATCACTATCGTCCTTCTCGACATTGGGACGTGGACCACTGCCGTCCTTATCAAAAACATAATCAGCAAAAGAACTGAGAACATCCTTGATGGAACCTACCAGGAACTTGCAAGCAGCCATTCTCATAGCTTCTGCTTCTTCAGTCTTCCCTGGTTCGAGAAGGAAGTCCAAGATGTCCTTTGGCGGCTTAGGGGCAGATGAACCTTCACCCGCCGTCATCTGCTGAGTCGGCTTGTCTGGACGCTCTTCAGTTCCCGCTTCCACCTTTGAGGCGATCTCAGCCTTTTTGGATGCATCTCCAAACGACATCTTTATGTTGAAAAGTGGAAATGATCATTCCTTCCAAATTTTTGTTCTATTTATAGGCGGAGATTCTCAAAACAACGAAACGACGGTTCATCCGTTCATACATCCACCTGACGGTTCACCCGTTCATCATCATTTAACGGTTCATCCATTCATACATCCACCTGACGGTTCACCCGTTCATCATCATCTGACGGTTCATCCGTTCATACATCCACTTGACGGTTCGCCCGTTCATCATTCGACGGTTCGTCCGTTTATCATCATCCGACGGTTCATCCGTTCATCAATTCATTTTTGACGATTCACTTCGTTCACACATTTTGACGATTTATTTCGTTCATTTATCCACATCAGCAACTTATCATTCTCGATTAAGTTGTCAATTGAAATAATGATATTCAATAAATTATATTTGCCACGTCCATATTACCTCTGAGCAGATATACTTGAATATGATTATTTTTCAGAATCAAGAAATATATCATGTTTTATACCTCTGAATATATTTTCTATCTCTATTATTTGTATCTGAATAAGATATACAATAAATAATAGAGCCACAATAAAATGCCTTTTATTGATCAAAATTCAAGACATTACAAAGCTTCATATTGCAAAAACAAGAAGATACAAGGAATCTTTCTATTAAACTGGAGGTGTCATCAGACTGGTAATCTGTTGCTTCAGAGTCTGCAGACGCTCTTCGCGGGATTCCATCACTCTCTTCCTGGCCTCTTCCATCCCAGATGTCTCGTTGAAAGTTGGCATGGTTACCATTCTGCGAGTGATTTCATCATTATGAGCTGCGGCATATTCGTCTCTTTCTTGGGTTAGAGTACCGAGTTGTTGGATTGCAGTTTGATGCTCGGTAACCTCATCTTCCAGTTCTTCTTGAAGACGGGCAATCTCTGCCCTCAGTTCAGCAATTCTTCTCTCTTTTCTTTCAGCAGTAGAGGTCACCGATTCCACCATGGAATTGTACTCAGCAGATTTAGTAGCAAAAGCATCCAAGAGAGTCTGGAAATTTACTCTTTCAACTGCAGCTTCCTGAGCCATCCGTTCAAATTCCGCTTGAACTAAGGGTTCTACCTCCCCCTTATTGAGCTCTTTGTAGTTCTTTATTGAAGTCTCTAGCTCATTTAATATGTGTTCAAGAAAAGTGGCCTGAGGCTCGTCACCTTGCTCGCGGATAGCATGAACTAAGAAAGAGGTTGGACCTCTAACTGTGTAAAAATCAGCATCCTCTTTTTCCATCACCCTATTGATCAATGGCCCCAATGAATCGAAGAAGAATTTGGTAAATGATTGGATGACGAATTGATTGGTCGCCAGAGAACCAGGAGTCGCAGCTACTCCTGTTGATGACGAGGCAGCAGGACGTTCAATTTTTCGTATTTGGATGGAAGGCTCTTTGAATGAAGGAACTAAAGTGGAGCTGGTCGCTCCTCCTGGTTGTTCCTCTGTAAAATTAAAATATTATCATTTTGCCTGTCATTTGCTATTGTCAAAGAGAATCAAAAGTGAAAACAGTCTTACCATGGATCGATCCGGTAATAGGCCTATCATCTGTTGGGATAGATTCTAGCTGAGCAGAAGTAGCCTCAGACATTACTGTCTGACTACTTTCTGCTTCGGAGCCACAGGATAAATGGCGACTGCTACTAGCAATTGTCGTCGCAAGTACTATATCCATGCATGCTGGAGGAGCTGGAGAAGATCCGAGTTCTGTATGGATATGAATAAAGATGTTAGCTATCAAGCTATTTATTAAAAGAAGATCGCTAATTTCATTACAATACCTTCGGGAGCAACAATTGGAGTTTCCTCCAAAGCCACTTCTTCATCTGCAATCTTCTCTGGAGATATCGGCACCTCAGCCTCCTTCTCAGGAGTCAGAGTGTTATCAACAGCTCGGGAAGATGTCTGGATCTCAACATCCTCTTCCGGATTTTGTGTCTCATCAACAGCTTCTGATGAGGTGCTCTCCTCGTCCTCACTGTCCTCAGGGACCTCTTCACTAGCAGCAGCAACGACGTGATCAGTTTCTTCTTGATAACCGAAGTCACAATCATTCAGTGCTTCGATCATGAGACGATCTTCCTCCTCACGGGATGCTCCCGGTGTAACAGGAAGATGAGTTGTTACTGCCATTGGTGAAGGTGATCGTACAGCTTTCTCTTCTCTGGGCTCCGCAGCTTCTTCTCTCTGCTTAAATTCTTCTCTGGGCTCTGTTGCCTCCTCTCTTTGTTCAATGTCCTCCCTCTGTTCTGGACTAAACTCAGAAACAGGGGTAGGAGATGGCATGGTGATTCCAGCCGCAGCGTTCATCACTACCGAAGACAAAATTTGCCTTGGAGGAGAAACTGTTCTCTTCTTTCTTCTGTGGGCCAATTTCTTTCTATGCAGTGGCCTCTCAGGACTCTCTATGTTTACTACCTCGACCTGTTTCTGAATGGAGGTCGGTGTAGCTACTTCATCTCGAGTGGACTCGTCCAATTGTCTAGATTGGGATCTAGTAGTGACCTTCTCTGAAGAATGTTCCAAGATCAATTTCTTCTTCATAGCTGGGGAAGAAGGCTCTTCTCTCCTTCTCTTCTTCTCCTTGACCGGAGACTTAACAACCTTCAGAGAAATTCTTAAAGGTTGGTTAACTTCCTCTTAGAAATTGGCTTATCTGGAAGCTTCTAATGGGTCGTCCACTGGCTCATGTTCTTCATCGTTATTGGGAGCTAATGTGTCAGTCGCTCCTTTTCTCAGACGATTTGCTGTTGCAAAACTATCAACGGGGCTATAGTTTTTAGCAAATGTATTTGCAGCTGTGTAAAACTGTGAATAAGTATACAGCATTCTAGGACCAGCATCAGATCTGTTTGGCATCGAGAACACAGTCTTTGTGTCTCGAGCATTATAGTAAGCCCATGCTCTCGCACCGTCAATTAGATACCCCGTCCCTTGTAGGCAAGTTATGGCATTGCCCACATGGAACTGGTCATATCCAAACTGACGAGCGAAGCGGCTCGACAAATATGGTTCAAGGAAGCATTCTTCTTCAAATCTGTATACTAGATGTGATGGTCTGATTGTCTTCAGCCATTCAAAAGATACTCGACCTATTGGTTGCCTCCCAAGGTCAATCAGATTTGCTGCCATATGCTCATAACCAGTTGGAGGAGGAGAGCAAAGAAAATTCCATCCTTTGTCGAGGTTCAGAGTTCGTCTGCAGTCTCTCAAACTCGTGTATATCCACCTGCTCTGTGAGAATCTGCACAGAAAACTGACACCAACTGCTCCCATTGCAGGGTTCATCAAGGATGGATGATGTAAGAGCAACCATCCGAATAAATAGGTGTAGGGTAACTCCACTCTAGGAAAGACACCCTTATCACCCTTGTACTTGAGCATAGAATCAACATACAAACGAAGACCTGCATTTATCCTACAGGTCATCGCTGATAATAAATCCATCCGGTAGCCGAAGACTAACCGGACAGCAGCAAAAAGAAAATCGCGATGGAAGCGGTCTACAGCACTTGCCCCAGGCACGACGAATCGACGTAGCCAGTACGTCAAAAATCCTGCCAGCTGGGCTTGTTTAGACATGGACCTGTAGTCCATTCTTATAAAGCTCTCCACAAATTCTCCAGCCTTAAGAGGAGGATATTGGTGTTCATCCTCAACTTCGATATCCATCCACTTATTTTCCTCCATCAGCTTTAGCACTTCACTGTTGCTGAGGGGACGAAAGAAATCAGGGTTACATGAATCATGATCTTTTGTCTTTTTCTCGATAATACGGTTGAGAAAAAGATAAGTCAACCATTTGGATGAATAGCATGTGCCAGCAGAGCCACTTTGGTAATACAAAGAGCATATGTTATAATGACACAGAAGCTCATCGAAGACTTCCACCATCTTTGAATTCTCTCGACGAAGTCTATCTTATTCATCGTTGGTCGGGACGTACTCCTCGTAAGGCAACTTACCCATTGGTAAATATGAGATATGCTTCATCTCATGTAGAGACAAGCCCATCTCCCCGCAGGGCGTCATAAATGTCCCTGTCCTGTAGTTGTACCTCTCTGCCAGAGCCAAAAACAGATAAGGATTTGGAAAGAAGCCGTATACAGTAGCGTGTACCGCATTATATAGTTCAATTTCTCTGAGTTTATCTTCAAACTGGACCAGTATCCAGTTAGCTATGCAGCTCCATCTTTTGATCTCTGGGTTTACCAAACCTGTCAATTGGATGTCTTGATCCGGATAACGGCCCTCTGCCTTGGCATACTCATTGGCGAAAATCGGTGTCCTTACTGGCAGCAATAAAGATGAGTTCTCAGGAGGGATACAACCCGGCTTCAACCCTCTCAGTAGAGTGCCGTGTCGTTCGGAAGAACTATAGAACACGTCTCTGTTATTCCGGTCTTTCTTGACACAGATCTTTCCGGTCCGTGCATGTTGTAAGGGAGTGATGTTCCATTCCATCCTCCTAGGATGGCTCGCATGAGCATATCTTGCTAGTGGAAGGCATCTAGCTATGACTGGCAACTGAATCAATTTCTCCTTCCATTGGAAAGTTCTCAACTCAACTCGGGGTCTTGGTTGAGAACTTTTATCAATGGCGTCTCCGAAGAGGAATATGGGCTTCTTATGAGTGACAGCGTCAGCAGATTGCAAAGGCTGTCCATTTATCAGACTTAGCAGAGTCTCGTTATCCTGTGCTATCAAAATAGCCTGGCGAGAAGAAGAAAGTGCATACTGTAGAAAGAGTACATGAGATAAGTCTTCTTTGAAAACTGGCTCAGCTAAAGTTCCTACAAATGTTTCATATTCAGTATCTTCTCTGGTATCAACTGCATCCAACAGAAGAAAGCAGAATTTAGTACAAGTCAAGTCAAAAATTCTATCATCAAATTGCACAAGATACCAGACTGCGCAAGCATCAGATTGCGCAGATATCAGACTGCACAAGCATCAGATTGTGCAGATATCAGACTGCACAAGCATCAGATTGCACAGATATCAGACTGCGTAAGCATCAGATTGCGCAGATGTCAGATCGTGCAAACATCAGATTGCGCTGACAATCTCGCGCAAATCAGCCGATTGCGCTGACTTTTGCCAGCGCAATTCAACCGATTACGCGAGAAGATATTCTTCATAAAAATGAAGAATAATGTGTTCATGCAACCAAAACCCTAAAAAGGGTGGCGCAGTATGATCACATCTCTAAAAAGAGATGGATTTTACGATCCAGCAAAGTCGAGAAACTCTAAAAAGAGTTTTCGATGGGGTTGTCTACCTCTCAAAGCAGGGTGCACAATTTCATGACGGGAAGGACGAGGCGCCACATGAATCGAAGACTCGGCGGGGGCCTTGCCCTTGTCGGCGGCGGAGGAACGCTTGGGAGCCACGAGATCGACGGGGAAGAAAGGTTGAAGTCGGAGTAAGCTCGGGGTTTCTCTCTCTCAAAAGCAAGTAAAGAATAGTTTGAAGGATCGAGAGAACTATTTATAGTTTTTCAAAACAAACGACTGCCACAGATTGCGCCAGAAAAGCAGGGGCTGATTCATCCGATTGCACAGACAGCTCAACATATGCGCAACTTGATTTAAAATTCAAAATTCAAAGTATTTCAAAATTTTGAATAAGTTCAACTTTCGAAAACTTTGAAGGGGGTCTTGTAGGTCCTAAAAAATCAAGTTGCACCCATCAACAAAGTCATGAAAATCAAGAAAAATAGCTTTCAAATAAACTGTGCAGACATCAGATTGTGCACCATCCAGATTGCACAGACTGGACTGCGCACACTCTCAAGTACGTATGCTGACGTGGCCATATCATCATTACCTGATACAATCAAATCTTCTGACAACTGACAGCACAAAGAACGAGGAGATTGTTCGTTTATTGCGCCGCACAGTGCTCGAGGACAGCTGTACATGCAGCGCACTCTGTCTACAGCGCAGTCCATGCCAGCGCCATCCATTCTAGCACAATCCAAAGTCAGCGCAATTCATGTGGCGTACTTCATCATGACAACTGATAAATGTACACGTGGCATTCATGCCATCAATTGCTCGTTACGTGGCAATCGTCTACACACGATCATACGCATTTTAATCAAATGATGCCATGTGTCCAAGACAGTTGGCCCACGACCAGACAACTGCCTGCGCAGTCTGATGCTGCGCAATCCTTTTCCTGCGTAATCCAACTTGCGCCATCCAGAATAACTAAAAGTTAGTTATTTCCAGAACTCTATAAATAGAGTTTCAAGTCTTCATTCAAGGGGATCAGATATAAAGTTCAGAAATATCAGAGGGTTCAGGAGTTCTTGCCCAAGTGCTGCTGCATTCTTCCGAGGCTATTGCCTTCAAATTCAGAGGCTACCGTCTTCAAAGTTCACATCGCCCAAGGGATAAAGCAATCGTCTTCTAGATTGGATTCTTACAGTTGTACTTTTCAAGAATTCTTGTAATCTTTACAAAGTTTGTATCAATAAAGTTCATACTTTTGTTTTTGCAAACAATGATATTCGTCGAGGATTAGACCATGACCAATACTCAAGATTTTGAGATGCCTTCTGAGGCTAAGGAATTGCCTGAGTTAGAGTTATTTTGCTTCGAGCAGTTTTCAGAAAAAATCGCAGAGGATCAAGTTATGGGAGAGCCAGTACATGGAGTTGCTTCCAACATTGATCATCAGCCTGCTGATAGTGGTCAGAATAACCCTCATGAGGATGAGCATGTCGGGGAGGTAGTTCTTGAAGAGGAAGAGGCTGTTGATATACAGCCAGCACCAGTGGTTCCGTTGAGGAGGAGCGACAGAGAGCGTCGATCATCTATGAGATACTCACCAAATGAGTATGTGCTATTGACTAATGGGGAAGAGCCTGAAAGTTTTGCAAAGGCTGTGGACGACGAACATAGGCAGGAGTGGATAGAGGCTATGTAGGATGAGATAAGTTCTTTACAGGACAGCTCCACTTATGATCTAGTGTGGTTGCCAAAGGGTAAGAAGGTTTTGAAAAATCGATGGATGTTCAGAGTGAAGCAGACAGATGATGCTACTCGCCCTCGATATAAAGTGAGGCTGGTAGTTAAAGACTACGTTCAGCAGAATGGCGTAGATTATGATGAGATCTTTTTGTCAGTCGTCAAATAATCATCTATTCGAGTGGTGCTAGTATTGGCAGCTAGTTTCAACTTGGAGGTCGAGCAGATGAACGTGAAGACGGTATTCCTCCACGAAGATCTTGATGAGGAGTTGTACATGGAGTAGCCAGAGGGATTATGTGAGAAGTGTAACTACCACTTTTCTAAAATGAGAATAATTTTGAACTTTTGTAAAATTGATCATGTTAGTTATTAAATAATATATTTAAATCATGTTAATAATTAATTGGTGAATTTAGATTATTTTAATACTATTTAATTTGGTGCATTGTGACTTTGGTCTTTTACTAGTGTAACCCTAGAACTGTTTAGCCTAGAGACTAACCATGACCATGGAGACCTAACTAATGAGATTAGATTAGATTAGCTAATTACCACTTTTTAGGTTAAGGCTATTTTGATAATTTGTGAATTATTATTATTTTTGAATTTTAATTAATTAATAATGTGCTAAGTGTTATGTTAGGTCAAAACCTAGAATTGCCCTAATTTAGATATTGATCATGAACCTAGAGGCTTAGTTAGTAGATTAGAATAAGTTAACCAAGTTTTAGAATATCTAGATATTATGTCTAAGTTAGATATTTAGTAAAAATCCTAATTTGTGATTGGGCCTTAACTAAAGTGGCTTGATTTCAACCAAAAAAAGGCCTCCAAACTAAATTGGATCAAACCCTATCCCTAGGGACACCTATGGCCGGCCACAAGAGGCACTCCTCCCCTATATAACATCATGTTAGCCCCCTCTTGCCTCTTTCATTACACACATAAACTCTAATTTGTGTTCTTTCCCAAATTTGCCCCTTTTTCTCCAAATCAACTCCAAATTGAACCAAACCAATTGCAATACACTCTTCTAGTATAGAGGAGGTCTCTATTGGCTAGCTAGCAAGGATTGGAGCAATTTGACCATTGGAGCTTGGTGGAGATCTAAATCTAGGAGCTTTCATTGAGATTCCAACTCTCAATAGGTAATGACCTCGAAACCTATTAATTTTTTGATTTCTCTCCATAGATGCATTCATTTAGGGTCCCCCTAGCCCTAGTCTGAGTTTGGGTTTGATTCGTGTCCATTTAGTATACGTATCGGAGGAGTGTCGGAGTGTTATGTAAAGTGTTTGATGAAATGCCACATAGAAATTAATATTCATAATTTTTAAAACTAATTATATGAATTTGTAGCTAATACTATATAGATTACTATTCTTCATGACTGAGTTGGTTTTAGAAAGTTTTTGTATCTGTTTTTGGACACAGGGACACGTGCACGAGGCTTCGTGCACTGTCCTGCTACCACATACCTGTATCTAATTGGACACGACACGAGACGACACCAAATTTGGTGGACACGTGGGGGCATTGTATGACAAGGCACCCATAAAGTTTGGTTGGGTTTGATCGAGTTTTCAGTGAGAAATTCAACTCACAGATGTCGTGCACTGCTCGCACACACGCTGTACTTCGTGTCTGACACACACACACACACGACATGACACGTCTTGGACACATTCTAACTAGACACACATGCACCTTGACACTTGGCCTACCTGGTGACACACTTGCACGACCTAATTGTTGGATATATCGTGTCCTAGGAAGCTCGACACACACACACCACACATTGTTCACGCTGCTCGACACTTCATATGTCTGATACCTTCTTCGACACTTCGTGGACACCTCTGTGACACTTGCAGACACGTGGACACATGTTTGACATTCTCCTAGACTAATATATGCATACCACCCTGTGACACTCTTGTGCACACACCCACTGTATACACCTGTACACACATATAACCCCCTTGTTGTTGCAGTCGAGTTGTTATGCATTGGGTTGTGAGTTCACAGTTTTGATTTGTGGATGTTGTTGTTAAGTAGAAATTGATCTCTATATATTCACACCATATATTATTGTATTAGAGATGTGTAGGTATAGGTATTAGTTCCATTGATTTAGGAAGTTAGGACTAGATTCAGGTATCAGGGATTAGAGTGGCAAATTTGCAGTAGCTTGACCCCCCCCAGGCAGCAGAGCAATTGGCCCATTGCTTAGGCCATAGGTCTTTATTCAGAGATTGGGGTTTGTTAGTATCGGTTAGAAATGTTAGTGTTCAGTTAGCTTTTTAGACAAGGCTAGTGTATGTGAGGGAGGAGTGGTATTGTGCAATAAAATGTGAGTATCTCAATGTATTAGTATTATGTGTGTGGTACTTATACACATGAGTATATACTTGTATTGGCTATGCAGGGTGAGATATAGGATTGAGGGAATATAAGTGAAGAATTTTGGTAACAGTAAGGACTATTAGAAGTATGATTGAATGTGTGTGAGGTCTAGGTTTGAGGGAGAGATGAGAGTACAGTAGGCCATATAGGCCAGGATACAGACCGGCTCTATGACAATTAACTTAGATGTGCAGTCCACATCCCTTCTTTGCTTAGTCTATGTGAAGCTCAGTCCAAAGTACCAGTTGGTTAGAAGGGAAGGGGATACATATATGTGTCAAGTGAAAGAAGGTTAGCTAAGTGTAATAGAGAGGGTTAGTAGATGTTAGTATAGGTTAGAAAGTTATTAGAGGTATGTGTTAGTGTTGTACTAGATGAGTGTATAGAAACATAGGTATATATATGTACCTTATGGGTTAATGTATTTTGAGATTTGAATTATATATATATGATATAACTTAGGATATATGAGATGAGTTATGAGTTTAGTTTAATATAGAGATTTGACCCAAATAGCCTAGTTGACCATTGACCAAAACAGACCTAATAGTCCAAGTTGACTTTGTTGACCAGAGTTGACCAAGAGTTATCTTTGACCTAGATTGACCTAGAATTATGTAGATTGTATTGTAAACTTCAATTAATACATATTGAATACATTTTAACCTGTATTGCTCTAAATAGGATATTATGACTCCAGTTTGGACATCTCTACATATCAGTTGTTCAAGATATCAAGCGAGTACATTCTTTGATAGTTCTCTCATTTACTTGTCAATTACTGTATTTTAGTTCTAGTTAGTTCTATTTGATTCTCTGTTACAAACACGGATTGGTATTCTAAATTCATGTATACGACACACATACTTTACTTGTCTAGTCTCTATTACAAGAATCATTACAAGAATCACCTACTCGATTCACTAACTCGAATCACCTACTCGAAGCACCTACTCGAATCACCAATACTCGAATCACTAACTCGAATCACTTACTAGAATTACTTACTGGACTCATACTGGAATCACACTTGACTTACATTGTAATGTCTGGACTCATATCACATTATTCTATTTCAGCTAGCTTTATTATACAGTCTTCATTGCCATATTCTTCTGATTCGTTATATTACTTTTCCTATACTTTAAACTGTTGCTCTACATCATTACTTGTCTAAAACTTACCATGTTTTATCAGTATAACTGGTTATAACTGCTTTATAGTCCTTGTCATTTACTTGAGATTTCTAGATAAGATATGCTCGTTCCAATCCTCACTGGATACGTTGACAAATTTTATAGATGTTGCATGCCCTACCTGCTATGGATCCGGAGATGGTTTAGCTATCTTAGGTTTTGACTCTCAGGAGTGATCAGGAGACTAGCTTAGTAGACTTATTTTAGATTTCATGTTTGAACTTGAATTGTAATAAGTAGAGATATTTGACTTTGTATTTGAGATTGTTTGAGATATTATTATTTTAGTAGTTTATTTAAGCTGTTGTTTGTTTAGTCTTATTATTTATCTAGACTTCTGTGTTATCTTATCGTGCTTAGACTGTGATTGAGTTTTACTATATCTTTACTTATCCTCCATTCGAAATTGAGATCCATGACAGGTATATTATATAATTACGTGAGTTATTTAGATATTGACCTAGTACAGTGTTCTACCGCCGATTCTACGGCGTAGGCTGGGCGCTGTTACGCACTTGTACCCTTATACCGGGTGCGAATCATGACACGTTTTTAGTGGTGGCCCATGTAGGTCGAGATTCGCATTAGTGCGAAGTCATGGTAGTACGACGATTAGTTGTACTACTGCGCGCCTGCGGTAAGAGATAAGGAATAGGCTTTAGCGTGAGAGGTTACTCAATCACAGTTAGGACTACTTGCAAAGATTTCTGGGATGCCCTTGAGAATCTCATTATAACTATCTCGAAATTCGATTCCAAGAGTTTTTGTCTACTCCCTTGTTCGTTGTTGAATTTAATTCTTGATGTTCATTGTACCAAGATAAATCTTATGGGTTTGGTTGCCTCAATTATGTAATCTAGAGTCTTCTACAGCCATATTAGTTGGCATGACGAAGATATAGAGTCTGATTTTGGATGTATTTCTCGGATGTGGAAATTTAAAGTTTTTGCAGCCAAGCATGCGGCAATGCAAAAATTTTTAATACCATAATTCTAGAGGTATGTACCTTAGTTGCGGACTATATGGATTATTGCTGCCGTACTTACTGGCGTGACGAGGATTCTGGTAACATGGTTCTGGATAGACGGTTATGATTATCAGATTACATAATAGATACCATATAGATGGTACCCTAGTATAATGGAGTGAAATATCAGTGTGGATGTTACTTAAGTATGATGAAGTAGATAGAGAGAGCTAGGCCATCTGTGGCGTAGCACCATGTCCAGCACCAGAGGGGCAGGGCTTTCGCGCTGACGGTCGAGGAGATCGACGCTACAGGTGACGGATTAGCAGGTCTGTCTTTCTTGTTCTTCTTTTCCACCTTGATGTGTGATTTCATTAGTACCTGTTAAGATATTCTTGTGATGTGCTAGATAGTGTAGTGTCTCTGTTCGAGACTGTGAAATCACGACCAGTAGAACCATGTTTTGCATGCTTTAGATAGAATTTTCTTGACCTTGACTGTTGGGGGTTTGACCTAGAAGGAGTACGACCACCTTAAATTTCGAGGACAAAATTTTTCTAAGGAGGAAAGGATTGTAACTACCACTTTTCTAAAATGAGAGTAATTTTGAACTTTTATAAAATTGATCATGTTAGTTATTAAATAATATATTTAAATCATGTTAATGATTAATTGGTGAATTTAGATTATTTTAATACTATTTAATTTGGTGTATTGTGACTTTGGTCTTTTACTAGTGTAACCCTAGAACTGTTTAGCCTAGAGACAAACCATAACCATGGAGACCTAACCAATGTGATTAGATTAGCTAATTACCACTTTTTAGGCTAAGGATATTTTGGTAATTTGTGAATTATTATTATTTTTGAATTTTTATTCATTAATAATGTGCTAAGTGTTATGTTAGGTCTAAACCTAGAATTGCCCTAATCTAGAAGTTGATCATGAACCTAGATGCTTAGTTAGTAGATTAGAATATAACCAAGTTTTAGAATATCTAGATATTATGTCTAAGTTAGATATTTAGTGGAAACCCTAATTTGTGATTGGGCCTTTACTAAAGGGGCTTGATTTCAACTAAAAGAAGGCCTCTAAACTAAATTAGACCAAACCCTAACCCTAGGGACACCTATGGCCGGCCACAAGAAGCACCCCTCCCCTATATAACATCATGTTAGCCCTCTCTTGCCTCTTTTATTACACACATAAATCCTAATTTGTGTTCTTCTCCAAATTTGCCCCTTTTTTCTTCAAATTAACTCCAAATTGAACCAAATCAATTGCAATACACTCTCCTAGTGTAGAGGAGGTCTTTATTGGCTAGCTAGCAAAGATTGGGATCAATTTGACCATTGGAGCTTGGTGGAGATTTAGATCTAGGAGCTTTCATTGAGATTCCAACTCTCAATAGGTAATGACCTCTAAGCCTATTAATTTCCTGATTTCTCTCCATAGATACATTCATTTATGGTCCCCCTAGCCCTAGGCTGAGTTTGGGTTCGATTCGTGTCCATTTTTTATGTGTATCGGAGGAGTATCAGAGTGTTGTGCAAAGTGTTTGGTGAAATGCCACATAAAAATTAATATTCATAATTTTCAAAACTAATTATATGAATTTGTAGCTAATACTATGTAGATTACTATTCTTCATGACTGAGTTGGTTTTAGGAAGTTTTTGTGTCAATTTTTGGACACAGGGTCCACGTGCACAAGGCTTCGTGCATTGTCCTGCTACCACACACCTGTATCTAACTGGACACGACACGAGACGACACCAGATTTGGTGGACACGTAAGGGCAATGTCTGACAAGGTACCCACAAAGTTTGGTTGGGTTTGATCGAGTTTACAGTGAGAAATTCGACTCACAGATGTCGTGCACTGCTTGCATACATGCTATACTTCGTGTCTGACACACACACACACACACACACACACACACACACTCGACACGACACATCTTCGACACATTCTAACTAGACACACACGTATCTTGACACTTGGCCTACCTGGTGATACACCTGCATGACCTAATTGTTAGACACATCGTGTCCTAGGAAGCTCGACACACACGCACCACACATTGTTCACACTGGTCGACACTTTATATGTCTGATATCTTCTTGGACACTTCGTGGACACCTCTGTGACACTTGCAGACACGTAGACACATGTTTGACACTCTCCTAGACTAATATATACACACCACCCTCTGACACTCTTGTGCACGCACCCACTGTATACATCTGTACACACACAGAACCCCCTTGTTGTTGTAGTCGAGTTGTTATGCATTGGGTTGTGAGTTCACAGTTTTGATTTGTGGATGATGTTGTTAAGTAGAAATTGATCTCTATATATTCACACCCTATATTATTGTATCAGATATGCGTAGGTATAGGTATTAGTTCCATTGATTAATGAAGTCAGGACTAGATTCAGGTATCAGGGATTAGAGTGGCAAATTTGCAGTGGCTTGACCCCCTCCAAGGCAGCATACCAATTGGCCCATTGCTTAGGCCATGGGTCTTCATTCAGAGTTTGGGTTTTGTTAGTATCAGTTAGAAATGTTAGTGTTCAGTTAGCTTTATAGATAGGACTAGTGTATGTGAGGGAGGAGTGGTGTTGTGTAATAAAAGGTGAGTATCTTAATGTATCAGTATTATGTGTGTGGTACCTATACACATGAGTATATACTTGTATTGGCTATGCAGGGTGAGATATAGGATTGAGTGAATATAAGTGAGGGATTTTGGTAATAGTAAGGACTATTAGAAGTATGAGTGAATGTGTGTGTGAGGTCCAGGTTTGAGGGAGAGATGGGAGTACAGTAGGCCATATAAGCCAGGATGCAGGCAGTGGCTTAGCCACTGCAGTATGGCAATTGACTTAGATGTGCAGTCCACATCCCTTCTTTGCTTAGGCTATGTGAAGCTCAGTCCATAGTACTAGTTGGTTAGAAGGAAAGGGATACATATATGTGTCAAGTGAAGGGAGGTTAGCTAAGTGTAATAGAGAGGGTTAGTAGATGTTAGTATAGGTTAGAAAGTTATTAGAGGTATGTGTTAGTGTTATACTAGATGAGTATATAGAAACATAGGTATATATGTACCTTATGGGTTAATGTATTTTGAGATTTGCATTATATATATAAATATATATATATATATATATATATATATATATATATATATATATATATATATATAAAACTTAGGATATATGAGATGAGTTATGAGTTTAGTTTAATATAGAGATTTGACCCAAATAGCCTAGTTGACCATTGACCAAAACAGACCCAATAGTCCAAGTTGACTTTGTTGACCAAAGTTGACCAAGAGTTAAGTTTAACCTAGATTGACCTAGAATCATGTAGATTGTATTGTAAACTTCAATTAATATATATTGAACATATTTTAACCTGTATTGCTTTAAATAGGACATTGTGACCCCAGTTTGGACATCTCTACATATCAGTTGTGCAGGATATCAGGCGAGTACATCCTCTGATAGTTTTTTCATTTACTTGTCGATTACTGTATTTTAGTTCTAGTTAGTTCTATTTGATTCTCTATTACAAACACGAATTGGTATTCTGAATTCATGTATGCGACACACATACTTTACTTATCTAGCCTCTATTACAAGAATCATTACAAGAATCACCTACTCGAATCACTAATTCGAATCACCTACTCGAAGAACCTACTCGAATCACCAATACTCGAATCACTAATTTGAATCACTGACTAGAATTACTTATTGGACTCATACTGGAATCATACTTGACTTACATTGTACTGTCTGGACTCATATCATATTACTCTATTTCAGCTAGCTTTATTGTACAGTCTTCATTGCCATATTTTTCTGATTCGTTATATTACTTTTCCTATACTTTAAACTGTTGCTCTACTTCATTATTTGTCTAAAACTTACCATGTTTCATCAGTATAACTGTCTATAACTGCTTTATAGTCCTTGTCATTTACTTGTGATTTCTAGATGAGATGTGCTCGTTTCAATACTCACTGGATACGTTGATAAATTTTACAAATGTTGCATGCCCTACCTGCTATGGATCCGGAGATAGTTTAGCTACTTTGGGTCCCGACTCTTAGGAGTGATCGGGAGACTAGCTTAGTAGACTTATTTTAGATTTCATGTTTGAACTTGAATTGTAATAAGTAGAGATATTTGACTTTGTATTTGAGATTGTTTGAGATATTATTATTTTAGTAGTTTATTTAAGTTTTTGTTTGTTTAGTCTTATTATTTATCTAGACTTATGTGTTATCTTATCGTGCTTAGACTGTGGTTGAGTTTTACTATATCTTTACTTGTCCTCCATTCGGAGTTGAGATCCATGAAATGTATATTATATAATTACGTGAGTTATTTAGATAGTGACCTAGTACAGTGTTCTACCGTCGATTCTGTAGCGTAGGCTGGGCGCTGTTATGCACTTGTACCTTTATAGGGATGGAAATTAACTGTTACGCACTATCTAAACAACTCTCTCTCTCTCTCGGGTAGGCTGGGCGCATCCTTCTCTATGAAGGATCTGGACGCAACGAAGACTATTATAGGGATGGAGATCAGCCGAGAGAGAGAGAGTCCAAGTTGCTACACTTGGCCCGAAAGAAGTACATTCATCGGGTACTTCAGTATTTCGGGATAGATGTGTCAAAGAAGTGAGTAACCCCTTGCAGCTCACTTTAAGTTCACTAAGGAGCAGTGTCTATCTACCGAGGACGAGAAGGAAGATATGGAGCGGGTTCCATATTGTCACGACCCGCACCCAGTTTAGGGGCACGGAAAGTGGGTACGTCCATCCTACGCCGCAGTATCGGTGGTAGAATATTGTCCTAGGTCACATACATCTAACACAATATAAATATAGCTGCACAAGTTATACTCTCCAAATGAAGGACAATATTGAAGGTACAACTCAATCACAATTCTAAGGTAGAAATATCACGATATGATAGATACGAAATCTCAAAAGAGAACTTACAAACAGAAGGAAATAAGTCTAAGTGTCTAAACGACACAACATCTCAACATCCAGAAATAAATACAACTCAGATGTCAAATACAAATAGCATAATGAAATAAGATAAAGCCTAGCTATCTAGTCTAGACTATAGGGTGATCTCCTAAGCTAGAGATGGATCCTCCTGTGGGTCCAACTCACAAGTGTCGTCTAGATGTGCTCCATAGTATGTAGGACAAAACTCTTCAGTATCATCTATAATATTTTTAACAGGTCCAGTCAGGACAAGAGCGAATACATAACTCTCACGCAGTTCATATCATGGCAAAAAACATAAAATAAGCAATAGAATAATATACATGAAGTATTGTAAGAAATGTACAAGAAAGATAAGAGAGATATTTATAAAATGGAGATATCTATATGGTAAGTAAGAACTGTAAGTGACTAAGTGATTTAGAGAACAAGATGGTTATGTAGTCGACTTGGGTTGTACATGCCTAAGTTAACTGAGTTGCACATGAATAAGTAACATGATTGCACATGATGGGAAAAGATCACATAACCATTTATACTCACCCCAACCCCCAATCAATACACAAGGATCCAGTCAAGTTACGTTACGTACATGAGTTTTTGGTTATACACGAGGCACATGTGAGAACATGGTGTACATGAGGTCACGTGAAAGTATATGAGAGAACATGAGCGTACATGATTACATATGAGAGTATATGAATAACACGAATTCGTAGAGCATACGATTTACATAAAACACATGACATAAAATATCCGATGCACCTGTTAAGGGGAAGAACATCTCAAGAAAAGATCCATATAGTACCAATCCGTGATAACAATGTGTCAGCATCAAGTAATGTAGTCTAGAATAAGAATATAAATTCTAGCAAGTATGAAACGATCAGAGAATGTACTCGCCTGATAACCTGAACGACTGATGAGAATAGATGTCCGTACAGGAGTAACTGAGTCCTATTTAAAACAACAAAGGTTATAAAGAATTCAACTATATGATAAATAAAGTTTGCAATGCAATCTACATGATTCTAGGTCATTCTAGGTCAAAGTCAACTTTTGGTCAACTCTGGTCAACAATCTAATCAAACTAGGTCAAACTCTAGTCAAACTAGTCAACTAGTTTAGGATTTAGTCAAACTCAAGTCTACAAGCTCGATTAGACCTATTGGGTCCATATTGGTCTTAACTAGTCTAGTCTAAGGTTTTGGCTAATAGGCTAATCTAAAGTTTAGACTAAAATAGACTGTTTAGATGGCAACTTGGTATTAGCTAAAACCTATATTATCCTAATCTCATAACTCTAACTATAAACCATAATATATATCCTAAGTTATCATATATATATATATATATATATATATATATATATATATATATATATATATATATATATATATATATATATATATATATATATATATATACCAGTCATTACATACATCTATTAAATGTATTGCATTACCTCTTAACCTATTTCTACTTTACCCTCAACTCTCATACCAATATCACACATATCACATATATATAATATGCCTAGCTAAGAGTAACATATATGTATATGTTTGCAAAAAACAAAAAGTGTTTATTCCAAACTTGTAAAAGAATAGTACAAAGTACAATGAATTCTGGAGAAGTACAATTGTATGAATCTGATCAGAAGACGATCACTTTATTCCTTGGACTATGTGAACTTGAAGACTGTAACCTCTGGAGAATGCAGCAGCAATTTTGCAAGAGTTCTTGATCTCTGTGCGTATGTATCTGATGCTTTCACAATAATTAGAAACTCTATTTATAGAGTTCAGAAAATAACTGTTATAGCAGTTATTCTGATGTGCGCGAAGCTGGATTGCACCATACTGGGTTGCGCCAACCTCTTATTATGCTAACTTTCATTCGGTTATAAGTCGTGTACTAACTGTATTTAGACGCGTGGCATCATGTGATTGAGATACGCGTGGTCGTGTACAGGATAGTAGACACGTCTTGAGAGATTAGTGGCATATGCGCCACGTCATCCTGCTTTATAAATAAAAATTGTCTCAACTTTATCAGGTTGCGCGAGCTTCGGTCAACTGGGCCTGATTAAGCCGTGCCTAGACACGTGGCAGCTTTTGAGCAGAAGTCATTCAGATTGCGCCTAGGCACAACTAAAGATTTTGTCTGGATTGTGCCTAGGTGCAACTTACAAAGTGTACAGGACAGCTGTCAACCAACTCCCTTCGAACAACACAATTCACAAGATTCGAAGAGAGTTTCCTCGTTCACTGTGGTGTCAGTTGTCAGTGCTGTCAGGTAATGATGGCCATTAAATGTTAGACGCCACGTTGATTTTGGCGCAATAAGACTGGACGCAGTCTGATATCAGGCGCAACCTTATCAGTGGCGCAGCTTGATCTCCGAACTTAAAAACAATGGCGCAGCTTGATTTTTGGGGTGCAACTTAATTACTGGATAGTAGATTCATGGCACAACTTAATTTTTAGGCCCTACAAGACCCCCTTCAAAGTTTTCAAAACTTAAAAACCATTTCAAAGTTTTGAAATACTTTGAATTTATAAAAGTTTTGACTGAGTCAAGTTGTGCCAGTTAACCGCAGTCATCTCAATTAAATTTCTTTCTCGAAAATACTCAATCTCCTCTTCGTCTTTCCGAGTTTCATTGATGATTTTTTCAGTTTCCCATGAGGAATATGAAGAGTCAATTTAGTGATATATATGTAGGGGCAGATTTTCATACTTTGTTCTTCACATCTGTAATTTCGATGGCGTCTAAGAAGGAAACAGAGGCCAATGCTTTCACCAACATCAAGTCTCCTGAAGCAAAACCTGACGTCATGCCTTCGACTTATTTGCTGGAGGTTGACCCGGCACTGAGGGCGACGAACTTTCTAAATTGCTTTGGTTTAACCCCAACAGTCTTTAATCGCTCGAGTAGTGGGCCATCCTTTGAAGAGCGCAACGATTCGGAGGGATTCCTCAATCTAATGCGTCGCTCGGGAATCCGTAACATGCAAGAACTGGATGCCGCTCTTCGTCAGGCCGATGAAGACAAGAAAAAGGAATAATGTTTTTGTATAACAACTTTTATTCTCTTTTTTTTGTCCTTGTCTGTAGGGGTCCACCCAACTTTTATGAAATCTAAAATTTCTGATACATTGTGTGGCTGTGATTTCAAATAGTGCACGTAGATGCGTTCCTTCAGCTGATTCAAATGCTTACTATTTCGTTGAGGGACACATGGCAGTCATCACATGGCTCCCATCACCTATTGTTTAGTTCTTTTCCAAAAATAGGTTCCTAGAATGACGCGCCTGTTTCATCTTTAACCTATTTAAAAGGACATCCAGAAATGAAAGAGCCATTCATACTTTCTTAAAACAAATAGTTTCACACAAGGTTTTACTATTTGTAAGTTCACTTGCGCCACTTCGTCCTGATGCTACTGTGCCTTCAGAAATTGGTAAGTCTCAACAAAGGATCAATAGTATGAATATTTTTCTCTTTTGCGCCACTTTTGAAGATAAATACGGATCTGTATGTTGTAGACTTCATTGATATGCGCTAACTATTTCTGATAAATAGACGCGCACTATGGTCCAGTGCTTAGCTTTAATCAAATGCGCGCACCGGTGACATGTGCCTGTTGATCAGTATGCTATTTTGACATGCGCCTATTTATCAACGTATACTGTTGAGATGCGCCTGTGTTTCTGAGAATAGGCGCACACTGTTGATGCGTCTGAGCTTCTAAGAATTGGCGCACATTGCTGACATGCGCCTATTAGTCGGCGCACATTGTTGATGCGTGCACAATTTTGATAGATCTGATTTTTTTTTCTTTGTTCATATTTGTAGAAGTTTGGTTGGCAAGCTTCTTCAAAACTGGCATCGGTGATCTGGATGCTATGGAGAACATTCTTCTGACACCCACATCAGACAGCTCATGTGATTCTGACACTCAAATCAGACAGCTCAGGACTCTTCATGTTCAAGAAGGGTCTTCCTCAGATGGTAGGAAGAGCCTATAATCTCGTTCCTATTTCCCCTGGCGGGTCGTCTTCTCTCCACCAGTTGTATTGACAGCAGCTCATCTTTGGGCTGCTGTACTCTGTGGTTCTCCTCTCGTATTTCTGAGAGAGAAGACCAGAGTTGATTCCATTGTCTGGCTCGTTGCTTCAGGTCGAGACGACAAGGAACTGGCATCAACAAATAAGAAGATCCAAAGATGTAATAGACCTTCATGTTATATTTAGAATAAAAATCCGAGATGTACTAGATTTCCATTAAGATGTATCTATGTTTTTAAAGAAGGAAATAAAGAATGATTGTTTTTCCTCTTTTATGATCTGATTTTGATGTGGTGATAATGAAAATAGAATTAAGGAGAAATGTGGAGAGAAGAAGTTGCTGGTGTAAATAAATCGGATTCAAAAGCAGGGAGAATGTAAATTCTCGTTATGAAAAGTGAACAATCACTTCGATTTTCGAGAAAGGACACTGAATAAATGAACAATTACTACAACTTTCGAGGAAGAGAATAAATGAATGAACCATCATGTCAGTTTTTTAAGAAAGGAAACTGAATGGACAGTTATGAACGAACTGTTACAAATGAACGAACAGTTGGGTTTCTTTCAAAAAGTCGCATCAGTTCTCGATGTTGACTGTCTAATTATTTTGTCTATAAATAGAACAAAACTTTTGTAGATATCGTCACTTTCTTTCTTTTCTGTAAAAAATTTCTTCCAAAGATTTGCTCACTCCGAAGACTGAAGGAGAGACTGAGATGCCTCCTGCTGAGCCTCCAGTGCCTCCTCAGAAAGAAAGGGGTGAAGGTTCAACTGTTCCTGCACCAGGAGAGGACTTGTTTTCCAAGCTAGTGGAGCCTGGGAAGACTGCCGAAGAAGAGACATTGAGGATGGCTGCTACAAATTTCTTGTAAGTTTAGACAATGAGATGCTTGAACTATTGGCAAACTATATATTTAATCATGAAGGATCAGGGCCTCCTCCCCGTCCTTAATAATATGTAACTCCATTCTGCTTTTGAATAAAAAGTGAACTTTTATTTACATCATGTCTCTGAAAATAAAGTATATTTTGCCTTTATACATAATATTTCTTGAGAAACTTGCCATTGATAGGCATCATAGCAACTCTGCCGTCCATATATGTTAATTGATAGGCTCCATTTGAGAAAACTTTGTTTACCACATACGACCCTTCCCATTTTGCCTCGAACTTGCCTTTGCTCATATGTGTCATAGTCATAGGACGTCTGACTGTAAGAACTAACTCGCCTTCTGAAATGTTCGCACTCTGACTTTGCGATTGAAAGCTTTTAAAATCTGGGCTTAATAAAGTTCGATGTGCTGTTGAGCTAATAGCCTTTTCTCGTAGAGTGCCTCCAATTCTTGAAGCCGAAGATGATCATTATTTTCTATAGTAAGCTCATTAGCAATGGCAATCCTCAATGATGGAATCTGAATTTCCAGAGGCAGAACAGCTTCACATCCATATACTAGAGAAAAAAGGTGTACAGCCTGTGGGATTACGGACAGTAGTACGATATGCCCATAGACATTCTCCAAGTTTATCACTCCAATTACGTTTGTTGATAGAGACAAACTTTTTGAGGAGTTTGATAATAGTCTTGTTGAATGCCTCAGCCAACCCGTTAGCCGCAGGATTATAGGCCGTAGAGGTAACATTATTGATTCTGTTGTCATCACAGAATCTATTAAACTTCTGGCTGATAAATTGTGGCCCATTATCATGGATGATTCGGCGAGGGACACCAAATCTGTATATCACATGATGTTTGATGAAGTTGATGACACTACTCATTTTAACTTCAGCCAAAGGTATGGCTTCTGCCCACTGAGAAAAATAATCGATTATAGCCAAAATAAACCGATGTCCTTTAGATAAAGGAGGATTGATAGGGCCAATTATATCCATACCCCAAGCTTCGAAAGGCCATGAGACAGCAGTCGGATGAAAAAATTCCAACGGTTGATGGATGAAATTTGCATGAATTTGACATGCACGACACTTTCTTGCATAGTCAATAGCATCCGATACCATAGAGGGCCAGGAGTAACCCATATGTCGAATACGATCCTGTAGCTTAGGACCAGGTTGATGTGCTCCACAAACACCATCATGAGCTTCGCGTAATATTTGCTTTGCTTCGTCACCAGCGAGACACCTCAAGAGTAACCCATCAAAAGTTCTTCGATAGAGAGTTTTAGTAGTATGATTATAGTAGAATCGAAGCGATCGACGACGGATACTTGTAGCTTCCTTAGGATCTTCTGACAAGATGTCATGTACTGCAAAATTAATGAAAGGTGCTTTCCAGTCCTCGCAAATGACGTTGACTTCAGTTAGATTGCTGAATTCAATGTTGTGGATATTTTTGACACAAAATAGTTCTCTATTAGAGATAACAACCATTTGTTGTCTTTTGACTGGAACTGCTAATACTGCAGCTAGGTTAGCTAAGGCATCAGCTTCTGTATTGCATGTGCGACGTACATGTTCAATAAAAAAACCTTTGAACGAAGAAGCTATTCTGATTGCTGCTTCATGGTATGATACCAGATCTTGATGTCGGACTTCATATATGCCTTTAACCTGATTAACAATCAGCTTAGAGTCGCCATATACTTCAAGATATTTGATATCCAGTCGTTTGGCTAATTGGAGTCTGATGAGCAAGGCATTGTATTCTGCGACATTGTTAGAGCATGACTTGTCTAAAGAATAAGCCCTTTGAATAGCTAATCCATCGGGTGAAACAAGAACAATTCCTACTCCAGCCACAAGGGTACCTCCAGGTCCAATTCTAGAAGCTCTATCAAAGAACAACCTCCAGGTAGGAAATTCTTCTGAGATCATATTTGATTCCAATGTTTCATCAGAAATTTCATCATAGAGTTTAGATGTCTCAGGGACAGGATGAGCTGCTAAAAATTCAGCAAGTGCTTGACCCTTTACAGACTTTTGGGGAACATAAACCATATCATATTGTGCTAGTAATATGGCCCATGTGGCAAGCCTAGAATTGAGTGTACTTGGCTTCTTCATTAAGACTCGAAGAGGATTGACTCGGGATATGACATGAATAGTTTGGCCTATGATGTAATGTCTTGTCTTCTGAACAGCAAACATTAAGGCTAAATATTCCTTCTCTACCGAACTATAACGATGTTCAGCTCCAATCATCGTTCGGCTAAGATAGTAGATGGCTTGCTCATGACCTTCCTTGTTCTTCTGAGCTAGCAAAGCTCCCAACGAATGATCTATTGTCCGGACATATATTAAGAAAGGTATTCCTGAGATCGGTGGTACAAGAACCGGTAGACTCATTAAATAGCGCTTTATGTCATCAAATGCTCGTTGACATTCTTTCATCCAAACGAAAGATACACCTTTCTTTATTAACTGAGTAAATGGTCTCTAACGTCCAGATAAATTCAAAATAAACTGCCTGATGTACGTAAGTCGACCTTGAAATCCTCGTAGCTCTTTTAGGTTGCATGGAGGACGCATCTCTTGAATGGCTTTGATCTTCTCGAGATCAACGTGTATACCCTTAGAGGTAATGACGAAGCCGAGAAACTTACCACTAGAGACACCCAAGAAAGACTTGGTGGGGTTCATTTTGAGTTGATGCTGGCACATTAGATTGAAGATAGTTCTTAAATCTTGAATGTGATCTTCCTTGAGACGACTTTTGACAGCAATATCGTCAACATAGCATTCGCAGTCTTTCGTAGATGATCCCGAAAGATAGTGCTCATAGCCCGCTGGTAAGTTGCATCTGCGTTCTTAAGACCAAATGGCATGACTGTATAACAGTACACTCCACGAGGAGTACGAAACGAAGTATGTTTCTCATCTTCAAGATTCATCCAAATTTGATTATATCCAGAAAACCCGTCCATGAAAGAAATTCGTTCGAATCCACATGTATTGTCGATCATGACATCAGTAATTGGGAGAGGGAATTCATCTTTAGGGCAAGCATCATTAAGATCCCGAAAGTCTATGCAAACTCGAACCTTTTCGGTCTTCTTTTGGACTGGGACGACGTTGGCTATCCAGTCAGGATGCTGTTCTTCTCTGATAAAACTGCAAGCTATAAGCTTTTTGACTTCATCATCAATTGTATCCATCATTTCATGCTTGAATTGTCGTTGTTGTTGTTTGATCGGCTTGGCATTCGACAAGATATTGAGCTTATGAGTTGCAATTTGAGGATCTAATCCCGGCATATCTTTATAACTCCAGACGAAGACATCAATATATTCACGAATAAGGTGAATCAATTCTTGTTTATCATCCTCTGGGAGATTTTTGCTAATGAAGATTGGTCGTGATACGCCCTCCTCTCCAATATCGATCTGGACTAGTTGATCCTCAGTAGGTGGCTCTCGTTGTTCAAAACAAAGTTTCTACTGATTGTCCATCTTTTGTGCCCAAGGGTCCACTTCAGGAGCTTCTTCAATATCATCTTCATCATCTTACATAAATTCGGCAGACACCATGTTAGAAGATATTATCACCCAATGAACATGACCAATGCTGGTGTCAGAATCCTATGAAATAGAATCAGAAGAGTTTGATCGTTCTTCTTTATCAAATTCAGAAGGTTCTAGAGTTAGGAGTGGTGAAGCATAACCTAGTCTCCGTTTCATTTTACTGTAGAATTGTTGTGATTTTCCTTTTGGAACAATAATACGAAGAGGAGTTTGCCTCCCTTTATCGTTGTTGAGGCCAGTTTTGAAATTATAGCCCATTTTACGGATGATTGCTTTGGATTAAGGACTATAGCGGCATAATTGTAGCCTTCCGGAATCATCTCTATTATCGTTATAGAGCATAATTTTTGGCTCCTCTCTTTTGTTGAAGAATATAGGCTTTTCATCTTTCTTTCGAGACGGTACTAAGAAGTACGACTCTTGTATTAAATCCAGTAATACCGTATTTCGAAGAGATGATACGACTTCTATTGTAAGTGGTTTAAAGCTATCTAGCATGTCCAAATAACACTGAGTGTAGTAAGAGACATCAGTATACTGTAAAGGAGATGCTTTATTGATTTTTACACCATCATTTACAACAGAAACTTTAGCCTTAGCAGGCTTAGTCAGATTAATGACAAGAGGAGGAGAAGAAGAACGAGAAGGCGGAGGAGGCTTCTTGCGACGAAGATCGATTATAAGCGGCTTAGAAGAGGTGAGCTCCCTTTGTTCCCGACTTTCACCCTTGGGTTGCTTCTCATGGGAAGGAAGATAGATAGTCAGTGGTTTGGAAGACTGAGCACAAGAGGTACGTCCTTTGACCGGGATCACCAGTGTATCATTCGACATATTTTTTTGTTCTTCATCCGTGTCCATTGCTAGTACCACCTTCATGAATTCTTCCTTGTACATGCGAGAATCGTTGCAGTATGCTTCAACCCCTTTGAAAGGATTCAGATCTGTAACCTCTTTTTGGACTTCTCTATTACCATCCATATATTTGAAACATTGGTGGAGAGTAGAAGGTACAATATTGTGTTCATGGAGGAATGGCCTCCCAACAAAGCGTTGTATGAGCCATGATTGTCGATAACATAGAAAGTTACCTTTGTACGAAGATTGCCAATTTGAAGTTTTAGGCGTATCTTTCCTAAAGGTTCACTTTTTCCTTGATTGAATCCCAAGATGGTAGTGATAGTTGTAGAGAGGTTATGCACTGGGATTTTTAAAGCATCCAGTAAAGACTTCGGCATGATGCTAAGTGCAGATCCGGGGTCAATCAGAATGCGATCGACTTTCATAGTATCTACATACCCCGTGAAATAGAGAGGACGATCATAGCGATTATCTTCCAATAACATGTCATATTGTGTAAAAGTAATATTGGGCATTAGTTCAAATATACTATGACAATGTTCACAACTGACTGACTCCTTTTCAGGCTTCTTGAGAAGAGTAAGATAAGCGTCAGCCTGCATCAAAGCTTCACTTAACGTCTCTCGAGTCTCTTTTGAGAGACGTAAGAGTTCAAAGATTGACAATCTTGCTGGAGTATTAGCCAATTGAGACAATATGTCAAAATTGTAAGGCTTTTCAAGTCCAAGAGATGAGGACTTCTTCAGTGCTTTGTCAAAGCGAACAGGTAGCTTCCCCTTATCTGCTGATGTTAGTTTAGGAGAAGATGGTTCAACCACAGGCAGGGATGTAGATGGTATATTCTCAGCAGGAGAAGATGATGTAGGAAGAGCATCAGGAGATGGAGCAGGATTCTTTTAATTTTTGGGATATTCCCGAAGATAGGGTTTCCCAGATCTAGTACCCATTAGAATTTTTTCTTCTGTTATTGGTTCAAAGGATACCATGTTGCAGTTCCTAGATTTGGTGTGATTCTTTTGCTTATAAGAGGAAGGCGTTTCAAACTCTGCTACCAAATCTGGATGAATGCACATGATCTCTCCTCTGTCAGTCGATAGTGGAACAAGACCTTTATTTTGAGGAGGTGGGAGATTCACGATCTCAAGAGTAGTCCTTTGAATGGGGACAACACCATCTTGTACAAGTTGTGGTAGAAAATCACTGAATTATAGAGAAACCACATTAGCAGTCACCGTTTTCTCGTCCTGCTGAAGAGTAATTGCTCCAGAATTGACCAAATCCTGGATTTTGCCTTTGAGCACATAACATGCTCTGATGGGATGCCCTATAAATCTGTGATAAACACAATATTTAGGGTGATCGGTTTTACCCACTTCTTCTGGCCGTTTTGTCTCTGGAAGTTGAAGTTTATTGCTTTTGATCAAGCAATCGAAGATGCTCAAAGTATCACCTTCATCGAAAGAATACTCTTCCTTTGGACGAGTAGTCTTCTGTGGTGGTGCTGATGGAGTGGGCGTTGTCTGAGCGACGTTGACAGCCAAAGACTCTTTGCCCTTGAGATTGATGGCCAATGTTTCTTTACTCTTGCGGTTATTCTGGCGATTATTACCTCCGGGTGTAGAATGTTCATCTTGGTTAGGATGAGTCATCTGAACTCCTAACTGTTTAAAATTTTGGGCACTAACCTCTGCCGCCTTTGCATTTACAATAAAAGAAGGCCAATCCTGGAATTGTGTAGATCCTGTCCACATACTGATAATAGGCAAAAAGTTTGATTTGCAAGTGTCTATTGTTACAATAGATGGAGTTCCTAAAGGCATTTTGAGTGCCTCTCGGCGGAATCTTTCAATAAAACTTTTTGTGGATTCTTTGTGCCTCTGTTTAATCTTAATGAGGGCAGACATTGTCATATCGTTGACTCCCTCATAAAACCGTTCCAAGAATATTTGCTTGAAACCAGCAAAAGAAGTTATGCAGCCATCTGGCAAGCTGCGATACCAGTCATATGCTGTGCCAGCTAAACAACCGACGGACACTCTGGTAAGGAGAGCATCATTTGGCTGTAATTGATCAGTCATCACCTCAAAATAATTAATGTACTGACTTGGAAAGGTACTTCCATCAAACAACATAATGGTGGAAAGCTTGTATTTAGGAGGGAATGGAACTTCCTTCCATTCTGTAGGATACGTTTGCTTTATGCCCAATCTTTGTAGGCTATCCTTCTGCTTGAAGGCCTCAAACTGAGTGTATAATAGTTTCACAGCTTCATTAGCATCCCCTGATGTTTGGAAATTGATGGGTTGGTTAGAAGTATTAGGAGGAGGAACAGTGTGGTAATTACCACCCCCAGCACCAGACTGACTGGGATCAGCTTGAATTGGCACAGAGGCAACTTGAGGAGGTGGTACCCCCAGACTAACAGGTACAGAAGATGCTATAAGCTCAGGATTTATAGCAGAGTTTATAATCGGTGGTACTGTATGTTGAGCCACGATTATAGTGTGCATGCTAGCAACCATTTCTTCCATGGTCTTCAATTTGTCCTCTAGTGCAATTATTCGTTGCTCTTGACTAGTTGAATTAGAGGCATCTTGATCTTTCATAATGGTATATACCGCCACTTCTCTTGCTGCTATTGATGAGATAGTCTGTTCAGAACTTTCACTATCTGCATCAAACTTTGAAAAAGAGTCCTCTCCTACATGAGTGATGGGGAGATCTTCTTGATTAAAGACACATTGGTTCAAATGTCGATTTCTCGATCTAGTGTATTGAAAGACACCTTCACTAGATGCATGAATCCGATCTAAGTATTACTGACTGGGATTACGGGATGCATTACGTCTTGGACGTTTCCCACCCCCAGTGCCTTGAGAAGTCATGTTGACAGAAGCATATAATAGCTCTTCTTCGTCTTCTATTATATGTTCAGGAGTTGGAGCACAGTTCAGACGATCGAAGAAAGATCGCCGAGCTGATTGGCAACAACAGTTGATGACGACTTCATGAAGGCAGCGGCGATCTGAAGCATGATTTGGGGGTGAGGGAGACATCTTTGTAATCTTCCGTCTTTGTGTAAGACGTTGTCGGAGATCAGTTACAACTACAGGACGAGAAAAAGTTGGAGGAACATATTCCTTAATGATGTTAGGAACATGTCTCCTATTCTTCAGATGTTTTATTCCCTGGGTGTACAAAGATGTACTCAACTCATTAGCATAAGTGGTTGGGTCCTTCTTTTTAAACTTTGGCTTCTGGTATAGATTGGCCTTTGGCAAAGGGTTCTTACGTTTCAACAAAGTTGATACCGATTGACGCCTATTGAGATAAGCATGTAAATCAGAAAATTCTGCTCCAGGTGTCTCTGTTTGTGATACGCTCAATTTTTCTTGCTTAGATCTTGAAATTTGTAAGGTAGGAAGGTTTTGACCAGACCCCATAGGGTTAGGTAAGATACCTCTTTGATCAGTATTCTTTTCGATATCAGAGATCCGAAGACCTCTGCTTAAAGGAATAGAATCTGATGTGTCTTCCTCTGAGTCATAGACCAAGAAAGTTTGAGAAAAGACCAAAGGGTGCTTTTCTTTATTTTGTAGAGGGTTAGCTAAGAAGCATTCCCCTTTGTTCTGTTGTGAGACCATTTTAGGCACGGATTGCGCCAATTGAGTAAGTGTCAAAGGACTCTTCCCTTTGTTCTGTCTAGTATTGGCACTAGATATAGTGCCCCGTCCCTACATCGTGCCCCGTACTTGTCCATGGGGTACGCGAGAAAGGAACACTGTCGCTATCCATTCGGTCGGGACCGATAGGTCGGGATCGACCGAGTCGATCGAACGGGAACGGTTGAATTAAGATCCATTCCTCGTTATGGAATGTCTTCTTCGGAACCAAGTCCCATATTCAGCGGGTTGTGCCTCGAGGATTGACTCTGCGGCTGAGTCGGGAGAGACCTCCCGTTGCTCTGCTTTTCACGCCGCTTGCGTTGGTTTTGGCTTTGTTTTCTGAATGCGTTTTCGTGAATGTTTTCGATGGTTTTCATGGCTTGCATTTCGAACTCGCATTTCCTATCGAACTCCTTGAATAATACAGTATTCTAATCGGTTGCTTATGCGATTTTAGGTAATCGCGTAGGCGATGTCTAACGCGACCAACAAGTTCTCTCGTCGAAGTAAACTCAAGGTGAGTGGCTGACCCTTCTCTTCTCGACCCCCTTCTTAGGCAAAGTCGATAGTGTTGTTGCGAATGAAAAGATAAATGCAAGTGCACGAACACGAATGAATGAGCAAGTTCTCAAAAGAAAAGGTAGGCTATGTCTTAACAACTAAAAATAAGTCTTTGCACGGTCATGGACAACTTGTCGACAAGGTGAGCATTTTCCCGCACGGCAACCCGAGGCCACGGGACCGTTACGGGCAAAGGGAAACAAATAATTAGCTGTGCTGGGCACGGGTTAGGCGAGGACTTGCAGCGGGGCTCGCTACTCACGCTGAAAGGACCCCGTCTAACAAAATCTAGAGGAGTCCACGATGGCTCTGGGAGCCAGTGACCAACCACACGAAATATTGTACTTGGTATGAAATGATAACAATTGACAGGGAAGAACATGGTAAGTTTCATAAGGCACGGCACGGTCCGCCGCGGGTAAGTTTCAACGTAAATTTTATTATGCTTGTCATATGCTTGTTTGAAATTCATTAGGATGGTTAGAAACATTCATACTCTAAGTCATATAAACTCTTCAACCAAATGAGAGCTTGGAACTTAAATAGCCACGCACCAGTACAAAGTGTAATGTACTGATCCTCGCTTTCCACGCAGGTACCCCGAACCACGAAGGGCGTGCCACTTAAATCTCAAGGCGGCGTGGACACTTTTGAAGCCTCGTCCGTGTAAAGGCTTGTTTCTGGACTCCTTTTGAAGAAGACCCGCACTCAGTCCAAAAGAATAGATGGCGCCTCGGCTACCCTCAATCCCAGGTGGAAAGCGTAATAGTTTTTGCTTGTAAAAAGGGATGTAATGTATGGAACGACTATCTCATCGGCGTTCGTTTTGTAAGTCGAGTCATGTTGTAGCCCGCGCGGCAATGAATGTAATGATGTCAATATAAATGAAGTTCTATTATCAATGAAAAAGTCTACTTCTATTTCAAATATGTCAATCAATTTCTCTGTATACTCTAACTTGATGTTGTATTTCGGATGACCTTATGACTACGCCTTGTGCGATCGCAACTTAGGTTTGCACGGCATCACACCTCGTAACTCCTCCGCCACAACAACACCGTCGCCCCAACACTCAGGGCCGCGTCTACGCCATGACTCGAGATGAAGCGCTGGCATCAGATACAGTAGTGCCAGGTATACTAAAATTCAATAATGTGCCTGCTCGTGTGTTATTTGATTCAGGCGCTCGCAATGTTTTATATCGGCGGACTTTGCCGTCGAGCACAAATTTCCTGTAATATCATTAGATCTCGACCTTAGCGTAAGCACACCTTCGAGCACACCAATTCTTACAAACTTAGCTTACGCCGGCGGGATTATCTGTATCGACGGTCAAAAGATCGGTCTGGATGTGATAATTCTAGACATGAAGGACTTTGACATCATTCTGGGAATGGATTGGCTCGGGCCGTGCAACGCAACCATAGACTGCGCTGAAAAGAAGGTCATATTCCATATACCTGGAGTGCCTGAATTCTGCTACTCGTGTGGTGAGGCGTCGCCGACCTGCATGGTGATTTCTGCAATATCTGCTCGACGGATGCTGTATTCCGGGTGCGAAGGCTATCTAGCTTCCGTTTGAGACATGCGACAGGATGGTGCAAACGCGGGAGAGACCGACGTTGTGGCAGAATTCCCAGACGTGTTCCCGGATGAGCTACCCGGCATGCCGCCCGATCGAGAAATAGAGTTCACCATCGACACATTCCCCGACACCCGGCCGATCTCGAAAGCCCCATACAGAATGGCCCCTGCAGAATTGAAGGAATTGAAGGCACAACTTCAGGAATTACTTGATAGAGGGTTTATCCGTCCGAGTGTCTCGCCGTGGGGTGCGCCCGTGCTATTCGTGAAGAAGAAGGATGGATCGATGCGGCTCTGCATCGACTATCGGGAATTAAACAAAGCCACCGTCCGAAACAAATACCCCCTTGCCCCGCATCGACGACTTGTTCGACCAGCTCCAAGGTGCAACGGTATTTTCGAAGATTGATCTGCAATCGGGTTATCACCAACTCAAAGTCAAGCCAGATGACGTGCCGAAGTCTGCCTTCCGCATTCGTTATGGCCACTACGAGTTCTTGGTAATACCGTTCGGTCTGACAAATGCCCCTGTCGTCTTCATGGATCTAATGAATCGGGTGTTCCGTCCGTTCGTTGACAAGTTCGTAGTAGTCTTCATCGACGACATCCTCGTCTACTCGAAGGATCGAGCGCAACATGCAGAGCATCTGCGGACGGTACTCCAAACCCTTCGAGAGAATCAGTTGTACGCGAAGATGAGCAAGTACGAGTTCTGGCTGAACAACGTCTCATTCCTTGGGCACATCATTTCCGTCGCGGGCATCGCAGTCGATCCGAAGAAAGTCGTGGCAGTTGCTGATTAGAAACGACCCGCATCAGTTAGTGAAATTCGAAGCTTCCTAGGCTTGGCGGGATACTACCGACGCTTCGTGAAGGACTTCGCGAAGAACGCATCGCCGTTGACTCGCCTTACCCAGAAGGAGTCGCATTCAAGTGGTCAGACGACTGTGAAGCTTCCTTCCAGGAGCTCAAAAAATGGCTCATTTCAGCCCCGATACTTGCTCTTCTTGAAGGGACGGAGGGATTTCAAATATTCAGCGATGCTTCTGGCCAGGGCTTGGGGTGTGTGCTCATGCAGCGGGATAAGGTGATATCTTTTGCTTCCCGGCAGTTGAAGTCGCACGAGAAGAACTACCCCACGCACGACCTAGAACTAGCGACAATTGTGTTCGCGTTGAAGCTGTGGCATCACTATCTCTATGGCATGGCGTGCAGAATTTATACGGACCACAAAAGCCTCAATTATCTCTTCACCCAGAAAGAACTGAATTTGCGGCAGACGCGATGGCTCGAACTAATCAAAGACTATGACTTATCAATCGACTACACGCCGGGCAAGGAAAATGTGGTAGCGGATGCGCTGAGACGGAAGTACTTAGCTTCGTTATGCATCAACGATCGACTGCTGTGTGACTTGGAAGGAATGGGCATTGAACTCCGAGTTCGTTTCAGAGACGTGAAACTAGCGCAACTGCGGGTGGAACCGAGCCTACTGGAGAGGATCAAGTCTGCACAGAAGGACGACCCCTACCTGGAGAAGATGCGAAAGCTGATATCGACAGGGAAAGCGTCCGACTTTGCAGAGGACGAGTCGGGAGTCTTGCGCGTGAAGGGACGGCTATGCGTATCGGACGATGCAGAACTTAGAAAGGAGATAATGTCGGAGGCGCATTATGCAAAATATTCCTTGCATCCTAGCAGCACCAAGATGTATAAGGACCTCCGCGTTGTCTTTTGGTGGCATGGCATGAAGAGGGACATAGCGCTCTTTGTGTTAAAATGTATGGCCTGTCAGCAAGTCAAAGCCAAGCACCAGTGACCGGGCGGGAAGATGCAGAACCTCGCCATTCTAGAGTGGAAATAGGATCACATCACTATGGACTTTGTTGTTGGCTTGCCGAGGACGCCGCGGGGAAACGACGCCGTCTGGGTCATCGTCGATCGACTAACCAAGTCAGCGCACTTTATCGCCATCAAAGTTACTTGGAGCGTCGACCGCCTTGCTCAGATATACTTTGATGAAATAGTTCGGCTGCACGGGGTCCCAGTTTCTATCGTCTCTGATCGGGATGGACGGTTCGTAGCGCGCTTCTGGAGTAGTCTTCATTCAGCCCTGGGGACCAAGTTGAAGTTCAGCTCAGCTTATCATCCTCAGACGGACGGCCAAACAGAGCGGGTGAACCAAATTCTCGAAGACATATTACGACTCTGTGCGATCGACTTGAAGTCAAGTTGGGACGTCTATCTACCGCTGGCCGAGTTTGCATACAACAACAGCTATCAGTCCAGCATCCAAATGGCGCCGTATGAAGATTTGTACGGCCGGAAGTGCAGATCGCCCATTTGCTGGGATGAAGTCGGGGAACGGCAGATACCTGGTCCGGAGCTGGTGGAGCAGACCGTGCTGAAGGTCAAGTTAATACGAAAGAGATTGAAGATAGCACAAAGCCAGCAGAAAAGCTATGCCGACACGCACCGACGCCCCCTCGAGTTCTCGGAAGGCGACCATGTATTCTTGAAAGTCATGTCCATACGGGGAGTTTCCAGGTTCGGTACGAAGGGAAAATTGCCCGTTCGAAATATTGAAGCGAGTCGCCCCGGTAGCTTACCAAATCGCCTTGCCACCTGTGTTGTTAGAGGTACATGACGTCTTCCACGTATCGTAATTGCGAAAGTACGTGCATGATCCAAGCCATGTCGTAGATTTGGGTAAGCTGGACCTGAAGGCGGATTTGTCATATGTCGAAGAGCCGGTACAAATCTTGGAGCGCAAGGATAAACTTCTCCGTAACCGTGCTATTCCCCTCGTCCGCGTCCTCTGAAGGAACCACTCAGTCGAAGAGTCGACGTGGGAGCTTGAGTCAGAAATGAAGGAAAAGTTCCCTTTATTGTTCTCGTAGAGGTAGGTTCTATTTTAAGTTTCGAGGACGAAACTTTTTCTTAGTTGGTTATGGTGTAGTGCCCCGTCCCTACATCGTGCCCCGTACTTGTCCACGGGATGCGCGAGAAAGGAACACTGTCGCTATCGATTCGGTCGGGACCGATAGGTCAGGATCGACCGAGTCGATCGAACGGGAACGGTTGAATTAAGATCCATTCCTCATTATGGAATGTCTTCTTCGGAACCAAGTCCCATATTCAGCGGGTTGCGCCTCGAGGATTGACTCTGCGGCTGAGTCGGGAGAGACCTCCCGTTGCTCTGCTTTTCACGCCGCTTGCGTTGGTTTTGGCTTTGTTTTCTGAATGCGTTTTCGTGAATGTTTTCGATGGTTTTCATGGATTGCATTTCGAACTCGCATTTTCTATCGAACTCCTTGAATAATGCAGTGTTCTAATCGGTTGCTTGTGCAATTTCAGGTAATCGCGTAGGCGACGTCTAGCGCGACCAACAAGTTCTCTCGCCGAAGTAAACTCAAGGTGAGTGGCTGACCCTTCTCTTCTCGACCCCCTTCTTAGGCAAAGTCGATAGTGTTGTTGCGAATGAAAAGATAAATGCAAGTGCACGAACACGAATGAATGAGCAAGTTCTCAAAAGAAAAGGTAGGCTATGTCTTAACAACTAAAAACAAGTCTTTGCACGGTCATGGACAACTTGTCGACAAGGTGAGCGTTTCCCCGTACGGCAACCCGAGGCCACGGGACCGTTGCGGGCAAAGGGAAACAAATAATTAGCTGTGCTGGGCACGGGTTAGGCGAGGACTTGCAGCGGGGCTCGCTACTCACGCTGATAGGACCCCGTCTAACAAAAGCTAGAGGAGTCCACGATGGCTCTGGGAGCCAGTGACCAACCACACGAAATATTGCACTTGGTATGAAATGATAACAATTGACAGGGAAGAACATGGTAAGTTTCATAAGACGCGGCGCGGTCCGCCCAGGTAAGTTTCAACGTAAATTTTATTATGCTTGTCATATGCTTGTTTGAAATTCATTAGGATGGTTAGAAACATTCATACTCTAAGTCATATAAACTCTTCAACCAAATGAGAGCTTGGAACTTAAATAGCCACGTACCAGTACAAAGTGTAATGTACTGATCCTCGCTCTCCACGCAGGTACCCCGAACCACGAAGGGCATGCCACTTAAATCTCGAGGCGGCGTGGACACTTTTGAAGCCTCGTCCGTGTAAAGGCTTGTTTCTGGATTCCTTTTGAAGAAGACCCGCACTCAGTCCAAAAGAATAGATGGCGGCTCGGCTACCCTCAATCCCAGGTGGAAAGCGTAATAGTTTTTGCTTGTAAAAAGGGATGTAATGTATGGAACGACTATCTCATCGGCGTTCGTTTTGTAAGTCGAGTCATGTTGTAGCCCGCGCGGCAATGAATGTAATGATGTCAATGTAAATGAAGTTCTATTATCAATGAAAAAGTCTACTTCTATTTCAAATGTGTCAATCAATTTCTCTGCGTACTCTAACTTGATGTTGTGTTTCGGATGACCTTATGACTACGCCTTGTGCGATCGCAACTTAGGTTCGCACGGCATCACGCCCGGGGGACGACTATCGATTCTACGGAATCGGGGCGTGATACTAGAACACTGATTCTCCAAGTTCAGAACTTGAGAATTAGAAGAAGGAATAGCCAAAAGACTAGTTCCCTTGGGTTGCGCCAAAGTAGCAGACTGTGCCTGAGTTACTGATTGCTTGGGTTGCACCGTAGTCCACGGGCTACTGGTTGTACCCTAGTAATATAGGCTACTGGTGGCACCTTGGCAGCAACATGGGTAGTAGACTGCACGCGGGCAGCAGAAAGAGTAGATTGTGGCCTGGCATCAGAAGCAGGCAGTACCGAAGCCACTGAGGCGGATTGCGCCTTGGCCACTGAGCACTCAAGTTGCGCCTGGGCAACACCAACTATGAAAGATTTAGGAGTCCACACAGTCCTGTTCTTGACGATAGCCACAGTGCGCTTGTTGCTCTTGGCGTTGATCATATTCTCGTAGGCTGTCTGTTGACTTGAACAACCAGAGTCTTCTGCGTCTTGCCGATCGACGCAGTGTCACATTGAGTTGTCACTTCTCGTCGGAGGAGAAAGTCGTCCCCAGCAGAGTCACCATTTTGTTTGTAAAAAATAAAAAGTATTTATTCCAAACTTGTAAAAGAATAGTACAAAGTACAATAAATTCTGGGGAAGTACAACTGTAGGAATCTGATCAGAAGACGGTCACTTTATCCCTTGGACTATGTGAACTTGAAGACTGTAGCCTCTGGAGAATGCAGCAGCAATTTTGTAAGAGTTCTTGATCTCTGTGCGTATGTATCTGATGCTTTCACAATAATTGGAAACTCTATTTATAGAGTTCAGGAAATAACTGTTTTAGCAGTTATTCTGATGTGCGCGAAGATGGATTGCGCCAACCTCCTGTTGTGCCAACTTTCATTTGGTTATAAGTCGTTACTAACTGTATTTAGATGCGTGGCATCATGTGATTGAGATGCGCATGGTCGTGTACAGGATAATAGACACGTCTTGAGATATTAGTGGCATGTGCGCCACGTCATCCTGCTTTATAAATAAAAATTGTCTCAACTTTATCAGGTTGCGCGAGCTTCGATTAACTGCGCCTGATTGAGCCGCGCCTAGACACGTGGCAGCTTTTGAGCAGAAGTCATTCAAATTGCGCCTAGGCGCAACTAAAGATTTTGTTTGGATTGTGCCTACAAAGTGTATAGGACAGATGTCAACCAACTCTCCTCGAGCAGCACAATTCACGGGATTTGAAGAGATTTTTCTCGTTCACTGTGGTGTCAGTTGTCAGTGTTGTCAGGTAATGATGGCCATTAAATGTCAGACGCCACGTAGATTTTGGCGCAATAAGACTGGGCGCAGTCTGATATCAGGCGCAACCTGATCAGTGGCGCAGCTTGATCTCTGAGTTTAAAAACAGTGGCGCAGCTTGATTTTTGGGGCGCAACTTGATTACTGGGTAGTAGATTCATGGCACAACTTGATTTTTAGGCCATACAGTATACACTATACTTAACCCTCAACCTCACATATCCTCATATGCAAATAATCTAACACACACACACACACAAACATATATATATATATATATATATATATATATATATATATATTTAATATATATATATATATATATATATATATATATATATATATATATATATATATATATCCTCATTTAGTGCACAGGTATCCAAACTGAATGAAGGCTAAATTAATATGTGGACAAAGCCATGAACCCATATTCAGTCCAGAATTGGATGATGCAGGACATAGATGTAATACCATTCTAGGCAGTGAATGAATGGAGGCATGACAAGTATTAGTAAGGATTTTAACAAGTGTAATGAATATGCCCAATTGAAGACTGAAATCGAATGCCAAAATGGCAGGGCAGTGGACAAATACTCAAAGCAGTGAATGGCAATAATCATAAATGTAGTAAAAGAGGGAGGGGTCTGATAGGATGTCTCTGATACATCAAGTATCAGAGAATCTGGGGATATGCATGACATGTGTGTTGGCTATCCAAGTGAAAGGGGTTATATGAATGCAGGTTGTTCAAAGTGTAGGGCAACACTAACAAAGGGAAACTGGACATGTAACTTAAACATGGCTGCCAAGCCAAGCCAAGTCAAGTGAGGGTCAAGTGTCAAAGCAAAACAAGTGTTCGAGTGTGTGTCAAAGAGTGTCATAAATGTGCTACTGTCCAGTGTATCAGAGTGGTGTCAAGGCAAGTGTGTGATGTAGATCATGTGTCAATGGGTGTACAGATCATGCAATGAGGAGTGTCATAGTGTTCAGAGCAGTGTGTCAAGTGTCCAACCTCTGTTTCCTAGTGTATGATACACAAATACATGTATATATATAGACACACACATACACATACATATATACATTACATATAGATATAAGGAAAGGGAGTATGTGTGTGTGTGTTCTGTGTGTGAAGAGGGTGTCAACATGGTGTCAGGTGGGTGAGGCAAGTGTGTGTCAATGGCAAGTATCCATGTGTGCAGATACAAGTGTCCAAGTGGTGTGAAAAGTGTCCAAAGTGTCAAGAACACAAGGTATCAAACACCGGGTATGTGCAGTCTCGTGCACACGTGTCGGGCTTTTTAGGATACAATGTGTCCACCAATAGTATCGTGCAAGTGTGTCTAGGTGTCCACTAGGTGTCAGGGTATGTGTTGTGTCTACTAGGAAGTGTCCACGTGGTGTCGTGTCCGAGTACGAGCCTCGTATCAGAGACTGAAACTTGCGCGTGTGTGTGTGCGTGCAAAACCAGTGCGAATGAGATTTCTCACAAACCACTTGATAAAATCCTATGAAACTTTGTGAGCACCCTGACAGTCGATGCCCCCACGTGTCCACCAATTTTGGCGTCAAATTTTGTCGTGTCCTAGGAGTTCTAGGGGTCGAGCAGCAGGACAGTGCACGAGGTCCCGTGCACGTGTCCCCGTGTCCTAAAATAGTATCCAAATCACATCAAAAGAACTCAGAGTTTATGAAATGGAATCTACATGTAATTAGCTACAAAATTATGTAATTAGTTTTGAAAAACATTAAGGGGGCGTTTGGTACGCGGTATTTTTTTTTATTCCCGGGAAAATTTAAGATGGGAATCTATTACCACGTTTGTTTGGCTTATAAAAAATTTATTTCCGGAAATTATAAATACCCGGATAAATAGTTTACCCACAAAATATGGGAATTCTATCCCTTGAGAATAGGTGGGTATTTTCTTTTTGCCCGGGCAAAAAAAAATTGTCTAAATTTTTTTCTTTTTTTTGATCAATTTTGATTAGTTTTGAACATTTTTTCTTTTTTTGTCATTTTTATCCTTTTTTGTCATTTTTTGTCGTTTTTACCAATTTTTTGTCGTTTTAAGTGATTTTTTGTCGTTTTTACCCATTTTTTGTATTTTTTGTCACTTTTTGATTTTTTTTTGTCGTTTTTATCGCTTTTTTTTCATTTTTACCCATTTTTTTCGTTTTTAAACAATTTTTTTTTCGTTTTAACCGATTTTTTGTCATTTTTATCGATTATTTTTCATTTTTGTCGCTTTTTGGTTATTTTTTGTCGTTTTAACTGATTTTTTGTTGTTTTTAACCGTTTTTTGTCGTTTTAACCGATTTTTTTTTCGTTTTAACCAATTTTTTGTTTTTTTTTGTCCTTTTTTTTCGTATTTTGGTTTGTTTGTCGTTTTTACCGATTTTATGTCGTGTTTTTGTTATTTTTGTCGGTTTTACCCTTTTTTGTTATTTTTTGTCGTTTTTACCCTTATTTTGTTATTTTTTGTCGTTTATACATTTTTGTCGCTTTTTGGTCATTTTTGTCGTTTTAAACGATTTTTTGTCGTTTTTCATCGTCTTTGTCGTTTTTTGTTATTTTGTCATTTTTACCATTTTTTCGTTTTTACAGATTTTTTGTGGTTTTTACCGGTTTTTTTATATTTGTTCATTTTTTTCATTATTATTATTTTTTATTTTTTTCCGGGAATATTTATATTGTCACCAAACAAACATGGGAATGTAATTTTCCAGGGAATTTAATTCCTTGGAATTTGATTCCCGGGAATATAGAATTCCCGGCTATATAGTATTCCGCATACCAAACGCTCCCTAACATTCATTTCTATATGGCATTTCACCAAACACTTTATACTACATTCCGACACGCCTCCGATACACATATCAAATGGACACGAAATCCTACCAAACTTGGTCTACAGGTCTATGGTGCCTAGATGCATGCATCTATGAAGAGAAAACAGGAAAAAAAATAAGTTTAGGGCCATTACCTATTGAGAGTTAGATCTCAATACAAATGCCTAGAAATGAGTCCCTTCACCAACTTGCTATGGTCCAAGAGCCTCCAATCCTTGCTAGCTATCCCCCAATGATCTCCTCTACGACAAGGGAGTGCAATGCAAAAGACTAGGCTCAATCTGGAGGTGATTTGGAAAAAAGGGGGGTGATTTGGGGAAGAACGCAAATTAGGTTTAAAGGAGGCTATGAAAAAGAGGCAAGATTCATCCATGTGATGATCTTTATAGGGAGGGGGAGCCTATGGCCGATCAAGGGTGTGTAGATTAGGGTTTGGAAAGATATTTTGGGTCATGGGTAGGCTTCTGCAACTTTAATTCAAGCCCTTTTAGGAAAGGCCCAAGTAAAAAATATCTCCATAAACATAATATCTAGATATTCCTAACCTTATCATCTAGTTAAAACCTTCTAATGCAATATCTAGGCTCATGACTAACCTCTAGATTAGGGCAATTCTAGGTTAAGGCTTAACATAATGATTAGCACAATATTAATTAATCAAAAATTTATTTTCACCAAAAGTCAAAAATGACCAAAATATCCTTAACCTAAAAAGTAGTTAGTCAATCTAATCACATGGTTAGGTCTCCATGGTCATGGTTAGTCTCTAGGTTAAGTAACTCTAAGGTTACACTAGTGAAAAGGCCAAGGTCACAATACACTGAATTAAATAGCATTAAAAATTACCATAAGTCATTAACATGATTTAAATCCTATTATTTAATGAAAAGTTTAAAATTATTCTCATTTGAAAAAAATGGTGGTTACAAGTCTACCCTCCTTAAAATAATTTTGTCCCCAAAATTTAGGTCGGTTGTACTCCTTCTAGGTCAATCCCCCAACAAATAAAGGTCTTAAGAAAATTTATCTAAATCATGCAATTGGAAAATTAACATACATAGTCATTGCAAGTAATATCAGTCTAGGGTCTCATCTAGTTATACTAACCATATGGCAGTACTAGGCAATCACATGGTATCAACACATACAAGTAAGGAGTGTATCAAAATATCTCCAAAAGATATACTAAGGTTTTAGGTCAAAACTCACCTTCAACTAGGTCTGGTGAATAGAATTCCCTCCTGGAGGCGGGGCCTTAATCCCCAAGGCTCTTCTCATGAATCATGCTCTTGTTAAAACTCTTCTTTCTTCTATTTGATCTCATTCTCCCCTATCAACTTAATCATCCCAAAATTTAAGTTCCTACACCTTGTCCTAACAAAATCTCTAAATCAAAGTTTATGAAATCCTCAAACTTGTTCAAATCACTGTCCTTATAATCTTTCAAAGCTATTACTACTATGTCATGCAGGAACTTATTCTCTACTATAAAATCAACCTTCGTATTTCCTTCACATACACCTTCAATATTATCCTTCTTAAATTTTAAAATCTCCACCAAATCTTTAAATTTTTCTATAACTCATAATCCTTGTGTTCACTCTGTTCCTAGTCATCCTCGTACCAACAACTTATTCGATTTTGTATCATCATTGTATTGCAGTTAAATTCTCTTCTCCATTTCTAAATTCCTAAATTTAGCATCACAACCTTAAGTGAAATATCTCAAGAAATAACCTAAAATTATTCAAGTTCACCAAAAACAAACCGACCTCGAATATCTTTGTTGTTTCTAAAGTATACCTATGAAATATTACTTTTCTAACCATCAATATATACATCCTACTATCCTTCTGATCAGCCGGAGGGGTCACTACCTCCTGAGCAGATTGACATCCTATGTGAAAACTGGTAATTATAACATCAAATAATTAGCTATAAGGGTTACTATTCTAATGCCAGGGTTATACTATCATCTCTAAGATAAAGGCCTATCACAAGTCATCAATTCATTATATTATGAAGGAATTATATCTAAAAGAAGTTCTACAAATAACTAGACCAAATAACTAAAACTATCCCTACTCCTAAGTTAATTGATGATGGAAAAACAAAGTTTTTTTTTTGAAAAAGACTGAAACGAAAGGTAGAGATGATATGTTTTAGAAACTTCTCAAAATACAACCTGATAATCATATACGTCTGTCCAAAATCATGATATTCAGAATCCTCGTCATACTAGTAAGCAAAGCTACGATAAACCATAGAGTCTAAAACTAAGGTACGTACCTCTAGAATTATGGTATTTAAATTTTTTGTATTGCCGCTAGTTTGGCTGCAAAAATCTTAAATTTCCACACCCGAAAAATACATTCAAAATCAGACTATATGTCCTCACCATGCCAACTAATATGATTGTAGAAGACTCTATATTCCATAACTATGATGACCTAGCCCATACGATTTATCTTGGTAGAAAATTAAATCAATAATAAACACCAAGAATCAAATTCAAGAATGAACAAGAAAGGTAGACAGTAATTGTTGGAATTGAATTTCGAGATAGTTTATAGCGTGATTCTCAAGGGTCATCCCAGAAATCTCTCAAGTAGTCCTAACT
This sequence comes from Iris pallida, assembly GCA_029216955.1. Classification (NCBI taxonomy): domain Eukaryota; kingdom Viridiplantae; phylum Streptophyta; class Magnoliopsida; order Asparagales; family Iridaceae; genus Iris; species Iris pallida. The sequence goes on along the minus strand of JANAVB010011999.1, from coordinate 3,091,317 downwards.
GTGATTGAGTATCCTCTCATTCTAAAACCTATCCCTTACCGCAGGCGTGCAACAGTACAACTAATCATCGTACTACCATGACTTCGTACTAGTGCGAATCTCGACCTGTATGGGCCAATACTAAAAACGTATCATGACCCGCACCCAGTATAGGGGCAGAAAAGTGGATACGTCCAGCCTACGCCGTAGTGTCGGCGGTAGAACGCTGTCCTAGGTCACATACATCAAACAAAAAATAAATGTAGCTGCACAAGATATACTCTCCAAACGGAGGACAATACTGAAGGTACAACTCAATCACAATTCTAAGGTAGAAACAGAACGATATGATAGATATGAAATCTCAAAAGAGAACATACAAACAGAAAAAAATAAGTCTAAGTGTCTAAACGATACGACATCTCAACATCTAGAAATAAATACAACTCAGATGTCAAATACAAACAGCATAATAAAATAAGATAAAGCCTAGCTATCTAGTCTAGACTATAGGGATGATCTCCTCAGCTAGAGCTGGATCCTCCTGTGAGTCCAACTCACAAGTGTCGTCTAGATGTGCTCTATAGTATGTAGGGCAAAACTCCTCAGTATCATCTGTAATATTTTCAACAAGTCCAGTCAGGTCAGGAGCGAATACATAACTCTCATGCAGTTCATATCATGGCAGAAAATGTAAAACAAGCAATAGAATAATATACATGAAATGCTGTAAGAAATATACATGAAAGATAATAGAGATATTTGTAAACTGGAGATATCTATATGGTAAGTAAGAACTGTAAGTGACTAAGTGATTTAGAGCACAAGATGGTTATATAGTCGGCTTGGGTTGCATATGCCTAAGTTAACTGAGTTGCACATGAATAAGTAACAAGATTGCACATGATAAAAAAAAGATCATATATCCATTTATACTCACCCCTATCCCCAATCAATACACAAGAATCCAGTCAAATTACGTTACGTACATGAGTTTTTGGTTATATACGAGACACATGTGAGAACATGGCGTACATGAGAGCACATGAAAGTACATGAGAGCACATGAGCGTACATGTGCACATGAGAGTACATGAATAACACGAATGCATAGAGCACATGATGTACATGAAACATATGACATGAAGTACCCGATGCACCAGTTAAAGGGGATAATATTTCAAGAAAAGATCTATATAGTACCAATCCTTGATAACAATGTGTCAGCATCAAGTAATGTAGTCTAGAGCAAGAATATAAATCCTAGCAAGTATGAAACGAGCAGAGAATATACTCGCTTGATAACCTGAACGACTGATGAGGATAGATGTCCGTACAGGAGTAACTGAGTCCTATTTAAAGCAACACATGTTATAAAGAGTTCAACTATATGATAAATGAAGTTTACAATGCAATCCACATGATTCTAGGTCATTCTAGGTCAAAGTCAACTCTTGGTCAACTCCGGTCAATAATCTAGTCAAACTCTAGTCAAACTAGTCAACTAGTCTAGGATTTAGTCAAACTCAAGTCTACAAGCTCGATTAGGCCTATTGGGTCCATATTGGTCTTAACTAGTCTAGTCTAAGGTTTTGGCTAATAGGCTAATCTAAGGTTTAGACTAAAATAGACTGTTTAGATGGCAACTTGGTATTATCTAAAACCTACATTATCCTAATCTCATAACTCAAACTATAAACCATAATATATATATATATATATATAGATGATAACTTAGGATATATATATATATATATATATATATATATATATATATATATATATATATATATATATATATATATATATATATATACCAGTCATTACATACATTTAATGGATGTATGTAATGACTGGTATATATATATATATATATATATATATATATATATATATATATATATATATATATATATATATATATATATATATATATATATATATAATATGCTTAGCTAAGAGTAACATATATGTATACACTCTACTTAACCCTCAACCTCACATATCCTCATATGCAAATAATCTAACACACACACACACACACACACACACACACACACACACACACACACACACATATATATATATATATATATATATATATATATATATATATATATATATATATATATATATATGTATATCCTCATTTAGTGCACACGTATCCAAACTGAAAGAAGGCTAAATGAATATGTGGACAAAGCCATGAACCCATGTTCAGTCCAGAATTGGATGATGCAGGACATAAATGTAACGCCATTCTAGGCAGTAAATGAATGGAGGCATGACAAGTATTAGTAAGGATTTTAACAAGTGTAATGAATATGCCCAATTGAAGACTAAAATCGAATGCCAGTGGACAAACACTCAAAGCAGTGAATGGCAATAATCATAAATGTAGTGAAAGAGGGAGGGGTCTGATAGGATGTCTATGATACATCAAGTATCAGAAAATCTAGGGATATACAGGACATGTATGTTGGATATCCAAGTGAAAGGGGTTATATGAATGCAGGTTGTTCAAAGTGTAGGGCAACACTAACAAAGGGAAACTGAACATGTAACTTAAACATGACTGCCAAGCCAAGCCAAGTCCAGTAAGGGTCAAGTGTCAAAGCAAAACAAGTGTGCGAGTGTGTGTCAAAGAGTGTCATAAATGTGCTACTGTCCAGTGTATCAGAGTGGTGTCAAGGCAAGTGTGTGATGTAAATCATGTGTTAATGGGTGTACAGATCATGCAATAAGGAGTGTCATAGTGTTCAGAGCAGTGTGTCAAGTGTCCAACCTCTGTGTCCTAGTGTATGATACACAAATACATGTATATATATATATATATATATATATATATATATATATATATATATATATATATATATATATATATATATATATATATAGACACACACACATATATATACATTACACATACATACACATACATAGACACACACATACACATACATATATACATTACATATAGATATAAGGAAAGGGGGTATGTGTGTGTGTTCTGTGTGTAAATAGGGTATCAACATGGTGTCAGGTGGGTGAGGCAAGTGTGTGTCAATGGCAAGTGTCCATGTGTGCAGATACAAGTGTCCAAGTGGTGTGAAAAGTGTCCAAAGTGTCAAGAACACAAGGTATCAGACACTGGGTATGTGCAGTCTTGTGCATACGTATCGGGCTTTCTAGGACACAACGTGTCCATCAATAGTGTCGTGCAAGTGTGTCTAGGTGTCCATTAGGTGTTAGGGTATGTGCTGTGTCCACTAGGAAGTGTCCACGTGGTGTCGTGTCCGAGTACGAGCCTCGTATCAGAGACTGAAACTCGCATGTGTGTGCGTGTGTGCAAAACCAGTACGAGTGAGATTTCTCACAAATCACTCGATAAAATCCTATGAAACTTTGTGAGCACCCTGACAGTCGATGCCCCCACGTGTCCACCAATTTTGGTGTCAAATCGTGTCGTGTCCTAGGAGTTCTAGGGGTCGAGCAGCAGGACAGTGCACGAGGTCACGTGCACGTGTCCCCGTGTCCTAAAATAGTATCCAAATCACACCAAAATCAACTCAGAGTTTATGAAATAGAATCTACATGTAATTAGCTACAAAATTTTGTAATTAGTTTTGAAAAACATTAACATTCATTTCTATGTGGCATTTCACCAAACACTTTACACTACACTTCGATACGCCTCCGATACACATATCTAATGGACACGAAATCCTACCAAACTTGGTCTACAGGTCTATGGTGCCTAGATGCATGCATCAATGAAGAGAAAACAGGAAAACAAATGAGTTTAGGTCCATTACCTATTGAGAGTTAGATCTCAATGCAAATGCCTAGAAATGAGTCCCTTCACCAACTTGCTATGGTCCAAAAGCCTCAAATCGTTGCTAGCTATCCCCCAATGATCTCCTCTACGACAAGAGAGTGCAATGCAAAAGACTAGGCTCAATCTGGAGGTGATTTGGAGAAAAAGGGGGTGATTTGGGGAAGAACACAAATTAGGTTTAAAGGAGGCTATGAAAAAGAGGCAAGATTTATCCATGTGATGATCTTTATAGGAAGGGGGAGGCTATGGCCGAACAAGAGGGTGTAGATTAGGGTTTGGAAAGATATTTTGGGTCATGGGTAGGCTTCTACAAGTTTAATTCAAGCCCTCTTAGGAAAGGCCCAAGTAAACTAGGGTTTCAAGCTAAATATCTCCTTAAACATAATATATAGATATTCCTGACCTTGTCATCTAGTTAGAACCTTCTAATGCAATATCTAGGCTCATGACTAACCTCTAGATTAGGGCAATTCTAGGTTAAGGCTTAACATAATGATTAGCACAATATTAATTAATCAAAAATTCATTTTTACCAAGTCAAACATGACCAAAATGCCCTTAACCTAAAAAGTGGTAGTTAATCTAATCACATGGTTAGGTTTCTATGGTCATAATTAGTCTCTAGGTTAAGTAACTCTAAGGTTACACTAGTGAAAAGGCCAAGGTCACAATACACTAAATTAAATAGCATTAAAAATCACCATAAGTCATTAACATGATTTAAATCCTATTATTTAATGAAAAGTTCAAAATTACCCTCAATTTAGAAAAGTGGTGGTTACACATATGCTTCAGCTGTGGGAAGCCTCATATATGCTATGGTGTGTACGAGGCCAGATATTGCTCATGTAGTTGGTACAGTTAGCAGGTATCTTTCCAATCCTGGAAGCGTATATTGGAGTACGGTCAAGTGGATTCTACGGTACCTTCAGGGCACTGTCGATTGGAGACTTTCCTTTGTTGGTGTCGAGCCAAAGTTGGTTGGATATACTGACGTTGTTATGGCTGGAGATGTAGACACGAGACGATCGACTTTGGGATATGTGATGATTCTTGCTAGTAGAGTGGTATCGTGGTAGTCACGGTTACAGAAGTGTGTTGCTTTGTCGACGGCAGAGGCAGAGTACATTACGGCGATGGAGGCTTACATGGAGTTGACGTAGATGAAGAAGCTGCTGTAGGAAGTGGGGTTAAAGCAAGAACAGTATACTTTGCTTTGCGATAGCTAGAGCACCATTCACCTTGTGAAGAACCAGACACTTTATAGTCGGTCCAAGTATATTGCGACTCGGTATCATTGGATACGACATGTGGTTGAGAAGAAGGACACGACGCTTGAGAAGATTCATACAGATGACAACGGAGCAGACATGTTCATAAAGGTTCTTTCAAGGGAAAAGTTCGAATACTGCAGGAGGATCATCGGGATGACGACCCCCTCCACATAGTTGTGAAGGGAGAGATTTGTTGGAGTGGGTGGGATTTTCAACCTATGTGGAAAATACCCCGGAGTTGGATTGGGTATCTCTATATATAATAGAAATATTCCAATGGATTTAGATTGGTATTTCTATATATAGTAGAAATATCTCAATAGAGTTGGATTTGGTATTTCTATACATATTAGGAATACATCAATGGTTTAGATTGAGTATTCCTACATATAGTAAAATACCTCAATTAGTTGTGGATTTGAGGCTATATGTATTAGGTGTTTCCTCACAATAAAATATATCTCAAAAAAAGAGAGGAGCAATAGTGCTTTACAACTATTGAGAGAGAGAGAGAGAGAAAGGATTGAAGACTATTGTGAAGGAGAGATCGCTTCGAATAATTTTTCGACATATCTTGTTCTTCAGAGTTTACAATCAAAATTTCTTTTTTCAAGTAAGTTATGGTGATCCGTTTGGATCGGGAGGAGCTTGTAGAGGGTGTATTCTCTTTATTCCATTAGTGGAGGTTCTTCATGGTTGGACTCCGATCGTCCCGTGATTTTTTCCATCTGAGTTTTCTACGTCAAAAATCTCTGTGTCTGCGATTTGTGTTTGACGTTTTTGGTTTTTGTGCTTTTGCTCGGTTCTCTCGCAGAACTCTCTGGTTTGGGGGAATAGTTTCTGTGCTTCGTTCCCAACACCACACATGTAGCACCTCTTATCCACGCAGTCAACCCAAAACATGCTAAGTCGGTCCCAAGTAAAAAGCCGGTTTCGAATCATGTTGTATAGGCACAAGAAAATTTTGACTGTAGTCCCTTTCACCCACACCAGTTTCGCCCATTCAACCTCGTCAGTGATGGGCCTAATTTGGTTCAAGGCTGTCACGACCCGTACCCTGTGTAGGGGCACGAAAAGTGGGTACGTCCAGCCTACGTCGCAGTATCGACGGTAGAACGCTGTCCTAGGTTACTATCTAATCAACAACTCACACAATTATATAATGTACTTGTCAAATCTCAACTCCGAACGGAGGACAAGTATAGATATAATGAAATCTCAATCACAGTCTAAGCACGATAAGATAACACAAAAGTTTATAACTAAAGACTATACAACAACATTTATAAACTACTAAATAATAATATCTCAAACAAACTCAAATACAAACTTGTATCTCAGGTTATTACAATTCAAGTTCTAAAACATAAAAACTAAACCAAGTCTACTAGCTAGTCTCCCGATCACTCCTGAGTGTCGAGGCCAAAGGTAACTAAGCCATCTCCTGTTCCAAGGCAAGTGGGGCAAATATCCTCAGGGCACACTACAAAAAAAGTGACCTTTGGGGACAGCAAAAAACCGTCTTAAAAACTGCAATTACCGTCCCAACAAATATTTGGGACGGCCTTTGGGACGGGAATGGACGGTCCCATTAGGGTGGCGTGGCAAAAACTTTAGGGACGGATATTGTCGTCCTAATTACTGTTAAAGGACGGTTAGACAAAACGTCTCAAAAGTTTTCAAATTTATGCTTTTGTGTGACGGTTTATTAATTTGTCCCAAAAAACAAGTTTTTGTAACAGATATATTTCGTCCTAATAAATAAGGGACGAAATTTTAAAAAGTCCCAAAAAAAGTAATTTACTTTTTGTTACAGTACTATAATCGTCCGAAAAACTTAACAATTGTTTAAATTACTATGGAATTACTAATTTCCTGTTTATATATAAAATATATAATTGAATTTTATATACAACAAAAATTCATACAGAACTATTTTATTTAATCGCAAATGCATATGGTAGCCGCAACATTAACAAAGCGTAGCCGCAACATTAACAAAACAATTTCTATAAAACATATTTAAAGGTAATATCCCATTGTTCACAAAATGAAATCCAAGTCTTACATCACTTCGAGTGTTCTACCATCAAGTTTTACATCATTAAGCATTCACTTAATTTACAAAATAAAATCTACAACTTTTTACACAAGTCCAAAACATATTTGATTTTCCAAAGTGGCATCTCCCATCATTTGCAAAATAGGTACAAAAAGCATTGGAAGGACCTGCAAATAGAAGTAAACAAATCAGCCTCATAAAAAACAACCTGCAGATAATGAAGTCTAAAACAGGCACTTCTACCTCTATTGGAGCAGTTGTTATCTAAATAAATCCCACATGGTTCACAACCACACTTAAAACTTGAGCAGTCCTTGTGAAACCTCTCTTGTTTACCATATCCTGAAATAAAGACATGTAGACATTGCGTGCATATGAACAATGTCTACTTTCTCATATCACTAGTCATACAAAGATAAACCAACTATAAAGTCATTAAATAACAATTTTTTTCTAGTAGTTTTACTTAAAGTCAGGCTACAAAAGTTTGAATCTAACTACTTGCAATCATAAAAATATTTGTTTTTGTTTAGATAATGGATCATCAGTTTGAATCTCAGGCAAGCATAAAGTAAGCGACGGATTCTTACCTCAAATAATCAAAGTTCTTCTTAGGACTCCTTTCCAGCAAATTTGGCCTAGTCCTAGTCTGTCTCAGAAGCCTGCCCAAATGGAGATGAAGCAGAGCTACTTAATATAAGTTCAACGTGAATGAGAATTGCTAGAGAGATGAGTTTAAAGTAAAACACATATTAGGTAAATTGCAGAAAGAAAAGAAAAAAAAAATAAAAGAAGAAAAGGCATCATGCTATCACCTATGCAGGAAGACTTGTGCAACAAATGCAAGGTTCATATTAGCAGATCCTTCAATAATGTCCTTCTCAAATCACATGCAAAGCTAACACCCGTAACATTGTCAAATACAACATATGTTGGCAAGCTCCGAATAAGACATCATAAATTGCATAATCTTTAATAGATAAACAATGGTGCATGGGATTACTGCCACAAAATACTACTTTAATATGGTATTGCTTTCATTTTTTTTATTTAATAATAACAACAATATTAGTTAAATCAGCTGCAACCAATGATCATAAGAAATTCTACATTCTAATCAATAATTTTTGGAACATGAATCTATTGGTAAAAGGATAACTGTGAGATTCTAATTGATCAATCTCACATGAATTAGCTACTTGGCCAAAATTCAGTTTTACTGTTATGATCTAGTTTTAAGAACAAATCATACAATTATTTTCCTAAATAAGAACAAAATTCAATATTTGCAATGATTAATTCAAAATTGTTGAAACTAATAAAAGTAAATGCCAAGTTCATGTCCTCTTATTCCTTTTTTTATTTTATTTTTACATTGTTGTAGCTTTGAAATCTAACTGTAGTAGTAAATTTTGGCTTCCCATAAATACTATAAATTTTAAATCTTATAAAAATTAGAGTAGTGTGTGTTTCTTTAATGAATTATTTGTTCCAATTGATTCAACCAAACTTATTTATGGGTTACAGGAATCTTCTTTCGAAATATTTTAGAGCTTCTTAAAAGTTCTGTAGGAAGCAATATTTAAATAGAGACTTTAGTGGATGCAAGTTTTGAAAAAAATAGAAAAGATAAGGACAAAAAAGAAATCATTTGATATTAGAGTGTACTATATTGCAATAACAATGGTTAAGACGAAACTAATCTATCGTATCTATACTGGAAACACACTATCCATAATATACACATCTTGTCTACCTTTCATGTTCACAATAATGTTGTGCTCATAGGTGGATCCAACGTTGTACCTATGATCAAATTTTATGCCACCAAAACTTCAAAAACTGAGAGGTATAATTCCTGAAAGATTATTATGTGCGAGGTCTATAACTCTTAGATACTGAAGACTACCCAGCTATTCTAGAATGTTGCCAGAAAACATATTTGATCCAATTCAAGAACTTGCAACTCATAAATTTCTCCCGTCCATGTTGGTATATACCCACTTGACTTATTTTAAGCAAGATCAAGAGTCATCAGTAATCCAGAATTCTCCAAGGATGGGGGGAAGTCACCAAATAAACAGATACTTCGCAATTCTAATACCATCATAGGTAATGAACCAATAGAGGCAGGGGACATTCCATATAAACTATCGTTAGCCAAATTCAAAATGTGAAACTCTTAAGTATTATCCCAAAACAATCAGGGATCTCCTGTGATAGATGAGTTTGGAGAGATCATGAACACAAAAATGTTTTAGTTTACAAAATGACATGGGAGTCCTGTCAATAATATTATTTTTTGAAATAGAGAGAACCCACAGATCAGTCGCATTCTCTACAATGTTAGGTGGAAAACACTAGAAACAATGAATTATGTGACAGACTCAGCTGTTGCAGTTATGACAAAAATAGTGAAAAATCCTTAAACTAGTTGTTATTGATGAAAAATGTTTGAGATTGACCATATGTGCTAGTGTACGATGAAGTTTTTCTCTAATCTTGTTATACCGCAAATATATGCCCACCACCATTCAGTTCATTACCATCAAGCATTATTCTTCTAAAGAAAATAACTAAGACACATAAATAGGACCATGGAACTTATTGTTTGAAAGATCGAGGGTCTTTAGTTTCTTCAACCCTCCTAACCAGTCTAGAAGAGCCTGAAAGTTGACCACGACGCCAAACCAGAACTTTGTACTTTCTTTCAAGCATCCAGAAAGCATTGAAGTGGATGGAAAAAAACCAGTGGATGAGAGGTCTAAGATGTTCAACCTAAAAAACTTTCCTAGAGACTTTGGTATTCCTTCACTTTGGAAATAGTTAAATTGTTGTAGCGGGAGAACCTTCAGGGAAGTCAAATTTCCAATAGCATAAGGAACCAGGTCTTGAAAGTAATTGTCATTAAGAATCTTGATCCAAGTACTCAAGCCTGGTCATTAGGAAAAACTAGGTAGGTACCGTACGTGGAGTTTATGGGATTTTCAGAAAGATCAAGCACATGGAGATAAGTGAAGTCAACATGTGAAAGAGCAGGAAGTGTCTAGAAAACAGCTAATAATTTAATTTTATCTACACACTACATTCAAAATTGTATGGTATTCTGGTAATTAATTTTATTATATGACATATATACCTGAAAGCAACGACTTCTAGAAATTTTGTATCTATCTAAAAGTTCAAACCAAGAAGCAAGCAAAAAAAATGTTAGCATATTTAAATTGCAAACAATACCAACATTATGTAACAATAGGATTAACGCAAGGTTCACAGTATCGGTATCGGAATTGGTATAGGACTATTCCTAAGAGTATTGGTATCGACGATATCGGTAGTATCGACGGTTTCAGATCAGAGTATCGGATTTTTTGATATCGGAAAAAAATAATTATTAATAAATTATTTACATTTAAAAACATATATTTTATACATTTAGGCATAATTTAAGTATCTTCAGTGTTATTTCATAGTATTTTGAAATTAAATAACATTGTAATCACCCTTAGCGATTGGTTTACATATAATAGATTGATTTTCTTCTTTTACATGTTTTTACAATCTTATTATGCTTTAAACCCTTGATGATTTGTCTTTTTCGTTTAATTTTCTTTACCGAATTGACCGGAAAAGAGACCCTCAATGTTGGTATCGGTAAGTATCAGGTATCGGTCGGTATCGGATCGGGACATGCCAAACCGTATCGGTATCGGCCGTATCGGATCGGTATCGGCCGATACTTTAAACCATGGATTAACGTCCCATTCCAAACGACTATGCAAGGAATATACACAGAAATTCTAGTTCAAGTAGAAAAATCAGTATGCAACATGAATCCATAGATATCACTAATTTGTCACTGTGCAATCCTACTTAAATAGGAAGAATTATGTCTGTTTGTGAACTTTCAAAACCATATAAAAACTAGTAACTTTATAGGTGAAGATCAAATAGTATAACTCATAGAAGGGGGGAAATGAAACAATGGTCGAGAATTCAGGTACAGAAAGCACATAAAACAAAACGCATGAATAAGCTTCTTGGAGAAACATATAATAATTGTGGTTAAAAGACATATGCAACCCCTCACAGCCACTACAAGTGAAAGTTGAAACAAATTCCAATATCAGTGGAATCTGTTTCAATCCTTCTTACGAGTACATGTAAGCAATTTTGGCAATTTCAGAGTTCAGATCAAAGTTTCGGAGTTCTTGGCTTCGAAAGCTAAATAATAATAAAAATATTAATTAAGAATAGAAAAAATATTTGATACATGCAGCATAGCATAATTTCATGTTAGGCTTGAATGAAATGATATTTAGCATTATTTAATCCTTCAATGGTAATAGCCATAACAGAGAGTTTTGAATAGAATAATTTTGGACTTTTAGATGAATGTGATCAATTTATAAAGCAAATAATACACCGCTAGTATTGAACAAATGAAATTTCAATGTGCAATACCTTCTCTAGCAACATCGTAGTGAAAATTCCTAATCAAGTTCAAGCATATATGCAAGTAATAGACTACCACCATATGAACCGTATGATATAATGCTCCTATGAACTATGAAGCAAAGGGACACCAAAATTGGTGCCATCGAAATATAAGTGGATACCACTAAATCAGTGTTTATGTGTTTGCAAATTTGAATTGTATTGTGCCATTTTGCAAGTGAAATTATTTATGAAGTTTCTAGGGTAAACCGGACACTCCAAAAATGTGCTAGGATAAACCAAAATAGTTGTTGTTTATGTCAATGTATTCTTAATGTGTCATACCCTTTACATGCAATAATAGAACATAATAAAGAATTAAGAACTCATGTGTGCAAGTAAAGCAATAAATTGAACATTGCAGCTCAAAATTTTATCTTAGAGCCATGAAGGTAATGGAAACTTATTGTTCGTCATGGTAGAAAAGCAGTCGACCGACCTGAGGATCTTGGTAATATGAGAAGAATCGTGATTGTCGTTACCTTCTTCAATAGATTTAGCCTCTTACTGATTGGCAGCAGGCACCTGCTTGAACCTTTTGACACAACCAAGACTTGGCACCAAAGAGAATGGGAACCTGTGCACCCTCTGTCTTGGAAGGGTTCCCTTCATCCTGTGAAATGTTACCACAACCATTGTTAAGTTGGACAAAATGGACCCATCAACCTGGTGCAACCAATAGTTACAAATTTCTCGCAAGGTATTGTCCACGATCAGGACAAGGTTTTAGTGATTCGCTAATGCAAACGAACTTTCACCTTAAAGAAACCAAAAAAAGATGAGAAAACTCAAGCTCATTTAGGTTATAGAGGGAATGTTGTAAAGAATAATAAATTTAATTGGGTATATAGTGACACAATATATACAGTTGTGAAGAAGCTTTTTCTAGTGTAAAATCAAAGTAATAAGTTATGTATGAACATAATATATATATAAATAATGTACAGCCCGATTTTAGCTTGCAACAAAGAAACAAATTTTACTAATATATAGAGTTGATGCAATATTTAGTAGTATGAAGTAATTCTCAAGAAACATTTTAGGAGTCGACAGAGTATTCTAATAAGACATTAATCTTAAACTATATATAAAATTAAAATGAAATTGAAAAGCATGGATCCAAAACCCTTTAAACCCCAAAAAATGTTCGAAACTGATACTCGTACGAAGTGTCCGAAACAGAGTTCGGGAACCTTGTTGCAATTTAATTCACGACAACTTGTAACCAAATAATAAGAATTCAGAGTCGAAAAGGATTTACCAAGAACTGCATCAGATCGAGCCACGCCGATCCATTAAACCTTTTGACAACATTCTTCCTTTGGGCATCCAACTTTCCATTGAACACGACATTCGGTACCTTCTCCCCATGCTCTGAGGCTATGTTCTCCATCACGAATTCGAACATGGCAAGATTCAGTGTACTCCTGGAACACCAGCAAGTTGCATCCTCCATCCCCCTTTCTCCTCACTCTCAAACAAATCAAGCAAAAAAGGCAAAATAAACAAACAAAATTCAGAAAGTATTAATGAATCAAGAGCTCAATCTTACCTGGATCAGGAGTTTCGAGAACAACTCCTTTGAACCGTGATCTGCTACAGCAACTATTTAATTTAGAAACTCTAGATCCCATCCCAGATCAAGTAAGTTTTACTGATCCTTTATTATGGTCATGCACGAACAATTGAAGTTGTCATGCCATCCCATAGATCAGTAGATCACTCAATAACTGACATCCCTTTTCAGGCGATAAAAAATGCTCCTGGATGTATACGGCCTCTGGTTTCACGAATTTTACCGGCTATTGGACCTATATTAGAGAAGGTATGATGGGAGAGACATCTGAAAAAGAGTTCATATTACAGAATATAAACCAACATTTTGTTGTGCACCAGCCGCTGCAGCAACCTGATGGATTAGTTGCTGGTTCATTAGATCTCTTGACAATGATTCTGAAAGTATGTTGACTGATTGCAGACCAAACTAGCTCATTCTTATAGCATGTTCTTTCTGTAAATCATGAATATTTCCCATTCATTAAAACACACTTTTAGTCAGACATTGACGAGACTTCTAAAATTACAGAATGCTCCTGGTGATGTTGTAAAAGCAGTTTTTGATGTTTGCTTTAATTCTGTCATCCAAGTTATCCTTAGAAGTGATGACCATGGCGAGATGCAGGTCATTTTTTTTTTGCTTTTTGTGGATTCGTTAATTTTGTACTTCTATCTTGAATCATACTTTTTGCTGCTATGCCACGTGAAATTTAGAATGCAACGGAATGTTTGGCTGCTTTCTTATCCGGGGGAAGACAAGAGTTGCTTGCTTGGGGTGGTGATGCAGATTTTATAATGAGAAGTCTGCTCAATGCAGCTTCTAGGTAGTTTTTTTACAGATGCTTTTTAGCCTACTTTTTTTAAATCTATCTTCTGTATAATTTTGTGCAGTTCTTTTGATTATGAAATATGTCAATGTTTCTTTAAAATTTTAACTTACTTGTGCATTTCCAGGTCAATTTTCACATACAATGTTTGTTTTAGATGGGTATATAAATCTGTTACTACACCTTGTCTAGAAGCCTTGGTGTTCATGCTGTCTAGCTTATAACCCAATGTGCTAGTGGCACATGCTGTCGGGCTGAGTCCAATGTGCAAGTTTCACAAGTATGAAAGAAGGTGGTGAAAGGTGATCAAGTACTGAACTTCAGATGGTTAATTGATAGAATGGTCAGGGTCGGATGACAATTGAATTATTGAAACATGACCATATCAGAAGAGAGAGTTCCTGAAGCAATTGTGACCTCACAGTTGATGTACACGAGAACTACACTTAAACCTTAATTCTTTAAGAACTTGAGTATCTTAAAGTAGCGATTGACCAGAAAAACTCACACTTGGTAGCAAGGTATAACTGTAAGAAAAACTATTTGGTTATTTTCTCACCAATTTTATGGGAAGCTTTATTAAAGTCGAGTAGTAAAACTTTTTAATATTTCAAAGACATGGCTTCATGAGTTTTTAACTTTACCAATTTGATTAAATCATCACAAGTTCCTTGTGATTTGTAGTAACCCAGTAGTCTCCTTTCTTGGTTCATACCAAACTGAAAAATACATAACTAACTCCTCATGAGACTTGTAGAAAGTAAACAACTTATCTTTTGGAAGGTAAAACGATGGCACTTTCTTGAAGAAGACTGTTTCCAGAAATTATTTGAAAAGATTGTCATGGTTATAGCCATTAAAATTATAATTATAATTATCACCAACAAATTGAACTGAAGTGAAAAATACAAGCTGAACCCATTACAGACCACTTGCCTTTCAAACAAAAAATATTTTTTTTATAATTTTGACCAAATGATGCCAATCGAAAATAATAACCCTAACGAAAATCAGCAATAAATTTGAAATGGTAATCATCAACCAACTGAATTGAACTGAACCCAAGAAAACACAAAAAATGGGTCTCCAAATTCATTTCATTCAAAAAAATAATCCTTTTTTTTTTACAATTTTCACCATCTTTTTACCTGAACCCAACCAAAAATCTCAATCAGAACCACCAGCAAGAAATTTGAACATATGACAATGGCTTCGATCGAGCCTCGAAACCCTAGAAATTCTGACTTTTCAAAGGGAAAAAATATTTTTTATAGCAACATGTTGTCCTCTTTGAAACCCTAGAATTTGATAAAAAATTAGGGATATTGGAAGAATAATTTCTAGCTGATTTTGATACCGACCTAGAGTGTAACCTAGATCTATCATGATGCCATACTCTTAGGGGTTTTTTTATAACAAAAAACCCTAGCTATCGAGCAACAAAAACGCTAATCCTAGTTGGTAGGAAAAGAAGAAAACCTTACTAGTGGCTGACATCCGTGGGCGATCGGAGCATGAGAGGGCTTGGGTGCACCTTGTTGTACTGCTTTCGGAGGGGGGCGAGGTCGACGAGTGGATAATACTGGTTAGAAAAGAGGAGGTAGGCATATAGGAGATGAAGAGAGGAGAAACAAGAACGAGAAGATGAATTTTTTGAATGGGGAGAGAGAAAGTGAGCAAAGTGGACTTGGGTTTCTCCCAAAAAATGAATGGATTATAGGGCGAAAGAGAGCAGTAGGGAGTGCAGGCCAGAGATCGACGAATGGTGTGGATTTAAGGTGAAAAATCTAAAGGTTAGAAAAGTTTTCCAAAATATTTAGGGATGAGCCGCCAAATAATTGTCATTCCCGCCTAGATTATTTGGGACAGTCCTAGAATTTATTTGA
Organism: Iris pallida; assembly: GCA_029216955.1. Lineage (NCBI taxonomy): Eukaryota > Viridiplantae > Streptophyta > Magnoliopsida > Asparagales > Iridaceae > Iris > Iris pallida. Next base: position 3,075,397 of record JANAVB010011999.1, on the reverse strand, counting down.
AACAAAAAATATTAATAGTCCCAAATAAGATATTTATTATTCAATCTGTTCCAAATAAAACTATTTTTTGTTACAAAAAAATTATCCGTCCCAGTTATTAATTGTATAGGACGTTTCAGACTAGCGTTCCTAATAGTGTCGTCCCAAAAGGTCACTTTTTTTGTAGTGGCAAGCATCTGTAATATTTTCAACAGGTCCAGTCAGGACAGGAACGAGTACAATTCATCAAGAAATCCCAAGTAAATAACAGAGAACTATAAAGCAGTTATAGACAGTTGTATTGATGAATATGGCAGTTTGTACAAGTAATGATGTAGAGAGCAGTTAAGGTACAAGGAAAGTAAGGTAACTAAACAAAAAAAAGAAACATAGCAAAGAAGACTGTAAAATAAGATCTAGCTGAACTAGAGTAACATAATGAGTTCAGATGGTACAATATAAGTCGAGTGTAATCCCAATGTGAGTCTAATATAAAATGAGTCGAATGTGATTATAATCATTGTTCTAATAAGGTGAATCAAATAAGGTGATACGAATAAGGTGATACGAATAGTGATTCACATGATGTTCTAATAATAATTTGAATAAATTCTCCAAGTGTGTTTTAAAATACTTAGTTAGACATGTAAACGGCTAAGGGTAAATTCGGTACATCACACACCTGGCCGGGTGTGGAATGGCTATCGTTCGAATATCATTCACAGGGGGTGGTTCGAATAGTGGGAATGTTCACATGTCTAATCAAGTATTTCCCCGCCTATCTAATACAAATAAATCCAAAATCTGACACATCAATCGAATAAAAGTCCAACCAGCATATGAAGATACGAATAGGTGGTTCGAATAGTGATTCGTATGGTGATTCGAATAATAGAGTGTTTGCAAAAACAAAAGGATTATTTTGATACAAACTTTTTTGTAAAAAAAAGATTTACAATTTGAATTCTGGGAAAGTACAACTGTAGGAATCCAATCTAGAAGACGATTGCTTTATCCCTTGGACGATGTGAACTGTTGAAGACGAAAGCTTTTGAAGATGACTGAAGACGAAGTCTCTGATGGAACGAAGGCAGGAAGCCTCTGATGAACTGAAGGTAAGAGCCTCTGAAGAACGCAGCAGCACTTTAGCAAGAACTCCTGGATTCTCTGAAGAGAATAATCTCTCTGTGTGTGATCTGATATGTATGTAGTCCTCGTCCCTTGAAATGAATCTTGAAACTCTATTTATAGAGTTCTGGAAATAACTGTTTTACAGTTATTCTGAATTGCGCAGGGTGGATTGCGCAGCTTCTGGATTGCGCAGGAGGAGACTGCGCAGGCAGTTATTTGATCATGGACCACCTGTCTTGGACACTTGGCAGAGCTTGATTGAAATGCGCATGGTCGTGCACAGGCAGTTACCACGTTCTGAGAAATTGATGGCATGAAGGCCACATATGCATTTGGCAGTTATTTTGATAGACTGCGCAAGAATTGGACTGCGCAGGATCTGGATTGCGCATGGACTGTGCATGATCTGGATTGCGCAAACATAGACTGCGCAGGAAGTAGATTGCGCACTGGCTGGACAGTTGTCCTCGAGCACTGTGCTGCACAGAGAAACGAACGGTTTCCTCGTCTTTTGCGCCTGTCAGTTGTCAGAGATTTGATTTGGTATCAGGTAATGATGACACTGGCCACGTAAGCTATGCGCAATCGGGGTGTGTGCAATAGGACTTGCGCAATCTGATGTCTGCACAATCTGATGTCTGCGCAGTTTGATTGAATGGTGCATATCTTGATCATTTGACTTGATTGATTGGTGCAACTTGATTTTTTAGGACCTACAAGACCCCCTTCAAAGTTTTCGAAAGTTGATTTGATTTAAAGTTTTGAAATACTTTGAATTATAATGATTGAAATCAAGTTGCGCAAAGGAGTGATCTGTCTGCGCAATCTGAATAGTGCGCAATCTGAGGCGCAAACTGTGGTGGCCGTTTCACTTTTCGAAAACTATAAATAGTCTTCTTATACTTGAGAACCCTTCACTTGCATTCGTTTGAGTTCTGAAAAAGAGAGAGAACCCTTTGCAACCGATCTCCTCCTCCGACGAGTAATGGCTCCCCGACGATCTTCCACCGCCGACAAGGGCAAGGCCCCCGCTGAATCTTTGCGAACTGTACCGCGCGCTTCTCGCCATGAGGCCGTGCACCCTGCGCTGAGAGGTGGGCGAAACTTCGATCGAATACCCTTTTTAGGGTTTCGACTTTCGAAACTCATCCCTTTTTAGAGATGAGTTCACACTGCGCCATCCTTTTTAGGGTTTCGGTTGCATGAACATGTCGATCTTCATTTTTACGAGGATGGCTCCCCTGCGCAGTCGGTTGAATTGTGCAGTGCAATTGATTGATTTGCGCAGGAACACTTGCGCAAACTGTTGAACTGCACAAGGCATGTCAGCGCAGTCTGATAATCTGTTTCTTTTGTTTTTTAACTTTTTGCAGTGCTAAAAACTGAGATTGTTGCGAAGAAAGAGGTGCTATCCTTTGTCAAAGACGAAGTGATACTCAAAGAAGAACCGACATTCATCAAGAAGCAGCACATTTCTGATGTAAGAGCGGCTGTAAAAGAAGAATTGACATCCCTCAAGGAGGAACACATTTCTGATGCAAGAGCATCTGTAAAGGAAGAGCCCATATCTGAAGAAAGCAACACTGGGAATGCTCCTCTGGCTTTGGACAAGAATATACATCCCTTGTACGCAAAATGGCTGAGGGAATGGTTCATGCGTCTTCATGATTAGGCCAAAGATGAAAAGATGATGATTTTCTATTGCGAATGTACTTGATTTCAAATTAAATAGAATGTCTTCGCACTGTTTGCTGATTATGTATTTGAGAAGGATTTATAATGTCCTCCCATAATGATGTGCTGCTACTCATGAAATGAAATCAACTTTTATTTATAAACTTCTCAGCTCTGTTTACAAATATTTACATTCACGTGTAGTACTTCTTGAGAAACTTGCCATTAATAGGCATCATAGCAACTCGGCCGTCTAACTCCGTTAACTGATAGGCTCCATTGGAGAACACTTTGTTTACAATGTAGGGTCCCTCCCACTTTGCATCAAATTTTCCCTTACTCATATGAGTCATAGTCATAGGATGTCTGACTGCTAGAACAAGGTCTCCTTTTTGAAAAGTTCTGATTTTAACTTTTCGATTGAAAGTCTTCGAGATACGAGCCTGATATAACTCAATATGCTGTTGAGCCATTAGCCGTTTTTCGTCAAGAGCTTCCAATTCCTGGAGCCGGAGAAGATCATTGTTTTCCGTAGTAAGCTCATTAACAATAGCAATCCTTAAGGATGGGATCTGAAGTTCTAAAGGAAGAACTGCTTCACAGCCATACACCAAGGAGAAAGGTGTACACCCTGTAGGATTGCGGACTGTAGTTCGATAAGCCCAGAGACACTCGCCCAACTTTTCACTCCAGTTTCGTTTGTTAGTAGATACAAACTTCTTCAGGAGCTTGATAATGGTTTTATTGAAGGCTTCTGCTAGACCATTAGCAGCTGGATTGTAAGCTGTTGAAGCAACATTGTCAATCCGATGATTATTACAGAATCTTGTAAATTTTTGACTGATAAACTGAGGTCCATTATCATGTATGATCCTTCTGGGTACACCGAATCTGTAAATGACATGGTGTTTGACAAAGTTAATGACATTACTGGTTTTAACTTCAGTCAAGGGTATAGCTTCAGCCCACTTAGAGAAGTAATCAGTGATGGCTAAGATAAAGCGATGTCCTTTGGAGGAAGGAGGGTTAATAGGACCTATGACATCCATACCCCAAGCTTCGAAAGGCCACGAAGCAGCAGTCGGATGCAGAAACTCTGAGGGTTGATGAATGAAATCTGCATGGATTTGACAAGCTCGACACTTTCGTGCATATTCAATGGCATCTGATATCATAGAGGGCCAGTAGTAGCCCATTCGTCGAATACGATCCTGTAACTTAGGACCAGGCTGATGTGCTCCACAGACACCGTCATGAGCTTCACGCAATACTTGCTTGGCTTCATCACCAGCGAGACAGCGCAGAAGAAGACCATCATAAGTCCATCGATAAAGAGTCTTGGTAGTTTGATTATAATAAAACCGAAGAGATCGTCGTCGAATACTCGTAGCCTCCTTAGGATCTTCAGATAGTATATCATGAACTACAAAATCGATGAAGGGAACTCTCCAGTCTTCATTGATAACATTGATTTCAGCGAGATTGCTAAATTCAATATTACGATTGTTTTCAACGCAAAATAGTTCTCGATTTGAGACAACCACCACTTGCTGTCTTTTGATAGGAATGGCCAAGACTGCTGCAAGATTGGCTAATGCATCTGCTTCAGTATTGCATGCACGACGAACATAATCAATGTAGAAGGCTTGGAATGATAAAGCCAGATTGATTGCCGCTTCATGATAGGGTACCAAATCTTGATGACGTACTTCGTATGTTCCTCTAACCTGATTAACAACCAGTTTAGAGTCGCCATAAACTTCGAGATATTGAACATTCAATTGTTTGGCTAGCTGAAGACCAATAAGTAGAGCGTTATATTCTGCTACGTTGTTAGAACATGGTTTGTCTAGAGAATATGCTCTTTGGATGGTTGATCTGTCTGGAGAAACAAGAACCACTCCAACTCCTGCAACGGTGATACCTGTCGGTCCTATCCTGGATGCGCCATCGAAGAATAGACGCCACGTAGGAAATTCTTCTGATATCATGTCGATTTCTAATGTCTCATCTGGGATTTCGTCATAGAGCTTAGATGTTTCAGGAACAGGATGAGTAGCTAGAAAATCTGCCAGTGCTTGTCCTTTAACCGACTTTTGTGGAACATATGTCATGTCATATTGGGCTAGCAGAATGGCCCATGTAGCCAGTCGAGAGTTGAGAGTGCTTGGCTTCTTCATGAGTATCCGTAGAGGATTGACTCTGGATATGACATGAATAGCTTGTCCAATGATGTAATGCCTTGTCTTTTGCACATCAAACATGAGAGCTAGGCATTCTTTTTCGACCGGACTATAACGATGTTTAGCACCAATCATAGTACGGCTAAGGTAGTATATAGCTTGTTCATGACCTTCTTTGTTCTTTTGGGCAAGTAAGGCACCCAATGAATGGTCCATAGCACGGACATACATCAAGAATGGAATGCCAGAAATAGGTGGCACCAAAACTGGTGGGTTCATAAGATACTGTTTGATATCGTCGAATGCTCGTTGACATTCTTCAGTCCAAACAAAAGATACACCCTTCTTCATTAATTGAGTGAATGGTCTGTAGCGTCCAGACAAGTTCGAAATGAATCGCCTGATGTACGCAAGTCGGCCTTGGAATCCTCGTAGCTCTTTTAGGTTGCGTGGAGGACGCATCTCTTGGATGGCTTTGATCTTCTCGGGATCCACGTGTATACCCTTAGAGGTAATGACGAAGCCGAGAAACTTGCCACTAGAGACACCTAAGAATGACTTGGTGGGATTCATCTTGAGCTGATGTTGACGCATGAGATTAAATATTGTTCTCAAATCTTGGAGGTGATCTTCTTTTAGACGACTTTTAACAGCAATATCGTCCACGTAACATTCGACTGTTTTACGAAGATGATCTTTGAAAATAGTACTCATAGCACGTTGGTAAGTTGCACCAGCATTTTTAAGACCAAATGGCATCACTGTATAACAATAAACACCATGAGGAGTGCGGAAAGATGTATGCTTTTCATCTTCAGGATGCATTTTGATCTGATTATACCCGGAAAATCCATCCATAAAAGATATCCTTTCGAACCCACAAGTATTGTCAATCATGACATCTGTGATAGGAAGAGGAAATTCATCTTTTGGACATGCTTCATTGAGATCTCGAAAGTCGATGCAGACTCAAACTTTTCCAGTTTTCTTCAGAACTGGGACGACATTGGCTACCCAATCAGGATGCTGCTCTTCTCGAATAAAGCCACAAGCGATGAGCTTCTTGACTTCATCATCAATTGCATCCATCATTTCAGGCTTAAATCGCCTTTGTTGCTGTTTGACTGGTTTAGCACTAGAAAGAATGTTCAATTTATGAGTAGCGACTTTGGGATCTAGACCTGGCATGTCTTCATAGCTCCAGGCAAAGACGTCAATATATTCTTGAATAAGAAGGATCAACTCCTGCTTATCAGCTTCTGGAAGGCTTTTGCTAATGAATATTGGACGAGGTGCTCCATCTTGTCCAATATCAACTTGAACTAATTGATCTTCAGTAGGAGGTTCTTTTTGCTCAAAATGAAGCTCCCATTTATTATCCATCTTTTGAGCCCAAGGATCAATTTCAAGATAATCTTCGATGTCTTCGTCAGATCCTTCTGGAAATTCAACAGTGACCATGTTAGAAGATACAGTCAACCGATGAATTTGACCAACACTGGTGTCAGAATCCCATAATCTGGAATAAGAAGAATTGGAGCGCTCGTCACTATCAGATTCAGAGACCGCTGGAGATAACACTGGCGGAGAAGCATATCCGAGTCCTCTATTGGTCCTGCTGTGGTACATTTCAAATTTTCCATATAGAACAGCTGTACGAACAGGAGTTCGCCTTCCTTTGCCGTAGTTGAGACCACTTTTGAAGTCGTAGCCCATCTTTCGGAGGATGTCTTTGCATTGCCGACTGTAACGACGGTGCTGAATATCTCCGGTATCGTTAACTTTGCTGTCATCCGTATAGCTGAACTTTTGTTCTGGTCCTTTACTAAAAAGTATTGGACTCTCGCCTTTCTTTCGAGAGGGAACAATAAAGCAGGACTTCTCTGGCCGATCATTTGAGACTTCCGTCTGAAGAGTTTGTATAACTCCCATTGTGAATGATTGGAAGCTATCTAACATTTCCAAATAATACTTAGTATTGTAGATGACATCAGTATACTGGAAAGGAGATACATCTTCATTGATATACACAGTGGTATTTACAACAGGACCTTTAGCCTTAGCAGACTTGGTCAGATCGATTACAAGAGGGGGAGAGGAAGAACGTGGAGGAAGTTTAGACTTGTTACGACGGAGGTCGATAACAAGCGGCTCAGAGGAGGTGAGCTCCCTATTTTCCTTGTCTTTGATAACAAGTGGCTTGGATGAAGTGAGCTGCTTTTTGATCTTGTTACGACGTAAATCGATAACAAGAGGCTCAGAGGAGGTGAGCTCCCTTTGATCATCATCAGTTGGCCCTTTAACAGGTATGATGAGGGTTTCACTGGGCGTTGCTTCTTGATCTTCTTCTGTGTCAAAGACAGAACAATCTTCATGAACTCCTCTTTATACATGCGAAAGTCATTGCAATATGCCTCAACTCCTTTGAAGGGATGGAGATCAGCCACCTCCTTGTGGACTTCTCCATTGTCATCAACGTATTTAAAACATTGATGAAGAGTGGAAGGAACGATGTTATGTTCATGCAGGAATGGCCTCCCCAGAATAATATTGTATGAGCAGCCATGGTTGTCGATGATATAAAAGGTAACCTTAGTGCGCAGATTGCCTATTTGGAGTTTTAGGCGAATCTTGCCCAAAGGTTCACTTTTGCCTTGGTTGAATCCCAGAATGGTGGTGATGGTAACAGAAAGACTATGCACAGGTATTTTCGGTGCATCTAGCATAGTCTTCGTCATAATGCTGAGAGCGGACCCAGGATCAATCAGTAGACGATCAACCTTCATGGAATCGATATAGCCCGTAAAATATAGAGGACGGTCATGTCGATTATCTTCTAGCAGCATATTATCCTGCGTAAAAGTGATGTTCGGCATCAAGTCCAGAACACTGTGGCAGTGTAGGCAAGAAACTGGCTCTGCTTCCGGCTTCTTGAGGAGAGTCAAGCAGGTTTCTGCTTCCATCAGGGCTTCGCTTAAAGTTTCCCTAGTCTCTCTGGAAAGACGCAAGAGCTCGAAGATTGACAATCTGGCTGGTGTGTTAGCTAGTTGAGCCAAAATGTCGAAATTGTAAGGCTTTTCAAGTCCTGTGGGTGATGACTTCTTCAGAGGTTTATCGAAGCGGACTTGTTGCTTGCCCTTGTCTACTGCAGTAGGTTTGGGAGGAATAGACACCACCACTGGTGCAGATGCAGAAGGATTCTCCTCAATAGAAGCAGGTTGTGCTGGAGCAGACTCCGAAGAAGACTCTGGAGCTTCTGGGACTTCCTGTTGATATGTTTTTCCTGATCTGGTGCCGATCAAGATCTCTTCTTCGTTTGTAGGGTCGAAGGACACCATGTTGCAAGTCTTCATCTTGCCTTTGGAACGATCTTTCTTCTTGGAAGATGAGACTTCAAACTCGGAGGCGAGATCAGGATGGATCCACATAATTTCACCATTATCAAGAGATAATGGAACAAGGCCTTCATTCTGAGAAGGAGGGAGATTCTCAATCTCAAGAGTAGCTTTGGGGATTAGGAATAACGCCATCTTGCACCATCAAGGGAGGAAAGTCTCCAAATTGAACTGAGACCATATTTGCAGTCACAGTCTTTTCGTCTTGTTGAAGAGTCACAACACCAGCGTTGACTAGCTCTTGGATCTTGCCTTTGAGCACGTAGCATGCTCGAGTAGGATGTCCAACAAACCTGTGATAGACACAATATTTTGGATGGTCAGTCATACCAACTTCATCAGGCTTCTTTGGATCGGAAAGCTGGATCTTGTTGCTTTTGAGTAAACACTCAAAGATGCTTGCGGTATCATTCTCATCGAAGGAGTACTCTACTTTGGGTCGAGGTTCCCTTGATGCAGTTGTAGTAGGAGTAGAAGTAGGAGCAGATGGAGCCACATTGACTGCCAATGATTCCTTTTGAAGGTTGATATTCAAAGCGTCTTTGCTCTTACGATTGTTTTGGCGATTGCCACTGTTTGACGTCTGATGATCATCCTGATTAGGGTTAGACATATGTACCCCCAACTGTTTGAACTTGTCGGCGCTAACTTCTGCAGCTTTAGCGTTGACAATGAAAGATGGCCAGTCCTAGAATTGTGTTGAACCAGTCCACATGCTAATGATAGGCAAGAGATTTGCCTTGCAAGTATCAATAGTTATGGAGGCAGGAGTTCCCGGAGGCATCTTTAGAGCTTCTCGACGAAATCTCTCAATGAAACTCTCAGCAGTTTCATTAGGCTTCTGCTTGATCTTGTTAAGGGCTGACATAGTCATGTCATTGATACCCTCATAGAATCTTTCCAGAAAGATTTGTTTGAGGCCAGAGAAAGAAGTGATGCTGCCATCTGGCAAACTTCTATACCAGTCGTATGCTACGCCTGCTAAACAGCCGACGAACATCCTGGTAAGAAGAGCGTCATTGGGTTGAAGTTGAACGGTCATAACCTCGAAGTGATTGATGAATTGACTTGGCGAGGTACTGCCGTCGAATTGTGTGATTGTAGGGATCTTGTATTTTGGAGGAAATGGAACTTCTTTCCATTCAATTGGGTAAGGTTGCTTGATCCCTAGCCTTTGCAGATTGTCTTTCTCTTTGAACGCCTCAAACTGAGACCGCAGAATCTTGACTGCTTCATTGGCATCTTCAGATGATGAAGGAGCAGGTTGAGATAAAGTGAGAGGAGGGGGAACAGCATTATATGCACTACCCCCAGCACCTGATTGGCTTGGTGTAGGTTGAGCTTGCATAGGAGGTATTTGAGGAGAGACTACCCCCAATCCTGTATTGACTGGTATTGATGATGCTATGATTTCAGGATTTGCAACTGGTACAGTTGGTGGTACTGCATGCTGAGTTGCCATGATGGAATGCATACTGGCGACCATTTCAGCCATGGTCTTCAATTTGTCTTCTAGAGCCGCTATCCGTTGATCTTGATTGGATGAACTGGAAGCGTCTGGATCGTCAGTAACAGCATAAGCTATCACCTCTCTGGGTATGGTAGAGGACATGGTTTGATCAGAACTTTCGCTGTATGCATCATAGTCTGATAGAAATCCGCCTTCCGGATGAGAAGCCAAAAGGGGACTAGAAGGAAGAAGATTCCTTTGACCGATTGTTTCTCGGCTTCGGGATCGAGTATGTCGAAATACTCCTTCAGGGGATTCTTGGAGTAGATCAAGATACCGTTGACTTGGACGACGAGACTTGTCCGTGTTTGCAACGTTTCTTGCTTCCGGTGTCTCGGGATGCCATGTTAACAGAAGCGTACAATAGCTCATCCTCTGACATTGGTTCTGATTTGACAAAGTTCAGACGGTCGAAGACAGACCGCTTTGTTGTTTGACAACAACACTGGATGATGACTTTGTGATTGCAGTGATGATGATCAGATGTCTGAACTGTAGATGCCAGGATTTTGTCCCGCTTTTGTCTGAGATGTTCCTGAAGATCAGGAACCATTGTAAGACGAGAAGAAGTTTGAGGAATGTATTCCTTGACAACATTTGGAACATGATTTTTGTTCTTCAAATGTTTTGTTCCTTGAGTGTACAGGGACGTGCTCACTTCATTAGCATAAGTGTCAGGATTTCTGACTCTGGAAATTTGCTTCTGATGTTGTTTGACCTTCGGCATCGGTTGTTTGCGTTTTGCCGAAGTTGGTCTGTTGAGGTAGACTCTTAGATCAGCAAATTCACCCGCAGGGGTTTCTATTTGTGACACTTGCAGCTTTCCTCATCTTGATCGGGAAATCTTGAGAGTAGGCAGATCTTGGAACTCTGCTACTGGAGTAGGCAGAATACCTCTTTGATCAGTACTATTCTTCTTAGCACGAAGGTAAGAAGAACCCTTATCTAAAAGAATTGCACTGACAGGTGCCAGAGCACATTCAGATTGATCTTCAACGGTAAAGACCGAAGAAGATTGAGAAAAGGCCAAAGGGCCTTTTCCTTTTTGAGATGAAGGGTTAGCTAAAGAGCGTTTCCCTCTGTTGACTTCTGAGTCATGAGACAAAGAAGCTTGGGAAAAGACTAAAGAGCCTTTTCCTTTGTTTAGTGGGGCAAGAGGAATAGCCAAAAGACTACCCCCAGTGGATTGCGCAGAGGCAACAGGGAGTTTGTGAGAAGAAGAGAGACCAGCTAAAGAGCCATCTCTCTTGGATTGTGCACACACAGATTGCGCATGTGGAGTTCTTGCTATGGAGCCCTTATGCTGAACTTTAACTGCTGGTTCTTTAGGACTGCGCAGCCAATTGTGCAAGGGGCAGAGGAACCTTGCTCTTAGACAGAACAGAATATGAAGTATTCTGTTTGTTGATAGCAGCAGATTGCGCAGAAGGCAGAGGAGTGGCTTGCGCAACAGAAGACTGTGCACAAATCTTAGCAGTAAAGACTGCAGACTGTGCAACATTCTCAACAGCAGGAGAAATGGACTGCGCAGCAGCTTTAGTGACCCACACCTTGCGCACTTTGCTTGTGGCAGGAGTGGATTTGGATCTGATCAAGTCTTCGTAAGCAGTCTGGTTGACCTTAACAACCAGAGTCTTCTGCGTCTTTCCGATAGACGCAATGTCACATTGAGTTGTCACCTTCTCGTTGGAGGAGAAAGTCGTCCCCAGCAGAGTCGCCATTTTGTTTGCAAAAACAAAAGGATTGTTTTGATACAAACTTTTTTGTAAAAGAAAGATTTACAATTTGAATTCTGGGAAAGTACAACTGTAGGAATCCAATCTAGAAGACGATTGCTTTATCCCTTGGACGATGTGAACTGTTGAAGACGAAAGCTTTTGAAGATGACTGAAGACGAAGTCTCTGATGGAACGAAGGCAGGAAGCCGCTGATGAACTGAAGGCAAGAGCCTCTGAAGAACGCAGCAGCACTTTAGCAAGAACTCCTGGATTCTCTGAAGAGAATAATCTCTCTGTGTGTGATCTGATATGTATGTAGTCCTCGTCCCTTGAAATGAATCTTGAAACTCTATTTATAGAGTTCTGGAAATAACTGTTTTACAGTTATTCTGAATTGCGCAGGGTGGATTGCGCAGCTTCTGGATTGCGCAGGAGGAGACTGCGCAGGCAGTTATTTGATCGTGGACCACCTGTCTTGGACACTTGGCAGAGCTTGATTGAAATGCGCATGGTCGTGCATAGGCAGTTACCACGTTCTGAGAAATTGATGGCATGAAGGCCACATATGCATTTGGCAGTTATTTTGATAGACTGCGCAAGAATTGGACTGCGCAGGATCTGGATTGCGCATGGACTGTGCATGATCTGGATTGCGCAAACATAGACTGCGCAGGAAGTAGATTGCGCACTGGCTGGACAGTTGTCCTCGAGCACTGTGCTGCACAGAGAAACGAACGGTTTCCTCGTCTTTTGCGCCTGTCAGTTGTCAGAGATTTGATTTGGTGTCAGGTAATGATGACACTGGCCACGTAAGCTATGCGCAATCGGGGTGTGCGCAATGGGACTTGCGCAATCTGATGTCTGCGCAATCTGATGTCTGCGCAGTTTGATTGAATGGTGCATATCTTGATCATTTGACTTGATTGATTGGTGCAACTTGATTTTTTAGGACCTACATAGAGGTAAGACGAGTAAGTATGTGTGTCGTATACATGGATTCAGAAATAACAATACGTGTTTGTAACAGAGAATCACATACAACTAACTAGAACTGAAGTACAGTAATTGACAAATAAATGAGAGAACTATCAGAGAATGTACTCGCCTGGTACACTAAAAAGAGTAGTGTAATGTCAGATGTCTGCACCGGAGTCACAATGTCCTAAACAGAGTAATACAGGTTATAATGTGTTTAAAACAAGGTAAATGATATTTATGATACAATCTACATGATTTTTAGCCCAATCTAGGTCAAAGTCAAACTTGGTCAACTCTACAGTCAAACTAAGTCAATCAAGTCATATTAGGTCACAAGAAGTTAAACTAAGTCATACAAGGTTAAACAAGTCTAATCTAGGTTAAAGTCAACTCTTGGTCAAACATTCTAGCCAAACTAGTCAAGTTATCTAGAGTTTAGTCAATAATGGTCAGACTAGTCAATATGGTCAAACTAGGTCCAACTTGGTTCAATTATCCTAAATCTAAGGTTTTGCTAGTTTAGACTATTGAGTGTTAGTGACAAGGTGGTATCAACCAAACCTTAAACCTAGATTCAAATATAAACCTATACTACACACTCTATATTATATCTATTAAATAAACATATGTATTACCCAAACCCTTATCAACTGTCTATATGTATATATATACCAAGTATACATGTAGGCAAGAATGGGACAAATACCTTAATGTTAGGGCTGAACTAATCAAGATGAAATAAAGATTTAAACAAAACCTGAACAAAACATACCACTGATCATGAGGGTGGACAGTTGGAACCATAGTATCCTACACTACTACTAGTCACATCCTCTCTATGGACTGATATAATGGGTTTAGATTGAACAAAACCCAACTGGTACAAATAAGGAGGTAAATAGATATGAGATTGGTATCCTATAACAAAGGGGACTGAACATATAAAATAGACTATTATTCTATACACTATCATACTATATCCTATAAGAGTTTCTCATTGATTTCTTCTCCTCTTACTGTTATCACTCCTTCCCTTATATACACATAAATAACACTATCAAGACACACATATATGCATATACATATAACACTTAACTCTCACACATTGGCACCACATTCCCCCATCTAACTGACCACATGCCAAAACCTCATATATATAAAACATATATACATATATACCTAAAATACATATATTTTTACATATGCCACCATAGGCTACATCTATAGGTAAAATTGGAATGGAATTATTCTAAAGAGGTGGACAGTTGAATCAAATATGCAGGACAATGCAATGGATAAACTTCAAGTATGCAGGACACTACCATATACCTGACACTCAAAACTGAACCCAAGGCAGGACATCCAATATAACATCTGAACTTGGACAGGGCATTGGGTTATGCACATGGTTGAACCAACATTCGAGCAAGGTATAGGCTAAGAGGCATCCAACTAGAGGCTGAAACTAAGGTGGACTGAAAATCTAGGGTGATTTGGGACTGAACCAAAAATAAGTTCCCTCACATACCCAACCCCCTACTGATACATACATACTCGATACTTATATAGATACATGGATACAAATATACAATATGTATGATATATATATACTCAATCCCAGGTAATAATTTAGCATATTAAAGTATCTTAAATAGTTTTAAAATAACTGGTACCCAAAATAACTCAGAAACCCAACCTCAGTTCAGAGTTTCTGAAATTCCTTGTGCAAAACCCAAAACAACAATCAAACTCGAATCAAAAATAGGAGAATATGGTGTACAGGCATAGGGGCTAACCCTACGAGCCTATACATGTCCACACGTGTCCAAGGAACAGGACACGAAGTGTTCAAAAGCTAATGAACATTGTGTCAGAGACAGTGCAATGCACTATCTCGTGCACGTGTGTCGAGCCACAAAGGATACGACACACACATCTACGAGTGTCGTACACGTGTCCATAGCTAGGGTAAGTATAGGTGTTCGTGTACACGTGTCTGTCTTGTATCCACGTGAGTCGTGTCCAAAGAAAACAATGCGTATCAGTGAACAATTTTCGTGTGTGCACAGGCAGTACAAAGTCAGTGCAGGTCAATTTCCTTCGTGCACACACATCGAGAACCCGTGAAAATTTACAAGTGTCGTGTCAGTCACTAGGACAACATGTGTGTCAAGTTTCGTGACCCGAGTCGCTGTGTCGTGTCCGCAATGGCACCCGAGCAGCAGGACAGCCGCACGAGGCCAGTGCGCTGTGTCGTGCGGCAATACGTGTCCGATTTAGACACGAATAAAGACACGAAGTGTGCTCAGTAGGACACAAAATCAATAAACACATATAATACAATATTTTCATTCAAATAGTTTTCAAAAACAACATAAAAAGTTTCTTTGAGGCATTTAATCAAACACCTACAAAACACTACGACACGTGTCCGATACGGACACCAAACGAACACGAAATCCACCCAAATTTTGGGGACACCTAGGGGACTCCTAGATCTAGCCCTACATGCAAGGAAAACCAAAATTTAAATCAATTTAAAGGGTTTTACCTATATTTGCAAAAAGCTTGGAAAAGCTTCGAATGGGGGATTCCTCCTCTTGATGGCAAAAGCTCCAAATTGATCCAAAGCTGGGATTAAACCCCACAATCAGAAAATAGGAGAGTATTAAGTTCTAATGTAAGAAACTAGGGTTAAAAAGGAATAAAAATGGATTTATGGGAATTTTTGGAAAGGGGGAACAATACCTCTCTTTCTCCAAGTGTTGGAATGAATAAAGGAGACAAGCCCTAATAAATAAGTGTTTATATAGGGTGGGGATCCCTATGTGGATGGTCATTTAGGGTTTGGTTAGGGTTAGGGTGTCAAATAATGGGCCATGGGCCAAGTCACAAGTCATTAAGTCCTTAAATCACTAGTCCTTTCATTAAAATCACAAACCATGAAATAATTCCACTTAAACTAATCGTCTCATTCTAAAACTAATCTCTAATGACTAAAAGTAGGTTAACCTAAGTTAGACTAGGGTCACCATGGCTAGGGTTAGCTTCTAGGCTAGTTCACTAGGTCTCAACAAGTCAAGGTCAACTAGAATTCACCAATTCAATAAATCATCAAATAATTCAAATAAGTCAAAATGACCAAATTACCCCTAGGCTAAAAATAATAATTAAATTATCCTAATGACATGGTTAGGCTCTAGATCATGCAGTCTCTAGGGTTTCAGTAGCAGCACGTCAAAATCACAAGTCATGACTTAAAGCAGTTTTTAAATAGTTTAAAAAAATTATTAAAAATCACCAAAAAATCATAATGTGAAATAAATATCAATAATTAATAATTATAATTACAAAATTTTAAAATTACCCACATCTGGAAAATTGGGTGTTACAATCCTACCCTCCTTAGAAAAATTTTGTCCTCGAAATTAAAATGATCGTACCCCTTCTAGGTCAAACCTAAACAATCAAGGTCAAGAGATAATCATGCAAACATAATCTTACGGGTCGTGATTTGACAGTCTCGAACAGGGTAGCTACACTATCTAGCAATCACAAGCAATATCCTGGCAGGTACTAATGGAAATCACACATAAAAGTGGGGAAGAAGAACAGGAAGATGAACCTTCTAACCCATCACCTGCAGCGTCGGTCTCCTCGACTGCCATCGTAAAAGCTCTACCCCTCTGGGCATGGTGCTGCGCTACAGGTGGCCTAGCTCCCTCTTTCTGACCCGGTGCTCCGTCATATACGGGTGCAATAGGGCAATCCCTGACCTGATGAGCTGCGGATCCACAGAACAGACAAACCTTCCGCCTCCTATAACAAGTCTCCCAAACGTGCCCTGCCCTCTTGCAGTAAGCACAAGTCTGCACCGTACGGTCCTGTCCTCTTGGCTGATGATGTGCCTGCTGTACTCTTACCGGTGCCTGCATCTGCTGAATCTGCACATGAGGCCTCTTGGCCTGGCCTCCGCTGCTGCTGCCCCCAACTGGGTCTCGCCCCCTCTTGAGCCTAAGCTCAAGATCATCCTCAGCCAATAAGGCTCCCGACAAAATCTCTTCAAAAGTTGCATCCCTGTAGCCCTTGGTAAAGGACTTGACTTCCTTGACCAGACCCTTCCGGAACCTCTGGGCCTTCGTCGTCTCGCTCAAACCCTCTACGAATCTGCCGAGGCGGCCGAACTCTCCAGCGTACTCCTCCACTGACAGGCTCCCATGAACCAAGCTCTCGAACTGCGACTCCAAGGCTCGAAACGCTGAATCTGGAAAGAACTTCTTCTTGAAGAAGCCCTTGAACTCATCCTAGGACTGTCCAGCTACCCCCACCCTGGGGTCTGACTGATACCAGGTGCGAGCAAGATCTCGTATCCGGCTAGCTGCTGCCTCTATCTGGAGATCTGCCGGTATCCGGGCCAGGCGGAAGATCTCCTCTATATGCTCGATCCATTCATCAGCGTATAGAATCCCCTCCGTCCCCAGGAAGTCTCTGGGGCTCATCTTCTGGAACTGCTCTATCCCCGGTGTCCTCGGCTGCTGAACCACTGGTCGAGCTGCGACCGTCGTAAGGGCCAACTCCATGCTCCTGTCCTGTCGGGCCTGCTGCCGGTCCATAAACTGCTGTAAGTAAGCGAACATCTGTGCCGCATCCACGTGTCTTGTAGGCGGCGGCTGCTGGAAAGGCATCTCTGGGATGACCGAGCTTTGTCTGTGCACTGGTGGAGGGGCTCCTCCAAAGGCAGCTGAAACACCTACCCCTGCTGGCTGAACTAGTGCCACGGTATCGGGGGCTGGCTGCTCAAGACGAGAGGTGGCAGACCTCTCAGCAGTGTCCCTCGGTCCGGAGCGATGGGATCTAGTCTCGACCATCCTGGAGACAGATCAAACAGGAAATCAATACTGAGATAGAAGCGATAAATCAAGAGAGGACAGTAAATTTTCAAGGAAGACAAATCAGCAAGATGTATAGATGGCATGAATTGAAGCATAATTTTTCCTAACTGTGATTGAGTATCTCTCCGTTAAAGCCTATCTCTTAATCCTATAGCAGGCTCGCAGCAGTACAACTAAGTCGCCGTACTACCACGATATCGCACTAATGCGACTCTCGACCTGCATGGGCCACCACTAAAAATGTGTCACGACCCGCACCCTGTGTAGGGGCACGAGAAGTAGGTACGTCCAGCCTACGCCGCAGTGTCGGCGGTAGAACGCTGTCCTAGGTTTACTATCTAATCAACAACTCACGCAATTATATAATGTACTTGTCAAATCTCAACTCCGAACGGAGGACAAGTATAGATATAATGAAATCTCAATCACAGTCTAAGCACGATAAGATAACACAGAAGTTTATAACTAAAGACTAAACAACAACATTTATAAACTACTAAATAATAATATCTCAAACAAACTCAAATACAAACTCGTATCTCAGGTTATTACAATTCAAGTTCTAAAACATAAAAACTAAACCAAGTCTACTAGCTAGTCTCCCGATCACTCCTGAGTGTCGGGGCCAAAGGTAACTAAGCCATCTCCTGTTTCAAGGCAAGTGGGGCAAATATCCTCAGGGCAAGCATCTGTAATATTTTCAACAGGTCCAGTCAGGACAGGAACGAGTACAATTCATCAAGAAATCCCAAGTAAATGACAGAGAACTATAAAGCAGTTATAGATAGTTGTATTGATAAATATGGCAGTTTGTACGAGTAATGATGTAGAGAGCAGTTAAGGTACAAGAAAAGTAAGGTAACTAAACAAGAAGAGAAACATAGCAAAGAAGACTGTAAAATAAGATCTAGCTGAACTAGAGTAACATAATGAGTTCAGATGGTACAATATAAGTCGAGTGTAATCCCAATGTGAGTCTAATATAAGATGAGTCGAATGTGATTCTAATCATTGTTCTAATAAGGTGAATCAAATAAGGTGATACGAATAAGGTGATACGAATAGTGATTCACATGATGTTCTAATAATAATTTGAATAAATTCTCCAAGTGTGTTTTAAAATACTTAGTTAGACATGTAAACGGCTAAGGGTAAATCCGGCACATCACACACCTGGCCGGGTATGGAATGGCTATCGTTCAAATATCATTCACAGGGGGTGGTTCAAATAGTGGGAATGTTCACATGTTTAATCAAGTATTTCCCCGCCTATCTAATACAAATGAATCCAAAATCCAACACATCAATCGAATAAAAGTCCAACCAGCATATGAAGATACGAATAGGTGGTTCGAATAGTGATTCGTATGGTGATTCGAATAATAGAGGTAAGACGAGTAAGTATGTGTATCGTATACATGGATTCAGAAATAATAATACGTGTTTGTAACAGAGAATCACATACAGCTAACTAGAACTGAAGTACAGTAATTAACAAATAAATGAGAGAACTATCAGAGAATGTACTCGCCTGCTACTCTGAAAAGAGTAGTATAATGTCAGATGTCTGCACCGGAGTCACAATGTCCTAAACAGAGTAATACAGGTTATAATGTGTTTAAAACAAGGTAAATGATATTTATGATGCAATCTACATAATTTCTAGGCCAATCTAGGTCAAAGTCAAACTTGGTCAACTCTACAGTCAAACTAAGTCAATCAAGTCATATTAGGTCACAAGAAGTTAAACTAAGTCATACAAGGTTAAACAAGTCTAATCTAGGTTAAAGTCAACTCTTGGTCAAACATTCTAGCCAAACTAGTCAAGTTATCTAGAGTTTAGTCAATAATGGTCAGACTAGTCAATATGGTCAAACTAGGTCCAACTTGGTTCAATTATCCTAAATATAAGGTTTTGCAAGTTTAGACTTTTGAGTGTTAGTGACAAGATGGTATCAACCAAACCTTAAACCTAGATTCAAATATAAACCTATACTACACACTCTATATTATATCTATTAAATAAACATATGTATTACCCAAACCCTTATCAACTGTCTATATATGTATATATATACCAAGTATACATATAGGCAAGAATGGGACAAATACCTTAATGTTAGGGCTGAACTAATCAAGATGAAATGAAGATTTAAACAAAACCTGAACAAAACATACCACTGATCATGAGGGTGGACAGTTGAAACCATAGTATCCTACACTACTACTAGTCACATCCTCTCTATGGACTGATACAATGGGTTTAGATTGAACAAAACCCAACTGGTACAAAAAAGAAGGTAAATAGATATGTGATTGGTATCCTATAACAAAGGGGACTGAACATATAAAATAGACTATTATTCTATACACTATCATACTATATCCTATAAGAGTTTCTCATTGATTTCTTCTCCTCTTACTGTTATCACTCCTCCCCTTATATACACATAAATAACACTATCAAGACACACATATATGCATATACATATAACACTTAACTCTCACACATTGGCACCACATTCCCCCATCTAACTGACCACATGCCAAAACCTCATATATATAAAACATTTATACATATATACCTAAAATACATATATGTTTACATATGCCACTATAGGCTACATCTATAGGTAAAATTGGAATGGAATTATTCTAAAGAGGTGGACAGTTGAATCAAATATGCAGGACAATGCAATGGATAAACTTCAAGTATGCAGGACACTACCATATACCTGACACTCAAAACTGAACCCAAGGCATGACATCCAATGTAACATCTGAACTTGGACAGGGCATTGGGTTATGCACATGGTTGAACCAACATTCGAGCAAGGTATAGGCTAAGAGGCATCCAACTAGAGGCTGAAACTAAGGTGGACTGAAAATCTTGGGTGATTTGGGACTGAACCAAAAACAAGTTCCCTCACATACCCAACCCCCTACTGATACATACATACTCGATACTTACATAGATACATGGATACAAATATACAATATGTATGATATATATATACTCAATCCCAGGTAATAATTTAACATATTAAAGTATCTTAAATAGTTTTAAAATAACTGGAACCCAAAATAACTCAGAAACCCAACCTCAGTTCAGAGTTTCTGAAATTCCTTGTGCAAAACCCAAAACAACAATCAAACTCGAATAAAAAATAGGAGAATATGGTGTACAGGCATAGGGGCTAACCCTACGAGCCTATACGTGTCCACACGTGTCTAAGGAACAGGACACAAAGTGTCTAAAAGCCAATGAACACTGTGTCAGAGACAGTGCAATGCACTGTCTCGTGCACGTGTGTCGAGCCACAAAGGACACGACACACACATCTACGAGTGTCGTACACGTGTCCATAGCTAGGGTAAGTCTAGGTGTTCGTGTACACGTGTCTGTCTTGTATCCACGTGAGTCGTGTCCAAAGAAAATAGTGCGTATCAGTGAACAATTTTCGTGTGTGCACAGGCAGTACAAAGTCAGTGCAGGTCAATTTCCTTCGTGCACACACATCGAAAACCCGTGAAAATTTACAAGTGTCGTGTCAGTCACTAGGACAACGTGTGTGTCAAGTTTCGTGACCCGAGTCGCCGTGTCGTGTCTGCAATAGCACCCGAGCAGCAGGACAGCCGTACGAGGCCAGTGCGTAGTGTCGTACGGTGATGCGTGTCCGATTTGGATACGAATAAAGATACGAAGTGTGCTCAGTAGGACACGAAATCAATAAACACATATAATACAATATTTTCATTGAAATAGTTTTCAAAAACAACATAAAAAGTTCATTTGAGGCATTTAATCAAATACCTACACAACACTACGACACGTGTCCGATACGGACACCAAACGAACACGAAATCCACCCAAATTTTGGGGACACCTAGGGGACTCCTAGATCTAGCCCTACATGCAAGGAAAACTGAAATTTAAATCAATTTAAAGGGTTTTACCTATATGTGCAAAAAGCTTGGAAAAGCTTCGAATGGGGGATTCCTCCTCTTGATGGCAAAAGCTCCAAATTGATCCAAAGCTGGGATTAAGCCCCACAATCAGAAAATAGGAGAGTATTAAGTTCTAATGTAAGAAACTAGGGTTAAAAAGGAATAAAAATGGATTTATGGGAATTTTTGGAAAGGGGGAACAATACCTCTCTTTCTCCAAGTGTTGGAATGAATAAAGGAGGCAAGCCCTAATGAATAAGTGTTTATTTAGGGTGGGGATCCCTATGTGGATGGTCATTTAGGGTTTGGTTAGGGTTAGGGTGTCAAATAATGGGCCATGGGCCAAGTCACAAGTCATTAAGTCCTTAAATCACTAGTCCTTTCATTAAAATCACAAACCATGAAATAATTCCACTTAAACTAATCGGCTCATTCTAAAACTAATCTCTAATGACTAAAAGTAGGTTAACCTAAGTTAGACTAGGGTCACCATGGCTAGGGTTAGCTTCTAGGCTAGTTCACTAGGTCTCAACAAGTCAAGGTCAACTAGAATTCACCAATTCAATAAATCATCAAATAATTCAAATAAGTCAAAATGACCAAATTACCCCTAGGCTAAAAATAATAATTAAATTATCCTAATGACATGGTTAGGCTCTAGGTCATGCAGTCTCTAGGGTTTCAGTAGCAGCACGTCAAAATCATAAGTCATGACTTAAAGCAGTTTTTAAATAGTTTAAAAAAATTATTAAAAATTACCAAAAAATCATAATGTGAAATAAATATCAATAATTAATAATTATAATTACAAAATTTCAAAATTACCCACATCTAGAAAACTGGGTGTTACAATCCTACCTCCCTTAGAAAAATTTCGTCCTCGAAATTAAAATGATCGCACCCCTTCTAGGTCAAACCTAAACAATCAAGGTCAAGAGATAATCATACAAACATAATCTTACGGGTCGTGATTTCATAGTCTCGAACAGGGTAGCTACACTATCTAGCAATCACAAGCAATATCCTGGCAGGTACTAATGGAAATCACTCATAAAAGTGGGGAAGAAGAACAGGAAGATGAACCTTCTAACCCATCACCTGCAGCGTCGGTCTCCTCGCCTGCCATCGCAAAAGCTCCACCCCTCTGGGCATGGTGCTGCGCTACAGGTGGCCTAGCTCCCTCTCTCTGACCCGGTGCTCCGTCATATACGGGTGCAGTAGGGCAATCCCTGACCTGATGAGCAGTGGATCCACAGAACAGACAAACCTTCCGCCTCCTATAACAAGTCTCCCAAACGTGCCCTGCCCTCTTGCAGTAAGCACAAGTCTGCACCGTGCGGTCCTGCCCTCTTGGCTAATGCTGTGCCTGTTGTACTCTTACCGGTGCCTGCATCTGCTGAATCTGCACATGAGGCCTCTTGGCCTGGCCTCCGCTGCTGCTGCCCCCAACTGGGTCTCGCCCCCTCTTGAGCCTAAGCTCAAGATCATCCTCAGCAAGTAAGGCTCCCGTCAAAATCTCCTCAAAAGTTGCATCCCTGTTGCCCTTGGTCAAGGACTTGACTTCCTTGACCAGACCCTTCCGGAACCTCTGGGCCTTCGTCGTCTCGCTCAAACCCTCTACGAATCTGCCGAGGCAGCCGAACTCTCCAGCGTACTCCTCCACTGACAGGCTCCCCTGAACCAAGCTCTCGAACTGCGACTCCAAGGCTCGAAGCGCTGAATCTGGAAAGAACTTCTTCTGGAAGAAGCCCTTGAACTCCTCCTAGGACTGTCCAGCTACCCCCACCCAGGGGTCTGACTGATACCAGGTGCGAGCAAGATCTCGCATCCGGCTAGCTGCTGCCTCTATCTGGAGATCTGCCGGTATCCGGGCCAGGCGGAAGATCTCCTCTATATGCTCGATCCACTCATCAGCATATAGAATCCCCTCCGTCCCCAGGAAGTCTCTGGGGCTCATCTTTTGGAATTGCTCTATCCCCGGTGTCCTCGGCTGCTGAACCACTGGTCGAGCTGCGACCGTCGTAAGAGCCAACTCCATGCTCCTGTCCTGTCGGGCCTGCTGCCGGTCCATAAACTGCTGGAAGTAAGCGAACATATGTGTCGCATCCACGTATCCTGTAGGCGGTGGCTGCTGGAAAGGCATCTCTGGGATGACCGAGCTTTGTCTGTGCACTGGTGGAGGGGCTCCTCCAAAGGCAGCTGAAACACCTACCCCTGCTGGCTGAACTAGTGCCACGGTATCGGGGGCTGGCTGCTCAAGACGAGAGGTGGCAGACCTCTCAGCAGTGTCCCACGGTCCGGAGCGATGGGATCTAGTCTCGACCAACCTGGAGACAGATCAAAAAGGAAATCAATACTGAGATAGAAGCGATAAATCAAGAGAGGACAGTAAATTTTCAAGGAAGACAAATCAGCAAGATGTATAGATGGCATGAATTGAAGCAGGATTTTTCCTAACTGTGATTGAGTATCTCTCCATTAAAGCCTATCTCTTAATCCTATAGCAGGCTCGCAGTAGTACAACTAAGTCGCCGTACTACCACGATATCGCACTAATGCGACTCTCGACCTGCATGGGCTACCACTAAAAATGTGTCACGACCCGCACCCTGTGTAGGGGCACGAGAAGTGGGTACGTCCAGCCTACGCCGCAGTGTCGGCGGTAGAACGCTGTCCTAGGTTACTATCTAATCAACAATTCACGCAATTATATAATGTACTTGTTAAATCTCAACTCTGAACGGAGGACAAGTATAGATATAATAAAATCTCAATCACAGTCTAAGCACGATAAGATAACACAGAAGTTTATAACTAAAGACTAAACAACAACATTTATAAACTACTAAATAATAATATCTCAAACAAACTCAAATACAAACTCGTATCTCAGGTTATTACAATTCAAGTTCTAAAACATAAAAACTAAACCAAGTCTACTAGCTAGTCTCCCGATCACTCCTGAGTGTCGGGGCCAAAGGTAACTAAGCCATCTCCTGTTCTAAGGCAAGTGGGGCAAATATCCTCAGGGCAAGCATCTGTAATATTTTCAACAGGTCCAGTCAGGACAGGAACGAGTACAATTCATCAAGAAATCCCAAGTAAATGACAAAGAACTATAAAGCAGTTATAGACAGTTATATTGATGAATATGGCAGTTTGTACGAGTAATGATGTAGAGAGCAGTTAAGGTACAAGGAAAGTAAGGTAACTAAACAAGAAGAGAAACATAGCAAAGAAGACTGTAAAATAAGATCTAGCTGAACTAGAGTAACATAATGAGTTCAGATGGTACAATATAAGTCGAGTGTAATCCCAATGTGAGTCTAATATAAGATGAGTCGAATGTGATTCTAATCATTGTTCTAATAAGGTGAATCAAATAAGGTGATACGAATAAGGTGATACGAATAGTAATTCACATGATGTTCTAATAATAATTTGAATAAATTCTCCAAGTGTGTTTTAAAATACTTAGTTAGACATGTAAACGGCTAAGGGTAAATCCGGCACATCACACACCTGGCCGGGTGTGGAATGGCTATTGTTCGAATATCATTCACAGGGGGTGGTTCGAATAGTGGGAATGTTCACATGTCTAATCAAGTATTTCCTCGCCCATCTAATACAAATGAATCCAAAATCCGACACATCAATCGAATAAAAGTCCAACCAGCATATGAAGATACGAATAGGTGGTTCGAATAGTGATTCGTATGGTGATTCGAATAATAGAGGTAAGACGAGTAAGTATGTGTGTCGTATACATGGATTCAGAAATAATAATACGTGTTTGTAACAGAGAATCACATACAACTAACTAGAACTGAAGTACAGTAATTAACAAATAAATGAGAGAACTATCAGAGAATGTACTCGCCTGCTACTCTGAAAAGAGTAGTGTAATGTCAGATGTCTGTACCGGAGTCACAATGTCCTAAACAGAGTAATACCGGTTATAATGTGTTTAAAACAAAGTAAATGATATTTATGATGCAATCTACATGATTTCTAGGCCAATCTAGGTCAAAGTCAAACTTGGTCAACTCTACAGTCAAACTAAGTCAATCAAGTCATATTAGGTCACAGGAAGTTAAACTAAGTCATACAAGGTTAAACAAGTCTAATCTAGGTTAAAGTCAACTCTTGGTCAAACATTCTAGCCAAACTAGTCAAGTTATCTAGAGTTTAGTCAATAATGGTCAGACTAGTCAATATGGTCAAACTAGGTCCAACTTGGTTCAATTATCCTAAATCTAAGGTTTTGCTAGTTTAGACTATTGAGTGTTAGTGACAAGGTGGTATCAACCAAACCTTAAACCTGGATTCAAATATAAACCTATACTACACACTCTATATTATATCTATTAAATAAATATATGTATTACCCAAACCCTTATCAACTGTCTATATATGTATATATATACCAAGTATACATGTAGGCAAGAATGGGACAAATACCTTAATGTTAGGGCTGAACTAATCAAGTTGAAATGAAGATTTAAACAAAACCTGAACAAAACATACCACTGATCATGAGGGTGGACAGTTGGAACCATAGTATCCTACACTACTACTAGTCACATCCTCTCTATGGACTGATACAATGGGTTTAGATTGAACAAAACCCAACTGGTACAAATAAGAAGGTAAATAGATATGTGATTGGTATCCTATAACAAAGGGGACTGAACATATAAAATAGACTATTATTCTATACACTATCATACTATATCCTATAAGAGTTTCTCATTGATTTCTTCTCCTCTTACTGTTATCACTCCTCCCCTTATATACACATAAATAACACTATCAAGACACACATATATGCATATACATATAACACTTAACTCTCACACATTGGCACCACATTCCCCCATCTAACTGACCACATGCCAAAACCTTATATATATAAAACATATATACATATATACCTAAAATACATATATGTTTACATATGCCACTATAGGCTACATCTATAGGTAAAATTGGAATGGAATTATTCTAAAGAGGTGGACAGTTGAATCAAATATGCAGGACAATGCAATGGATAAACTTCAAGTATGCAGGACACTACCATATACCTGACACTCAAAACTGAACCCAAGGCAGGACATCCAATGTAACATCTGAACTTGGACAGGGCATTGGGTTATGCACATGGTTGAACCAACATTCGAGCAAGGTATAGGCTAAGAGGCATCCAACTAGAGGCTGAAACTAAGGTGGACTGAAAATCTAGGGTGATTTGGGACTGAACCAAAAACAAGTTCCCTCACATACCCAACCCCCTACTGATACATACATACTCGATACTTACATAGATACATGGATACAAATATACAATATGTATGATATATATATACTCAATCCCAGGTAATAATTTAACATATTAAAGTATCTTAAATAGTTTTAAAATAACTGGAACCCAAAATAACTCAAAAACCTAACCTCAGTTCAGAGTTTCTGAAATTCCTTGTGCAAAACCCAAAACAACAATCAAACTCGAATCAAAAATAGGAGAATATGGTGTACAGGCATAGGGGCTAACCCTACGAGCCTATACGTGTCCACACGTGTCTAAGGAACAGGACACAAAGTGTCCAAAAGCCAATGAACACTGTGTCAGAGACAGTGCAATGCACTGTCTCATGCACGTGTGTCGAGCCACAAAGGACACGACACACACATCTACGAGTGTCATACACGTGTCCATAGCTAGGGTAAGTCTAGGTGTTCATGTACACGTGTCTGTCTTGTATCCACGTGAGTCATGTCCAAAGAAAATAGCTCGTATCAGTGAACAATTTTCGTGTGTGCACAGGCAGTACAAAGTCAGTACAGGTCAATTTCCTTCGTGCACACACATCGAGAACTCGTGAAAATTTACAAGTGTCGTTTCAGTCACTAGGACAACGTGTGTGTCAAGTTTCGTGACCCGAGTCGCCGTGTCGTGTCCGCAATGGCACCCGAGCAGCAGGACAGCCGCACGAGGCCAGTGTGCAGTGTCGTACGGCGATGCATGTCCGATTTGGACACGAATAAAGACACGAAGTGTGCTCAGTAGGACACGAAATCAATAAACACATATAATACAATATTTTCATTCAAATAGTTTTCAAAAACAACATAAAAATTTCCTTTGAGGCATTTAATCAAACACCTACACAACACTACGACACGTGTCCGATACGGACACCAAACGAACACAAAATCCACCCAAATTTCGGGGATACCTAGGGGACTCCTAGATCTAGCCCTATATGCAAGGAAAATCGAAATTTAAATCAATTTAAAGGGTTTTACCTATATGTGCAAAAAGCTTGGAAAAGCTTCAAATGGGGGATTCCTCCTCTTGATGGCAAAAGCTCCAAATTGATCCAAAGCTGGGATTAAACCCCACAATCAAAAAATAGGAGAGTATTAAGTTCTAATGTAAGAAACTAGGATTAAAAAAGAATAAAAATGGATTTATGGGAATTTTTGGAAAGGGGGAACAATACCTCTCTTTCTCCAAGTGTTGGAATAAATAAAGGAGGCAAGCCCTAATGAATAAGTGTTTATATAGGGTGAGGATCCCTATGTGGATGGTCATTTAGGGTTTGGTTAGGGTTAGGGTGTCAAATAATGGGCCATGGGCCAAGTCACAAGTCATTAAGTCCTTAAATCACTAGTCCTTTCATTAAAATCACAAACCCTGAAATAATTCCACTTAAACTAATCGTCTCATTCTAAAACTAATCTCTAATGACTAAAAGTAGGTTAACCTAAGTTAGACTAGGGTCACCATGGCTAGGGTTAGCTTCTAGGCTAGTTCACTAGGTCTCAACAAGTCAATGTCAACTAGAATTCACCAATTCAATAAGTCATCAAATAATTCAAATAAGTCAAAATGACCAAATTATCCCTAGGCTAAAAATAATAATTAAATTATCCTAATGACATGGTTAGGCTCTAGGTCATGCAGTCTCTAGGGTTTCACTAGCAGCACGTCAAAATCATAAGTCATGACTTAAAGCAGTTTTTAAATAGTTTAAAAAAATTATTAAAAATCACCAAAAAATCATAATGTGAAATAAATATCAATAATTAATAATTATAATTACAAAATTCCAAAATTACCCTCATCTGGAAAACTGGGTGTTACAATCCTACCTCCCTTAGAAAAATTTCGTCCTCGAAATTAAAATGATCGCACCCCTTCTAGGTCAAACCTAAACAATCAAGGTCAAGAGATAATCATGCAAACATAATCTTACGGGTCATGATTTCACAGTCTCGAACAGGGTAGCTACACTATCTAGCAATCACAAGCAATATCCTGGCAGGTACTAATGGAAATCACACATAAAAGTGGGAAAGAAGAACAGGAAGACGAACCTTCTAACCCATCACCTGCAGTGTCGGTCTCCTCGACTGCCATCGCAAAAGCTCCACCCCTCTGGGCATGGTGCTGCGCTACAGGTGGCCTAGCTCCATCTCTCTGACCCGGTGCTCCGTCATATACGGGTGCAGTAGGGCAATCCCTGACCTGATGAGCAGCGGATCCACAGAACAGACAAACCTTCTGCCTCCTATAACAAGTCTTCCAAACGTGCCCTGCCCGCTTGCAGTAAGCACAAGTCTGCACCGCGCGATCCTGCCCTCTTGGCTAATGCTGTGCCTGCTATACTCTTACCGGTGCCTGCATCTGCCGAATCTGCACATGAGGCCTCTTGGCCTGGCCTCCGCTGCTGCTACTCCCAACTGGGTCTCGCCCCCTCTTGAGCCTAAGCTCAAGATCATCCTCAGCCAATAAGGCTCCCGTCAAAATTTTCTCAAAAGTTGCATCCCTGTTGCCCTTGCTCAAGGACTTGACTTCCTTGACCAGACCCTTCCGGAACCTCTGGGCCTTCGTCGTCTCGCTCAAACCCTCTACGAATCTGCCGAGGCGGCCGAACTCTCCAGCGTACTCCTCCACTGACAGGCTCCCCTGAACCAAGCTCTCGAACTGCGACTCCAAGGCTCGAAGCGATGAATCTGGAAAGAACTTTTTCTTGAAGAAGCCCTTGAACTCCTCCTAGGACTGTCCAGCTACCCCCACCCTGGGGTCTGACTGATACCAGGTGCGAGCAAGATCTCGCATCCGGCTAGCTGCTGCCTCTATCTAGAGATCTGCCGGTATCCGGGCCAGGCGGAAGATCTCCTCTATATGCTCGATCCACTCATCAGCATATAGAATCCCCTCCGTCCCCAGAAAGTCTCTGGGGCTCATCTTTTGGAACTGCTCTATCCTCGGTGTCCTCGGCTGCTGAACCACTGGTCGAGCTGCGACCGTCGTAAGGGCCAACTCCATGCTCCTGTCCTGTCGGGCCTGCTGCCGGTCCATAAACTGCTGGAAGTAAGCGAACATCTGTGCCACATCCATGTGTCCTGTAGGCGGCGGCTGCTGGAAAGGCATCTCTGGGATGACCGAGCTTTGTCTGTGCACTGGTGGAGGGGCTCCTCCAAAGACAGCTGAAACACCTACCCCTGCTGGCTGAACTAGTGCCACGGTATCGGGGGCTGGCTGCTCAAGACGAGATGTGGCAGACCTCTCAGCAGTGTCCCTCGGTCCGGAGCGATGGGATCTAGTCTCGACCATCCTGGAGACAGATCAAACAGGAAATCAATACTGAGATAGAAGCGATAAATCAAGGAAGGACAGTAAATTTTCAAGGAAGACAAATCAGGAAGATGTATAGATGGCATGAATTGAAGCATAATTTTTCCTAACTGTGATTGAGTATCTCTCCGTTAAAGCCTATCTCTTAATCCTATAGCAGGCTCACAGTAGTACAACTAAGTCGTCGTACTACCACGATATCGCACTAATGCGACTCTCGACCTGCATGGGCCACCACTAAAAACGTGTCACGACCCGCACCCTGTGTAGGGGCACGAGAAGTGGGTACGTCCAGCCTACGCCGCAGTGTCGGCGGTAGAACGCTGTCCTAGGTTACTATCTAATCAACAACTCACGCAATTATATAATGTACTTGTCAAATCTCAACTCCGAACGGAGGACAAGTATAGATGTAATGAAATCTCAATCACAGTCTAAGCACGATAAGATAACACAGAAGTTTATAACTAAAGACTAAACAACAACATTTATAAACTACTAAATAATAATATCTCAAACAAACTCAAATACAAACTCGTATCTCAGGTTATTACAATTCAAGTTCTAAAACATAAAAACTAAACCAAGTCTACTAGCTAGTCTCCCGATCACTCCTGATTGTCGGGGCCAAAGGTAACTAAGCCATCTCCTGTTCCAAGGCAAGTGGGGCAAATATCCCTAGGGCAAGCATCTGTAATATTTTCAACAGGTCCAGTCAGGATAGGAACGAGTACAATTCATCAAGAAATCCCAAGTAAATGACAGAGAACTATAAAGCAGTTATAGACAGTTGTATTGATGAATATGGCAGTTTGTACGAGTAATGATGTAGAGAGCAGTTAAGGTACAAGGAAAGTAAGGTAACTAAACAAGAAGAGAAACATAGCAAAGAAGACTGTAAAATAAGATCTAGCTGAACTAGAGTAACATAATGAGTTCAGATGGTTGTCACGACCCGCACCCGCTTTTCGAATACGAAGCGTATCCAAGCCCAGCTACGTATTGAGCGGACTCCAGTCCTACTCGAATACGTAAATGCTGTCAAGGCTATGGTATACTGCCAACTCATGGCAAACAAATCTATATCTCAATTCACAATAAGAATATGAAACATGAATGAACACTATGGGTCGTGGTCTGCAGCCCACTAGCATATATGTCCGATAAGACTCTAAAAGAAATAACAAGAGTCTACAACTGAAACAAGAAGCAGGATATCTCATGATAAGGAATGAAAAGCACGAGCGAATAATAAACTCAATAACAATACCTAAATCCTCCAATGTATCATCACGTCTGCCATCCAGAATTACTAGCTAACTCCATGCAACCGCTAAGCCTGAAGAGATCATCAGGTCCTCAGAGGACATAGCAAGATACATAATATACATGCCTATCTAGCAGTTTTATCATGCGCAAGTAATAAACAAGAAAGAACATAAACAAGACCAATGACCACGAACACAATCACGAAACACGAACACTAGAACAACTACGCGTAAATGAACTGCCGGATGAACGAAACACGA
The DNA here is from genome assembly GCA_029216955.1 of Iris pallida. Classification (NCBI taxonomy): domain Eukaryota; kingdom Viridiplantae; phylum Streptophyta; class Magnoliopsida; order Asparagales; family Iridaceae; genus Iris; species Iris pallida. Next base: position 3,043,816 of record JANAVB010011999.1, on the reverse strand, counting down.
TGATCAATGGAAGAAACCAAACCCTAGTCCCGAGTGTGGACTCTCTGGTTTGAACTAAGCGCTAACCCTCATCCCGAGTGTGGACTCTCTGGCTAGCTCACGGCAAGACACCCTCGTCCCGTGTGTGGACTCTCTGGTGTAAATGGTCAACCCTCGTCCCGTGTGTGGACTCTCTGGTGCCATTTGATCACAAAAAACACCCTCGTCCCGAGTGTGGACTCTCTGGTGCACCAAACAACCCTCGTCCCGAGTGTGGACTCTCTGGTTGTGTACAACGATAATCAAGGCTATGGCAGTTCACTACACGCAACCGTTCTATGATACGACTCAAGCAAGGTACTGACGAGAAACTCCAAATGTAAAACACAAGGCCAAAATATGAACATGGCTATAAACAATAAAAACAACTCCACAGAAAATAACACGAAAAGCACACGTCCATAAACAATCAAATGACTAAAAAAACGAAAGAAAATGCATGTAAGTAAAACTGTAGAGAAAGGCAAGGTATACTTGCCTTAGGTCTTAAACTGCTGGTACGGTCGATGCACTGAGTCAAGCCCAATTAACCTGTTTAATAATTCATGATGGTCAATGCATGGTATTGGAAGAATTAAGTCAATGCCTAATTATTCTATGCTTGTGGGTTAGTTAGTCATCATTCTTATTCCTAAAATATATATATATATATATATATTAGCCTATCAACTGGATTTGGTACTAGTGTCTAAATGTGTAGTTGTATCAATGATATATGAATAACCCAACTAGTCAATCTATCAGCTTAAAACCTGTTGCCATCAAAACCTAGGCTATTTCCCTATACACTTTCTATTCCCAGGAAATCCCTACACATGACTCTTAGCATTTATTGAGATGTACACTATGCTAATCATGATCCTGCATTCAAAATTGTCAGGAAACAATAAGACTAAGAATGTACTTTATGGAGAAAACTCCAATTTATTGTACTTAATCAGAACACTGAAAACACATGTGTTTTCCCTGGCCCTATATCCTACAGATACTATGTTATGCAGTCTAAGTTCCTATCACCCATGCACAGCTCTTAATTGATACATGTCTTCCCTGGATACTATGGATGCATATATACTATGCACCTGCAAGGCTCTGATACTGCAATTTTCTTGCTTTACACTGCCACCTGGATGTTCCCAAGGTAAAACAATAGTGTTATGGGCTCATGGTGAATGTGTTCTGCAATGGTTCACAGTGTGTGTGCGGAATATGAAAGCAATACAGGGAAGGTAATTCACTAGTTCGAGTTCCCACAGCAGGGCAGTCTTCTTCTAAAGCTGTTTATTGGAAACATTGCATCCTCTATACTTTGTACATATCCCTTTAAACTTTCTCCACAGATTTTCCCCAAATTAGATGCAGACGACTACTCAAATGGGGACCGTACTGTTGATACATGGCTGATACCCAAATTAGTGAGGAGGGAGTTTATATAAGGTGTAAATTACATGAGCTTGACAGTAGCAAAAACCATCCTAAAATCTAATATGTGCAACGCTCCTCTTCTCAACCAATGAACCCAACACCCACACACAGTCATCAGTAAGCTTGATCACAAGATAGGAGGAATGTAACTCTAGTTAAATGATAAGCAACTGAATATTTGTTTAGCTACAGACCTTTGTAGTGTCCTGGTGGTTATGGCATAACTATATCATGTCATTACAGTTGTAGTTTCCTGTAGGTTCTGATTCAACAGGTGAGGTGGTACCTAGACTTGGTTATAGGCTATATCCAGTACTTCCTATACAACCTACCTGTCAACCATATCTTACCTGGTCCTTGGTTATAATCCCACAGGCTTCAGTTATCATGGTTAAAAGGATGTGTCTTCATAGTAACCTGTGCGTACCTAATTCAATAAGAACTACAAGACTGCTAATTGCCTATCCCTCCCTTTCTTTCTAATCCTTGGCCCATATTGTTAGTTTGATTCCCTTGTGATCTGACACATATCAATCACATAAAATTCCTGTGTAAATTGCTATAGCAGCAACTATAGTGAACCCAGGTATATCTTGATACAACCTGATACTCACTCAACCTCCCCTCTCTATGGCAGGACACCCCCAATGAACTGGATCCTAGCAAGGTCTTGTGGCAGTTTGAATTCCCTGGAAGGTGCGGGTACCTGTGTCCTGTTAAGAGGGTATAGGCAATACTTTCCAATCCTAAGGTTTCATTTGTGTGGTAACCTGGAGTTTGTACATTGGGATAGCCTATTCTAATCTGGTTTAGGTAATGTGGTATGTAAGCCTAGCTATTTTAGTGATCCTTATGGCACATGGAACTCTTATGGTATTTTAATGGCTAATAGGAAGGGACCCCATATCTGTATCAAGCCTGTTGTCCCTAGTTGTTATGGTATCAATTACAAATCTGATACCAAGAATACCACCCAAAATCCTGTGGTCCTCTATGATGAATTCGATTGATAGGTGAGAGTCTAACCTGTCAGTTTTGACTGGAAAAAGAGAGTCAATACATCATCTCTGATGCAACACATGATGGACTCTACAAGTCAGTATGGACATGAGTGCAGGACACTCTATTCCTGCTCTGTATGCTACCACATTAGGACTGATACTATGGACTTTGTATCTACATAAACTAGGATTGATATCAAAAGATTTGGACTGCTATCAATTGAATGATAAGGACAAAAAAACAAGTTCAACTAGGAACTGATGGTCATGCCCAGCATGAGGTCTGTACCAGGGACAAGTCCTGTGTGTTTAGATACTCCACATGTATTTTCTTGTGAAAAACTCGAGTATAATGTTCCCTGTCATTTGTGTACACTCTGAGATCCTGTGCTTCCTGTGACATGCCATTGCTAAGGTATGACCACTACAGTATCCTATAGGTTAAGACAGGCTGGACTTCTTGATAGGATCTGCCCTGTCCTCTGGATAATCAACACAGTCTCCTGTCATCCTGTGCTCAGGGTTCATCAATACCTGTCACGACCCGCACCCTGATTAGGGGCACAAGAACGTGGGTACGTCCAGCCTACGCCGCAGTATCGGCGGTAGAACGCTGTATAGGTCATCTATAACAACTAACATCTAACAATAAGACATATAAACCTGTCATCTCCGCACGGAGGTATAACATAACATCTCAACTCTATCTCAAACACAAGTCTAGGAAAGATAAAGATAGAACATGATATGGAATCAGATGAAAGGAAGAACTGAATATATATAGAGTTATCACACCCCACAAGTAGATGTCCAACACAAATAAGTACAAGACCTGAAATATAACTAAGTCACAACTAACAATCGGAACAGTCTGATACAAAATGAAAACTGTAAACACTAGACTAGACTAGGCACCCTCTACTGAGCTAGATGCTCCTCAGGATCCTGAAGGTCACCCTCATGTGTCCCATAGAAGGTAGGACAGTCACCATCATCATCTGTAATATTTTCAACAGGCCCAGTCAGGACAGGAACGAGCACAATACATCTCACGCAGTTCATATCAGGTTGGGAAATGTAAAGCATGCATAGAGTAAGATACATGAACTGTAAAGAATATATGTAAAACGAGAGAGATTTGATAACTGAAAATATCTATATATATGGTAAGTAAGAACTGTAGGTAACCTGTGATTTAGAGCATGATATGGTTATATAAACGGGCTTAGGACATATACAAGATTTCACAAGATTTCACATGAATTTGTACAAGATGGGATTTGATCACATAACCATTTCCTACTCACCAATACACAAGGATCCAGTCAAGTTACGTTACTTTGCACAAGAGGTTTTTATCATGTTTGCTCGCGTGATCATGAGAGTACAAGATTGCACAAGAGTATACATGAAAGCGGTGTACATGAAATACAAGATGTTCGTGAAAAGCACATGACAACTGTATCTGATGTACCCCGAGGGAGATAACATCGCATAACAAGATCCATATAGTACCAATCCGTGATAATGACGTGACAGCATCATGTAAGGTAATCTAAAGCAAGAATATAAGTCCTAACAAGCATGAAAAGATCAGAAAATGTACTCGCCTGTCACCCTGTATGACTGATATGAATAGATGTCCGAACTGGTGTCACAGAGTCCTATTTAGAGTAAAACAGGTCACAATATATCCACAATGGTAAAAATAGAGTATACAATACATACTACATGATTCTAGGTCAATCTGGTCAAAAGTCAACTCTTGGTCAACTCTAAAGTCAAACTAGTCAAAGTTAGGTCAACACTAGTCAACTAGTTAGGGTTTTAGTCAAACTAGTCAAAGTAGTTGTTTTAGGTCATTCCTAGTCATTTCTAGGTTAACTAGGTCACTTTTGACCTAAGGTTGACTTTGGTCAACCCTTAGTCAACAAGGGTCAACAAGTGGGTTTAGGGTCATTAGGGTTAGCCCCTAGCCATAGGCTAATGATCCTAGGCCATAGGCCATAGTCATAGGTTTTCATATAAACCTATACCTAGTAAGTTATATATATACATGTCTATATATATATATAGATATATACAAGTCTATCTACTACCCATTTATATATCAATATATGAATACTATATATAATACCATCACCCACATATATATATATATATATATATATATATATATATATATATATATATATATATATATATATAAATATATATATATAATGATACTACATGAGAACTAATACAAATATATATATATATATCATATATATATATATATATACATATATATATATATATATAACTTATATATATTATATATATATAGAGAGGGAAGAAAGAGGGAGAATTAGAGTGAGAGAGAGTGAATGAGAGAGAGGGATAGAGAGAGAGAGAGAGTGACACACTGCTGTACACAGCAGGGGGGGGGTTCAGTTTCCTGGAACAGGAAACCAGTCCCTAAACTATACCAATACACACACACACCCTACATATATACATGTATATACACATGTATATACATGTATACTCACCTAAATTTCTCCTACACACACACATACATATATACAATATATATACACATAATTATACATATATATATACATCAAAAATCAATTTGAAATCGGATTTTGAGAACTGGAAATACAAAAATACTGTTCATACTGAACATAGAGGGGGGGTAAACCAAATTCGACCCCTAAACCCTAGCTAATAGTTCAATCCAATGGTTGGTAATTGTGTCCCCATACGTGTAGGTGTCGTGTGTGTCCACGGGAGTCCACCACGACACGACACGGCGTGTCCAAGTGTTTAAAAACACAAACGGGTAAGTCACAGTGTCACAGCGTCGTGCACGCGTGCACTTAGCTCTAGGACACGACACACGTGTCTAGGAGTCTCGTGCACGTGTGGGTAGGTTCGCCTAGGGTTGGTCTAGGGTTTAGGTAGCCTGTCTCGTGTCCACGTGTCCTCAGGACACGGCACGAGACGCGTATCAGTGGGGAAAATCCGCGCGTGTACAGTGCGTGTAAAATCAGTGCGCGCGCGTTTTCTTCGTGCACACACATCGAGGTCGTATGAAATTTTATGGGTGTGATGTCAGTCACTAGGGCCACGTGTCCATGAAGTTTCGTGTCAAACCATTGCGTGTCGTGTCCGAAATCGGTGTCGGGTAGCAGGACAGCGTGCACAGTCTCGTGCACACGTGTCGAAGGGTCGTGTGCTCTACACGTGGCACGTAGAGCCTTGTGCTCATGTCAGTGGGCTGGTGGGGAAGTTAGGTTCGTGTCTAGGTTACTGTATCGTGTCCATGACTCATGTGGACACGATAGGAAGTGTCGAATAGTGGGGTTTAAACAGTGTGCAGTGTAGTGTTTAACAGTGTGTTCGTGTCCAATTTGGACACGGACACGATACAATTTCGTGCTCAGTAAGTTAGGGTTGTGTCCTACGTGTCTAGGGCTACCCAAAAATATAATTTGTTTTACAAAAACACAACATTAAACCCTAAGTGACATTTCACCAAACACAGAATTTAGAACACAGATACGTGTCCGATACGGACACCAAACCAATCCTATTTCCTACCAAACTTAGCCTACAGTACCCTAGTATCTATATGCATGCAAATATGAAGAGAAATCACTATATTAACTAGGTTTGATAGTATTTACCTATTAGTGCAAAACCAATAGAAAAACCCAATGTAGGGGGGGGGTGTGTCCACTAGCCTTGATGATGCCCCAAAGCTTGTGACCTTGTTGGCTAGCCTTCCACAGTCTCTTCTAGGTACTAGGATTCCAATGCAAAAGATTTGAGTGGATTTGGAGTTAAAATGAACAAGTTATGGGTGTTTGAAGTGGAGGGGTTCTCAAGGTTTCATGAAGTTGTAAAAATGGCTTAAATGAATGATGGGGTGTGCATATAGGATGGGGGTGTTGTTGGCTGCCATGGGGGGTAGGGATAGGCTATAGGGCCCCTTTCCACCTTGCAAAGCTTAGCCCCTAAGGCTTTGACTAAGGGGGTTAGATATTTAGGTTCTAAATATCTAAAAAGTGAAATATCTAGATATTTATCTAACTAGATATTTATACATAAGGCTAATATCTAATCATTAGTCTTCTAGGTTAGTGGCTAACCTCTAGATTAGGGTAAATAGGTTAGGGATCATCAAGTCACAAATCAAAAGTCCAGGAATAGTAAAATCTCACTAATCCTTCTTAATTCCTAGAAAATTACCAAAATACCCCCTTAGGCTAAAACCACTAAAATGATATTCTAAGCCTATGGTCAAGTTCTCATGGTCATGGCAACTTCTAGGTTAGAGAAAACTAGGATTTACACTAAGTTATACTAACCAAAATCACAAAGTCATAAGTCATGACTTAGCATGACTTTAGAAATGGTTTAACTACACTAATAATCACCAAAAATCATATCATGACTAAAATACTATTAATTAATAATAAAAAATAATAAATTTTCAAAAATCCCCAATTTCAGAAAACTGGGTGCTACAAGTCTACCCTCCTTAGAAAATTTCGTCCTCGAAATTAGAATGGTCATACTCCTTCTAGGTCAAACACTCAACAATCAAAGTCAGAGTTACTACTTAGCAGCATACAAGGTCAACAAGTAAAATGTGGATAGTAGACCTATACTGGGTCATGTCCAATAAATTGGACTGGCAGGTTTAGGTCAAGGGTGTCCTCAATTTAAATTGGAATCAAAAGTAACTCTATGGGGTAATTTAGGATGAAGTCTTGTATCAGGAAAGTCGTACTAAGCAATTGAAGTATAAAATGGTGTGCCTTAGTGGGATACTAAGGTCATGGGTGTAGGTTGTCAAGTCTAGGTCATGCCTGTGAAATTGGTTTTGAGAAAACAACTAGTCTTGTGCTCCTAATTTAAAAGTCATGGTAATGTGCCTACGATGATCATAATTAGAGTGGGAATGGTCAATGGCCTAAATTTAAACCAGAAGTTGTGATGCAATAGTAGTACAAGGATAGGTTAAATGGGATAGTCTGTGACTATGGGTATTAGACTAGGTAGGTAAGAAAACAATGAATCAATAGGGTTAAGAGGTTTACCATTCTATGGTTAGAGCTACTCTTCTAAGTCAAAGGTATAGCACATACATCAATTCATTCCTAAAGGATTATATTAACAATTAGAGCTACTCCTACTCCTACTCCTACTCCCACTCCTAAGTAAGAGATAAAATCAAAAGAACTATCAGGTCAAATTCATCAAAAATAAGAAATAGGTAGGAGCATATGGAATTGGATTTTAAGACAGATATAATGAAACAAGATGGGAATGGATTTGAAAGAACAGAACCTGCAAGTGGCTCCATCCATGTAGAATAATATATGAAAGCGAACCAAAGTGCAATAGGTTGATCAGACTATCATGCACCGGCCCTGATTAGACAATATGTTAGTGGGTACTAGCCCCCAATAAAATATGTCGTGATCAAGCTCGATAAAATATAAGCTTGCAAAACTAAGGCTAAATTAGCAGTAAAGAAGGTCAAAATATAAGGGAGGTAATGATGAATAAGGTTAAATAGTCCAAGATCCCTTAAACATCAAAGAGTGAGGGTGAATTAAAACAAGAGGAAAAGGGTTTTCAATATCGAAGTTCAAAATAAGATTCTCAAGGGTCGTCCCGAAATCTCTCATGAAATCCTAACAGTGATTGAGTATACTCTCATCCTAATACCTTAATTCCTATATTCTATCGCAGGCTCGTAGCAGTACAACTAAGTCGTCGTGCTACTACGAAATCGCACAAATGCGACTCTCGACCTGCATGGGCCACCACAAAAACGTGTCACGACCCGCACCCTGATTAGGGGCACGAGAACGTGGGTACGTCCAGCCTACGCCGCAGTATCGACGGTAGAACGCTGTATAGGTCATCTATAACAACTAACATCTAACAATAAGACATATAAACCTGTCATCTCCGCACGGAGGTATAACATAACATCTCAACTCTATATCTCAAACACAAGTCTAGGAAAGATAAAGATAGAACATGATATGGAATCAGATGAAAGGAAGAACTGAATATATATAGAGTTATCACACCCCACAAGTAGATGTCCAACACAAATAAGTACAAGACCTGAAATATAACTAAGTCACAACTAACAATCGGAACAGTCTGATACAAAATGAAAACTGTAAACACTAGACTAGACTAGGCACCCTCTACTGAGCTAGATGCTCCTCAGGATCCTGAAGGTCACCCTCATGTGTCCCATAGAAGGTAGGACAGTCACCATCATCATCTGTAATATTTTTAACAGGCCCAGTCAGGACAGGAACGAGCACAATACATCTCACGCAGTTCATATCAGGTTGGGAAATGTAAAGCATGCATAGAGTAAGATACATGAACTGTAAAGAATATATGTAAAACGAGAGAGATTTGATAACTGAAAATATCTATATATATGGTAAGTAAGAACTGTAGGTAACCTGTGATTTAGAGCATGATATGGTTATATAAACGGGCTTAGGACATATACAAGATTTCACAAGATTTCACATGAATTTGTACAAGATGGGATTTGATCACATAACCATTTCCTACTCACCCTCCCCAATCAATACACAAGGATCCAGTCAAGTTACGTTACTTTGCACAAGAGGTTTTTATCATGTTTGCTCGCGTGATCATGAGAGTACAAGATTGCACAAGAGTATACATGAAAGCGGTGTACATGAAATACAAGATGTTCGTGAAAAGCACATGACAACTGTATCTGATGCACCCCGAGGGAGATAACATCGCATAACAAGATCCATATAGTACCAATCCGTGATAATGATGTGACAGCATCATGTAAGGTAATCTAAAGCAAGAATATAAGTCCTAACAAGCATGAAAAGATCAGAGAATGTACTCGCCTGTCACCCTGTATGACTGATATGAATAGATGTCCGAACTGGTGTCACAGAGTCCTATTTAGAGTAAAACAGGTCACAACATATCCACAATGGTAAAAATAGAGTATACAATGCATACTACATGATTCTAGGTCAATCTGGTCAAAAGTCAACTCTTGGTCAACTCTAAAGTCAAACTAGTCAAAGTTAGGTCAACACTAGTCAACTAGTTAGGGTTTTAGTCAAACTAGTCAAAGTAGTTGTTTTAGGTCATTCCTAGTCATTTCTAGGTTAACTAGGTCACTTTTGGCCTAAGGTTGACTTTGGTCAACCCTTAGTCAACAAGGGTCAACAAGTGGGTTTAGGGTCATTAGGGTTAGCCCCTAGCCATAGGCTAATGATCCTAGGCCATAGGCCATAGTCATAGGTTTTCATATAAACCTATACCTAGTAAGTTATATATATATACATGTCTATATATATATATAGATATATACAAGTCTATCTACTACCCATTTATATATCAATATATGAATACTATATATAATACCATCACCCACATATATATATATATAATGATACTACATGAGAACTAATACAAATATATATATATATATATATATATATATATATATATATATATATATATATATATATATATATATATATATCATATATATATATACATATATATATATATATAAACTTATATATATTATATATATATAGAGAGGGAAGAAAGAGGGAGAATTAGAGTGAGAGAGAGTGAATGAGAGAGAGGGATAGAGAGAGAGAGAGTGACACACTGCTGTACACAGCAGGGGGGGGTTCAGTTTCCTGGAACAGGAAACCAGTCCCTAAACTATACCAATACACACACACACCCTACATATATACATGTATATACACATGTATATACATGTATACTCACCTAAATTTCTCCTACACACACACATACATATATACAATATATATACACATAATTATACATATATATATACATCAAAAATCAATTTGAAATCGGATTTTGAGAACTGGAAATACAAAAATACTGTTCATACTGAACATAGAGGGGGGGTAAACCAAATTCGACCCCTAAACCCTAGCTAATAGTTCAATCCAATGGTTGGTAATTGTGTCCCCATACGTGTAGGTGTCGTGTGTGTCCATGGGAGTCCACCACGACACGACACGGCGTGTCCAAGTGTTTAAAAACACAAACGGGTAAGTCACAGTGTCACAGCGTCGTGCACGCGTGCACTTAGCTCTAGGACACGACACACGTGTCTAGGAGTCTCGTGCACGTGTGGGTAGGTTCGCCTAGGGTTGGTCTAGGGTTTAGGTAGCCTGTCTCGTGTCCACGTGTCCTCAGGACACGGCACGAGACGCGTATCAGTGGGGAAAATACGTGCGTGTACAGTGCGTGTAAAATCAGTGCGCGCGCATTTTCTTCGTGCACACACATCGAGGTCGTATGAAATTTTATGGGTGTGATGTCAGTCACTAGGGCCACGTGTCCATGAAGTTTCGTGTCAAACCATTGCGTGTCGTGTCCGAAATCGGTGTCGGGTAGCAGGACAGCGTGCACAGTCTCGTACACACGTATCGAAGGGTCGTGTGCTCTACACGGGGCACGTAGAGCCTTGTGCTCGTGTCAGTGGGCTGGTGGGGAAGTTAGGTTCATGTCTAGGTTACTGTATCGTGTCCACGACTCATGTGGACACGATAGGAAGTGTCGAACAGTGGGGTTTAAACAGTGTGCAGTGTAGTGTTTAACAGTGTGTTCGTGTCCAATTTGGACACGGACACGATACGATTTCGTGCTCAGTAAGTTAGGGTTGTGTCCTACGTGTCTAGGGCTACCCAAAAATATAATTTGTTTTACAAAAACACAACATTAAACCCTAAATGACATTTCACCAAACACAGAATTTAGAACACAGATACGTGTCCGATACGGACACCAAACCAATCCTATTTCCTACCAAACTTAGCCTACAGTACCTTAGTATCTATATGCATGCAAATATGAAGAGAAATCACTATATTAACTAGGTTTGATAGTATTTACCTATTAGTGCAAAACCAATGGAAAAACCCAATGTAGGGGGGGGGTGTGTCCACTAGCCTTGATGATGCCCCAAAGCTTGTGACCTTGTTGGCTAGCCTTCCACAGTCTCTTCTAGGTACTAGGATTCCAATACAAAAGATTTGAGTGGATTTGGAGTTAAAATGAACAAGTTATGGGTGTTTGAAGTGGAGGGGTTCTCAAGGTTTCATGAAGTTGTAAAAATGGCTTAAATGAATGATGGGGTGTGCATATAGGATGGGGGTGTTGTTGGCTGACATGGGGGGTAGGGGTAGGCTATAGGGCCCCTTTCTACCTTGCAAAGCTTAGCCCCTAAGGCTTTGACTAAGGGGGTTAGATATTTAGGTTCTAAATATCTAAAAAGTGAAATATCTAGATATTTATCTAACTAGATATTTATACATAAGGCTAATATCTAATCATTAGTCTTCTAGGTTAGTGGCTAACCTCTAGATTAGGTAAATAGGTTAGGGATCATCAAGTCACAAATCAAAAGTCCAGGAATAGTAAAATCTCACTAATCCTTCTTAATTCCTAGAAAATTACCAAAATACCCCCTTAGGCTAAAACCACTAAAATGATATTCTAAGCCTATGGTCAAGTTCTCATGGTCATGGCAACTTCTAGGTTAGAGAAAACTAGGATTTACACTAAGTTATACTAACCAAAATCACAAAGTCATAAGTCATGACTTAGCATGACTTTAGAAATGGTTTAACTACACTAATAATCACCAAAAATCATATCATGACTAAAATACTATTAATTAATAATAAAAAATAATAAATTTTCAAAAATCCCCAATTTCAGAAAACTGGGTGCGACAATACCTCTCTAATATTGTACAATGATTTGGTTTTAACAAAACAACAAACACCTAACCCTCTCTATTTGTTTGGGAGGAAAAATGACTAGTTTGAAGAATCGTAAGACATGGCTTTGGAGAGCAAAGGGGTTACCTGCCTTGGAGGAAACGAATGCTCTGCCCTGGGGTTCTTCGATAGCAGACTTCACGAATTTGCCAACGCAAGGAAGGTTAGGGTTTTGAAGAATTGGAGACTGGGAATTGATTCGAGAGGTCTGAATTTATACCCATGTATTCAAATCTGAAGGAGATAAGAAGGGGATTTAGAATTGAATTTAAACTAGATTGCTGAGAATATTTTGAATCCTGTTTGAATTCAAATAGGCTCTGAGCTCGGTTTAGAGGGCAGTTGAGAGTTTTAAATCTCAACCTTTTCTTTTAGGTCCCTGCAATTCCTTTTATTACCCATTGGTCCACATATAGTTTATAACTAAACCAATATAACATATAACAATGTATGTGACAATTAAATGCTACGTAAATAATAATTTTAAAAAAAATGCGAGGATAAAATTGGTCAAGGGGTTGACAATGGTACAATATAAGTCGAGTGTAATCCCAATGTGAGTCTAATATAAGATGAGTCGAATGTGATTCTAATCATTGTTCTAATAAGGTGAATCAAATAAGGTGATACGAATAGTGATTCACATGATGTTCTAATAATAATTTGAATAAATTCTCCAAGTGTGTTTTAAAATACTTAGTTAGACATGTAAACGGCTAAGGGCAAATTCGGCACATCACACACCTGGCCGGGTGTGGAATGGCTATCGTTCGAATATCATTCACAGGGGATGGTTCGAATAGTGGGAATGTTCACATGTCTAATCAAGTATTTCCCTGCCCATCTAATACAAATGAATCCAAAATTCGACACATCAATCGAATAAAAGTCCAACCAGCATATAAAGATACGAATAGGTGGTTCGAATAGTAATTCGTATGGTGATTCGAATAATAGAGGTAAGACGAGTAAGTATGTGTGTCGTATACATGGATTCAGAAATAACAATACGTGTTTGTAACAGAGAATCACATACAGCTAACTAGAACTGAAGTACAGTAATTGACAAATAAATGAGAGAACTATCAGAGAATGTACTCGCCTGCTACTCTGAAAAGAGTAGTGTAATGTCAGATGTCTGCACCGGAGTCACAATATCCTAAACAGAGTAATACGGGTTATAATGTGTTTAAAACAAGGTAAATGATATTTATGATACAATCTACATGATTTCTAGGCCAATCTAGGTCAAAGTCAAACTTGGTCAACTCTACAGTCAAACTAAGTCAATCAAGTCATATTAGGTCACAGGAAGTTAAACTAAGTCATACAAGGTTAAACAAGTCTAATCTAGGTTAAAGTCAACTCTTGGTCAAACATTCTAGCCAAACTAGTCAAGTTATCTAGAGTTTAGTCAATAATGGTCAGACTAGTCAATATGGTCAAACTAGGTCCAACTTGGTTCAATTATCCTAAATCTAAGGTTTTGCTAGTTTAGACTATTGAGTGTTAGTGACAAGGTGGTATCAACCAAACCTTAAACCTAGATTCAAATATAAACCTATACTACACACTCTATATTATATCTATTAAATAAACATATGTATTACCCAAACCCTTATCAACTGTCTATATATGTATATATATACCAAGTATACATGTAGGCAAGAATGGGACAAATACCTTAATGTTAGGGCTGAACTAATCAAGATGAAATGAAGATTTAAACAAAACCTGAACAAAACATACCACTGATCATGAGGGTGGACAGTTGGAACCATAGTATCCTACACTACTACTAGTCACATCCTCTCTATGGACTGATACAATGGGTTTAGATTGAACAAAACCCAACTGGTATAAATAAGAAGGTAAATAGATATGTGATTGGTATCCTATAACAAAGGGGACTGAACATATAAAATAGACTATTATTCTATACACTATCATACTATATCCTATAAGAGTTTCTCATTGATTTCTTCTCCTCTTACTGTTATCACTCCTCCCCTTATATACACATAAATAACACTATCAAGACACACATATATGCATATACATATAACACTTAACTCTCACACATTGGCACCACATTCCCCCATCTAACTGACCACATGCCAAAACCTCATATATATAAAACATATATACATATATATACCTAAAATACATATATGTTTACATATGCCACTATAGGCTACATCTATAGGTAAAATTGGAATGGAATTATTCTAAAGAGGTGGACAGTTGAATCAAATATGCAGGACAATGCAATGGATAAACTTCAAGTATGCAGGACACTACCATATACCTGACACTCAAAACTGAACCCAAGGCAGGACATCCAATGTAACATCTGAACTTGGACAGGGCATTGGGTTATGCACATGGTTGAACCAACATTCGAGCAAGGTATAGGCTAAGAGGTATCCAACTAGAGGCTGAAACTAAGGTGGACTGAAAATCTAGGGTGATTTGGGACTGAACCAAAAACAAGTTCCCTCACATACCCAACCCCCTACTGATACATACATACTCGATACTTACATAGATACATGGATACAAATATACAATATGTATGATATATATATATATATACTCAATCCCAGGTAATAATTTAACATATTAAAGTATCTTAAATAGTTTTAAAATAACTGGAACCCAAAATAACTCAGAAACCCAACCTCAGTTCAGAGTTTCTGAAATTCCTTGTGCAAAACCCAAAACAACAATCAAACTCGAATAAAAAATAGAAGAATATGGTGTACAGGCATAGAGGCTAACCCTACGAGCCTATACGTGTCCATACGTGTCCAAGGAACAGGACACGAAGTGTCCAAAAGCCAATGAACACTGTGTCAGAGACAGTGCAATGCACTGTCTCGTGCACGTGTGTCGAGCCACAAAGGACACGACACACACATCTACGAGTGTCGTACACGTATCCATAGCTAGGGTAAGTCTAGGTGTTCGTGTACACGTGTCTGTCTTGTATCCACGTGAGTCGTGTCCAAAGAAAACATCGCGTATCAGTGAACAATTTTCGTGTGTGCACAGGCAGTACAAAGTCAGTGCAGGTCAATTTCCTTCGTCCACACACATCGAGAACCCGTGAAAATTTACAAGTGTCGTGTCAGTCACTAGGACAATGTGTGTGTCAAGTTTCGTGACCCGAGTTGCCGTGTCGTGTCCGCAATGGCACCCGAGCAGCAGGACAGCCGCACGAGGCCAGTGCGCAGTGTCGTGCGGCGATGCGTGTCCGATTTGGACACGAATAAAGACACGAAGTGTGCTCAATAGGACACGAAATCAATAAACACATATAATACAATATTTTCATTCAAATAGTTTTCAAAAACAACATAAAAAGTTCCTTTGAGGCATTTAATCAAACACCTACACAACACTACGACACCAAACGAACACGAAATCCACCCAAATTTCGGGGACACCTAGGGGACTCCTAGATCTAGCCCTACATGCAAGGAAAACCAAAATTTAAATCAATTTACGTGTCCGATACGGACACCAAACGAACACGAAATCCACCCAAATTTCGGGGACACCTAGGGGACTCCTAGATCTAGCCCTACATGCAAGGAAAACCAAAATTTAAATCAATTTAAAGGGTTTTACCTATATGTGCAAAAAGCTTAGAAAAGCTTCAAATGGGGGATTCCTCCTCTTGATGGCAAAAGCTCCAAATTGATCCAAGGCTGGGATTAAACCCCACAATCAGAAAATAGGAGAGTATTAAGTTCTAATGCAAGAAAGTAGGATTAAAAAGGAATAAAAATAAATTTATGGGAATTTTTGGAATGGGGAAACAATACCTCTCTTTCTCCAAGTGTTGGAATGAATAAAGGAGGCAAGCCCTAATGAATAAGTGTTTATATAGGGTGGGGATCCCTATGTGGCTGGTCATTTAGGGTTTGGTTAGGGTTAGGGTGTCAAATAATGGGCCATGGGCCAAGTCACAAGTCATTAAGTCCTTAAATCACTAGTCCTTTCATTAAAATCACAAACCATGAAATAATTCCACTTAAACTAATCGTCTCATTCTAAAACTAATCTCTAATGACTAAAAGTAGGTTAACCTAAGTTAGACTAGGGTCACCATGGCTAGGGTTAGCTTCTAGGCTAGTTCACTAGGTCTCAACAAGTCAAGGTCAACTAGAATTCACCAATTCAATAAATCATCAAATAATTCAAATAAGTCAAAATGACCAAATTACCCCTAGGTTAAAAATAATAATTAAATCATCCTAATGACATGGTTAGGCTCTAGGTCATGCAGTCTCTAGGGTTTCACTAGCAGCCCGTCAAAATCACAAGTCATGACTTAAAGCAGTTTTTAAATAGTTTAAAAAAATTATTAAAAATCACCAAAAAATCATAATGTGAAATAAATATCAATAATTAATAATTATAATTACAAAATTTTAAAATTACCCTCATCTGAAAAATTGGGTGTTACAAAGGCAATATCCGAATTTTTTTTCCTTCTTGGTCAAATAGAAATATATAGCTCTTTCCTAAAAGCTAAAATATAAGTTAGGCCTCCTTATTTTTTTAGAATTGTAGTGACACGTCCTTAAAATGTCATAAAAGATTATTTTTTATTTAGAGTGATTAAAAAAATAATATATTTTTAATATTTGTACATGGCCTTTCCCATGTCTAATACGGCCATTGCCACCTTGTAATGAATTTCATGGAAACAAATTTTGAGTGTGCGCTCCTCTATTTTTTCCTTGTAGTCCTTTCTCCTCCTTCGACCTCATTAATCCTGTACTGTACTCCGAATAACAAAGCTTAAGTACATGCCTTGTGCTCAGGCCAGCCGACCGTTCCTCCGCCAGAGCTCTTCCAGACGTCAAGCGCAGACGCCAGGCCGGCGAGCTTGGCCTTCTCGTCGCGACAACAATTTGCGTGCACGGTGATCGCCTCCCTAACGTCCCCGCCGCCCTGACAGAAGCCGCCGCCGAAGTAGAGGGCGTCTAGGCATCTCACCCTCACGCCCAGCTTCCGAAAGACGCCGTCGGACCTCATCCGGCGCAACACATCGTCCTCTTTCATGCCGGGGTAGTTGTACTGATAGTCGTACCACGTATCGAACAATGCAGCGGTCCTGCTACTCGAAGCCGCAAAGTAGAAGCCCACGTCGACAATGTTGTGAGAATCGCAGCTCATCTGCACGTCTTCGCTCCTGTTGCCCAACCTCGCGAAAGGATTCCTGAGCCACATGACATCTACGTTCTGAAGAGAGATACAAAGACCACGTCACTTTCATGGATTTGATCGATCATGCGTAGCTTAAACGTTCCGACTTACCGTGCTGACGAAGCTGTAACCGAGCTTGAGAACGTCCCCGAGAAACTGGACCCTTCGCCACATCATTCTGTTGAGTTCCTCGGCCGTGAAGGGCGGTTCTTTGGAGAAATCGACGCCGTACGTGAGCAGCCTGTAGCAACGGAGCTTCAGAAGCTTGCACTGGTCGAAGGCCACTCGATCGGCCGCCGCGAAGAGGAGGTGCTTGATCAAGGGCTCGGTGTCCCCACCTTGCCGGAGGCTTTTGAGGAAGAGGTCTAGCATGCCATTCTCCGCCGCTTGGTCCATGTTCAAGAAGCTGATGACCAGCGTCTTGTTTTCCATGGAAATTCTGTTCAGGAGGAGTTGCAGCTCATATTTGGAGACGTCAGTCTGGCCACAAACAATGTATGTGCAGATAAATGAGCTCATAATAAAATCCAGTATCGCATTATTATCAGACACAATTTGACTGATGAACTAGTGTAATCCTGAAATGTCAAATTATGTTTATGCTGAGTACCTACGTTGGACACGGATAATGCATACTAACACGGTAGGGACACGACGACACAGACAATGTTGGGAACGTGGTGTGACCCGAACCAGAGTTTGTCCATGTAGTAATACCAGCTATCTACACATCATGATCTGTTGATAATCAATAAGGGATTTTTAGTCCCACATTGGAATATCGAGTATGTAGAGGAGCTAGACTCCCTATAAGTAGTGAAGTAGTCCATCAATAAAGATTATCCAACCATTATTTTCTACATGGTATCAGAGCCATAACCCTCTCTCTCTCTCCACAAAAAAAAAAAACAAAAAATTTTTTCCCTCACCCCCCCCCCTTGCCGACCCCCCACCCTTGCCGACCCCCCCCTCGCCGACACCCCCCTCGCCAAACCCCCCCCCCCCCCTCGCCGACCTACACCAGCGGCCACCCCCTCTTGCCGACCCCCCCCCCCCCCCCCCGGACCACGAGCAGCCCCCCCCCCCCCCCCCTCCGACCACCAGCAGCAGCACCCCCCCTTCCCGACCTCTAGTAGCCCCCCCCCCCCCCCTTCCCAAACCCTACCCTAGCCACCACTATGTCTAACCCTAGCATTTCCATCTCCTACTAACCCTAGCCGTCCTCTTTTTTTCTGGAAAAAAAATGGCGTATTTCGAAGACAAACGGCTGCCAAATGTTTTATTTGCACCAACTCTGTTCCTCGCTTACGCCGTTTGGAACTAACAAATACTTTCTTTGTTATTCCTTCTTCACATCGGGATCTATACAGAGACTGATCATGTCTTCTCTGGTGTCCTGACGTGTTCACTTTACATGCGCGCGCCGGTACTGGCCAAGTTAGTAGCGCATTCGTAAAGTCTATATCGTCGAAGAAGACGACGAAGACGACGAAGTTGGGTAAGTTGCAGACTCCGAAGTTGCAGACTCCGACGTCGAAGACGACTAAGAAGACGACGAATAGGATTCACAGTTGAAGAAGCCATGGATTCGATCAGTGGCAAACTGACGGCCGAAGAGATGAAGGCCTTGGTTGATGATATCTTATCAAAGAGATTAACCGAGGCAACCCCACGTGTGATCCATACTGATGTGGAACCGTTACCTTACAAAATAGGGAAGCTGGAGACGAAGTTGGAAGGAACGTCCAACTACTTGAAGTGGTCGCGGCAGGCGATGCGGACGCTAAAGGGACGTGGCTTGGTTGGCTATGTCACTGGCCAAGCCAATGCGCCAGCTGATCACTCCGCAAAGGAGTTTGCTGTTTGGGAGATTGTCAACAACGTAGTGGCTGGGTGGTTGACTACCTCATTAACCGACCAGGTGTCGGACAATGTCGAGACAATGGAGGCTGCTGCTGATATATGACGGACTCTAAAAGATATGTACTCCGGCTCGGGCAACCCTATACGGGTCTTTCAACTGCAAGATGAACTCGATATGGTGGCCCAAGACGAACGTACCATCTCTGAGTACGCAGCCCTGTTGAAGAAGTACTGGTCTGATCTGGATCATTATGATCCTCTTGGGATGGAAGATGCACAAGTCGAACCGGCATTCGCAAAGTACTTTCAGACGTTCCTGGCTTATATTTCGCGGCAGCGTATGATGAAATTCCTGAAGGGACTACACCCTGTGTTGAGCAGAGACGGAATATCCTCCTATCCCAACCCACGCTTCCGACCTTGGAAGAAGCTATAGCCGTCATGACACAGGAAGAAGCTCGACTGAAGTTGATGCCCAACAAGGGCTCCTGCCAGGGGGAGCAAGCCGAGGTTGAAAAGTCTGCCCTTGCTGCCTTCAATCAACCTCCATCTGTGGATGGTGTTTGCCACAATTGTGGTGACTCCGGACATTACATCCAATTTTGTCCAAAATCCTTGCAAAATCAGTCTAATGATCGAGGACGGGGTCGTGGAGGCCGATGTGGTAGTAGAGGAGGATATGCTGGTAGAAGGGGATGACACAGAGCAAATCTGGCGGAGGAAGGGGGAGAGAATCAACTGGCTGAAATAACCCCGCTTGAGCGGGAGTTCCTTGAGAAGTTGCGAGGCACAAAGCTGGGTTCGGCCGACAGTCCTGGGCCGTCTTCTACCTCGGGGGATCACATCACTTGCTTTGCCCAAACCAGCACCGATAATCCTGCATGTGCTCTTGCATCTGTCCATCAGCCAGGATGGATTATGGACTCTGGGGCATCTCGCCATGTCACGGGATCCCGTGGTGCGTTTCAGGACTATACTCACCTGCCATTGCCGGAGAGTATTCAGACTGCTGATGGTACATCCAGTCCTGTAATAGGTAAAGGCATTGTCGCATGCACCCCTTCTATCACTCTAACCAATGTCTTACATGCTTCGTCTTTTCCTGTCAATCTTCTATCAATTAGTGCCATTATACTTGATCTTAACTGTACTATTTCCTTTGACATTCCTATGGTGACTTTTCAGGAGAAGGGGACAGGACGACGACTTGGGACTGGCACATAGCATAAGGGGCTGTGGTATTTAGACAGGACTAGACTGGACAACGCATTGGCATCCTTGGTAGCAGACGCACAACCAGAAGCTTCATGTCGCAGTGTTGAAGCCGACTTGCTACTCCACCACTAGCGTGTCGGTCATTCCTCTTTTAAAGTTACTAGTCGAATGTATCCGTCCTTATATCAAAGGGCTAATAAAGAGAAGTTATTTTGTAATGCTTGTGAGTTGGGAAAATATACCAGAAGCTCGTATGTGAGCTCGGGAAATAGGAGTTCAGCTGCTTTTGATATGATACATTCGGACGTATGGGGCCCTCGTCCTACAACCGGAATTAACGGTTTTCGATGGTTCGTCACCTTTATTGACTGTTATACCCGCGTGACATGGGTCTACCTTATGAAGAATAAAGTTGACGTCCTTGAGGCCTTTCAGAACTTTCATCGCCAGGTGAAAACACAATATGGCGCTAAAATTAAGTGTTTCCGGTCTGACAATGGGACGGAGTATACTAATAAGAGGGTTGCTGAGTATTTTTCCACTCATGGAATACTACATCAAACTTCATGTGCTTATACTCTGGCACAAAATGGTGTGGCTGAACGAAAGAACAGACACCTGCTGGAAGTCGCACGGACGATGATGCTGGCTATGAATGTCCCGAAACACTTATGGGGGCAGGCTATATTGACGGCCTCTTATCTCATCAACAGAATGCCATCTCAAGTATTGGACTGGAAGACACCGTTGGAGATGCTTACTGGGGCAACTACATACACTGTTCCACCGAAAGTTTTTGGATGTGTGTGCTTTATCCAAGATAATAGGCCAGGCATTGGCAAACTGGATCCTAGAGCAGTTAAATATGTCTTTGTCGGTTACACAGCGACTCAGAAGGGATATGCCTGTTGGAGTCCAGTCGAGCGGAAGATGTTTGTAAGCATGGACGTTACATTCAGAGAACTCGAACCATACTATGGTTCGGATGAAGGTTCAGCATTTGGTGACACACCTAACACAGATGGTGTTAGATGTGAGGGGGAGATAATAAGCCCAAATGTGGTCGTCGGATCGGTTCCGTGTTCGGTTGTAGAAAACTGGACGAAAGGGGGAGAGCACAGTGACTCAGATACAGAGAATGAAGAAGAAGACACATATGTTACGCAGGGGGAGCAGCAGACAAGGGAAAAGGAGCTCCAAGTCGACAGAAGGAGACAACAGAAGTCTAGTACTGTGCCTATGCCGTGTCCTGTGCCTACTGTACCAAGTCCCTTATCTACTCCTGCTCCAACTCTTGAAGATGTTGCCCCCGTACTGAATCACTCGAATTCTGATGCGGATCTCTCCGACTCGGATGGTATGATCTCTCCACCACCTATTGCTCCCTTAAGGAGATCTTCTCACATCAATGCGGGTAAGGCTCCTGCTCGTTTTGATGATTACGAACATGACATTGCCAACTTCTTGTCTTATTCTAACATTTTTTCGAATTATCGAGCCTTCATTGCATCGTTAGACTCTACTTCGTTGCCCAAGTGTTGGCAGGAAGCAAAGAAAGATCCAAGGTGGAAAGCTGCAATGATGGAAGAACTTAGGACACTGGAGAAAAATAAGACATGGGAGTTGGTTCCATTATCCAAAGGGAAGAAAGCTGTGGGATGCAAATGGGTGTACACAGTGAAAGAAACGCCAGAAAAAAAAGTAGAGCGGTACAAGACGAGGTTGTAGTTGCAAAAGGATTCACACAGTCATATGGCATAGACTATGATGAGACGTTTGTTCCAGTAGCAAAAATGAGCACCATGAGAACTCTGGTCTCCATTGCAGCGAACTATGGGTGGAAGCTATACCAGCTGGATGTGAAGAATGCCTTTCTTCATGGGGACCTGCAAGAAGAAGTATACATGGAGCTCCCGCCAGGGTGCTACGCGACGGAATTAGACGGAGGGGCGTCGCAAGGAAAGGTGTGTAAACTGAAGAAGTCGCTATACGGGCTCAAGCAATCTCCTCGAGCCTGCTTTGACAGATTCAGAAAGGCTGTTACAGGCATGGGATACCGTCAAACAAATGCAGATCATACGGTCTTCCTCCAGCATGCAAGAGGCCACATCACTATACTTGCTGTATATGTGGATGATATAGTGATCACAAGTGATGATGAAGTTGAGATCACTAAGCTGAAGTCAAAACTCGCGAAGGAGTTTGAGATGAAGGATTTAGGAGCGATGAGGTACTTTCTAGGTATCGAAGTGTGTGAAGGCGAACAGGGAATTGTTCTATCACAAAGAAAATACGCACTAGATCTGCTGAAGGAGACAGGGATGCTGGGATGCTGGGATGCAAAGCAGCCGTCACTCCAATTGACCAGAAGTGTAAGTTTGGAGCAGAAGCAGGAGAGCCTGTTGATCGTGAAAGATATCAAAGACTTGTAGGAAGATTGATTTATCTGGCACACACTCGCCCTGATATCTCATTTGCGGTGAGTGTAGTGAGTCGCTACATGCATGATCCAAGAAAGGGTCATATGGAAGCAGTATTTCAGATCTTGAGCTATCTGAAAGGAACGCCGGGAAAGGGACTATGGTTCAAGAAGAATGGACGCATAGAAGTTGAGGGATACTGTGATGCAAACTGGGCGAGCTGCATAGACGACGGAAGGTCTACCACGGGATACTGTGTTTTTGTAGGAGAAAATCTGGTCTCATGGAGAAGCAAGAAACCGTCAGTGGTAGCACGGTCGACAGCTGAAGCAGAATATAGAGCAATGGCTCTGGGAGTGTCAGAGTTGTTGTGGGTGAAAGCGTTGCTGACAGAGTTGAAGCTGGACAAGGGAGCACCATTACGTCTTCTGAACGATAGTCAAGCTGCAATAAGTATAGCTAACAATCCAGTTCAGCACGACAGAACGAAGCACATCGAGATTGATCGATTCTTCATCAAGGAGAAGCTAGAACAAGGGATACTGAAGATTGACCATGTCCGCTCAGAAGAACAAGTTGCAGACTGTCTGACTAAGGGTCTTAGTTCATTAAGTCTGACGAAGCTATGTAACAAGATGGGGATGATCAATATCTATCGCCCATCTTGAGGGAGAGTGTTGAGAATCAATAACGGACTTTTAGTCCCACATCGGAATATCGAGTATGTAGAGGAGCTAGACTCCCTATAAGTAGTGAAGTAGTCCATCAATAAAGAATTATCCAACCATTATTTTCTACATGATCCCACCTCCTACCCAATGTAGGACTCAATTACCAACTCCATTGTCACCCCTTTTGAGGGCTCAACCGGAAACAGGATACAATCCAACAGGCATCACATTGATTTAGCTAGCGTGTCCTTGTGTAATGTTGTTGGAGTGTCCGTGTCATGTCTAGCATGACGAGACACAGACATTTGACTGATTTTTGTGGGTTTCCGTGTTTCTTAGGTTATTAACTATTTCAACTTGAAGGTAGTGGAAATGACCTAAAATATTGAAATCTATTTGTCTACCCTCTTTTTCATATTATTTGCCGTCACTTCCAGCATTGTTGCCAATTTATGATGTACGCATGAGCAACTATGTTGTTGCAAGGACATGGATACGACACGGTAAGGACAATACGACACGAGTACATAACCTATTTTGATTTGTCCTAGTGTATTTTGAAGTGACATGTCGGACACGACACGGCCTACATTTATGAGTGTCTGCTTCCTAGATGAGTGCAAAACCTTTCGAGTATTGGAGTTCAGTTTTGTGTACCACAGAAACTATTTTGGTTTGTCCCTGTGTACTTTGAAGTGTAGGATTGTGTATATTTGATACATGTCGGACAGAACTGGACACGGCCTACATTTAGGAGTGTCTGTGCTTCCTAGATGAGCGCAAAACCTTTCAGAGTATCGGAGTTCAGTTTTGATGTGTACCTCCCATGCCTCATGGCATATCTTGTGCGCAGGCCAAGTGGCATTTGCCGTGCGGTTAAATCTCTTCCATACCTCCAAGACGTCTGTCAGTTCGCTGAGCTTCGCTTTCACCAGCCGGCAACAGTTAGCATGCACCGTCCTCACCTCCCTGAAATCCCTGCTGTCTTGGCAGAACCCGCTGAAATGCAGAGTGTCCAAGAACCTCACTTTCATGCCCAATCGCCTAAAGACGCCCTCGTATCTCATCTGAGACAGCACGTCTTGATCTTTGCCGGTCGCATTATGCCTCTTCCCGTACCATTCGTCGAAGAGAGCTATGGTTTTGTTATTCGACACCACCATGTAGAACCCTGTGTTAAATGGGTTGTGTTCATCGGTTGGATTGCCGTTATAGGAGTCACAGCTTATCTGCATGTCTTCTCCATCATTGTTCAGTTTAGGTAAGGGATCTCTGAGCCACATGACATCCATATCCTGATAGGGTAAAGAGAAAACATATGAAAAATATGCACACTTTTGAGTTAACTGAAGTAATACTAAGGTAAGTTTCAATTGTTTAAAATTGGTATCATTGAAGGACTATGGCCATGATCATGTTATTGAAATCATAGTCTGCAATATCAGCCGATATCGATCCGATAGGCCGATACATGCATGTACCGATTCGATACCGACCGATATTCGATACTGATCGATACTGACCCTTTTTCCGGTCAACTCGGCAAAGAAAATTGAACGAAAAAGACGAATCAACAAATGCGAAAAAGCATAGTAAATTGGTAAAAGCATGTAAAAGAATAAAACTTATCTACCGCATGTAAACCAATCGGCATAAGTGACTACTATTTGATTCAATTTCAAAAGTATACTAAAAACACTTGAAATACTTAAAATTATGCCTAAATGTATAAAATATATTTTCTAAAATGTTAATAATTTATTGATAATTATTTATTTTTCGATATCAAAAAAATCTGATACTCTGATAATCTGATCCGAAACTAAGGATACTGCTGATACGCCGATTCAGATACTCATAGGAACGGTCCTATACAGATTCCAATACCGATACCGTGAACCTTGGTTGAATAAAGCTTAAATATTTGACATGTCACATAAATACATTATGTTGGAGAATGAAGAAGGATTGATTTCATTAGTTAGCATGAAGCTATCTATAGAGGGGATTACATGGAAGCTATATTGCACGAATAAAAACTCATACTGATACGGACACTTTCAAATTGGTACATGTAGTTACCCATGCTGCACAGATACGGACACGGACAAGGGTACATACACATTATGGATACGATCATAGGAGGCTAGCTAGCCTAGCTAATGTGAACTAAAAGAGGCATAAAATTTCAGTTACCGGTCCCTTTGAGAAGTATCCGTACTCGGTACTAACATAGGAGATATTTGTGTAAAACTTCGGTTATGGGCAAACATATGTGCACATGAGCAAGCAGGAATTACAGAGATGCTGGCTAAAAGGATTCATGAGAGTTAGAACAATTTCGAATCAGAATTTTATTAATTTTTAAACTCAATAACAGGAAATTGTTTCATGAACTGTAAGGATGAAGAAAAGCTTCTCTTTTTTTTTCCTGATACCTACCGTGAAGATGAAATTGTATCCATGCCTGAGAACATCTCCAAGGAAGAGGGTTCTTCTCCACATCATCTTAATGAAGTCCTCAGACTCGTATATGGCTTCTTCCGAAAATTCGACACCCTCTGTGACTAGCCGGTAGCAATTGAGCCGTAGGAGCTCACATCTTTTGAAGGCCACCGCATCTGCTGCAACAAGGAGAACATGTTTGATCAGGTACTCGGTGTCCTCGCCTTCCCTCATGCTGCGGAGGAAGAGGTCAAGCATGCCGTCCTCCTCCACGTAGGCGCTGTTTATGACCGTGATGATAACGGTCTTGTTCCCCATGGAAGCTCTTCTTAGAACTACTTGTAGTTCATCTCCATGCTCGATCGTTGTCTGGCCACGTACAAAAAATATATATGAATGCACGAACTATTGAGATTCCAGCCTCGATTCATGGTGTTGGGGACAGTCTGGAGTGCATCAAGCGACGGAGTATCGGTGGCTGAACCGAGACTCAAACGTAGCCAAAACAATAATAACAATACACTGACAATATACTAGTTTTGACATTTTTGTTCCAGAATCTATTTTGGCGTTCCCTTAGTATACTGGAGGTATAGTGGAAGTATACCGCCCGCAAAAATTGGGACAAATTGGCCTAGTTTCCGCATTGCTTTGGGCCGTTGGATCGGATCTGGACGGCCATGATTAGGCTGAGGCTAATTTAGGATTTTCCTATCCTAAGGGTTTTTTAGCCTATATATTTAAAGGAAGCTAAGGGGGCTGCCACTTGTATGTGCTCACTGAGGACATGCAAGAAGAGTCACCAAAATCTACGGAAAAGTCCATGCTTTGCTCTAGACTCGCTCTTCATGTCAATTGGAGAAGAAGATGAGTTTGGAGAGTCATCTACTGAATGTTACTCAATATACCCGTTTCAATTGAAGATATCTTATGATTGAAGAGAAACAAAGATTATTGCACAAGTGTCTGTTGAAAAATAAGAAATGATCAACAATAATGTAAGCTGAGTGTCACTTGAAGTGTATGTCATTATACTATTAATGATTGGAAAAACAAATTGTGAAGAATTTAGTAAATCTCACATGGGATCTTTCTTGCTTCTGCAGGAACATGATTTCTTATTGAAGGTTTTGTAGTTTTAGTTTTCAATACATGTGATCAGTTGGTTACAGATCAGAATACAAGCTCTTGATATTGTGTAAGACTAAGCACTTACAATCCGCTCATGGTAAGACTTCATATGGCTTTGATGTACTCTTTATCTTCAACAACTGGCCTGGCATTCAATGCGGGTCGAAGCATATGGTTACCCGGTAAGTTGAATGCTATTGATGAGAATAATAATTCACTATTCTTAACAATAGGTCCGGAAGATTTCTTGGTTCATCATGCTATTGCTCTAGGTTTGCATATCCTTCGCTCTTGTGTTTTGGCGTTTGAGTACATCTACATTTCCTTCTGTTAATATTAGATGATTTACATGTGAACTATTGCTGCAAATGTCTATTTGCACATCTATACAAGAAACAGAATGATGTTTATGAGACAAATATCAATGAATTTAATTATCAAAACCTTGTATTAACCATTAATTTTGCAACTATACGCATGAGCAACAACATAATTTATGAAGTACTCTGCCAGTACTAGGCCTTTGTACATTATTGTAAAATTTTCTTTCTGCTTTCATGAAGAGAGAAAATTCCAAAAAATTCCAAGAAGAACTCGAGCCAACACAACTTACTCCTCAAAAGTAAACATGAGAAACAAACAAAAATGATAAGAAAGAGTACAATAAAAATCAGGAAGCTCTCATGCAGGTTCTAACCCTCTTAACTAAAGTGTGTGTAGACAATTAACAGGATAACTACCTATATCTAACTCATTACTGGATTGAAGAAGCATACCACACTTGGTGTAGGCCGTACTGCAAAGGAAGCCCCGGGGACTGTAGACGTCCACAAGCAAGCGTAAGTGACGACGCAGACCAGGAGAGACGCAGCCGCAACTAGCCCTGCAGCATGACCAGTGCTTCTGCCGAAAGGACTCATCGTCTCTTGACGATCATCAATCCTACAGTCAGAAGTTCCGAACCCACTTTATAGCTTACCAATGTAAGCTATATCACAAACAAAAATAGTGCTACTTTTTCTCACAAGCATATTCAAAGGCTTCCCTCAAAAAAAAATTTCTTCCGTCATCTAGGAAGGAATTAAACTTGATACTCTACGTGGTTTCTGCATGCTGTCCTAAATATAATCCAAGCACTGGATCCATGATTAAATTAAAGTTCGTCTGAACGAAATGATCAATTGTTAATTAAATGTGACAAGATTCCGAATATAATGTTGGAAAAGTGAATGTATATTTGAAATAATAATAATAATAATAATAATTGTTTTCTAATAAATGTATCCAATTACAACGAATCTATGGCAACGAATCTATTGGAAAGATGTGTCATTTCCATAGACGAATCTATTGGAAATGTGTGTCATTTTCATTGTGTCTCTTTATTATTTATAAAAGCGTAAATGTTTGAAGCATTGAAGATAACTCATTCATTCATCTAGCATTAAAGTCCAAGAGAGAGAGGGACTACCAACATTGCTTCGTCGAGTTCTTGCGGTGTGAAGTGCTACTACCGAAGGAGAAGAACCTTTGTATCCTGGTAGACTAATCGCCATTAAACCGTAAGTACCAATGCGGGACAAATATTGTCTTAAGGACATTGAACCAAGTTCAAGCCTCGGTCTCGATCAGATTATTTATTTACATTATATTCTATTATTTTTGTCTCTAAAATACAGAGTTGGAAATTTTACTAACATATAATTTGATTGAACGCTGACAGAGTTGGCTAATTTATTGTAAACCGATCCACACCAATTTATTGGACCAATTTTAAAGGAACACCTAACTGTTGACCCATAATAAGGGATTAACTATACTATATAAGAAACTGTATATTCTTTCATCTATTTTATGACAAAAAATTGATTCTAGGAACTAGGAAGAAGTCTGAGCTTGTCAGAGTGCATCTTAATTTGCTAGGTCCTACTTCTTGCAAGGAATCAATGGTGGGCATAAGAAACTAGAAAGATGCATGAAATATACAAGATATAAAGTTCTGTCAAACGTCAATGACATGAAGATGTATGTCTATAAATATATTTTTATATATAAACAGATATTTGTTATGTAAACATGAAATTAAATAAAAGCAAAGGAGAATAGAAGAGAGGCCATACCTCTGTTAATTGGATTATAGTTCTTGTGCAGAACTTACTTTTGTTGATACATGTATTCAAATGATTCTAGCTCTCCAGCTAAGGTTTGGTGGAGAGAATAAGCACAAGCGGAAGCTGGTCAAAGCAGTAGATTAAAGAGAGAAGAAGCAAAAGCTCTGTTCAGTTCAAGTATGTCGATAAGAGCTTTGCTATGACTTGTGGGTTTTTTGTAGCCAACCTATCACAGTCAGTTGTATCATTATTGACTTGGGACTTCTTCGTTGACTAAAAGCCAATCTTCTTCATTTTAAAAAAAAGGGTCAATCTAAAAGAAAAAAATAAAAGAAGAAGAAAAATGTTTGAGCCTATGCCACATAGTTCTCCTAATATATATTGATCCTAAAGGGAAAATAAAATAAAAATATTGATCCTAATATTATATATTAATAGTTATGGGACACACGCATTGAAGGACAGACGTAGGATTCAATGACGAGGGACCAAAAGTTAATGAGACACAAAATTTCTTTTCAGCAATAACAGATAAAGTTAAAACATAAATTAACATGAAAAAGAAAAGTAATATAGATTGATTGATCAGTTGGGTAAGGATTCCTTCCTATGTGAAGAAAGACCCAAATCCTAAGTCCCAACTAGGAGTAGTTGAATTTTTTTTTGATGAGCTTATGCATGTAAGGAATTATATTCTAAAATGGTAGTTATATTTTATTGATGAACTTACATATTAAACCATAGTAATCTAATTATTACTTTTTTTGAGGCCTAGATTCGAACACAGGCTTCTTTGTCCCACATCAGCCCCAATCGCTGGACCATCGTTGGTGGTAATCTAATTATTAGTTGAGATTTTAGATATGCTTACATATGGTAAACAATTTTATCCTAATTATGAGGCTTCACAACTATAAAATTAGGGATTGAGAAGATTTGGGTACGGAAGCTTTTATTGAATAGTAAACAACAATTATTGTAAATTTAGGCTTTTTCTGTAGGCACTCCACATTTTACTCCAGGACAGTCCATTACTTCTGGACAACCCAGCTTGGTGCAATTTTTACTCAGGACAGTCCCAAATTTTCTTTGTGGCTGCCCAACCCTAGTATACTTTAGGACTATCAACAAACTGACAGTCCTAACCTTTTATAGGACTGTCACTCTTTTGATAGTCCTATCGTCGCTCTTCCCCGTGCTCTTCCGCCCACCGCATTCCCTCGCCTGCCCTCGCCTGCTCCCACGTGCGACCCAGAGTGGTGCGTGGCCGACTCGGTCGACCACCTCAGCCAGAAAAAGAAAAAGAAAAAGAAAACCCTAACTCCACCACCCCTCGATGATGTCGACGATGATCCCTAGGGTTTCGTCCCTCGACGAATCCATGGACCTTCCGCACAGACCCAGACCCCTCTCCTGTTCAGTCTCCTCCGGACCCTCTTCATCTTTCTCGTCCTCGGCCTCTCCCTCTCCCTCTCCCTCCTCACCACGCGGAGCCGACCTCAGACGGGCCACGACGAGCTGTTGAAGCTCTTGATAGGACTGCCAATTGGCAGTTCTAACCTAAAGTAGGACTGGCCACAAGGTCATTCCTACTTTATGTTAGGACTACCAACTTTCTTAACAGTCCAAATCCAAACTCTCTGTTTGGACATAGGACTGTCAATAAAGCTGGTAGTCCTAACATAAAGTAGGACTGCCAACATTGTTGTAGTCCTACTTTAAATTTAAATATGTGGACTGCCCTCAAGTAAAAGTTTGGAGTGACAAACTTGTGAAACCCGTAAAAATTCGAATGCATTTTAAAATTATATATTGTGTTTGCTAAATAAAATTTTCTAAATTAATAATATTATTAATTAATTATTTTCAAAAAATAATTAAAATGGATTCTTGTTTTGGCTTGACCCGAACCCAGACCCGAACCCATTTGTCACGACCCGATCCCAATAATCTGGGTCTAGTCGGATCATGCCCAGCCTGCACCGTTGTTGAGACGGCGGCAGTAAGCTGTTCAGTAGCAGGTAACCATACAACAACACTATATTTGTCACAACTCAACTTCGGAAATAAACTTTATTATAAACTGAATTTTAAATACAAATAAAACTGTTCTGAAATGAAATACAGGATTTGAAATAACAAAATGCAGAAAAAGGAAAATCTATCTATCGGCCTGGTCATCGGCCTCAGTCCCATCGTCCTCCTGTGGGGACTCTGGCAGCACAACCGAGTACAACACAGGGTCGTAGTAGCTGTTGTAAAACCGATCTGTATCCTCAATATCCCCTAAAAATATATCTCCAGTCAGGAGGGAGCAAAGTACAATTCATGCTAATTTTTAAACAGTTAAATAAGTAATAGAATCATGCAGTTCTAAACAGTTTTAAACAGGAGCAGTTTGTTACAGTAAAAACAGTGATTTGAACAGGCAATGAAATATGACCGGCTTAGGTTTGTTACAGGAAGGATAAGGGGTTTTTGTTACAGTAGTGGTCATAATCATTACGCTATTCCCCAGTCCCCAGTAGTTACAGTACAGTACTCTCGGAGAGAGTTTCGTGTTTGCATCGTGATTTAGACATGCAGTAAAGCGATTAAATAAATAACTGTAAACTAACATAAACTATACTTGCCTCAATGAAAATGACTGGAGAGGTAGAAGACTTCGAGACAGGTAATTAGAGTCGTCCTCGAATTCCTACATTCGAGAGATAGGCTCAGATATCATGTTCACCAACTTAGCTATGCTAGTTGAAATCTCTATTTGCGTCCTAGTCCAATTTTAGTTCTTTAATTATCCAAACACAGAAAACACGATTTATTGTGCGTTGATTTAATACGATGGAAAAATGATCATTTTAACTTGAATTCGGAAAAACACCATCGCTGCCAGGTTATTTATGAAAACTTGGTAATTTTTATAGATATAATTATAAAGCTAATCTTTCTTATTTTAGTGAGAAATACGTGATCTTTAATTATTAATAAACTCGTCAATTTTAGATGAGAAAACATTAATTAATTTTTTATACAAAATACTTTTTAATCATTTTAATCGTTAATAGCAAAAACTCGAAAAACCAGAAAATGACAGGAAAATTCTAAGCTATTACAGTTACAGACCACAGCCAGCTGGGCTTATGCCCATTACAATTTATTTACGTAAATTAAAATAAGATAAGACTGACGTTAGTCCTAAACTGAAAATATTAAATAAAGTTTAAACAGAAATTAATGGTAAAAATTAAAGGTAAAAAGTATAAGTCTCAGATAATGGTCCGATCCTCAT
Source organism: Iris pallida (assembly GCA_029216955.1). Classification (NCBI taxonomy): domain Eukaryota; kingdom Viridiplantae; phylum Streptophyta; class Magnoliopsida; order Asparagales; family Iridaceae; genus Iris; species Iris pallida. The sequence continues at coordinate 3,011,123 of JANAVB010011999.1, read as the reverse complement.
TTTGGCTAATTGCCTCAACGTCCGGACGGGGCCGGTTTCGTTTGCACTTAGCCGGGTCCATTGACCGATACGGTCGTCACCCAAAAATCAAATATCGAATAAATTCCGAAAATTATTTTTAAAAATTTATTTTAAAAATAATTTCAGGATTTACGGAAAAATCGGGCAGCATCTCCTCTGTTTTTGGTCAACCCAAAAACTGGGAAAATGGCGCCGATAATTCCTGCAAGTCCCAAACCAGAGAAAACCCGAATTTTATATATATAAAACATCCACAACCAATCCACAGCATAATCGGAATGACCCGAAATAATTTCGGAAGTCCGATTCCAATTCCACAAATCACAGAACGCTACCGAAAAATCCGGAAAGCTAAAACATACCAAAAATCAATTCCCGAAATATTTCGGGAAACCAAAATAATTCACAGGACCTTTCCGAAAGTCCCGAAAAATTACGACGTCGCTAAAACCGAGTTCCCAAAGGGAATCAGGGACCATTTCATCATCGACTAAGATAATAAAAATAGCGGGACAGGGGGTTATACCTCGGATTGCTCGGTTAGAGCTCTCAGATGAATAAATAGAAAGAAAGATAGCTCCGAACAGCGAACAACTTCCGAAAACAGTGCTGAATAGCAACGTCGTCGAAAGAAATGCCGAAGAGAGCAGAACTAGGGCACGACAGGAGTGCTGGCCAGAGAGGAATCGGCCAACAGGATGGATCCGCGAGTTCTGACTCGGATCGGCAGGGAGTGGGTCACACGGGGCGTGGCCAGAGACGGATCTCGGTCGGCAGGGGCGGTCGGCCAACGCTGGCCGGAAGGAGAGGCGCGGCGAAGAGGGCGCGGGGCTCGGGGCTGACGCGGGTGGCCGCGTGCGTCGGCGGGGAGGCGCGGTCGCCGGAGGGGCGCGCTCGCCAGAGGGGGTCGGCCGGAGGGAGCCGCGGCTAGGGCGGTCGACGGTCGGCCGGGACTCCGAAGGGGCGCGGCGACGGCACGGTTTCAGGTAGAGGGGTTGGTGGAGTAGAAGAGAGGAGAGAGGAAAGATGAGTTGGTGAGGAAGAGAGTAGAGTTTGTTCTCTCTCCTGTGAATGAGTACGAGAGTGACAGAGTGGGGGAATTATTAAGTAGAGGTGGGGAAGGTGAAGTAGAGAGTAATGTAAAGAAGTTGTTGTCTCTGTGAATGGGAAGAGAAGGAGGGGAGTGGGAAGAAGTAATAAGGGAGTGGAGTTGGTTGCTGGAGAGAAAGGTGCTCGTGTGTGGAGTGGAGAGGAAAATGGGGTATGCGTGTGTGGTAGAGAGTGAGGTCAGGGAATGAGAATAGGAATGGGGTTTTACTAATTCGTGTGTGCTGGTCCTACGGGACCAGCTGACTAATTGTTTTTATATTTTTTTTATTTTTTTAATAATTATTAGAACCAAGTCAAAAAGTCAGATTTGGAAATAGGAAAAAGGATTGGGTTTGGCTCAGGCCTGGGTCTGGGTTCGGACTCGAGTCTGGGTCTGAACTCAAAAATTCTTGTTATTATATTATTTTCGAAATCCTTTTCAATCAAAAATATTTAATAATTATAATAATAATAATAATGATATATTTACTAAAATTAATACTAAACACTATTATTTATTAATTACAAAAGATATGGGTTTCACAATCTTCCCTCCTTAGAAAATTTTGTCCTCGAAATTTAAAAGTAAGGTTAGGGATTACCTCAAGTCTCAAACAGGTACGGGTACTGCTTCCGCATCTGGTCTTCTCGCTCCCAGGTCGACTCGCTTGGTGAGTTGTGCCGCCACATCACTCTGACTATTGGCGTCACGGTGTTCCTGGTCCTCTTCTCGCCTCGGTCCAAGATTGCCACTGGTTTCTCCGGCACTGTGAGGCTAGGTCCAATCTCCAGCTCTGAATGGTCCAAGATATGGCTCGGGTCTGGGATGTAGCGTCTCAGCTGCGAGACGTGGAAGACGTTGTGGACGCCTTCGAGCCTTGGGGGTAGAGCCACCCGATAAGCCACTTCTCCAATCCTGCTAAGTACTTCAAATGGACCAATATACCTGGGGCTCAACTTTCCTGCTCTGCCGAAACGAATTGTTCCTCTGGTAGGCGAGATCTTCACAAATACACTGTCGCCTTCCTCAAACTCCAAAGGCCGTCTGCTGCAATCGGCCCAATGCTTCTGTCTGTCTTGGGCTATCCGGAGCTTGTCTCTGATCATTCTCACCTTCTCTGCTGCTTCGGTCACCATCGAAGTCCAAGCAACACTCGTTCTCCGACGTCGTCCCAGGCAAGAGGGGTGCGACAACGACGTCCATAGAGTGCCTCGAACGGTGTCATCCCGATGCTAGCTTGGTAGCTGTTGTTGTAAGAGAACTCTACCAAGTGCAAATGGTCTTCCCAAGACCCTCCAAATTCCAGGACGCATGATCTCAGCATATCTTCTAGCGTCTGGATGGTTCTCTCCGATTGCCCGTCAGTCTGAGGGTGGTAGGCGGTGCTGAACTTCAGTTGGGTTCCCAAGCTGTCATGCAAACTCTTCCAAAAGTGAGATGTAAATCTAGTATCTCTGTCAGATACGATACTTACCGGAACTCCATGAATCCGGTAGATGTGCCGTATGTACAGTGCTGCCAACTTCTCGGTGGATAAACCAACCTTGAAGGGGATAAAGTGAGCTGACTTCGTCAGTCGGTCCACTATAACCCAAATGGCATCCTTCCCTCCTTGGGATCGAGGCAGTCCCGATACAAAATCCATTGTTATGTGCCGGAATATCAAGCGGCTGCAATAATCCTGCTGGTCTCTGCCTGCTAGCTTTAACTTGCTGACAAATTAAACATCTAGCCACATACCTGGATACATCCTTCTTCATTTTGTACCACCATACTATAGTCCGCATATCCCGGTACATCTTGTTGGCTCCAGGGTGTATGGAATACTGCGACTGGTGCGCTTCTTGCATCAGCTCGTTCCTCAGTTCGCCAGTTGGTACGCACAGCCTCGTACCATTCTTCAATGCTCCGTCGCTGGCAATTGAGAATCCTTCAAGTGTTCCTGCCAGCACTTGGTCTCTGAGTTTACAAAGCGTCTCATCTTGGAATTGTGTCTCCTTGATCCTGTCCATAAGACTCGAACGCACTTGCAACTGCATCAATGATGATTCAGCTCCTGGTACGATGGCTTCTCTTCCAAGTTTCTTCATCTCCTCCTCGGGCAGTACAATTTCCAATCCAAGCTTCTCCATGTCCTCCAGCAAATGGCGCTCCTTGGTCAAGAACATCGCCATTGGGTAACGACTAAGTGCATCGACAACAACCTTAGCCTTACCTGGATGGTACTGCAGGTTGATGTCAAAATCCTTCATCAGCTCCAGCCATCGTCTTTGTCTCATGTTCAGCTCCTTCTGAGTGAAAACATATTTCAGACTTTTGTGGTCCGTAAATATTTCCACTCTCTCTCCATACATGTAGTGCTTCCAAAGTTTCAAAGCAAAAAATCACCGCTGCAAGTTTCAAGTCATGTGTGAGGTAGTTCTTCTCATGAGTCCGCAATTGTCTAGATGCATAGGTAATCACTTTCCCGTGTTGTTGAAGAACGCAGCCCAGTCCTTTTCCGGAAGCATCACTATAGATTGACAAACCGCCGGTACCTGCGGGTAGCGCAAGTATCGGCGCCGTTGTGAGCCTCTTCTTCAGTTTCTCAAAAGCTGACTGGCACGCTTCAGACCATATGAACTCCTCATTCTTCCTGGTAAGCTTCGTCATTTGCTCCGCAATCTTGGAGAAATCCTTCACGAACTTCCGGTAGTAGCCAGCTAGTCCCAAAAAGCTCCTGATCTCTGCAACCGAGCTTGGTGCAGTCCACTTCTCAATAGCAGCTATCTTCTTTGGATCCACCGAAATTCTTTTTCCTGTGACAACATTGCCCAAAAATTCCACCTTGTCTAAAAAGAATTCACATTTGGATAGCTTACCATAGAGCTTCTCCTTCCTCAAGGTACTCAGCACTTTCCTCAAGTGCTCTTCATGCTCTTCCTCCGTCTTCGAGTAGATCAGTATGTCATCGATGAAGACAACAACAAACTGATCCAGATATTCATGGAAAACTTTATTCATGAGGTTCATGAATACCGCAGGAGCATTTGTCAGTCCAAACGGCATGACCAAGAATTCAAATTGTCCATACTTGGTGTTGAACGCCGTCTTGGGAATATCCTCTTTCCTGACCTTGATTTGATGGTAGCCTGATCTGAGATCTATCTTTGAAAATACCTTGGCTCCGCTCAGTTGATCAAACAGGTCGTCGATCCGGGGCAGGGGGTACTTGTTCTTGATGGTGATGTTGTTCAGCGCCCGGTAGTCAATGCACATCCGCACGGTTCTATCCTTCTTGGGTACGAACAAAACTGGTGCTCCCCAGGGTGAAGCTCCGTCTCTGATAAATCCTTGCGACTGCAGCTCGTCGATCTGATCCTTCATCTCCTTAGCCTCCTTTGGGTTGACTCTGTAGCATTCCCGAGAAATAGGAGAAGAACCGGGTACAAGATCGATAGTGAATTCCACACCTCGATCCGGCGGCAATCCTGGAAGATTATCTGGAAAGACATCCATAAATTCTGCAATGATAGGGTGAGGAGGCCCGAGTTCTTCGGTGATAGAGGAGTAGGAAATACTCTTCATATCTTCCGGAGCCCGAGAGATTACAAACTCCGGTTCTCCTGGCGGGCTGAAGATTACACATCCTCGGTGACAATCTATCAGCGCATGCTGTTCACTTAACCAGTCCATCCCTAGGACTACATCATAGTTGGGCAGGGGCATCACTAGTAAAGGTGTTGAGAACTGATGGCCAGAGATGGTTATGGGACAATTACAAGCTTCAGTGATGGGTATAGGTCCACCACCGGTCATAACCCTACTAATCACCTTGCTAAGTCCCGAATCTATGTGGTGTGCAGATATAAACTTGGATGATATGAAACTATGTGATGCACCCGAATCAAATAATGCTAGAGCAGGATGTGAAAACACATAAATGGAACCTATGATGACATAAGCGGTGGGTTCCTGCTCTGGCTCCTGCTCATCAGCTGCTAGGGCAAAAGCTCGCCCAGTCTTCTGCTGGTGCTGTCCAAACTGTTGTTGCTGAGTAGGTAGGGGAGCTCTCTGCTGGTTGGTCCCGGGCCGGTGGGCTGACATGGGGCAGTCCTTCACTTGGTGGGTGGCAGACCCACAGACTAGGCAGTGTCCTAGCCTCTTCCTGCAGATGTTCGACTGATGCCCTGGCCTCTTGCAATAGTCACAGACAGGGATCTGCTTCTGGTGTGCTCTGTCATTGGTCCTCGCCTGATGATGATGCTGCTGGTGGTGCGAGGGCCTGTTGTTGTTGTTATTGGGCCTCTTCTGACTACCCTGGAAGTTGCTAGTTCCAGGGTACTCCCTCTTGGATCGAGAAGGTTGGCTCTTCTCCACGTCCTGAGCTCGGATCAGGATCCTCTCATAGGTCTTAGCGCCACCTGCGATCACAGGGGTGTGAATCTCTTCTCGTAAGCCATACCTGGATCGCTCAGCACGATCCTTGGGGTCAGCTACCAGGTTCTGGGCAAAGCGGCTTAGTCGGCCGAACTCTGCCGCATACTCGCTGACCGTCATGTTTCCCTGCTTCAAGTTCTGGAATTGCCTCTCCATTTCCCGCATCTCCGATGTCGGAAAGAACTTCCTGTAGAACAGCTTCTTGAAGGTGTCCCAATCGAGCTGCTTGTCCTGGAGTCGAGGTTCATTCCGATACCAGGTGCTCGCCACATCCTGTAGTTGGATTCCTACAGCTTCAGCCTTGAGGTCCTCCGGGAGTCGAGCGACGCTCAAGAGACGCTCCATATGGTCTAGCCATTCATCGGCGTAGATGATACCGTCGGTTCCTTTGAAAGGTCGAGGGTCATGCTTCTTAAAACTTTCTATATCTCCAACCTTCATGCAATAATACGCCTCTAATCAAAAGAATGGTCTTTAAAGAAAAATAACTTAACTCCTGAATCATGCTTACCTTAGCAGGTCGTGGCCCTGATGAAGTAGTTCCTCCTCTCTCGAGGGCAGCCATAGCCACATTGTGGGCATTCTCCATGCCTTCTCTCATAATCGCGGTCTGCTCGCGATGGGCTTCAACTTGGGCAGCAGTCTGCTCTCTGTGGGCTTCTGCTTGAGCTCTCTGTGCTTCAAGCACTCCTCGTAGCATTCCCACTAGGTCAGTGGGATCCACGGGCACTGGTGGAGCAGCTGGTGCGGGCACTACCGCAGGGGTCTGCGGCTCAGCCCGGGAAAGTGCCGGTTTTGCCGCTTGCGCTGTGGAAGCGTTAACGGGTCGGGGAGCTGGTGCAGCATGGGGACGGTCTGTCAGCTGCAAGGGAAGTGGGTCCCGGCGGGCTTGAGAAGGGGTGTGATCAGTTGATGACACCTCGTCGTCAGCAGGGCCGGATCGGGTAGTCTTTCCTTTGGCCATGATCTGGAAGGTTTAAGGTACATACATAAGCAAGGTATCCTACCAGTCTATAAAAAAATATTTATTTATATAATTCGGTCCTATGTCGTGACAAATCAATGTTCTTGTGTTCTAATTGTTTCTAGGTATGTTTTACTAAGTTGTTGTACGAACGACCTGCATGGGCCACAACTGAAAACATGTCACGACCCGATCCCAATAATCTGGGTCTAGTCGGATCATGCCTAGCCTGCACCGTTGTTGAGACGGCGGCAGTAAGTTGTTCAGTAGCAGGTAACCATACAACAACACTATATTTATCACAACTCAACTTCAGAAATAAACTTTATTAAACTGAATTTTAAATACAAATGAAACTGTTCTGAAATAAAATACAGGATTTGAAATAACAAAATGCAGAAAAAGGAAAATCTATCTATCGGCCTGGTCATCGGCCTCAGTCCCATCGTCCTCCTGTGGGGACTCTGGCAGCACAACCGAGTACAACACAGGGTCGTAGTAGCTGTTGTAAAACCGATCTGTATCCTCAATATCCCCTAAAAATATATCTCCAGTCAGGAGGAAGCAAAGTACAATTCATGCTAATTTTTAAACAGTTAAATAAGTAATAGAATCATGCAGTTCTAAACAGTTTTAAACAGGAGCAGTTTGTTACAGTAAAAACAGTGATTTGAACAGGCAATGAAATATGACCGGCTTAGGTTTGTTACAGGAAGGATAAGGGGTTTTTGTTACAGTAGTGGTCATAATCATTACGCTATTCCCCAGTCCCCAGTAGTTACAGTACAGTACTCTCGGAGAGAGTTTCGTGTTTGCATCGTGGTTTAGACATGCAGTAAAGCGATTAAATAAATAACTGTAAACTAACATAAACTATACTTGCCTCAATGAAAATGACTGGAGAGGTAGAAGACTTCGAGACAGGTAATTAGAGTCGTCCTCGAATTCCTACATTCGAGAGATAGACTCAGATATCAGGTTCACCAACTTAGCTATGCTAGTTAAAATCTCTATTTGCGTCCTAGTCCAATTTTAGTTCTTTAATTATCCAAACACAGAAAACACGATTTATTGTGCGTTGATTTAATACGAGGGAAAAATGATCATTTTAAGTTGAATTCGGGAAAACACCATCGCTGCCAGGTTATTTATGAAAACTTGGTAATTTTTATAGATATAATTATAAAGCTAATCTTTCTTATTTTAGTGAAAAATACGTGATATTTAATTATTAATAAACTCGTCAATTTTAGATGAGAAAACATTAATTAATTTTTTATACAAAATACTTTTTAATCATTTTAATCGTTAATAGCAAAAACTCGAAAAACCAGAAAATGACAGAAAAATTCTAAGCTATTACAGTTACAGACCACAGCCAGCTGGGCTTATGCCCATTACAATTTATTTACATAAATTGAAATAAGATAAGACTGACGTTAGTCCTAAACTGAAAATATTAAATAAAGTTTAAACAGAAATTAATGGTAAAAATTAAAGGTAAAAAGTATAAGTCTCAGATAATGGTCTGATCCTCATTTTGGCTAATTGTCTCAACGTCCGGGCGGGGCCGGTTTCGTTTGCACTTAGCCGGGTCAATTGACCGATACGGTCGTCACCCAAAAATCAAAAATCGAATAAATTCCGAAAATCATTTTTAAAAATTCATTTTAAAAATAATTTTAGGATTTACGGAAAAATCGGGCAGCATCTCCTCTGTTTTTGGTCAACCCAAAAACTGGGAAAATGGCGCCGATAATTCCTGCAAGTCCCAAACCAGAGAAAACCCGAATTTTATATATATAAAACATCCACAACCAATCCACAGCATAATCGGAACGACCCGAAATAATTTTGGAAGTCCGATTCCAATTCCACAAATCACAGAACGCTACCGGAAAATCCGGAAAGCTAAAACATACCAAAAATCAATTCCCAAAATATTTCGGGAAACCAAAATAATTCACAGGACCTTTCCGAAAGTCCCGAAAAATTACGACGTCGCTAAAACCGAGTTCCCAAAGGGAATCGGGGACCATTTCATCATCGACTAAGATAATAAAAATAGCGGGACAGGGGGTTATACCTCGGATTGCTCGGTTAGAGCTCTCAGATGAATAAATAGAAAGAAAGAAAGCTCCGAACAGCGAACAACTTTCGAAAACAGCGCTGAATAGCAACGTCGTCGAAAGAAATGCCGAAGAGAGCAGAACTAGGGCACGACAGGAGTGCTGGCCAGAGAGGGATCGGCCAACAGGGTGGATCCGCGAGTTCTGACTCGGATCGACAAGGAGTGGGTCGCACGGGGCGCGGCCAGAGACGGATCTCGGTCGGCAGGGGCGGTCTTCCAACGCTGGCCGGAAGGAGAGGCGCGGCGAAGAGGGCACGGGGCTCGGGGCTGACGCGGGTGGCCGCGTGCGTCGGCGGGGAGGCGCGTTCGCCGGAGGGGCGCGCTCGCCAGAGGGGGTCGGCCGGAGGGAGCCGCGGCTAGGGCGATCGGCGGTCGGCCGGGACTCCGAATGGGCGCGGCGACGGCGCGGGCTCAGGTAGAGGGGTTGGTGGAGTAGAAGAGAGGAGAGAGGAAAGATGAGTTGGTGAGGAATAGAATAGAGTTTGTTCTCTCTCCTGTGAATGAGTACGAGAGTGACAGAGTGGGGGAATTATTAAGGAGAGGTGGGGAAGGTGAAGTAGAGAGTAATGTAAAGAAGTTGTTGTCTCTGTGAATGGGAAGAGAAGGAGGGGAGTGGGAAGAAGTAATAAGGGAGTGGAGTTGGTTGCTGGAGAGAAAGGTGCTCGTGTGTGGAGTGGAGAGGAAAATGGGGTATGCGTGTGTGGTAGAGAGTGAGGTCAGGGAATGAGAATAGGAATGGGGTTTTACTAATTCGTGTGTGCTGGTCCTACGGGACCAGCTGACTAATTGTTTTTATATATTTTTTATTTTTTTAATAATTATTAGAACCAAGTCAAAAAGTCAGATTTGGAAATTGGAAAAAGAATTGGGTTTGGCTCAGGCCTGGGTCTGGGTTCGGACTCGGGTCTGGGTCTGAACTCAAAAATCCTTGTTATTATATTATTTTCGAAATCCTTTTCAATCAAAAATATTTAATAATTATAATAATAATAATAATGATATATTTACTAAAATTAATACTAAACACTATTATTTATCAATTACAAAAGATATGGGTTTTACACCATTCCACTCTCGAAACCCGGTTCAGAATTAATTCCGAAACCGAACTCGGTTTCGTATAAATAATAAATTAATTAGTTATATAAAATATTTTCTTAATGAGAGGATTTATTTTCCACTAAGCACTCATTAAACCCACCAGCACACTCTAGCACTTTTATTACCAATGGAATGGAAAATCTTTCCTTCATTAACTTTCCATTCATTCTCATTAGTTTATTCCACTCCCCAACACACTCACAACACATTTCTTAAGAGTTAATAAACTCTTAAATTTTTCTCTCTCTGAATGAAACCGAGCTCCTTTCGGTTTCCAGATCCCTCACTCCCGAAACCACCACCACCTCGGCGACTGTCGGCCTCCTCGAACGGCCACCCCCTCCTCTTCCGGTAACCCCCTGTCACGACCCGTACCCTAGATTAAGGGCACGAGACGTGGGTACGTCTAGCCTATGCCGCAGTATCGGCGGTAGAACGCTGTCCTAGGTCTCATGCATCTAACAGTATAAGGCTAAGCAGTTTATACTCTCCGAATGGGGGTGACATAGCAGAATGTAAACTCAATCACATCTAAGGTAGAGCATAATGGAAGATAGATAAAACATGAAATCCACAAAGAGATACATCAGATAGAAGTCTAATTGTCTAAGATACACAAACCCAAAAAATATCTCAAAATTCAAATACAGTAATCCATAAAGTAAATACAACTCAAGACAACTAAAATAACTATCTATACAACCTCTACTGTATCTCCTCTAGGCTAGCAGGCAACCTCCAAGCTATCTGTAAAATTTATCAACAGGTCCAGTCAGGACAGGAACGAGTACAACTCATCAAGAAAACCCAAGTAATGACAGAGAACTATAAAGCAGTTATAGACAGTTTTATTGATGAATATGGCAGTTTATATTTAGGTGATAGTATAGAGAAGCAGTAAGATACAAGGAAAGTAAAGTAACTAAAACAAGAGAAGAATGATGGCAATGAAGACTGTAAATAAATCTAGCTGAACTAAGGTAACATAATAAGTCCAGAAGTAAATGCAAAACAAGTGTAAAACTACTATAAATCCAGTACGAGATGAATCTAATACAAGATGAATCCAGTACAAGATGATTCTAGGTAGTGATCAAGAATCCAGGTGAGTCCAGCTATTCTAACAGTGTGTTTTAAAATACCGAGATCGACATGTAAATGGCTGTAGGTAATACGGTACATCACACACTTGGCCGGGTGTGAGATGGCTATCATTCCAGTAGATTCTAGTAGATTCTAGTTGGGAGATTCCAGATTGGGGTATGTCTACATGTCTTACTCAAGTATTTCCCCGCCCCGCAATACAAATCAATCCAGAATTCGACACGAGAATCGAGATGAGTCCAGCCAAAATATGATGATTCCAGAAATAGATTCCGGAATAATTCCAGTGATTCCAGTAATAGAGGCCAGATAAGTAAGGTATATGTGTCGCATACATGAATCCAGAAATATCCATATGTGTTGTAACAGAGAATCACATAAAACTAACTATAACTGAAGTACAGTAATTGACAATTAAATAAGAGAACTATCAGAGAATGTACTCGCCTGATACTCTGAACAACTGATAGGTATAGAGGTCCAAACTGAAGCCATAGAGTCCTATTTAGAGCAACACAGGTCAAGATGTATACGAGATATGATAAATGAAATGTACAATGCATCTGCATGCTATCTAGGTCAAACTAGACTAAAGTCAACATTTGGTCAACTCTAGTCAACCACACTAGTCAAATTAGGTCAACTAGGTTAAGTCCTAGCCCAACAAGTCTAACAAGTCTCACTAGGCCTAACCAAGCCTAGGCTAGCACTCACACAATCACAAGACAATGTGAACCACAACAATACATAATATAAAATAGATAATATATATAAATACATACCTTCATACATACATGCATATCCACATTACATACATATTTATCTATATAGGCATATGTTACATCATGTATATTTACGTAGTTACATAGATATATACATACATGCACATTTACATACATACTTTTATACATTATATATGTTAACATTCATTACAATGCATTATATTTTACTTATACCTTTGATTCATTCATTCATATATGACATTCATTCATGCATATTACATACTTACATGCATCTATACATTATATACATTGTATATAACATGTAAAAATAGAAGAGGAAAAAAGGAAAAAAAACTGAAATGGAAAGGGAAGGGAAGGAAAATGTAAGAAAAAATGAAAAACAGTGGACATATACATGCTTGCATCATATATTCTACATTACCATATATGCTATCATTATATATTGCATTACAATATTTATACATTATGCATTCATATCTATCATTACATATATACCTTGCATTTATATCTAGCATTCATTATATACTTTCATGCACACATTGTATGTCATTCTTTCATTCATGCATTTATGCATTGCTTACATACATTATATTAATTGTATTCCTACATGCTTGCATTCAACCATATATATACATTAATGTAAAAAGGATATATATCATATATATATCATTTCATTCATCTAACATATCATGTATTACATACTCTATATTCATTTAATACCCATACTACATAGGTTCATAGGTTACACAAAATGCATATATCGTATAGTCACTCTTCTACTTAAAACCAATACTGTACCAATTGGGCATTCACTAAATTCTAGGATAAAAGTATGTCGTAGCCCTTCGTGTTAGATTTCTAAAACTTTAAACGGATCGCATTTTCGTGTCCGGAAGCTCCCGAAATCGCGAAAATACCGAAATACGTTCATCTTTCGTACAGCTGACACTCAAATAATTCTACAGAAAGTTATAGAAAGAATTTGACTTATTAAAATATATATTTGGAAAGCTAACTTCGATACGGTTCTTTTAAAAAAAACAGAAGATAAATCGGAGTTCTAAGCTAAAAGTTATGACATTTCTAAGTTGCTTTGGTTAATAAAACGTGGATAAAAATTATGACGGATTTGACAAAAGAACACATATAGGCCAAGATACTTGGATACAAACATAGATATCCAAATGAAACTCATTCTAACCATCCTAACTAAGATTAATCCACTCTCTAACCATTATAAAACTGAATTTAAATATCTATTTATACTATTATCATACATACATACACATAGGGTATCCTAATTTGGGATCTATCAAGTAGGACACAAGACACATATCTAAAATCCTCAAGAGAGCTCCAAACGGCCTCAAATTTGAATCTAAATGGGACACATGCATGAGGATGGATCCTACGGATTCAAAACTAATTTATATACAAAGGAAATCGATTTAGAGGATGGGTTTTACCTATTGGGAGTGAAATCCCAATAAAATCCTTTAGTACACGGCTCCGATACGAAGATCCCTCAAAGTGGACACTCCTCCTTGCACTCCTCTTCCAATCCTTGGTAGCACCCTTCCCTTGGATAATGGAAATGATTGAGGGAAGGTTTGGTGAAGGAATGATTTGATTTGGAGATCAAATCAATGGAAAGGGTCTCTAAAATTGGGAAGAACAAAAGGAAAATAAAAGAGACAAGATTGTAATGAATGAAATTAATTATTCTCTCCTAAAGGTTGCTGCCATAAAGATTCCATTAGGGCTAATGGAAAATATCCTAATTGCCCCTCTCTAGTCTCATATGGTTAAGTCTAGACTAGGTTCAAGTTTGGGGTCAAAATGATCTAGTTTTGAGTCTCTAACTTAACCATTCTAACATGATAAAAATTAGTTTAATTAACTAACTTAATGTTGGGTCTTGTGACCCATGCTTAACTTAATATTGGGTCCCATCTAGAGTTCAAGCTACCCGGGTCACAATACAAGTCGGAACGAGACGAAACTCAAACCCGACTAAACAAATCCAATAAAAATAATATGAAAAATATAAAATTTCCCCAAAATATTAAAATATGAAAAATGACCAAAATCATAATACATCAATTTAAATATTATTAAAATAATCTAAAATTTACCAATTAATCAAAATCCTAAATAATTCAAAAGTCATGAAATGACCAAAATATCCTTAGCCTAAAAAGTTGTAAATAGTTATTCTAATCACATGGTTAGGTCCCCATGGTCATGGTTAGTCTCTAAGCTTAGCAAAACTAGGGATTAACTAGTTAACCATCAAAATCACAATTCAACATTTTAAATAGTTTTAAAGTGATTAAAAAAATTACCAAAAATCACAACATGAGTTAAATCTTATTATCGATTAATCAAAAATTATAAAATTTCAAAATTACCCTCATTTGGAAAACTGGGTGTTACAATCCTACCCACCTTACAAAAATTTTGTCCTCAAAATTAAGATGATCCCCTTCTAGGTCAAACATAGTCAAGGGTCAATCACTAGTCAATTTTCTCAACATCCTAGTACTTGGTCATCCGCTGGTCAACTTCTTAGGATTTTACCTATGCTAGCTACCTAAGTGTTGGCCACCAGAATTTAGCAAAAAGAGAAACTCTATAATAGGCTAGCTCTTAAGTTTCCAATCCTATCAGGGCTGATACTATAAATCTCATAAGCTACAGGTTTATAAACACACATTCCCCACATCAAGTACTAACCTATATATTTATCCACAGTTGATACTAATGGGGGTAACATCCCTATTTCCCGATAATCAAGGTCCTAAGAATTTTATCTAAACCATGCAATTTGAAGGAATAGCATACAGGGTCAGGGCATACTGTTGCAGTTGGAAGTCTCACCTAGGTGCACTGGTCATTCTAGGTCAAAACAGTACTATGGTTTCAACACACAAGCAATCTAGGTGTCCTAATTGGGAAGGTAAGGGAACAACAACCATCAAGGTTGTAAGGGTTGTCTACCATCCTATATAAGAAATTAGTCATTACAAACAACTGAGAAATTATTAAAAGGTTACTATTCCATAAAATGGTAAAAATTAAAAATTTAGGCACAACAAATCACAAATAGATTTTTGTCTTGACAAGATCTAAGTTGATCAATTTCAGGATAATTCGAGATTTGGGCAAGATGGGGAATCAATGAAATCAAGTATGAGCACGAGCATCCAATGATGAAGATCCAGGTCATGATTAAATTTAATTCAACTGGATACGAATACGAGGTTCATAGGCGATAAAAATAATTCTAAGGAGAATTGTCAAGGCTGTTGCGGATAAGATTCTAGGGCAAGTTTAACTATGTCTCCATCCACGTAGATTAATATAAAAAGCGAACCAAAACGTAATAGGTTGATCAGACCATCATATGCCGGTTCTGATTAGAATATGTTAGTGGGTGCGCACCCAATAAGATATGTCATGATCAAGCTCCAAAAGGATAAGCTTGTAAAACTAAGGATAATTAGCAGCATAGGATATAAGTAAGGGTGGTAGTGATGAACGAAGATACATAGTCCAGATTCTTAACTAAATGGGTCAAGCAATCAAGTTAAGGTACAAGATTAAGCATTTAAGGAATCAAGCAGAACATCATCACATGTCGGGTCGAAGGAATTGAGTCAAGGCTGGATCTCTAATTGAAATCAGGAATAATTCAGTATCATGGTAGAGGTTATAGTTTAGCCATTTGACCAAAAAATTATATCAAGAAAATAGAGTACAAGGAGACGGGTTTTAGTGGGACATGATATACCTACACGAAGGTGAGTTCGTCTAGGTCTTGTATATAAGATTTGTTGGAGGGTTACAGCTAGTATTACATTCCGAATGTCAAGATCACGATAAGGAACGTCAAAGGATCTCAAAATAGAAATTGGGGGTTCAAGAGGTAGTAAATATATGCACAAGATAAGGAAGATCAAGTTAATCATCTGTTTCTGATACCCTTAAGTTCATCTGGTCATAACTTGCCAATCGTATCCTTACCTCACCAGTCTCCATATAAAAATGTAACCTTTACCTAAGCCTTTACCATGACTACCGTAGGCAATTTCCAATTTCCAAACATTACTCATGAAGCATAGCCTTCACATTTAGGAATCAATATTAACCATTTATTCAAATTTCCAAATTCTTTCACCTTGTCTTAAATTTGGCCCGAAACCTCTAAATCCCGTTTACGAATCCCTTGAACTTGTTCAAATGGTTCTCCTCGTGTTATTTAATTTAAATAACTTTAGGCCTTACAAAACTTATCCTCCATCAAAAAATTTAACTTCCGTATTTTCTTCGACATAGACCTTTGAATATTATTCTTCTAAAAAAAAATTTCCACAACAATCTCTAAATTTCCCCTAAACTCTCTTCTCCTATAAAACCCCTTCACCACCATTCTTCCATCACCATCCTCATCCCCACTTCTTCTCTACCCAAATCCCTAGCCCAACTCCGGCAAAACCGTGGGCCCGATCGCTGCCCTCCAAGCCGACCCCCAGGCCAAATCCGTCGTCGCCACCTCCTCTGTCCGGCGTGCCACCCACGGCCACCGGCCGTGTTCCTCCGGAGCTAGCCCCGACGCCGGCGACCCCCTCGCTGTCGGTTCCCGCGACCCCTCTCGCTTGTTAACCTTCCAGCGGCTCTATCGCCGCTCCTCTCCGAGCCGCAGCACCCCGAGCCCGATCCGGTCGCCCTTCGCAGCCGTACCCCGACGAGGCGCTGATCCAAGCCGAGACGCTGTCCGTGTATTCTTTTTCTCTAATTTTACCATCAGAGAGCTCTAGCCGAGCAACCCAAGGTATAATTCCTTTGTTCCGTTCCATTTTTGGTATTCACTACCAAAATATACTCAATTAGCGACAGATATTTAGCGACGGTAATTTTCTGTCGGTGTTAGCGACGGCTTCGTGGCCGCTCAGCGACTGAGTACCGACTACACGCCTTTGCCATTTTTTATTTTAATTTTAGGGGGAGGAAAGGTCGTACGTCCGTCGCTAGACTGTCGGAATTATAGTGACGGATTCCCAGTCGTCGCTACGTAGTCGATTATTTGGCGGGAATTGTGTAGAGAATTGGCGGGACATATCTTCGACTACGTAGCGACGGATATTCAGTCGGCATGTATGAAACATGACGACTACGTGGCGACGGGTTTTCTTCCGTCGCTATTCAGTCGCTATATATACGTACCAGACTTTAAATGAAACGGCGGGAAGAACTTTTCGCATTCCCTCCAAATTCACTCTCTTCTCTCTCTCTCTCTCTCTCTCTCTCTCTCTCTCGTCGGTGTCGGCTTCGAAGATCGGCGTCGGTGTCGTCGTCGGCGTCGGCTTCCTCTCCTCTCTTTCTCCCGAAGGTAACCCCCTCTCTCTTTCTCGATCTCTCTCTCTCTCTCTTTCTCTCTCTCTCTCTCTCTCTCGGGGTCTGGGAGACGGGCTTGGGGTTGTGGCGTCGGGGGCTGGGCGGCTGGCTTGGGTCGGGGGCTAGGCGGTGGGCTTGGGGTGGCGGCGTCGGGGGCTGGGCGGCTGGCTTGGGACGGGGGCGTCGGGGGCTGGGCGGCTGGCTTGGGTCGGGGGCTGGACAGTGAGCTTAGGGCGGGGGCGTCGGGGTCTGGGAGGCGGGCTTGGGGCTGAGGCGTCGGTGGCTGGGCGGCTGGCTTGGGTCGGAGGCTGGACGGTGGGCTTAGGGCGGCGACGTCGGGGGCTGAGCGGCTGGCTTAGGGCGGGGTCTGGGCGATGGGCTGGGGGCGGGGGCGTTGGGGTCTGGAAGGCGGGCTTTGGGTTGGGGCGTCGGTGGCTGGACAGCTGGCTTGGGGCGGGGTCTGGGCGGTGGGCTTGGGGCGGGGGCATCGGGGTCTGGGAGGCAGGCTTGGGGTTGGGGGCTGGGCGGTGGGCTTGGGGCGTCGGGGGCTGGGCGGCTGGCTTGGGTCGGGGGCTGGGCGGTGGGCTTGGGGCGTCGGTGGCTGGACGGCTGGCTTGGGTCGGTGGCTGGGCGTTGGGCTTGGGGCGGCGGCGTCGGGGGCTGGGCGGCTGGCTTGGGGCGGGGGCGTCGGGGCTATTTGCAACCGACGCACAGCCATAAGCACTCTTCATATATATATGCAACCGAACTACTGAACTGGGCGGCGGGCTTGGGGCGGCGGGCTTTGGTCGGGGGCGGCGGGTGGCTTTGCTTCTCAAATTCATCTGAGTTTATATATTGGCTAAATAATGTGTTATTCATATTAGGTGTTCCATTAGTTTGGTGGTGTTCGGATTAGTAAATATGAATATGGGGTTTGGATTCATGGTGTATATATATGTTCACTATCTCATGGACAGTACGAGTTCTATCAGTTGTGTGCTTCTGTATAGATGTATATATCTATACATCTAGCTGTGATATACATATGTGTATGTGACAATCTCAGTTAGCGACGGACTAGTTACCGGTTAGCGACGGATATTTCCAGCTCCATTTGTATTAATCTACGGTACGACATGGTGATCAGGATATAGTCCCTGCAGCCATTCGACTGGCAAGGCAGAAACTATGTAGCTGTAGATAAAGTTGACTGTCTTCCGACCCTCATCCCTCGGCAATGATGATACGACAACCTATCACTATATCTTATATAGTAGTAGATGATGTCTTAGTATTACATTAAGTGAGTTCTTCTTGATTCTGTTATATTCTTCAGATACTAGATACGATAAGAACATATACTACACGATATGTATACAGAATATAGAAGATTCACACTAATGTATGCTAGAATGAATTTTGGGTTGTGTTCTGAGCCATCCGCTCTTACACTTAAAACACATAGGAATTAGTAGTGTGAGAGCGCTGGAGAGAGTGAGAGCGCCGGAGGGGGGAGAGGAGAGAGAGAGAGAGAGTAATTAATGGTACGACATGGTGAAGTAGTACTGTATTTTGGCTCCAGTTCCAGCTCAATTTGCATTAATCTACGGTACGATATGGTGATCAGGACATAGTCCCTGCAGCCATTCGACTGGCGAGACAGAAACTATGTAGCCGTAGATAAAGTTGACTGTCTTCCGACCCTCATCCCTCGGCAATGATGATACAACAACCTATCACTATATCTTATATAGTAGTAGATAATGTCTTAGTATTACATTATGTGAGTTCATCTTGATTCTGTTACATTCTTCAGATACTAGATACGATAAAAACATATACTACACCATATGTACAGAACATAGATGATTCACACTAATGTATGCTTGAATGAATCTTGGGTTGTGTTCTGAGCCATCCGTTCTCACACTTGGCAAAAAATTGAATTTTTTATACTTTATCGGCTTTCGAAAATGTACTCAAATTACATTATGGTTCATTTAGTTAGCTTGCTTATGTTACAATTATATTATTTGTGACTATCGATCTTACCAGATGGCACCCATGACCCGAGGAGCGGCACGTCGTTTGAGGAAAACAGTGAATGCTGAGGTGGCTCCTCCTACAGTTAAGGAGGAAGTGGTACCGGTTGCTAGTGAGATTGGGAGTTCTATTCATCCAGCACCGGTAGCTAGTGAGACCGGGAGTTCTCTTTAAGCAGTCCTTGCAAGGGACGACATCTCTCCTCACGCCAAAAATCTCGCTTTTTTGAGGTGGTTGCGTGATCGTATCACTGAGCGTTTACGTGAGCAGCGTGCATGGTTCTCATTAGCTATTAGTACTTATTTGTATTGGACTATTTGTATTGAGTTATTTTTGTATTAGACTATTTGTATTGGACTACATATATGAACTAGAACTGTGTCAACCTCTGGATTGTATTGGACTACGACATGGTGATCAGGACATAGTCCCTGCAGCCATTCGACTGGCTAGGCAGAAACTATGTATCCGTAGATAAAGTTGACTGTCCTCCGACCCTCATCCCTCGGCAGTGATGATACGACAACCTATCACTAGAGGATACTCTGAGAGATCTATCTGAGTAGGATGTATACTCTGAGAGATCACCTTTACAAGAATGATATCAGTAGTGGAATTGAGTGCTGGAGGGGATATTATCAGAGTATACATCCTACTCAGATAGGTCTCTCACCGTTACTATTTTTTTCTGACAGCAAGGTGGATGTGCTCCGTCAACAGATTCTTGCTTCGAGCCAAAACTTTGCCTCGGAGCTCAAGTGGACATCCTTCATGTAGAGTACGAGTGAGAGATTCCTGACAGCATGGTGGTCTCCTTTGTCAAAGTATCCGTGCTCATCCCACATTGGTTGTGGGACGAGCACGGATACTTTAACAAAAGAGACCACCATGCTGTCAGGAACCTCTCATTCGAGCTCTACACGAAGAATGTCCACTTGAGCTCCGGGGCAAAGTTTTGGCTCGGAGCAAGAATCTATTGACGGAGCACATCCACCATGCTGTCAGAAAAAAATAGTAACGGTGAGAGACCCATCTGAGTAGGACGTATACTCTGATAATATCCTCTCCAACACTCAATCCCACTACTGATATCATTTTTGTAAATGTGATCTCTCAAAGTATACGTCCTACTCAGATGGATCTCTCAGAGTATTCTCTCCGGTTGGGTTGTGTTCTGAGCCATCCGTCCCAGGGATTTGATTATGTATTTTGGTTTCTGTATTTTGGCTCCAGCTTCATTTACATTAATCTATGGTACGACATGGTGATCAGGACATAGTCCATGCAGCCATTCGACTGGCGAGGCAGAAACTATGTATCCGTAGATAAAGGAGGGAAAAGATAAATTGAATTATAACGACGGATATTAGGTTACTCTTCAGGATAATTGATGTCTATTTTATATTAATTTGGTTTGGTCTATATGATTCTTGGATAATTGGTGTGCATTAAATTCGTGTGTACATATTTGGTCTATGTGATTATTGGATAATTGGTGTGCATTATATATTGGTTTGGTTTATGCATATTTTTGTGAACAGGGAAAGTGCTGCAATTTTTTTTTCAAAAAAATTCTCAGTTACCGACGGACTAGTGACCGGTTAGCGATAGATATTTTCAGCTCCATTTACATTAGTCTACAGTACGACATGATGATCAGGACATAGTCCCTGCAGCCATTCGACTGGCGAGGCAGAAACTATGCAAGTAGCCTTAGATAAAGTTGACTGTCCTCCGACCCTCATCCCTCGGCAATGATGATACGACAACCTATCACTATATCTTATATAGTAGTAGATGATGTCTTAGTATTATATTAGTGAGTTCATCTTGATTCTACTACGTTCTTCAGATACTATATACGATAAGAACATATACTACACCATATGTACAGAACATAGATGATTCACACTAATGTATGCTAGAATGAATCTTGGCTTGTGTTCTGAGCCATCCGTTCTGATCAAGCATCTTCCTTCTCCTCTCCTCCACCATGGCTCTGAACAAATCTGCTCCTCCCTCTACTTCTCTTCTTTTTATTTGACTCTCTCAGCCACATATGACATCCAGCTCAAGTGTAGAGTCGGGGGAGAAGAAGTGGACAGGAAGAGGAGGGGAAGCAGCACAGCCGGCGGCATGACCCGGAGGAAGTACAGAGGTTTTCTTCAACAGCCGTAGGAGAACTATAAGGATATATCTTTTCACAACATGTCATCTTGTCAAAGACCCTTCATGTGAATATTATGTTATCGCGGTGTCGGAAGACTAACATGTCATAAGTTTTTAAGTCGTGTGTTTTGACATAATCTTCCCAATCCTTTCCTCCTATATAGTAATCTTGAATTATTACATAGCAGGAAAGAGTTTGGAGGATTATGTCAAAGCACATGGCTTAGAAAATTATGACATGTTAGTCTTCCGACACCGCGGTAACATGGTTGTCACATTAAGGGTCTTTGACAAGGTGATATGTTGTGAAAAGATATATCCTTATAGTTCTCCTACATCTGTTGAAGAAAATCTCTGTACTTTCTCCGGGTCATGTCGCCGGCTGTGCTGCTTCCCCCTCCTCTTTCTGCCCACTTCTTCTCCCCCGACTCTACACTTGAGCTGGATGTCATATGTGGCTGAGAGAGTCAAATAAAAAGAAGGTAAGTAGAGGGAGGAGCAGATTTGTTCAGAGCCATGGTGGAGGAGAGGAGAAGGAAGATGCTTGATCAGAACGGATGGCTCAGAACACAAGCCAAGATTCATTCTAGCATACATTAGTGTGAATCATCTATGTTCTTATCGTATCTAGTATCTGAAGGACGTAACAGAATCAAGATGAACTCACTAATGTATGCTAGAATGAATCTCGGGTTGTGTTCTGAGCCATTCGTTCCGATACTTGGCAATTAAGCCATTCGACTAGCGAGACAGAAACTATAAGGCTACTTACATGTTCTTCCAACTTTAAATTACAAGATTACTACATTAGGTTAAATAAATCACTAACCTCATCACGGTGAGTCTTGGTGTAGCACTCAAATGTGGGACACCTGTAAATTCGTCGAGGTTTTAAATCATCGACATTGAGTTTTAAACCCTCACGTAGCCTTTCTGCTTTACTTCTAGGGTCGAGCAGCATCTTCTTGCAAGTTTCGGTCTCCAGATACTTAGTGTCAAGATTCTGGACGCTTTTGTAGAGCATGTCAATGCATCCTAGCGTCAATTTCCGGCAGGACGTAGATGATTCTGTTACATCCTTCAGATACTAGATACGATAAGAACATATACTACACTATATGATTCTGTTACATCCTTCAGATACTAGATACGATAAGAACATATACTACACTATATGTACAGAACGTAGATGATTCACACTAATGTATGCTAGAATGAATTTTGGGTTGTGTTCTGAGCCATTCGTTTCCATACTTGGCAATTAAGCATGTGAAATAGAACATATTATGTTTAGTTTGTCTTACGATACAGATTTTTACATCCAAATTGAAATGGATCGTTACTTCGTTGATCGTACATGGATGTACTAGCGGATCAACCTCCTGGACCGTAGGTACTTATAAGTATTGACCGTATCGGATTAGTATCGATCTATCGTTTTGGTATAGGCCGTATCGGTTGGTATTGGTCTTAGCGAATTGGTATCGTCCTATCCGATATGTATCGGCCGTATAGCTAGGATTCATATTGGCCTTATCGATTTGGTATCAGTCATATCCGATAGGTATTGGCCGTGTTGGATTATTATATACCATTTCGGATTAGTATCGTGGAAGGTTTAGTAACAACTGTACTTGGATTTCTCTCTTCTAGAGCTAGATTACCATTGTAAGAGAGTCATGAGAGCGTAGATGGCCAGTTACAGAACATACATACTTCCTTTTAAATCTTGATTTTTCTGATGGAAAAGGAAGTATGTATGTTACTGTAACTGGCCAATCACGATCTAGTGATTCTCTTGCAATGGTATTCTAGCTCGAGAAGAGAGAAATTCAAGTACAGTTGTGACTAAAACTTCCACGATACTAATCCGAAATAGTCTATACTAATCCAACACGGCCGATACCTATCGGATATGACCGATACCAAATCGATAAGGCCAATATGAATCCTAGCTATTCGGCCAATACATGTACATATCGGATATAGGACGATACCAATTTGTTAAGGCCTATACCAAACCGATAGACCGATACTAATCTGATACACTAGATACTAAGTACATCTGGCCTATACCAGCGGATCCACAAATTACTGCACGATAGGCCCAACGACTCCAGTTACATCCGGTTATTGGTGAGTACATGATTACATAGTAATTCTATTAGTCTTGCGATACGGATTTTTACTCTCTCATGCTACCAACGTCACAACTTTTCCAGTGCTGCTCCCTCTAATGATGATGAACGCAAAAAACCAACGTCACAACTTTTATAACTTGAGTAAATTTCTTTACCCTATATGAAAATTTCTGTTGTCAGAAAGATGGCTCCTAGGACTCGTCGAGGTGGTGCTGCTAGTCGAGGAAGGGGTCGAGGCAAGAAACCCTTGGAGGTCGACACGGAGGAAGCCTCCGTCGTCAAACAAGAGCCGGTGACTGTTAAGGAGAAGGTGTTACCAAAGGTCGAGGTCAAAGAAGAACCGATGAACATCAGGGAAGAGATTGCTCCCAAGCTTGAAGCTAAGGAGGAGCCACCGTCAGAGAGTAGTAGCATCGGGACCGACCCTCCTGTCCCTACAGAAGACCTCAACCAGATTGAGCCTTCGTATACAAATTGGCTGATAGAATGGTACATGCCTCAACGCAACTATCATCCCTGGCTGTGAGGATTCATCGTCTGACTTGTGGTCTTTGTTGAGGCCAAAGTCGATTTTCCTATGTGTTTTGGAATATTTATGAAAATTTTGGAATATTTGTGCTATGATCGGATTATAACGATGGATATTAGGTTACTGTAACTGGCCAACTCTTTCCTATATGTTTTAGAATATTTGTGAATTTTTGGAATATTTGTGCTATGATCGGATTATAACGATGGATATTAGGTTACTGTAACTGGCCAACTCTTTCCTATATGTTTTGGAATATTTGTGAAAATTTTGGAATATTTGTGCTATGATCGGATTATAACGATGGATATTAGGTTACTGTAACTGGCCAACTCTTTCCTATGTGTTTTGGAATATTTGTGAAAATTTTGGAATATTTGTGCTATGATCGGATTATAACGATGGATATTAGGTTACTCTTCCGGATAATTGATGTCTATTTTATATTAATTTGGTTTGGTCTATATGATTCCTGGATAATTGGTGTGCATTAAATTCGTATGTGCATATTTGGTCTATGTGATTCTTGGATAATTGGTGTGCATTATATATTGGTTTGGTTTATGCAAATTTTTGCGAAAAGGAAAAGCGCTGTAATTTTTTTTCAAAATATTCTCAGTTAGCGACGGACTTGTGACCGTTTTGCGACGGTTACTACCAGTTTCCGACTACTTTTCGACGGCTATTCCGTCGCTAACTGGAGATTTGAAAATGTTTCCAGGTAGCGACGGATGGTCGACGGATTATCCGTCGGTATGGTATATTGTTCGACGGAATAGCGACGACCTATCCGTCACCTTGTTCTGGAAATACCAAGAATTTCCAGAACAAGATCGACGGTTAATCCGTCCGTATTCCGTCGATATATATCGACGGAATAGCGACGACTTATCCGTCGCCATGTTGCTGGAAATGACATGAATTTCCAGAAGCTGATCGACGGATTTTCCGTCAGAAAATCGTCGCTAATCCGTCCTTTGTTATCGAAGGCGTCGACAGCTTAGCGACGGAACGATACGCTGTGATACGTTCTTACGACGGGTTACCGACGGAATTTTACGTCGCTATTGTCTACACAGTTCAGTACTTAAAATTTGAAATGGACGAGAGTCCGTCGGAAATGCGTCGCTAAAGCTTCGTATTGTGAAGTCGAAAAGCCGTCGCTATTCTGTCGCTAATTGTAATTACCGTCGCTAAATCGATAAATTTTGGTAGTGATTGTTGATGATGAATTTGGTCCCCGATTCCGTTCCAGGAATTCAGATTCAGTACGTTTCGATTTTGGAATTTCCGAAATCATGTTCTGTGATGTTGTTTTCCTTTAATTTTCATATAATTTCTAAATTCGGAATTTCCGAACATTTGTTGGATAGGTTCTGAGATTTTTGGTATCTTTAGTTAGTAATGTTAGAGCTTCTGTTTTCCGAGGTTCATCTCGGGTTTTTCGATTTTCAATTCGGGTTTTTCGAATGTTCTTCAGAAGAATATTTTGTGCATTGGATATTATATTAATATTGTGGTGGAATAGAATTTATGGGTCTTTCCCTGGTTTGGGATATTTGTTGGAATTGTTGGAGCATTTTTCCAGTTTTGGGTTGTCCCAAATACAGAGGAGATGCTGCCCAAATTTTTATAAAATTTATATAAACTTCAAATCGATTTTCGGAAATAATTTATTAATTGGATTTTGGGCAACGATCGTACCGGTCCATGGGCCCTTAGCAAAATGCAAACGAAACCGGTTTTACCCAGACGTTGAGGCATTAGCTATTTTGACGATTGGACCAAAGTCTGAGACTCGAAATTAACTTAATTTAATTACTAGTTTTATTTTGTGATTAATTTGTAGGATAATTTTTAGAGACTAACAAATATTTTTCTTCTTATTTAAATTCATGTAAAATGGTCTGTAAGGGCATAAGTCCAGCTTTTATTTAATATCTGTGGTTTTATAATATTATAAATTTTTATTTTATTTCTGGTTGGTTGATTGACGTTAAACGTAAAAAAAATAATGATATAATTATTTTATAAAATTTAAATAACATTTTCTCACAATAAAATAAATTAGGAAAATTTTAAGTTTATTATTTAAACAAATTTCACGTTTTTCTCATTTAAAAAAAAATATTATTTTTTAAATATAATATAATGAAATACAAAGTTTTGCCAAATAATTGGAAAATACGATTTTCCGAATAAAAAATTGACTTTTCTTCGTAAGATAGTAACTCACCTCGATAAGCGTTCTAAATTAGAGTTGTAAATAACCTAAAATTTGATTAGGACAAATACTAGAGATTGTAACTAGCACACCTAGATATGATTTGAATATTGGTGCTAAGTCAGGAATTCTAAATTGTAGGGTTTCGAGGATTGTACTAGCATCGTCCCGGAATCAACATCGAATCCAGTTATAACCAAGGCAAGTACATTTTGTGTTAGTTTACAATTATTTAGTAATCGTTTTATTGCAAGTCTAAACCACAATACAACACGGAACTCTCTCTGAGAGCATTGACTGATTGACTGTTGGGTACTGGGGGAGTAGTGTAATGAGTATGACCACATCCAAAATAGTATAATGACTATGTTAGCTTACCCCTCAAACACACGGGGATAAGCCATATCGTATCAATAGGATACAACTGTACAACCTAATCCGGTCATATTCATTGCCTATTCACATCACAATATTTTAACTGCTGGAAAACTATTTATTTTAAATTGTTTAAAAGTGCATAACTCTATTATTATTTCAATTGTTGGATTATCATGAAGTGTACTTTGCTCCTTTCCTGACTGGATTCCCCGTAGGTACTATGGACGATACTGAGCTATTGATAAGTAGCTACTATGACCCTGAGCTGTACCCGGCTGTTCTACCAGAGGATGATGATGAGGAGACTGCTAATTAGAATTATTTCCAGTTTATGATTTTGTGGAAAAATATTTTATTTCAGTTGTGGTTTGTGTTTGAAACTTTGTGTTGGACAAGTCTTTATTTATCAAAGTGTTAAAAGTTGTGGCAATTAGAATTTGTGTTGTTGATACCTGCATACAGCTTACTGCCGCCGTCTCAACAACGGTGCAGGCTGGACATGATCCGATTCGACCCAAGAAATTGTAGGAACCCTAGAGGGGGGTGAATAGGGTCAAGCTAACTAATCAAGCACTTAGCACAAGCTAATTGGCAATTTAAAAATATAAGTGCAAGAGAAGAAGCAATAACAATACCGACACCTGATGTATCCTGCTATCCTTCCTAGAGGCAATCCAGTCCCGGAACTCTCTCCGGATTTAATCCACTATTTGAGCAAATAGTTACACACGAGTTTGGATCCGAAGAACTCGCCAACTTCTTACACGAGAGCTTTAATCCGAAGGCCTCTCCGACTTCAACCGAGAGTTTGGATACGAAGACTCTCCAACTTCAACCAAAAGTTTGGATACGAAGACTCTCCAACTTCAACCGAGAGTTTGGATACGAAGACTTCCCAACTTCAACCTTTCACAATAGGTTTTGATCTCCTTATACAATAAGATGAAGATCTCACTTTTCAACTCAATAACTCTAACACAATTTGTGGATGGCAAATGAAAGCTTTGTAGAGTTGTTTGTGGATAGGCTTTGGAGGTTTAGAAATTTTTAGGCTCAAAGCATTAACCTTGAATGAAGGGGTTCAAGGCTATTTATAACCAAAGCATTGAAAAGAGCTCAAGGTAACTTTTCAGTCCACGAACCGACATACCGCCGGTATGATTCGGCATACTGGCAGTATACCGGTCTGGGATTGCAACGGCTAGAAATATAGCCGTTGGGATCATTAATGGCTGGAAATCCGACCGTTGGAATTTCAACATTTCGGAAGCGGTATACCGTCGGTATGGACCGGTATGCCGGTTTTGTAAACAGAAACTTTCTGTGAACAAAAATCGGTATACCGTCGGTATATATCGGTATACCGTCGGTATGCCATTTTCTACCAAAAATGATCCTGGGCTTATTTCTGCCCTAGCTTTCGATTTTGCCATCTATTTCTTGTGTTTACAATAATTCCTAAGACTCATTACAGACTCCAGATAAACTTTGGCAGGTGCAGGCTTCTTCAGAGTCTTGAAATGATGATGGCATGGCTTGGTTTCTTCCTTTGATAGGTGCTGGCTTTTTCCCTTGGCGGCAACTGTCCAAAGATATCCATCGTCGGGTGGTTCAGAAAAATCTTGTCGGATCCATCGTCTTTATCCCACCATGATTTCTTCATTGCATATGTCCACATTGATCTTGCTTATTGCTTTTCTGCATGTACATGTTAGACGAACAAAGCAATATACATAGTAGCAACTATGATAGGTTTAATGCACATTAGGACAATGCTGAGTTTAAGTATAAGTGCTAAGGCGATAGCATAAATATTAGTGATATCATAATGATTAAACTTAATTGAATGACCACAATCAAAAACATAGTTTTGATTTTGGCAACCCGATTAAATTTAAGATAGATAAGCTCATATCACTAATATGTAAACCAATAGGCACATATCACCAAAAGTATAAGTATAAGTAGAAATGCTTTTAGCGATAGTATAAAGATTAGTGATAATGAAGTGCTAAACTTAACATATTAACCATATTCAAAAACATGATACAATTATTGGGCCAACAGAAATTGGGATCGGGTCGTGACAAAACTTGTAAATAAATTTTAAAAAAGGGGGCTACGCTCAAGTAAAACTTGAGGTGCCAATAAAAATTGCCTTAATTTATCTCAAAAAATAATAATAGAAATGCAAAATAATATGATGATTACCGTTGAGGACGTCAACATCGAAAGCGGAGAAGCTACGTTGAAGACGTCAACGTCGAAAGCGGAGAAGCAGCGTTAATAGTGAGATCCACTTTAAGGTTTTGGCATCCCACCATATAAACTCAAAATAGATTTCATTCTCAATTATTCAATCCATAACTTATGAAATTACAAATTATTTATAAGCTACAAAACAATGAAAAGAAAAACTAAATCTCTAAGTACTTATACACAAGATAAGTCAATTCTTAACCAACCCCAACCAACTCAAGAGATAAAATTCTCTTTATTTTGATTTATCCTAAAAATAAACTAAAGAAATCCAAAATAACCGAAAATCCAAGATGTTCTCCATCATTCTCCTTGGCTTTGAAAAAT
This sequence comes from Iris pallida, assembly GCA_029216955.1. Classification (NCBI taxonomy): domain Eukaryota; kingdom Viridiplantae; phylum Streptophyta; class Magnoliopsida; order Asparagales; family Iridaceae; genus Iris; species Iris pallida. The sequence goes on along the minus strand of JANAVB010011999.1, from coordinate 2,982,101 downwards.
TCACCTCCTGGTGAATCAAGTGAAAAATTTGAGAGTTATGCTTCTGTTGATGCCCTCCAATTCGGCCATGGCAGAGGCCTTTGCTTTGAAGCTTCTGACAAGACGACAAAACTCTATGGGCGGTACTGGGGGTTATGAAAGTGGAATAAGTAGAATATTCAGCAGAGACCTATCAAGCACTTCAACAACTTTTGGATGTCTCGGTGTCTCCAGGAAAGCAAAATGATCGCCCCTGCAATCAATTATTATTTCCTGCAAACTGTTACAATTATTTGTAACAAACATATAATAGAAATTGTTCACAGGTTCAATTGTGGGGACATGTTCAAAATATTTAGGTGATTCAATAGGATTTTTAAATTAATTAGTTTCATCAAATAACCTATTTAATTCTTCTAATGATGATATATAACGTTCAAATTTTATTATGGCTTAAATCTAGACTTTATAGCTCAAAATTTATTACTTGTTTAATTCTATACTTAGACTCGGACTTGGATTTAACTTCAGACTTGTCTATGACATACTCAGTAGGTTCCACTAATGAATTTTTTATGTATATATGATCACCTTTAGCAATAGTTTTTATTTTATTACGATTGAAAATTTCTTCAAACACATTTTTTTCATTTAAGCAAGCATCTTATCATATATATTATGGATTATCGCACAAAATTATTGCGAGAAATTTTGTGTGAACATTCTTGTATGGGTCTTACCTACCTTCGTATACTACTATTTCTAAATCAGGGTTTAGCTCTGATACCAATTTGACGCATGACGAAGACCCAAAAACATATTTGAAATTAGGGATTTGAGAATATTTTGGTACAAAAGTTTTAATTAAAGAGTGAACAATAACTATTATAAATTTATCTCAAAAAATTATAATAGAAATAATACTATGATTATCGTTGAGGACGTCAACGTCTAAAGCGGAGAAACTACGTTGAAGATGTCAACGTCAAAAGCGGAGAAGCAACATTGATACAGAGATCCACTTTAAGGTTTTGGCATCACACTATATAAACTCAAAATAGATTTCTTACTCTCAATTCTTTGATCCATAACTTATGAGATTACAAATTATTTATAAGCTACAAAATAATAAAAAGAAGATAAACTAAATCTATAGGTTCTTATCCATAAGATAAGTCAATCCATAACCAACCCCAACCAACTCAAGAGATAAAATTCTCTTTATTTTGATTTATCATAACAAACAAACTAAAGAAATCCCAAATAACCAAAAATCCTAGTTATTCTCCATCAGGTTTTCTCCTGATTTGGGTTTTGTGCTAGATTTTCTTTATGGTTTCTGTCATGTTTAATTAGGTCTTTTGATTCTTCGCTCATTGCAAGTATTGTCAGTCGAGAGAATGGATTCTTCCGCTGCGATCACACATTCCCAACATAATCAAACAAAAAAAAAGGATCAAAAAAATATTGTGTGTATTTCGTAATTTAAACATGATAGAGATTTGCAGATTTTGTAGAGATTTGCACTTGAATTCTACCTTGTGCTAGAAGCTAGGATTTCCTAATTAGAAAATTACTAAGAAAAATCAAAACCAAAATATAGTAATTATGCATTAAAATAATTTTATATTAGATAAATAACACTATAAAAACACACACACACATACACACACATTATTGGAAGAAAAAAATAGTTTATTAATGAGGTAAACTGTTACAAACAAAGTTGCTGCCAAGTTATAGGGCTAAGATCTTTACATCATAATCAATATTATGTATAATTCCAAATTGAGGGGATTAAAGGTCTTCATAGACACGTCTATTCCATTCCCACCATACGTGCCACACAGCGTACATAATGTTGGGTTTTGGCCTTTGTATTAGAAATTTTAGTCCCACATCGGCTAGGCCAAAGGAGTTGTATCTCTATATATTAGCTATGCTAGTTTAGAGATGCACATGTGGTGTAGAGGTGCACATGGGTGTGCCATGTAGGATTATTTTTCTAATGGGAAAAAGGCTAAATAAACAATTGAAAGCATTCATGCTTTTTGCTCTTGAAAAATTTATTTCCATGGGAGCTAAGCCCCATTGGGCCATAGCGACTCGGACTCGGACTCGGACACGGACTCGGGCTCATGGGCTCATGAGGCGTAATGTGGCATTTTGTTGGCACACTTTGCACGTCGCTAGGCGCATAGTGCGCTTTAGTTACGCTCGTTGCGCGAGCCACGTTGCGCGACCAGGGTGCGTTGGTTGCGCGTGGCGCACGTTGCGTAGTGGCGCAGGTTGGCGCAAGTGGCTCAGTGCGCAGTATACAAAGTGCGCAGGGTGCCAGAGTGGCGCAACTTGCTTCAGATCGTGCCTATGCATGATATGAGCGGTTACTGCACGTTCAGAGTGATTATTACCACGTCCCGAATATTGTGCTAACCGGGCAGTTGCTACTCGGGCCTATATAAGGTCTCCTCTCTCTTACAGGCAGTAATATAATACAGAATACATTCAGAGAGTCATGAAAGTTTACAAGTATTTCTTAACACAAGTAAACAGAGTCTGTGAGAGAGAAGAGAAGCTTTGCACCAGCGTTGCTTTTGCATGGGAGTCTGTGTACGATCGGAGGAGTCAGAAGAGCAGAAGTGTTCCAAAGTTCTCCGACGAACTTGCTGGTTCCTGGAAGCTATTCATGTGGGGCGAATATGTTGGTGTTTTTGCCTTTGGACTAGGAAAGATAGTCCCACATCGGCTACACCAAATGGTGAGTATCTCAATATAATGCATTGCTTGTGTTGAGGTGTGCACATGAGGTGTGGTGGGGCACAAGTGTGTGCCATGTGGGAGTATTTTTCTAGAAGGAAAAAGAATTAATTCTAACAAGGATGCAAGTTGATTTTTGTTGTGCGGACTCGGACTCGGACACGAACTCCAGGATATCTCGTACATGCACGGGAGTGTTCGGGGGGTAGGCATGGACTGACACACTTCTATGCTGATTATGGGATGATCTAAAATATCAAACTCTATTTTTGAGTATTAGTATTTTAGTCCCATATCGGATAGGAGAAGAGGTGAAGTCTCAACTCCACTCTATAAATAGAGCCCCTTGGCCTCCTTTGAAAGATGTACCAAGAAGAGAGTTAAGGGAGTCTGTAAAGTCCAAGAAGTCCGTTCAAGTCTCAAATATTGACTTACGAGCGTTCAAGAAGTTCTTCGTGAACTTGCTGGTTCCTGGGAGCAGATCGTGTTGGGGCGAATCTTGCTTTGAGCAACGGTGATCTTAATCACCCCAGCAAGAACCTTTCATCTTCTTCTTTCTTCTTTCTTCTCCTTCATCTGAGTTGTAACTCAGTTCTGTCCGTCTGCAACTGCGATTGCAAGGAAGAACGTAAGATTTATTTTCTGAACTCAGTTCTGTCCGTCAGCAACTGTGATTGCGAGGAAGAACGTGATATTTCTTTTCTGATTATTGTTGCTTTTGTAATCAGATTTATATTATAGTATTCCTCTTGGATCTCGAGAATAATCAGAAGGTGAACGTTTGTTGAACCTCTGATCTCGACATCGAGTCTACCATCTTTGATCAAGCCCCGGGATTAACAATCTCAAAGCAAGATCCTTGTAGATGGAGAACTCTCGTGCTTCTCTCATCGATACCAGCTTTAACAAGTTGGAGAAATTTGACGGAGAACATTTCCAAATCTGGAAGAGGAAGGTCACCCTTAATCTTCAACTCGTGGACGTAGACCATGTGTTGATTGAGGATGAACCGACAATTCCAGAAGGAGGAACTGCCGATGCTATTGCTGCTGCACTCGTCAAGCAGAGCAAATGGAAGAGAGGAAACAGCATATGTAAACTGCTGATTCTCAATTCTATGGAAGACTCTCTGGCAGAGTCATATTCCAAGAAGGTGAAGGCCAAAGAGATCTGAGATTCTTTGGGTAAGCTATATGAAGATGATGAGAACAGGTCCAAAATCTTTATCGTCGAGAAGTACCACAAGTGGCTCTTCGAAGACGAGATGACGATGCTACCTCAAGTGAAGGAATTCCTGAAGTTGTGCCAGAAGTTAGATGATGAGAAGATGCCCCTCGTCGACAAGTTTGTCGTTGGAGGGATAGTCTCGAAACTTCCTGCTAGTTGGAGCAACTTCTATGCTAGAATGCATCGAAAGAAGCTGGACATTAGCTTGGAAGATCTTCTACAAGAGATCCACGTTGAGGACGAAAACGATCTCAACAGAAGATGGACTCTCTCTCCAAACAACTGGCTAAGGCCAACTTGGTGCAGACAAGAGAGTTCAAGGGGAAGCAGGTGACTTCTCATCACAAGAAGAAGGACTCCACTAATCTAAAAGTGAACGGTCCTTCGTTCAAGCAACAGAAGTCCAAGTCCCACGTGACTTGCTTCAACCGTGACAATAATGGCCACTACATGAGTGAATGCAAATCCAAGCCCAAACCAAAATAGCAGGTATAGCTAAACTTGGTTATTTTCATTACTTAACTTGGTTGCTAGTGTTGCACAGGTTGAGTTATCTAGCGTGGTAGATGACTAGTAGTCTGACACTAGTGCATCTGACCACGTGTGCTCTCAAAGGAGCTATTCACCAAGGATGAGCCATGTTATGACGAAGGTCTCGATGGCGAACATATATCTAGCAGAAGTTCTGAAGATCGAGACAGTGGGTATTAACCACCGACAAGGATACTGGAATGCGTGTTGCACGTACCAGAGATTTTTCGGCGATCTGATCTCAGAAAGTCTTTTATCTGATATAGACTTGAAAGATGGACATTCGTACTAGCCAGATGGTAATTTCTTGGCGAGGAACATGCTTCAAAAAGATGTTCGGTACTGAAGGAATGTTCGAACTTCTGTTGATAGCGATGAAGTTACTTTATTGAGTGGACTGAGAGTTGTTCTATGACAGAAGTAGACTCAAGCTATCCTACGGGACCTTATCTTCGGAATGTGGGGGTAAGGAGGTGGAGGAGTTTAAGGTCTGTGCAGATACAAGACTGTTGGGAAGCTGCTCAGACGATTGAACTAAAGTACTGATCATCTGGAGTTAGTACACTCAGATATCTGTGACTTTTATCAATTCTCCACAGAGGCCGGTTCGAAGTATTTTTCGAAGTGCACGTTCGCATGATTTCTCAAGTAGAAGAATACAGCATTCGAGTAGTTCAGAGACTTCAGGGCTGAAGCTGAATGTTAAACCGATCTATAACTACTCAGAAGCGATCGAGATGTAGAGTATAGGTCTCATGAATTCGTATCGTTCTGCAAAGAACATGGAATCATCAATGAGACTACTGCTCCATATTCTCCTCAATCTAACGGGATAGCGGAGAGGAAGAACAGAACGTTGACAGAAATGATGAACTCAATGCTGCTAACCGCGGATCTTCCTAAATGCTACTGGGGAGAAGCTGCATTGACGGCCACTTTTATTCTAAATAGAGTGACGTATGCAACTTCGGATGTAACTCCTCATGAACTCTGGTTCAAAGTCAGACCAAACTTGAATGTCATTCGAGTGTGGGGGTGTCTGGCATATATGAAGCTCCCAGATCTGAAGATTCAGAAGCTGGGGACAAGGACTACGAAGACGATCTTCTTGGGGTATGCCGAGAAGAGTGATGCTCGGAGATTTCTTGATATTGAGTCAAATCATATCATCGAATCTTGCGTAGCTGAATACTTTAAAGACAAGTTTGCAAAAGACAAAAACATTATTCTTTCGGACATTCCGGAAAATAATGTAGGTACAAATGAGACTGAAATCTCATATGGGCCAGTAGTCCAAGAAGAAGCTGTTGTTGATGAAACAACTCTTGTACCAGAACTCGCAGAGCCGTCAGCTAAACGAGCGAGGAGACCGAAAGACTTCGGAGATGACTTTGTCACCTATCATGTGGAAGCAGATCCGCTTACCTATGATAAGGCGATGAAGACCAGAGATGCTATCTTCTAGAAGGAGGCAGTGAATGACGAGTTTGACTCTATCACCTCCAATAACACATGGGTGTTGGTAGATCTACCTGAAGGAGAAAAGCCCATCGGATGTAAATGGATCTTCAAGAAGAAGATGAAGGCAGATGAAACTATTGACAAGTTCAAGGCCAGGCTGGTAGCCAAGGGATTTTCTCAAAAACAGGGGATAGACTACTTTGACACGTACGCTCCAGTAGCTCGGATGACCACCATCAGGATGTTAATCGTTCTAGCAGCTATACATAAGTTGGTGATACATCAGATGGATGTAAAGACAACATTCCTCAATGGGGAGCTGACCGAAGAGATTTACATGCAACAGCCAGATGGATTTGTCGTCAAAGGTCTTGAAGACAAAGTCTGCAAGTTGGTGAAATCATTGTATGGTTTGAAGCAAGCTCCCAAGATGTGGCATGAGAAGTTTGACGAAGTTATTAAGTCAAACGGCTATAGAGTCAGCGAGACGAACAAATGTGTTTACACAAAGTTCGCTGATGGAAGAGGAGTCATTGTTTGTCTGTACGTAGACGACATGCTAATCCTAGGTACGGATATAAGTTGTGTCACGGAGATAAAGAAGTTCCTCTCGACGAAGTTCAGTATAAAGGACTTGGGGGATGGTGATGTTATCTTGGGACTCAAGATCATCCGGACAGACACTGGACTAGCGTTGTCACAGTCTCATTATGTTGAGAAGATGATCACTCGTTACGGGTATCAGGATCTTCGAGGTCGATACGCCGTACAAGTGTGATATGAAACTGAAGCCTAATTCAAGGGAAAGCGTCAGGCAGCTAGAGTATGCAAGCGTAATTGGGAGTTTGATGTATGCTACTACTGCCACAAGGACTGACATAGCTTTCGCTGTAGGAATGCTGAGTCGTTTCACGAGCAATCCAGGCATTGAGCACTGGAAAGCTGTGAAACGGGTTATGATATATCTCAAGAAGACTCAGACATATGCACTGTACTACAACGGAGATCCGCCGATAGTGGAAGGCTTCAGTGATGCCAGTTGGTGCTCAGAATTAGAGAGCGAGAGGTCCACAGGTGGATTCATATTCACAATGGGTGGAGCTGTTATATCGTGGAAGTCGAAGAAGCAGACTATGCTCTCACGATCATCTATGGAATCTGAGTTCTTTGCACTTGATACCGCAGCAGATGAAGCAGAGTGGCTTCGGGAGCTCATGTATGATCTTTCAGTGGTTGGGGCGCAGATACCGGCAATTCTGATATACTGCGACAATCAGGTGACTACAGCGGTGGCATCGAATGATCTCTTCAACGGAAAAAAGAGAACTATGCGGTTGAAGCACAGGGCAGTGAACGATCTCATCAAGAGAGGTGTCATTGCAGTGATTGATGTTCGGAGTCAGGAGAACCTGGCGGATCCGTTCACCAAGGGCCTCAAGCGCCAGCTGGTCGATGACACAGCTTGTAAAATGGGCTTGAAGGCATTCTGATATTGGGTTATTACATTCCTACCATAAAATTTTATGCTATTAGTTCAAAGAGAAATCTACTAGGCATCTAGCTTTTGATTCAAAGGAGGACTATTAACCAGAAGAATATCAGGAACGGTGGGTACTTGTCCTCTGTGACATGGAGAGGTTACGGACCTACAACCACTGTTGTCTACTGTTATTTTCTGCGAAAAACGGATCCTGTGGAAAGGTTGGCTTAAATGCCTTAATGAGTTCTCAGGCAGAGTGAATGCCTGGAGTGCTTTACAGGAAGCACGGTAGCGCAGCACTACAAGGAGTGTAACTCCATGCTACAGTGGGGTGACTCCACCATGAGGTTCCCAGGTAGGGGTAATGCCTCGGCTTTGTAAGCCAAGTCACAGCGGAGTAGCACCGCAAATAGGCAGGTAGCCTAATACTGTATGATAATCGTAATAAAGAGAGGTAGACAGCACTACAAAGAGGACGATGTCCTCATGTTATAGTGGCATGACACCACGAAGAGATACCAGGTAGGATAAAGCCTCGGCTTTGCGAGCCATGTCATAGCGGCGTAACACCGCACGGAAGCGCAATGCTTCATGCTGGGTAGTTTGGCACTACAAAGAGGCCTGTGACCTCATGCTATAGTAGTATGACACTACGATGAGGTACCCAGGTGGGGTAAAGCCTCGGCTTTAAGCCATGTCATAGCGGCATAGCACCGCAAAGAAGCGCAATGCTTCATGCCATGACTCTTTATAAAGAACTCACCTATAGTATATGGACAGAGATATCAGGCCGTCTCTTGAGGGTAAACTTGTAGATGCCCAAAATTATACACTAAAACCAGGCTGGCACAAGGTCTTTAATGTGCATCCAGAAGCACAGTTAATGTCATTATGTAAGTAGGAAGAATTGCGGTTATGGTGCAGAATTCAAGGCTTAGTCCATTCTTGTATCATGCTGTTATTTAACCTATGCGGGAAGATTCAAGTCGTAGCGACATCTCTCCTAATGCATGATGGGCAGTCACTGTGGGGAACGCTCAACCCATATATTGAGATATGTAGGGGATTGTTGGTGTTTTTGCCTTTGGACTAGGAAAGATAGTCCCACATCGGCTACACCAAATGGTGAGTATCTCAATATAATGTGTTGCTTGTGTTGAGGTGTGCACATGAGGTGTGGTGGGGCACAAGTGTGTGCCATGTGGGAGTATTTTCCTAGACGGAAAAAGGATTAATTCCAACAAGGATGCAAGTTGATTTTTGTTGTGCGGACTCGGACTCGGATACGAACTCCAGGATATCTCATGCATGCACGGGAGTGTTCGGGGGGTAGGTGTGGACTGGCACACTTCTATGCTGATTATGGGATGATCTAAAATATTAAACTCTATTTTTGAGTATTAGTATTTTAGTCCCACATCGGATAGGAGAAGAGGTGAAGTCTCAACTCCACTCTATAAATAGAGCCCCTTGGCCTCCTTTGAAAGATGCACCAAGAAAAGAGTTAGGGAGTCTGTAAAGTCCAGGAAGCCCGTTCAAGTCTCAAATATTGACTTACGAGCGTTCAAGAAGTTCTTCGTGAACTTGCTGGTTCCTGGGAGCAGATCGTGTTGGGGCGAATCTTGCTTTGAGCAACGGTGATCTTCATCACCCCAGCAAGAACCTTTCCTCTTCTTCTTTCTTCTTTCTTCTCCTTCATCTGAGTTGTAACTCAGTTCTGTCCGTCTGCAACTGCGATTGCAAGGAAGAACGTGAGATTTATTTTCTGAACTCAGTTCTGTCCGTCAGCAACTGCGATTGCGAGGAAGAACGTGATATTTCCTTTCTGATTATTGTTGCTTTTGTAATCAGATTTATATTATAGTATTCCTCTTGGATCTCGAGAATAATCAGAAGGTGAACGTTTGTTGAACCTCTGATCTCGACATCGAGTCTACCATCTTTGATCAAGCCCCGAGATTAACAGAATATAGCTTTGAACAACGGTGATCATTCACCCCAGCAGGCCATCTTCCATCTTTTGCCTATCATCTTCTTTGCTGTTGTGATTACGAAATCTTCTTAGATTAATTCTCGTATATCATATGCTGCTGTAGATTACGAAATCTTTTTAGATTCTCGTAATACAATAACAAGATCTTTTTAGATCTTCGTTATACTTGTGCAATCTTCCTAAGAGGGTTGCGTTGGAACATTATTCTTACAATTGTTTCATATTTTCAGTTTTCCATCGAAAAATTGTGTCCCGACATTAACACATAAGTTGAATTATGGCCTGCTTGAACCATTTGCTTCCTCTCTGCCGCTTGGCGTCCAACTCCTCTATTGTGTTGGTTAGACTAACCACGATCTACTTGACATCTGCAATTTAGAATTTCGTGATTGCCAAATAGCCCATGTATCATTGCAATATAAGAATAAATGTCCAATTTTTTCAACCCCTTTTGACACAGCAGCAACCTTGTCCAGGAAAATGTATGCCAAAGTTTGTGAGTCGATCCAGTGTAAGGAGTCTGCCTCTAGTTGCTTTGTACGTACGTAGTTTTAACTTGCTGGCTGCACCTTAGTCCATATGAATACCGAGTGGATAGTCCTCGGATGATGAGTGCAAAATTGTTCATATGCCCTAAATTCAAACTTCCCTGAGAAAGTCCCCTTCCACTCCCAAAAATCCTCTTGTCCAGCTGTGTCAAAGGGAATACTCTATGTCAGTTGCTAGCTGCGGCCCGACTTGGTGTTCTTCTGTGACCTATTGCCCTTGTTGGATGATACTGCTAACCACTTCTTCTCTCCCTAGTATCACATAGGTCTGCCACCCTATAGCCTCTCTACGACACTTTGGTGATGAAGCCATGGATCAAACTATAAGTTTGTTGATCCCAATTGCAAATGACACGAGTAAGCATTGATTTGCGTTGTTAATTGTCTATGGATTAAGATTGTTTTGAATGTCCCCGAGTAGTGGCTCGATAAATCAGGTTTGAACCATCTAGGTAACGGTTGTGCAACCACTCTACCCATAAGGACTTTTTCTCCAGAAATCGCTAAGTATTTTTTCAAGCCATATATGTCCCTCAACATAGACGAGGAATGAAGCCCCACACCTCTCTCATCTCGAGGCTGACATAAGTCATGCCAAGTGTCATCACTATTTTCTAAAACTTTACTTTAATATTAATATTTTTATGAAAAAAATTAATTTTTTATAAGAACAAATATTTATTATTAGAATAACATTTTTTACTTAAAGATTATAAAGTATTTATTATAGTAGAGGAGCTTGACCTATTTGTCATAGAGGAGCTTGGTAAACAACACAAGTTGCTTAGTCACCTTCGTAAATGCTTAGTCACATACGTAAAAGCTTAGTCATCCACGTAAATTTTTAGCTTTTAAGAAACTTGCCTTCTTAAGACATCTCATCCTTAACAACTTGCCACATTCTCCTTAGCACTTGACACCTCCTCCTTACCAACATGCATGGCCGGCTACCTCCTCCCCCCTTCTTTAGACTTCTTCTTCTTACTTCTTTTAATGTCGTATACCTTAGGTAAAATCCTAAGCTACTTCTTACTTTCTTGACTTTCTTTTATTCTTTCTTTTCCTTAGCCAAGTATAAGGTTGGCGACCCCCTCTTCATGCAAGTATAGCAATGTGAGAACACGCACCCCCCCCCCCCCCCCCCCCCCCAAATATTTTATAGATAGTTAGAAAGGAAGCAGACACCTTCTTCTTTTCTGCTTCTTAATTTTCTTCTTTCCTTCTCCTTAAAAAGAAGAAACACACCATCCCATATTAAATCCGAGAATTTCAACGGTAGGATCATGTCCCATCAATGATCCCAAAGGCTATATTTGTAGCCGTTGTATAATGCAGGCAGAAGATCCGATATATTCCGCGGATGACCAACGGATCTTCCGTTCGCTGACAGAAAGTTGCATTATTGTTCTTCTCTTGCTTTGGTTATAAATAACATTGAACCCCTTTATTCAAGGCTGATGCTTTGAGCCTAAATTTTTTATCTACCAAAGCTTATCCACAAACAACTCTACCAAAGCTTTCACTTGCCTATTCACAAATTGTTTTAGATTGTTCTTAAGCTATAAAAGTGAGATCTTCATCTTTGTTGTAAAAAGATCAAAACCATCTTGTAAAGAGGTTGAAGTGTACAAGCCTTCAGATCAAAGCTTGTGTGAAGTTGGAGGGTCTTCGGATCAAAGCTCTTGTGTATTGAAGTTGGAGAGTCTTACGATCAAAGCTCTCGTGTAAGAAGTTGGTGAGACTTCAAATCAAAGCTCACGTTGTAACTATTTTGATAATAGTGGATTAAAACAGGAGAGAGTTCCGGAACTGGAGTGCCTCAATGGCAGATAACAGGATACATCAGGTGTCGGTATTTTTATTGCTTCTTCTCTTGCACTCTTAATATTTAAATTGATTATTAGCAATCTTATTGTGCTTGATTAGTAAGCTTGACTCTATTTACCCCCTCTAGGATGCTTTTAGATTTCACCAATGTTTCTCAGGATCATTCTTTGTTTGTGCGATCGTCACTACAAGGACGACTTCTTTTACTCTATGTGAATGATATAATTTTGACTGGTGACGATTCTGCAGGGATTGCACCTACTCAGAGTTACCTTCATCAGAAATTTCAGATGAACGATCTTGGCTATCTTTGCTATTTTCTTGGACTCGATATCGCATAAGGTAAAAGAGGGATACTTATTTATCAACATAAATATACTTCAGAGATTATTTCGTCTGCTTTGGAGCTTCATGTGAAGCTTCGTCCCACATATGGTGAGCCTCTCACAGATCCTACTCGCTACAGACGGTTAGTGGGTCAACTTATGTATCTCTGTTTGACCATGCCATATATTTTTTATGTAGTTAGTATTGTTAGACAGTTTGTTTCTGCTCCTCGTTCACCCTACTATGGTACCTTACTTCGGATTCTCCGATATCTTCAGGGCTCCATTATGCGCTAATTATTCATACTTTGAGCATTTTCTAATGTAGATTGGACAAGAGATCCGACCACTAGACGATTTACTACAGGATTCTATTTGTTTCTTGGAGATTCGTTGATTTTATGGTGAAGCAAGAAACAAGACGTTGTTGCATGTTCTTCTACTGAGACTGGGTAGCCCTACATGTCTTCTATGATGTCTAATCGTTAACTCACACCGTTGCACTCTTTTTGTCCATGGCGTCCGTTGCACTAAAATGTGTCCAGAATTGACCTATTTTGGTGCAAGGATCTTTCTGACGACTTCCGAAACCATTTGATCTCAAATAAACCCATGGTAATGTCTCTAACATCTCTATTTATTAGGAAGATTGTGCATACGTAGACTACTATATATGTGATATGGACATTACTCATAAAGGACCTACGTCGTTTCAATGTGATAACAGGGGTGCTATACATAAAACAAACAATCCATTTTTTTATGAACGAACAAAGCATATTGAGATTGATTGTCATTTCGTTCGTGAGCATTAATTTTTTGGAAGATACTTCTCTCTACTCCATATGACTTCTGTTGATCAGGTGGCAGATTTTTTTACAAAGTCACATCCCACACTGCGGTTTCAGTTTCTATTGGGCAAACCCATGTTGTTTGACCCATCATGAGTTTGAATGGGGGTGTTAACATTAATTAAATTTAGGATTAATTTCTTTTCCAATACTGATACATATTCCTTCTCCTATACGGATATGTGTCCGTTCCATATATATATATATATATATATATATATATATATATAAGCGTAATTGTGGCGAACTCACCTCAACTGTGGCTCGAACTCCGACCACTTGAGCCGCATGCGTCTCTCTTAACCACTATGCTAGAGGTCAGTTGATATATGTTTGTGTGTGTATATGTGTATGTTCATGGTTGTTTCACATACGCCTAGTGATCATCCCGATCCCCATGATACTGTTCGGGTCGAATCCATGACATGTCCATTCTGACACTAAAATGTAATGAAACCGCACGTTTATAAGGACATATGCAACATAAATCTGTGTATAAGGACTAATATGTTCAACAAGTAATAACCCAAAAAATTGCGAGTTTGTGCGGCTAGTTGTAATTGACAACTAGTTATATTCTTTTATTGTAAGTATTAGATATAAATTATATTTTAAATTATTTTTCAATGTATTTCAGAACTAATAAATATCTTTTATTATATAAAAATAGTATTTTATTGGAGTAGCATGTTACCAATAGAGTTGTGACTAATTAATTAGTATTATTTTGTGCTCTAAACTTCGTAGTATTGTTCTATAATACATGTCATGCACTTTTTGATGTAAAATTATAAAAATTTTCAATATTTTTTTGATTTATTTTAGAATAAAAACCTATATTTTCCTAACATGCAATGAATGATGAATTATGCTGAACGAATAAATACTGGAAATTAAGTATGCAATGTATACTTACCTGGTTTACGGTTGTTGACAAATCGACGTGTCAGATACGAAGGAATATCAACAACAATAAGTCTGGTAGTCCTGGCATCGTACGATACAATCAAACATATTCGTTGCCAACCCAAATACTAACATCTAATTAATTAAATACTAACATATAATTAATTAAGGACTACTAGTCAATTACTAGTTTGATTAGTTAACAAGTTAGGATTAGTACGTTCGATAGTTATCGTGTGAAACTTATATTAACTAAGTCGGTTAAGGTATATGCATTATAGATTTCTTGGAATTAAAATATGAACTTGGAAAATTTGTATTGAATATGAAATTAAATAATACATGGATTTACTATCACTCCTATTTTTTCAACATGTGCATCCATCTACTTAAATGTAGAGCTGTCAAAATGGGCTAAGCCCGTTGGGCCGGCCCGGCCCGCCCCGCCCGCTAAAAAGGTGGGTTGGGCCGAGCATTTAGGAGCCCGCCAAACAGGCGGGCCTAGGTGGGCTGGCCCGCTAGTAGCCCGCCCCGCGGTGGGCTAGCCCGCGTGCCAAGTGGGTTGGCCCGCCATCTATTTTTTTATAAATTTTTTAATTTTTTTATTTAGCACATATATGAGATATGTATTATAAATGATAAAAATTCTCAATTAATGTAAGTAATGACGTATAAAATATTAAATTTGGTCAATTATTTACATGAATGAAGGTGTTTTAAATAAATATCTACTATTATAGTGTTTCTTGTATTTTACTTGTAATTTGATGCATATGAGAGTGAGTAGAAAATATTATATATATGATTTTTTTTTTCCTTTTAAGAAACTAAACAATAATTAAAAAAAATTTAAAAATTAAGCGGGCAGGCCCGCCCTAGTCCGCGGCCCGCCGGTGGGTTGGACTGGGTTGAAATTTTTTCAGCCCGCCAAAATGGTGGATCGGTCCGTCCCGCCGGCCGTCTTGACAGCTCTACTTAAATGTTTGCATGCATAAGGGTGTACGTTGTATGGCACATACGATATTCTTGATGTTTATTTCCTAATTCTAGGTTCTGATACAATTTCCAATATTCTATAAAACCCCTAGAAATTAGTCATCTAAATTATAATAAGAAAATCGATTAACCAAACAAAGTCTCATTAACTGATCATTTCTTGAAATTATATGGAAAATATTGTTTAACCAAATTTAATCCGAAGACTACTCGGATCACTATTACGAATAATTATGCCCTATTAATTAAGAGTTCGACTACTAAACTAAACTAAGAACTCGAAATAAGAACTTACAATATGGATGCGACATGTGAATTTTACTAATATCGAAAGTGTGTTTAATTAATTTTTTTCTTTGGTCTCTTGAAAAAATATTAAGAAATGAGATATATTTTTAAAATTAGGAACTCATGAGTTCCTCTAGAATTTTTGAATAATTAATCCTATTCTCTCACTATCTACACGAATAGTTGCCTAACTTTACATAAACAGAAATGCACTTTTGTAGCCATTTTTTAAAGTTTTTAACTATTTTTTATATTATGTATGGTAACTATTTTTTATAAGCTTTTAAATATTTTTTACATTATATATGTATGAGATCTTATTTTAAAAATTCGCTATGGGCTCCCATGAGCTTAGGGCCGGTTCTAGCGGTCAAAGTCTGCGAACAATGTAGCACGACTGCCGTTACATAAAATATTCCAAGACGTTGTTTGAAGTTTTACCTGAATCTGGTGAATAACAAATCTTCCAAACTACATTTGGTCCAAGCTTTGCCTTTTGACATAATGCATTCCTCCTTTCTTGCTGCTAACTTTTTCGTCCACTTGGTCTTCTAATACTTCTAACTTTTGACATAATGCAACAAGACTAGCTTCTGCTACTGCTGGCTCGTGCGGGGAAGGGGATGTTACTCTTGTGAAATGAGGAATGGGTTGGCAGGAAGAAGAAATGAATTTGTATGGCTCTCTTCTCTCTTATAGGAGAAGCTAATGTGAATGAATGATGGTAATGGTGGTGCCAAAATTTGGAAAGAAATCAAATGGCTAGCTGTAGCATGCAAGGAGGGTGTGGAAATGGAATGTTTTCGAATCGTATCAATGAATTGTTTGATGGAATTGTTTGATGGATTTGTATCAATGAATTGTTTGATGCAACCAGAGCTTGGTTCATGTCTATGAGGTTATTAACACCAATGTCTCCAAACTCTCTTCTTTTATTAGAGACATTCACATTAACTTGTGTTGTATTATTTTACCGTGTTCTAGTTAGGGATACTTAGTTTTAAGGCCTCTTAATATTTAAGATATCTTCGTATTGTCCAAAAGAGGATTTGATTTTCGTCATGAAACTTGACTTAGATTGACCGTTAGATCTTGTTTAGGTCTCCATAATTCAAAATTTGAGTTTAATTTTAGTGTCTCGTATAATATTATAGGACTACAATTTGGACTGTAAGCCAAAGTCAACAGTTAGGACAAGACCAAAATTCTCTTTTGGACAATATGGAGGCCTAAACATAAATCTCAAATATGAGACCCTACAACTAAATCAGTGTTTTAAACGACAGTCGAGGCGGCGCTAGGCGGCCGCTCCCTGCATCGCTTTCGTTGTAGGCGGTTGAGTAGACGGTTAGGCGGTTGAGTAGACGGTCGATGGAGGTTTGGCGACGTAGGCGGAAGTGAGGTGGCGTAGGCAGGTGCCTAGGCGGAGCAACACATGACTAGATGGTTTGGCAAAACAGTTTTGCAAGCATTATGGACATATGGTTCACTTTTATAAGATTGAAACTTCATAAATCTTTGTTCTACAGCTTAGTCATATATAAAACATCCTTAAAAATATGTATATTATGCCAAAAAAAGATAAAATAGTAAAAATGTTCAAAATGTATCAAACATGTAGACGGTGCCTAGGCAGCCTAGGTGGTAGATGGACCCTCTCTCCGTGCACCCGCCTAGAACAAAATAACCCTTTGGGGGTGTTTTGATCAAGTTTTTGTATTCCTAGGAATTAACTTCCCATTCCTTTCCCAAGTGAAGGAAATTCAACATTCTTATACCCATGTTTGTTTAAGTTGAGAATATGTAGTATGAAAATTTTAATTTTTTCATTCCCATGTTTGGTTCAAACAGGAATAGGAATCTTAATTTGTTTAGTTTTTCATAAATATCCTTTCATTAATTTTATTATGTTATTATGACCTAAATTCAGTTGGTGTCATTGAGGATATTATCGTCCAGAATAAAAGACAGAAGAGTTATGCGGATATTCATCGACGATCTTTGGAATTCATGGTGGGCAATCATGTGTGTTCTTGAAGGTGACGTGGTTTGGAGTCAAAAGAAAGTTGAGTCCGAGATTGTTCTTGAAGGTGACATGGTTTGAAGTTGACGTGGTTTGGAGTCAAAAGAAAGTTGAGTCCGAGATTGTTCTTGAAGGTGACGTGGTTTGGAGTCAAAAGAAAGTTGAGTCCGAGATTTATCGAACCCTTCGAGATTCTTGAGAGGGTAGCACTTGTAGCTTATCGAATCGCACTACCTCCGACATTAATTGAAGTGCATTATGTCTTCCATGTTTCCCAAATGCGAAAGTACGTGTATGATCCAAGCCACGTGGTGAGCTTCGATCAGTTGGAGTTGAGTGTCGAATTGTCTTATGCTTAAAAATATGTTTAGATTTTGGACATGAAAAAAAAAGTTCTGTGAAACTGATATGTGCCTTTGGTTCGTATGCTGTGGCGGAACCATATTGTCTAGGAATCGCACCCAACCAACATTTTCAGAAAAGCAAAAATATTTCCGAGGGAGGGGGGTTGGGTTTTACTTTCCTAAGAATATGAAGCCCGCTATATTCCCTCCCAGTTCTCAATCCCACACTTACCAAACATGAATAAGAAATCTAAAATCCATTCCCAAGCCTCTAAAACTTAAACATCCTTTAGGGCCAACTGGAGCTTTGGTTCATGTCTATGAGGTTATCAACACCAATGTGTCCATTTCTTCTATTAGAGACATTGATCACATTCTAGGTAGGGTTATTTAGTTTTAAGGTCTCGTATAATATTCAAAATTTACGGTTACGTCTTCATATTGTCCAAAAGAGTGTTTGAGTCTTGTAATGATAATTGACTTGGATTGACCATTAGATATCGTTTGGGTCTCCATAATATTCGAAATTTGAAATTAATTTTAGGATATCGTATAACATTCGAAATTGGTATTTAGGACTACAATTCGGACTGTAAGCCAAAGTCAACAATTAGGACGAAGTCTGAATAATATGGAGACCTAAACGTAAAATTCAAAAGACCTTAAAACTAAACAACCCTTCTTTTTAGTTAATGAACCGCATCCTCAAACGAAAGGAAAGAACTTTTAAACTTTTAAGTTGTGATATCAAGGACAAGAGCAGATCTGTTCCTATTTTTGGTGTACCAAATGATCAGTTTCCTTTCTTATAAAAATGTGACTCGTACTTGTTGTATAAAGAAATAACATCTAAAACTGGTGGGACCTGCATGCACTTTTACACGAAAACTAAGAAATATTCTCCCATCAGATTGAACATTTTCAGAGTATAAGACCATCTCCAATGGGGGTTTCTATCTTCCTTATTTATATGGAAGAAATCTATTTTAGAAAAAAAAATTCCCAATTGTGATTTCTATCACCATTTCTATCCTAGGTAGCAATGATCTAGGATAAAAACTTTCTAGGAGGGTTTCTACATGTAGAAACTCTCATAGAAATTCTCCTATCTCTCATAACAATTATTATTGGGCCCCACACCATTAAATTGGTCCTTTTACTATGTGACACATGGGATAGAAATGGAGAACTATTGGATAGTATTTTTGTATGTCTACAATTTCTATGTAGAAACTCTTCCAACTAGGATAGAAATCTCCTTAAAATACAATGCCAAGTAGGATAAGAACTCAATTTTAGCAATCACCATTGGAGATGGTCTAAGCTAGCAACAAAAAGAAAATCTTCTGCACCGGCATGTCAGTAGAATCTAAGCATCAAAAGTGTTATTGTCGGGAACGCCGGGGCATGCTTTTCGATGGAAAATACAGAAACTGAAACAGTTGTAAAGACAACATTTCAAATGCAATTCCTTAAAGAAGGTTTTGCGACAGAGATCCAGAAGGATTCTGCAAATTACGAGATCTAAAAAGATATCGTAATTCACGAATAATCTAAAGAAATTTTCGTGATCGTAGCAAACTGACAGTAGTGCCTTCTAAAAAGAAGATACTGACAGAACTGCTAAAGGCAACAGAAGGGTGACAGGCGAGAGATGGAATTGCTGGAGTGAATGATCACCGTTGCTCAAAGCTTTATTCGCCCTCTACGAACAGCTTCCAGGAACCAGCAAGGTTGACGGAAAACCTTGGAACACTCCTGCTCTTCTGACTCCTCGGAAGACGGCGAACTCCTCTGGCAATTGCTCTACTCTTCTCTCTCTGTTTCTGAAGTAACAGAACCCACACGTACTAAAAAGTACTAGTATTTGTGTTAAAAAACACGCTCACTACTCTGTTGTGTTAAAGAACACTTAGAGTTTTCTCCCTGGAATTCTGATTTCTCCAACACTGAGAGAGAGGAGAGAACCTGCATATATAGCCCACGGGGCGGTTGCCAAGCAGTTGCCTGAACTTCAGGGTAGTGGCTGAACCACTCCTGAAAGTGCAGCAACTGCTGCAACCGTTCCCGCTCTAATATGCAGCCAGCCATACGCACATACGCACTCTACGCACACTGCGTACGCTGTGCACACTGTGCACTCTACGCACACTGCGTACGCTGCGCACACTGCACGTACTGGGCGTACTGGGCTGCGTACTAGGCTGCGTAACTGGGCTCGCGTAACGGGCCATGCAACGTGGTCGCGCAACGTGGCTCGCGCAACGAGCGCAACTTAAGCGCACTATGCGCCTAGCGACGATGCTGACGTGCTAAGTACAAAGTGCGCCAACAAAATGCCACATTACGCCTCATGAGCCCTTGAGCCCGAGTCCGAGCCCGAGCCCGAGCCCGAGTCCGAGTCCGAGTCCGAGTCCGAGTCGCTAAGCTCCTACGGAGCTTAGCTCCATGGAAATAAATTTCCAAGAGCAAAAAGCTTACAGCTTCTTAATTGTTGATTAAGCCTTTATACAATTAATAATTAATCCCACATGGCACACACCCATGTGCACTACATGTGCATCTCCATAAAGAGCAAATACTCATATATATGGAGATACACATTCCTTTCTAGCCGATGTGGGACTAAAAACCAAAACTAAAGGCTAAAAACCCAACAATCCCCCACATATCTCTATATATATGAGTACGAGTGTTCCCCACAGTAACTGTCCATTATACTTTTAGGATAGATGCCACTTAAGACTTGAATCTTCCCACGTGAGTCAAAAATCAAACTATAATACAAGAATGGACTAAGCCTTGTATTCTGCATCATAGCTGAAATTCTTTTCACTCACATAATGTAGTTATATGTGCCTCTGGCTGCACATTTAAGGCCGTGTGCCAGCCTGGTTTCAGTGTATAATATTGGGCGTCTACAAGTTTACCCTCAAGAGACGGCCTGATATCTCTTTGTCCATACACTATAGGTGAGTTCTTTATTAAAAAGACATGGCATGAAGCGTCCAACGCTTCCTTTGCGGTGCAACGCCGCTATGACATGGCCTTAAGCCGAGGACCTTATCCCGAATCACCGGGAACCTCATCGTAGTGTCATACTACCCGTAGCATGAGGTCTAGCCCCTTTGTAGTGCCAAACTACCCAGCATGAAGCCTTACGCTTCTGTGCGGTGTTACGCCGCTACGACATGGCTTGCAAGGCCGAGGCTTTATTCCTAGCCGGGTTTACCTCATTGTGGTGTCGTGCCACCCGTAACATGAGGAACACCTCCTCTTTGTAGTGCTGACTACATCCCTCTTTAATTTAATATACAACATTAGGCCAACTGCCTATTTGCGGTGCTACGCCGCTGTGACTTGGCTAACATAGCCGAGGCTTTACCTCCTTCGAGAACCTCATGGTGGAGTCACCGCCACACATAGCATGGAGTCACACTCCTTGTAGTGCTGTGCTACCATGCTTCCTGTAAAGCATACCAGACATTCCAAATGCCTGAGAACTCATTAAGGCATTTAAGCCAACCTCCTACAGGACCTGTTTTCCGCAGAAAACAACAGTAGACAACAGTGGTTATAGGTCCGTAACCTCTCCATGCCCAATAGAACATGTACCCACCGTTCCTGATATTCTTCCGATTAGTGGTCCTCCCTTGAACCGAAAGGCTCTTGGTTTTCCTATTTCATCAATGTAATTTTGCATATTTATTGAGTCTAGGAATACGATGTACACTGCATCGTACTGGAAAATAGGCTACCCAAGAAACATTTTCAAAATACCCTTTTATTTTGAAAACAAGCCCACTTATAAAAGCCCAAACTACTTCCTAACTGTTTGACTTTTTCAAAAAGCCTAAAACCAATTTGCAAAAACCCTGACAGAACTCCAACAGAACTCGGACAGAATTCGGCCAGAGTTCGGTCAGAGTTCGGTTAGTGAACGTTGCTTTTTGAACTTGGTCTTCCTGCAGTTACAGATCCCAACGAGATTTTCTCATAGAGTTCTGTCCAAATTCTGTCAGAATTCTGCCTTTGGAAAAACTATAAATAGAGAAGGATTTCGATCATTTCAACACACTCATTCACTTTCATATCTCTTCTCTATAAGCCTACTACTTCTTCCAAAGTGTTCTGAGCTATTCATTTTCAAATCCCAAGCCAGTTACAATCATCTAGTCGATTTGCCAGTACGGTACGGTCTAGAAGTTTCAGAGTGGTTGTAATCAGAGGCTTGATTGAAGTTAGACACTTCACAATTGAAGTTGGTCGAGTACTTCAGATCAAAGCTCGCGTTGTAGAAGTTGCAAGATCTTTGGATGAAAACTTGTGGTGATTTTCCATAGTGGATTCAACTGGAAGCTAGAGTTCTTCCGACTGGACTAGTTCTCAACAGAGGAAAACCAGTATACATCCTTGTGTTTGCGTTTGCTCTCTACTCTCTACTTTTTATTTACATATCTGTGATATATTATATGTGATCTTGTTACTAACATTTTTAAATAGCTAATTTCTGCTGCCTACTCTATTCACCCCCCCTCTAGAGTATTGCGCTTTACAACTCGTTCCTAGAATCGGTCCTACAACGGGTGGCCTGTGTGCGGGCTCGGGAACACAGGAGACGTAAGACCTGGGTATGTCGTAGCCTATCAAGGTATACCAGCCATCACGCTTGATAGATGTGAATACCATAAGGAAAATATCCAAAATGGCTTGTGAGCCAGCGACCAATGCATACAGATTAAGTGGGCTTGCTGGTGGCAATCCACGTGCAAGTCCTTGTATTGAAATAAAGTAGTCTAAGTTAACTGAATAATTGAATAGTTGAGTGAACATGGACGTTGGAACAAAACCCTTCGAGCATAACACAACTGACTGGTTGAGTAGATGGAATATCCGAGTGAGAATGATCATCAAAACGAGGCATGGTCATAACGTATATTCGCAAGGGAGAACATGTCGTAGAATCTGAGGCAGGGACACACCCTTGACACTGAATGGTTATGTGACTTACGTTAAGTTGTTATATATGAATTGTTGACTAACTTGGTTTACTTTGGACAGGGAAGACCAGACGATAAGTATGGGTAAGTCGTATATGTATTTCCATGCAAACACTTGAAGTCGGTAACACGAGATAGGTTATGAAATATGCCATGAAACTGATCCTAAGGCAAGATTAGAAAGACAATGAATGATAGAGGATACACATAAGTAAAATGAACGTGTTTGGTAATGATAGCGAGTGGACGAGCTAGCCTCCCCACCAGTGCATAACAATGTACTAATAACCCCACAGATTGCTTGCAGGGTGCAGAAGACGTCGTCGGGTACGGAGCTTCCTTCGAATGTGCTAAGGCACGGAGCTAACTCTGGAGCCTTGAAGCGTTGTAAAGGAACTGAAGTACCATATACAGGATAAAATGTATCGGAACATCGCCATGAATCATTCTATCTTGTAAGCCACTTGGCACACCTTTTATGTTTCAGAGAAAGAGAGCTTGAGCGACTTATAATCTCGGCCTAATACCGCTTGTAAACTTCTTGAATATCAATAAAGAGATTAAATTTGTTCCAACTTGTGTTCTTTTACTTTTCGCTGCAAATGGGGACACTATGTGCGACTTTGTGGCCTAGCTCAAATCGACTATTTTTGGACTTAGCCTTACACTGGCGCAACCTAGGTCTGTGCGGCTAGGGGTGAGCATTATTCGATTTTGAACAAAAAACCGAACTGAACCGAACCGAACCGAACCGAATAAGAGATTCGGTTCGGTTTTAAAAAAAATCGGTTCGGTTTCGATTTTGAAAATACTAAATTTTCTTATTCGATTTTGGGTTTCGGTTTCGGTCCAAAACCTAAAATCGAATAAGAAAATTTAGTTTATATATATATATATATATATATATATATATATATATATATATAGGTATTAATTATATGTATATACTAAATATATATAGGTATATATATACTATAGTATATAATAAATATATCAAGGTACATTTAGTTATTATATATATTAACAAAAAAGCACAAATAAACCAAAAACCGAATAAACCGAAAACCGAACCGATTTAATTCGGTTCGGTTCGGTTATTGACCAATTCGGTTCGGTTTTGCTTATTCGGTTTCGGTCCAATTCGGTTTTCGGTTATTCGGTTCGGTTGGAACCGAATAAACCGAATACTCACCCCTACGTGCGACATCAAGCCTTAGCGAGGACGGTCACTCCTACAGGAGCGGGGCGTGACAGATTGGTATCAGAGCACGGCTTTACGTCCTTGGACTTTATTTTGATTCTCTCAGTTTTGAAAGCTCGTTTGGAAACAAAAGAAGTATATGCTCTTCTCGATGTGCCTTGGGATGTTCCATACAATAAGTCTAATATTTTTAAAAGCTCATACTAGTACTCGGTTGAAAGGGATCGATAGGCGAAGGCCTTTGTGCCAAACCATGACAGACTTGAGTTGAAAGAAAACCAAAATGCTAAAAGTTAGCAAACACAATGCGTGCTTGAATAACCTTACGCTGACAATAGCGAACGAGTATACGAGACCGAAGTATAGTTCGAACGGGATGGTTATGCACATAGCCTTTTGGCTAAGTTGTGCCATGTATCGCGCACCTAGACCTTCTGGTGCGAACGAGTTTGTGTCACGACCCACACCCTGATTAGGGACACGAGTACGTGGTTACGTCCAGCCTACGCCGCAGCATCGGTGGTAGAACACTGTCTAGGTTGTCTACAAAACTACAATAAACAGTATAAAGGTACCTGTACAGTATATACACTCCGAATGGAGGTGACATAGCAATACAGTCTCAATCACAAATATAAAACTAAGGTAGATAGTATGAAAAGGAAAATACGATAGATGAAAGCAGGAAATAAGTTTAAGGTCCACACAAGTCCAGAGCTATACATAACATCCCAGAGTCACAGAAAATATATATAACTACTACAGTCTGAAAAGTACTAGCTGGCTCGCATGCCAGGCAAACCTAACTAAGCTATATTACTCAGGGTGAGCAAAGTCTAGTGGCTCTACTAACAAGCCACGGTCCAGGTCTACTCCATCAGACTCGACCCCATAATAGGTCGGACAATCCGCCTCAGAATCATCTGTAATATATCAACGGTATCCTGTCAAAAAAATGAGCAAGTACAAACACCAACAGCAGTTCCATGTGAATTGACAAATACTATAAGAGACAGTATAATGAAATATAAGACAAAGATATGTGAAATACAGGGTATAATCAGCAAAAAATACATAATAGATGTGAATACTGAATAGGACGACAATATATATATATAGGATGACTTAGGAACTATTCGGAAGCCGAGTTACAACCCTTAAACCAAACAAGGACCGGGGTTGTAACTCTTCTCCCGAACAGAACTTAGCCTCATAGGATAAATAAATATAAAAATATGACTTGAATTATTAGAGCGCTATGTGATCGGCTAGGAAATCATGGTAGGGTTATCCACTTGGCCCGGCAATCCGCGGTAACCTCAACGGAAAGTTATGCCGGCCAACCTGGATAACATGGACATGGAGGTATCTGCTACAACCTACGTGAGATAAAAGTGGCGCAAGCAAAATAGTGACATGGGGCTTTGATCACATAACCCCTAATAATTCCCACATCCCCAAATAGTATCATGGATCCGGACATGGCACGTCATGACACA
Source organism: Iris pallida (assembly GCA_029216955.1). NCBI lineage: Eukaryota > Viridiplantae > Streptophyta > Magnoliopsida > Asparagales > Iridaceae > Iris > Iris pallida. The sequence continues at coordinate 2,956,864 of JANAVB010011999.1, read as the reverse complement.
GGATTCAAAAGCAGGGGGCCAGCCCACTCCCAAATCGATGTCTATATGATTACATGAAACATGGATATCACACACCAATATACCAATGAAATTCGAGTATAACATCTCATGACAGGATCCGACGTATACTAGTCCGTGAACCGTCATGTCGAAAATCATGTAAGACACTACAACTGAATCGGATATAGTAGATATCAAGATAATGAAAACTATCAGTGAATGTACTCGCCTATGGTCCTGAGATGATAAGGTGAACGGACACTCAGAGTAGTCACAGACCTAAAATAAGATACTATGAGTCAAACATGATTTTTATAATAAAAAAGAAGCTAATTTAAGTCATGAGTGCAAGTCTAAGTCAAACTAGGTCAATCTAGGTCAAACTGAGTCGTACTAGGTCATACTGGTTCATACTAGGTCATACCAGGTTACTGGAAGTCAATCCAAGTCAAACTAGGTCAAACGGGATCAAAGGTTGACTTACAGTTGACTTTTGGTCAACTGGTCAATCCTGGTCAACTCTGGGTCAATCTTAGGTCAAACTAGTCTAATGTTGACCAACTGTTGACTTTCAGTCAACTGGTCAACTCTGGTTTGGTTTCGGTCAAATCTAGTCACTTATAGGCTAAGGTTGACTTTCGGTTGACTTTTGTTGACTTTTGGTCAAAATGGTCAACCGAAGTCAAAACTAGTTTGGGAGCACTATATTTGATCATTACCAACCAAGAGAACCAAGTTCTAACCATATCTTAAACTCTAAACTCAATTACCTACATTACCCTTACCAAGGTAATCCCGATACCTTGCCCAATACAAAGGAAACTCCGCTAATTCTCAGGATACTAGCCTAGACTCCCTAGGGTAGTTAGATACCATCCTATCTAAGGGTTACCTTCCAAGAATTATAGGTTTTCTAGATATCTAACTTATCTTAGAACACATGTTGGTTTACCCTTATTACCTTACCATGATATTCTCTAACTTCTAGTTAACACCCACATACCACACTCACTCATTCCCTCACAACATTGACTCCCATAATACCACACTCATAGGCTCTCACCTATAGGCTTACATATAGGTTAACACCTATATGCTATTAGCTAACTTCTATAGGCTCACACACACACACATAGCTCACAAACACACACACACATAGCTCACAAACACACACTACAAGCAAAAATAGTGGACTGATATGTAGGGTGTTTGGGACTTCTATAGACTCACACACAAACACACAATGAGCTGGAAAATGGGGACAACATAAGGACTGGAATGGGGACTGGTTAATGACAGTTTTGGGACAGCTAACATGGTGTTTTGGGACAGCTATATGGCTGTGTTAAGGGGCTGTTTGGGGCTGAAATTTTGGACAGGTTCTAGGGGTGCTATGGGACAGCATATGGACTACTTGTATGGCTGAGTTTAGGGCTGTTATGGGGTGGTTTTGGGACAGGTAAGGGGGCTATTAGTGCCTGAATGTAGGTACTGTTTTAGGCCTGTGTATGGGTGGTTAGGAGGGGCTGTTAAGGGTGGGTTTTGAGGCTGCTATGGGGTGAAATGGGACAGCCATATAGGCTGGATTGGGGCTGCCAATGGGGTGAACCATGGGGCTAATTTTGGGGCAGTAATGGACAGGTTTTGGGGGTGGTTTGCTGCTGCCAAAGGGACCTGTTTGGGACTGCTACCAGCAGCTGTTGCTGCCCCCTATCCTCTCATCATTCCATCACTCATTCCCCTCTCTAATCTCTCACTCACACTCTCTATTTCACTCCATCATCTCCCACTAATCTCTCACTCTCTCTAACTCTATACACACACAAAACACACACTATACCAATACCAACACCACTCTCATTCCTCCCCTCCATCCTTGGCCGAATCCACACTCTACCCAAACACAAATGAAAACACACATACACACCATTGTACACATATAAATTAGACACCGTATATATATATATATATATATATATATATATATATATATATATATATATATATATATATATATATATGTATACACACATATATATATATATATATATATATATATATATATATATATATATATATATATATATATATATATATATATATATATATATATATATATATATATATATGTATACACACACACACATATAGATAAATAATATGATACAATATGATACATAGAAAAACACATCTCTAAACCAATAGAAATATGGGATTAATCTCTAATAAATCATTTAAACAATATACATAATAAATACAAGTGTCCAAATAGATTCTTCCCACTAGGACACAAACCTACACATAGGACACACCTAAAAGTCTCCAAATGGACACAAAATGGACACAAATGGAGACACAACCATGGGGGTCATTCTTATGGGTCTAAAACCATCCTATATGCATGAGAAAATGGAAAGGAGAAGGGATTTATACCTTCGGGTAGATCGAATCGAAGAAAAGCCTTTCCGATGCGACACCGACACGTAGGAATCCCGAATGGACACGAACGAGCTCCGAATCCTTCCAAACTTGGCTAGCTTCCTCCTTGGCTTGAGTAGAGAAGGAAAGAAGAAGGTTGGGTGGAAGAATGAAAGGATTTGGTGGAGAAATTAATGGAGGTTGCTCTCTAAAATTTGGGAAAGAACAAGAGAGAGAAAGTGGAAGAGATAATGATGAAAAGTTTTGGGTCTATCATATCCCAAGTGGCCAGCCATAATGGGGCTATGTGTCCTATTATGGTAAGTTACAAAATGTCCCCACTAATCTATTCTATTAGTATTAGGAAAGGGCTAATTGGTTGGGGCTAAATTAGTCATTCTAATGTCTCTAATCACACTAACCCTATCCATAATAATTAGCCTAACCACTAACTAAAATAATTAGCATGTGGGCCATGGCTAACTAGTGTGTGGGTCCCACTAGAGTCAACACTACCCCGGGTCCCCGATACAAGTCGGATTGAGCTGAAATTCGAACTCGACTCAAATAACCCCAAAATAATATTATAACTAAATAAATAATTTCAAAAATATTCTAAAATGAAAAATGACAAAAATATCCCTATTTTCTGAAAACTGGGGGTGACAATTTGCGAGAGAGATTGACTATCGATCGGACGAGAATAAGTGAGGCTTAGAACGTATGTTGATAGAGACGCTACTTGACCAACGCTAAAGCGAACACGAGAATGATCCTTAGAGTTTGGGGAACGAACGAACGCACATTTAGACATGTCGATTGTGAATCGAATGACCTATAGAGGAATTGTAGAATAACTTGACCCTGAGTGGTGTATGTGATAGCTTCGAAGAAGAATAAGAGTGAGTGTCGACGACTAGTCAAGTGGCTCGAACCCTGAGTGGTATAAGGACGTTATAGAAATTGTTTCAGCAAAACTAAAGGATTTACGGATAGAATGAGTATGTTGGCAAGCGATGATATCGTGTAAAGCCTTAGAACGAGTAACACTTAGTTGATCGTGACTTCAAGAGTCTCAGACGAGATATCGTACGGACGAATTAAGAAAGCATAGTACAAATTACAAAACGGTTGAATGGAGATTCGAAACGATAAAATAAATGAATGTTTTGGTTGAGGAAACGTAGTGGATCGTACATGCGATTTCGAATTTAGTCGAATGGATCGAAACTTGAGTTGAGACGAAATATTCAGATGAAACCGAAGTTAGCACGATTGGAAGATAGCGTGCATAAAAATGTTGGTTTGAAGATACGGGAATGACTTAGGATTTGGAATAGATGTTGCTCAATGACTTGAGTTAGCATAAAAGGATACGAATTGAGGAATTAAGTTGCACGACTCAGAATTCGTTACAAAAAAAAGATCGTCAGGTTATGTACATCATTGATGGTATTGAAGCGTATCAAAGATCGATGTACGATAACTCGGGAGTACTCTGATTCGACGAATGATGATCGTGTTAGAAGCCAATGTGTTAAAGGATGCTATGTTGGGAATTTTGATAGAAATGAATGTTTGGATGAAAGTGGAAATGACTTGATTTTTTGTGAATAACTACGACAACAACGATCTTGTCTTGCGCGAGCGCAACTCCAACCTTGTACATACGTCACATCGGATTTGGGACGATCATTCCGCGTGAGCGTTGGCATGGTGATTTATGTCCAGCGGGAATGATCGAACTCGAAATATCATGACATGGCAATTTTGATTGCTTCGACTTGTGGTTTGAAGCGAAGGCGAATTCGAGGATTGATCGGACTTATGATTGACGACTAAGTAAAGTTGAGGATTGAGTAGACCCAATCCGCGTATCGAAAATGAGTAAGTCTAGACGCAACGCAAGAGTTACGTTCCGATGAGGATGATTATTCTGCGGGAATGTTGACATGGTGATTCATGTCCGTCGTGGATAATCAGACTTATGTGAGATCGGGGCGCGACATATTGCAAGGCTAGACGACCTTGTGATCGACTACGTGAATTGGATGGAATGGATAAGTGAATTGTATAAAACATACCTGAAGAGATAGACTACAAAAATTGCTAGTGTGGATGCACGATATTAACATGTCGAAGATTCAGTTGAGGATAACCTATCGTAGGATGACTTTTCTAAACGAGCTCGGACTTGGAGCAGAGAATGTGTTGATGCAAATAGGACGAACACTGCTTGATGTTTAAAAATTTGAGTGAAACGAACTTGGATAGAAACTCCCGTACAAAAACAAATGGTTTGACCATAGGATTTGGGGCGAGCGTCGTGCAATGACCTTGCACGATGAACCATGAACTTGACTTGCAACTATGACCTTGTGAGATGACCTAGCGGATAGGCGGATGACCCTATGTCGAGTGATTGAACCTGTGTGACGGACATTTACAGTATCATCTGGACAAACGATAGACTTGGGACAACAAGACTTAGAGTAGGACGTGGAACTGGGAGTGTGCGTGAACGACGACGAGATTGGCCCCAAACGAAGTGAATGATAGAAATCGATGATAAACAAATAAAGTTGGGATAATGAATTGAATCGTTGAAGGGTAGACTTGATGATAGTGCAATACTTGGTCTCAAATCGGACGAAAATTACTTAGACTTAGTCGATTCCGCTAAGAAGAAATCGTAGCGATTTCGTAGACAAGAACGCTTGAGAAACGAATCGGATCATCTCGAGGACCGAGATAAACGATAGTGAGACGCACATGAGTTCGGTTTTAAATCAAAGTTAGTAAAATGATCGACAAATCGAAACTATCACAAGTAGCTTGTCCGACTTCGCTAATCGCTAAGCTTGGTTGAAATGTACATATTCGGAGGACGTCTTGAATATGTGCACGATCCAAACTCAGTGATATTATGAACTCGAATGCATCTGCAAGTGGGTGTTGAGATGCGCATGAACGAATGAGTGAGTTAGTCTCAGCCTATGACCCTTACGTTTGACGAATTATAACACACCTAATGTGACCATTACAGTCCCATGACAGGAAGCAATAGCAACCAAGTCGAAGAAACACAACGATTGAATAAGTACCATCAACTCCCAATGAGTGAAAATTCATTCAATAAAATTGACCAAACGCATGCGACACGGAACTTAGAAAGGTACCCGAGTGTAGTTTGATGCCATCAAACGATAAAGCCATTCGATAGGAATTGTCTCAGATACGCACACGACATGAGTTAAGGAACGATAGTAAGACTTGCACTCAGGAAGTCTCGAGGACGAGACTTGTTTTGAGTGGTGTATTATGTAATGACCCGCTCCGCCCTAGCGGAACGCCGATTCAAAATAACAAGTACCACGACTCAAACGAGCGGTCGACTCGAAGAGTTGCGTCGACCCGATGAAGAATCGATGAAAGATATACATTGGCCTGCCAAGAGGAATCGAGACTTAGACTTTCAAGGCACGTTCGGAGTATCCATGGGCCAATGTGAACATCACTAAGGTGGGTAGCTCCGATGAACCTGTCTTGTTTAGCCTAGACACTTAATAATACAGACACTATTGCTAGAATCGCTAGGCGATAACACCGTACATGTTAATAAATGACTCAACGTACCTAGCTAAGGGAATAATCCCATCTTGTATGCTTGTTTAGAACATAGAAAAGAACTCGAAAAAATAAGAACTCTCGCACCGCACTCCACGCTCGTGCCAAGGTACAAGTTTATATTTCAAGTTCCTTATGCGTTCAACAACGAAGCAATGAATGGTTTACAACAATGAAACGGAAAGACTATCAACATAGTCATTCCGAGTAGAGTATAGCAACATTGAAAGCTTCCGGACCAATGGTCGCCAAGGCGGTTCCCGCACGGGGAACTGCATAATGAATGAATATATGAATGAATGAACGAACAAATAAACAATTGAATGAATGAACAAGTGAAAGAAGAATAAGAAAGAAAGGAATGGTTAGCGACATGTATGACGGAGACGTGCAACGGAGCTCGCTACCCGCGCTGCACGGATGCCGCCGCCAACCTGGCCGATAACGCATTATGGCTCAAGACAGCTTGATAAGACAAATGGCCCATGATGGTCTGATGTGATAAATGGCTCTCGACAGCCCAATGGTTTAACTAAAGAAATAAGAATACGAAATGCTCATGGACAAACTCGTACACGAGTGATAGAACAACCGATTCCAAGGCAACGATCACGACATCGTGGCTGGCCTAGGCAGAATCATGGCTTACGGGTGGCCTGTGTGCGGGCTCGGGCACACAAGAGACGTAAGGCCTGGGTATGTCGTATCCTATCAAGGTGTACCAGCCATCACGCTTGATAGATACGAATACCATAAGAAAAATGTCCAAAATGGCTTGTGAGCCAGTGACCGATGCATATAGATTAAGTGGGCTTGCTGGTAGAAATCCACGTGCAAATCCTTGCATTGAAATAAAGTAGTCTAAGTTAACTGAACAATTGAATAGTTGAGTAAACATGGACGTTGGAACAAAACCCTTCGAGCATAGCACAACTGACTGCTTGAGTAGATGGGATATCTGAGTGAGAATGATCATCGGAACGAGGCGTGGTCATAACGTATCTTCGCAAGGGGAACACATCGTAGAATCTGAGGCAGGGACACGCCCTTGACACTGAATGTTTACGTGAGTTACGTTAAGTTGTTATATATGAATTGTTGACTAACTTGGTTTACTTTGGACAGGAAAGACCGGACGGTAAGTATGGGTAAGTTGTGCATGTATTTCCATGCAAACACTTGAAATCGGTAACACTAGATAGGTTATAAAATATGCCATGAAACTGATCATAAGGCAAGATTAGAAAGACAATGAATGATAGAGGATACACAGAAGTAAAATGAACGTGTTTAGTAATGATAGCGAGTGGGTGAGCTAGCCTCCCCACCAGTACATAACAATGTACTGATAACCCCACAGATTGCTTACAGGGTGCAGAAGACGTCGTCGGGTGTGGAGCTTCCCTCGAACGTGCTAAGGTGCGAAGCTAACTCTGGAGCCTTGGAGCGTTGCAAAGGAACTGAAGTACCATATACATGACATAATGTATCGAAACATCGCCATGAATCATTCCATCTTGTAAGCCACTTGGCACGCCTTTTATGTTTCAGAGAGAGAGCTTTGAGCGACTTGTAATCTCGGCCTAGTGCTGCTTGTAAACTTCTTGAATATCAATAAAGAGATTGAATTTGTTCCAACTTGTGTTCTTTTACTTTCCGCTGCAAATGGGGACACTCTGTGCGACCCTGTGGCCTAGCTCAAATCAATCATTTTTGGGCTTGGCCTTGCACGACACAACCTAGGCCCGTGCGGCATCACGCCTTAGCGAGGAAGATCGCTCCTACGGAAGCGGGGCGTGACATTTACACCACTTAATATATACAAATGAAGTCTAGCCTAGCGGTGCAGCCCCGGCCCCCAAATGAGATAGCGACCGATGCACCCCCCATGAGGTTGTAGGTTCGAGCAACGGGGGTGCCATTTAATTCTCCTTTGGGAAAATTAAGTGATGGGGTGGTGGTTGGGTGCAGTGCTAGTGCGGAGTTGGTACGATGCCGCTTTGGCTGCGTGAGTCCTTCGGACCGGGATGTAGCCTTAGGACTGGGATGAGACCTTCGGGCTAGGGATTGTATATATTGGCATTCGGGCTGAGTTGTAGCCTCTCGGAGGGGATTGAATAGAATTTACCTTCTTCAAAATATATATATATATATATATATATATATAAAAAAAAAAAAAAAAAAAATATATATATATATATATATATATATGTGTGTGTGTGTGTGTGTGTGTGTGTGTGGACGGATTAGGAGCCCCGTTCACGGAGCCCCACGGTAGCCCCGTCGTTGTGTGTGTTGTGTGTGTGTCTAGATCGGGAGCCCCACGGGAGCCCCGTCGCTCTCGACCGTTGGATCGAGCGAGCGCACGCGCGGGCCCCCATATCCTATGGCGCACGGTGTGTGTCTGGATCGGGAGCCCTGTTCGCGGAGCCCCACGGGAGCCCCGTCGCTCTCGACCGTTGGATCAAGCGGGCGCACGCGCATGCCCCCAAATCCTATGGTGCACGGGAGGGGGTACATATATATATATATATATATATATATATATATATATATATATATATATATATTTTATATATATATATATACACACTGTTTTGAATTTAGTCAAAATTTGTAGCAATTATAGGGTACAGCGGACACTTATACATACTCTAAAATTACTAGAAAGCTAAGAGATATTTCAGATTTGGAGCTTGTCCTAACTCCTCTACATTAATTTCTAGGTCCACCAAAATTAACCGTTCATACAAAACATGGAAGAGAAATAAAGAGGAAGATTTTTTTTACCAAACTGTAAGAAATAAAGAGGGAGCAAAAAGAGGAGGTTAATTTAAAGTATTTGTTTGGGGTTTACCACCACTTAATATATGCAAATGAAGTCTAGCCTAGCGGTGCAGCCCCCCAATGAGCTAGCGACCGATGCCCCCCCATGAGGTCGCAGGTTTGAGCAACGGGGGTGCCATTTAATTCTCCTTTGGCAGTGCGAGTACGGAGCTGGTACGATGCGGCTTTGGCTGCATGAGTCCTTCGGACCGGGATGTAGCCTTCGGGCTGGGATGATACCTTCGGGCTGGGATGATACCTTCGGGCTAAGGATTGTATATATTGGCCTTCAGGCTGAGTTATAGCCTGTCATGCCCCAGAACCAGAATACTGGAGAGCGGGGGACAGACACAGCCAGATACGTACATTATAGTATAATCTACCTCGATATACGGTCACGGTTGTCTAGATACATGAGGGTTTATCTACAAGCCAACAGTCTCTTATGGTCATGAACAAGCCTAGTGTCTTAATCTCAACAAACAAGTAATTGTTACAAGATGTAAGATCATCAGACATACAAAGTAAGGCATCCCAACATTACATATTCAGATGATCATGAAGCTAGTCATACAAATACGAAGACTAGCAAGAGTTTAAGTCATACATGATCAACCTTAGGATTTGTCAATCAAGTAACAGCCCGTAGGCAGACAAAAATTAAAGTTTTAACACGAGCTAACACTTGCTCGGCGGCTAAACGCCTCAAAAGAATAATTTACAATAAAGTGGGAGAGCAAAATAAGAAATCCACTCGTTGCCAGGATTACGTCTGGTGTTCACCATCTGGCTGGAAGGCAGAGAGATCATCGGAAGCTACTCCAAAATCTGGCCATACAAAACCAGCTGGGTCAGACCCCAGAAAGAGCAAGTGCCACAAGGGAGGCTTCACTTAAGAATAAAACCAGCATATTAGCACATGATACATAAAGGATAACAAAAGACATGAGTTAGAGAAAACAGGGTGATAAACGATAAGATAACTAAAGGACCATTTCGGTAACCAAGTTACAACCCGTAAACCAAACAATTGTAACCCTTCACCTGAACAGAACTTAGTCTCTAACCAATTATCGATAAAGTAAAAGCATAAACAAGCATGTCCTGAGATAGCCATGTACTGGATCTAGGCAAGACTAGACAAGATAGGACTCCATCCATCATTCACGGCCAAGCAAAGAGTACGGCTTGATACTTTAACTAACTAGGGTTATCACAAGCCTAGTTACTAGCAAGATGCAATGAGATGTTCCGGCAGTCACAAGTCCTGCAGTCTTAATCCAGGTTATCCGGTAACAAGTTGAGAGAGTTGGATTAGGTGACTTAGAGGTACAACACATGACAGTGTGCTGGAAATGTGTCCTACTCGACGGCAGGCTACAAGTCCAATTAGAGCGCCCAGATAACGGGACTGCCTGTAGCTGGAAAACCTCTTCATGGACTACTTGATCAATCTAGTCATTATCCTAGTCAGATTCAGTACGAATCCCTAACCGTGAAAATCAGGAATTCATATCCTAGACATGATGCAAGACGAGACATGTAGCTTATACAAGCACAAACATCCACGGTGTCAAGACAAGAGTTACTTAGCAAGTCAAGATAGTCGTCACAACAGCATATCGGGGTTATCATGTTAGGTCTGGTTATTAAGTCAAGAGTGCGTCACAACGGACCACCGTCAAGAATTATCATGTCAAGTTACTTATCAAGAGTGCACCACGACGGGTCACTATCAAGAATTATCATGTTACTTGATACTTGTTAAGAGTGCGCCTTAACAGGCAACTATTGTGTTCTATCCTTACATTATCATAAACGAGAGAAACTTACATAAAATAGCTAGTAACACATTCTTGAAGCCAAGGAAAAGATCTACAACTTTCATGTTTTGAGTTTTTCAAGATTTTAGCTAGAAAATAGCCCAACGGGCAAAAATAGTCATTTGGAGTGACCTACGCAAGTTGTGCAAGCAAAACTGCCCACGACGCATGTTACACGCAAGCACGGTGCGCGGGCGCACGGCAGAAAATTATGCGCGTGCGTGGCCGCACAAGTTGCGCGTTGCGTGCAGACAAAATCGCCCACGGCGTACGTTGCGCGCAAGCACGACGCGCGGGCGCACGGCCGGACAAGTTGTGCATTGCACGCGGGAAAAAATGTCCACGACGCATGTTACGCGCAAGCACGGCGCGCGGGCGTGCGGCAAAAAAATGTGCCGGCGCGCGGCGCGCAAGTTGCGCATTGCGCGCGGGCAAAATCGCCCACAGCACACGTTGTGCACAAGCACGGCGAGCGGGCGCACGACAGAAAAATGCGCGGGCGCGCACGTTGTACGTTGCACACGGGAAAAATTGCCCACGGCTAACTTTGCGCGCAAGCACGGCCTGCGGCGCGCGGCACTGTTCATCGTCCCGACAACACCAAAAGGTGTGGGGAACCCATGGACACGAAAATGACATAACTTTCTCATACAAAGTTGAAATCAAGCGGTTCAAAAGCCAAAATTGGGAAGAATTGAATTTCCTACAACATGGAACCATTAGTTCTCGAAAATAACCAAGTTTTAGATATCAAAATCAAGAAAAATCGAAAAATTATAAACTTAGATCTACAAGAATCCATCCATCAAATCCAAAAATGTTAAGTTCTAAAGAGGCTTAGAATCAAGTAAGCAAGAAAATGGAACAATAAAACTTGAGATCCATCATAAAGCAAGTTGCACTTGCCTAGGACTTGGTAGGTGGGAGGAGTAAATGGAGAAGATGAAGAAGTAAATGTAAATAATGGAGGAGAGAGAAGGAGTTGGTTTTTGTATAAACTCTCTCCATCTTAAACCAAAACAAACCAAGCCAAGCCAAGCCAAGTCAAATTGAACCAAACCAAATTAAAATAAACTAAGTTAAGATTAAACCAAGACTAGGCTAAGCAAGACAAGTCTAATTACGATCCACCTGACAAATGTCAGAAATCCGTATACGTATACTGAAAGTACGTACAACAGAAAACGGGAGTGACATAGCCTCTCGGAGGGGGCTGAATAGAATTTACCTTCGTGAACGGGGCTCATGATACGTCCACACACACACACACACACACACATATGTGTGTGTGTGTGTGTGTGTGGACATATCAGGAGCCCCGTTCACGAAGCCCCACGGGAGCCCCGTCGCTGTGTGTTGTGTGTGTGTCCAGATCGGTAACCCCGTTAGCGGAGCCCTACGGGAGTCCCGTTCGCGGAGCCCCACAGGAGCCCCGTCGCTCTCGATCGTTGGATCGAGCGGACGCACGCGCGGGCCCCCAGATCCTATGGTGCACGGTGTGTGTGTCCGGATCGGGAGCCCTGTTCGCAGAGCCCCATCGCTCTCGACCGTTGGATCGAGCGGACACACGTGCGGACCCCAGATCCTATGGTGCACGGGAGGGGTATATATATATATATATATATATATATATATATATATATATATATATATATATATATATATATATATATATATATATATATATATATATATATTGACCACCAGGCCAAGTGGTTAGTGTGGAGACATGTCCCAAAAGAACGGAGTTTGATTCCCAGTGGGATCATTCTTGGATATTAATTACCAATAAGGTAAATATTATTGATAAACATCAAAATTACAAACTATGATCCAGTCCAAAATTACATAATGGAATTACAAAATGGGTAATCTGATATTAAAGATATTTATGTCAGCATCTATATTTTTTTTGTACAGCAAAAATAATCTCACTCTTCCTTTTCTTTTTTCTTTTCTTTTGGTGAGTCATGGGGATGGGGAAATACAGGAGGTTATTGGCATAGAGATAAAAGGGGAGATCTCCTCCAAGTAAACTTAAAGCATTTCACCAGCAACATCTTGCAAAGAGTACACAAAAGTTTTAAGAAACTCATACAAAGCATATATACACCAACGTAGGAGAATCCATACTGAAGATCTACGAAATTTCATCAGGTAGAACTGATGGGAGGAAAATCCTGTGGAATTTGCCCTCTCCAAGTCGCTCCCGGCAGGTTGGACATTTATTTTGCCTCTTGATGGCGGCCTTGATGCAAGGTTGGCAAAACAGGTGCCCGCAAATTGTCGCGTAGATCTCGTCCATCTTCTCCAAGCAAATAGGACAGCAGAATGCCGGATCCTTTGGTGGTATTCGTCTCGGTGCTTTGGATTCTTTAGGCCGCGGTTGTTTTGATGCTCCCTCTTGAGGCTTGTCAGACTGACTCGAAATGGATACAAATTGCTGTCCAAGAGGATTTGGTCTCGCTGAAAAAACAATAGAACAAAAACATATTGATACAAAGTAAACACATAAGAAAAATACAGCAGCATATAATCCTAACGAAATGAGGATTGTTATGTAATGGCATAAGTTAAATGCTCAAAACTGACAATGTCCAGAAATTAACAAATTACCCAGTTGCATTGTCGACAGAACTTACAAAATAACCATAGACATGCATGATGCTCAAAAGTACATCTTATTGCATATATAGAGTAAAAGAAATATTGTTTCAGTAGATGAACTCAGTTACTTCAATATATTCTACTCAGGGCAACCTGTGCGACCGTCCAGGGGCCATGGACCAGGAGGGCCCAACGAAAAAATGTCCCAACCCATTAGTTAATCGAGATTATTATACTATATATATATATATATATATATATATATATAACACAAAGGTTTTTGAATCCTAGGGCTGACTGTGCCAAGATAAAGAGTGGTTGGGATTTAATCTTGGTGAATCAACGGTTGTGGAGTTTTATGGGAAATCCAAAGAGTGGGGTTTGCACTCATAATGGTTGTGGATGAGCATTATTGAGAGTGGGGTTTTATGGGGAATGAGCATTATTGAGAGTGGGGTTTTATGGGGAATCCAAAGAGTGGGGTTTGCACTCATAATGGTTGGGGAATCCAAAGAAAATTCACATCCAGCAGTGGTTGGAATTTAATATTTTGATGGGGGCCTCATAATTATTATTGTTCGTTTAAAATTGGGGGTCCAAAATTTTGAGGGGGAATACCTTAAATGAACCATGCCCTATGGGCACGGGTTATGACTAGTATATATATATATGCATGCTGCATTTTCCAAAGCTAGCTTAATGATCAACATCATGATCTATGTTGTTTGCTATCCATTAATTCTAGATAGGTGGATCCATTATATTCTTTGCAAGTCATCAGTTTTTTTCCATTCTTTCTTGTAGTTTTATGCCAAAGCAAAGCATTCTTGTCCTGAGACTTCAAACGTCTTGGACCGGCCCTGATTCTACCTAAGATAACCTCCAATAAGTCATGGAATGTTCGAAACTTGAACTCAGTTAATGCACAATAAGTGTGTCATGACACGGATGGGAAGACCTAAGATTTATGTCGTTAAGCACAAATGGCCTACCTCAACAAGCGACCAGGCGAGAAATATATTCCATATAACAATGAGAGATTGATAGCACAGGGATGGATACCACTACCATTTTATCTACGAATGACAAATCTATGAAACCAATATTTCATAACCACAAAAGAACATAACCCTTTTCCCAGTACCTCTTGCCCCGATAAAGTAGAAAAGAAATCCCCAAAACAACCTGGAGAAATGCATTGCTAGAAGAGAAAACGAAGAAACTTGTATTGGATCCTCTTGCTAAAGGGAAACAACCTCATTCTCAAACCCTAGAGAAACACACTTGGATGAGTGAATAACACAAAGTAATAACAATAACCCTTTGACAATGTAAGTCATATGTCCACCACACCGAATTATGCCCCCTGAGAATTAAGTGAATAACCAAATCCCCTACGCCCTGGATTCGCTTCGCCATATTATTGATCGAGTCCCCGGCTAAGGTTTTACGGAGAATTCTGTCTAGGGTTTTTCATGCCTTGGTACTACTTATTTTGAGTCCATTCCTTGGTACTAAAAGCTTGGTTGAAAACATAAAAATTGACCTTAGGAGGAAAGGGTAGAATGTTCCTACATGTAAAATTCTCTCATGCACTTAGCCGCATGCCTATGAGAAGGGGCAAGTAGCAATGCTGTTGTCAACTTTAAATTTATTTTTATGCAAAATATAGAAGCTTTCATTATGGCAGATACCCAAATAAATCACAAGCAATATACACGCTTCACATTTTAAAAGACATATAAACCCAACAATCTTAGAAATGCTTTGCATGAATATCTTTTTCTTAAAGAAACACTTTTTTGCGTGAAACTTCAAGTTCATACTGATGACTGAGGATGAAGCCTAGATAAGATTATAATTTTTAAATTAAAAGGATAGTAGAATCAAAAATATGCGAGGGCAGGTATTAAGTATGCCAAAGAGAAAACTGTGCAACTTGGAAGCAACACTAAGATGCCACCCTACTTGTTCAGCATGTCCACTGCCTTACACAATCAAAAGGAAACAACAGGTAAAACCTCAAAAGCTGCAAAGCAACACTATATTTGTTCGGGTTTTGGTTTCTCCACCCTAAGTACACCGTGGAATATACGGGCACCATTTTTTCCCCCTTATTGAGGGATAAACCCTACCCCAATACTATTGTGACAGGAAAACTAACCGATCATCCTCTGTAAGCAATAAACACACAAGACAAAGGGGCCTACGGCTTAAGCAATAAACACACAAGACAAATGGGTCTACGGCTAAGAAGTGGAACTAGGAATACTCCTATACAAGCAAAATGTCATAACCTTTCCCTTACCCAGTAACACCTTATTTTCAAAAGGAATTCCAAGAACAAAGTTGATAGACTTGGTTAAGGTAGATAGTATATTAGACCAAGGAAGTCCATCAGCATCATTCAGGTACAAATTGGACCCTAAGTGACTCTATAAGCCGGATGCACCCAAAAGAACTCTATTGAGGACTGAACTAAGATTGGACAATTCCTAAACAGTGAGGTCAGGGAGAGATTGTCCAAGCTCAAACGACATAATTCATCTACATATCATGCTAAATTATAACACAGAAATAAACATCAACGTAGCGAAGGGTAACCAATTAGAAAGACAATTCATTCATGTGATTCCCATAAAAAATTGCGGTTATTGTTAGTTCCGGGGCGTAATTTTCGATAGAAAACTGAGAAATGAAACAATTGTAAAAACAACGTTTCGACACAACACTTCAAAAAAGGTGCACAACAGAGATTCTTGGAGGATTCTGGGCTACGAAAATCTTAAAAAAATTCGTAACAGCAGCAAACGAATGTAATTCTTTTAAAAAGAATGTACAAATCGAATTGCTAGCAGCAGCAGCGATGGTCCACTAACAGTTTCAACGGAGAACTTTGGAACACTCTGCTCTTCTGACTCGTCGGATGGCGCACGGACTCCTGCGCTAAGTGGCGCTAGTGCTTTGCTTCTCTTCTCTCTCAAACTCTGTGGAATTCGTAAGGAACGTGTTATGAACACTTGTGTACTGGGAGAGAGAGAAGAGAACCTTATATAGGCCTACGCTGTAACTGTCCAGTTAGGAGAACGTTCGGAACATGAAAAAAACTGCTTCGAACGTGCTGTAACCGCTCAAATCGTGAACAGACACGATCTGAGCCAACTGGCGCACAGCACGCGCCACCTGCGCAACTTGCGCCATACGCGCTAAACGCGCACAACAGAAACTGCGCACCTGCACCACACGCGCACCACGCTACCTGCGCCACACGCGCACCGCGCTACCTGCGCAACCTGCGCACCGCGGGCACTCCGCGCCAACTGCTGCACCATCTGGCAAAGCCAACTGGTGCACCATCTGGCCGCGCGATCGGACATCGTGAACTGGCGCACGAACGGCTGCGCAAGAGCCTCGCACAACTTAAGCGCACTATGCGCCTAGCGACAATGCTAACGTGCTAAGTGCGCAAACAAAATGCCACATTACTCCTCATGAGCCCATGAGCCCGAGTTCGAGTTCGAGATCGAGTCCGAGTCCGAGTCCGAGTCAATAGCCCCTACGGGGCTTAGCTCCAATGGAAATTAATTCCCAAGAGCAAAAAGCTTAAGCTTTACCATGGAGATGTAACCTTACCTCCTATTAAAATCGCCCACATGGTTCCCTCCTGTAACGCCCCAGAACCAGAATACTGGAGAGCGGGGACATACATAGCCAGCTACGTATATTGAAATGGAATCCACCTCGCTATACGGTCACGGCGGTCTAGATACATGAGGGTTTAACTACAAGCCATCAGTCTCTTATGGTCATGAACAAGCCTATTGTCTCAATCTCATGCAAGGATTAGCAGTTACAAAATGTTAGAGCATCAAATATACAATAGTAAGACGTCCCATACATTACATATTTGGATGATCATGAAGCTAGTCGTACAAAATGTGAAGACTAGCAAGAGTTTTAGTCATACATGATCAACCCTAGGATTCGTCAATTATGTTACAGCCCGTAGATAGACAGTAATAAAGTGCAATCGAGCTAACACGTGCTCGCCGGCTAAACGCCTCAAAAGAATATTTTTACAATAGAGTAGGAGAGCAAAATAAAATCCACTCGTTGCCAGGGTTACGCCTGGTGGTCACCATCTGGCTGGAAGGTAGGGAGATCCTCTGGAGCTGCTCCGGTATCTGGCCATACAAAACCAGCTGGGTCAGATCCCAGAAAGAGCAAGTGCCACAAAGGAGGCTTCACTTAAGAACTAAAACCAACAATTATCATAAAACATGATAACATATTAAAACTGGAGATATGGAAAAACCATGAGGATATACGATGAGATAACCATGGGACTATTCAGATAGTCAGGTTACAACCCTTAAACTAAACAAGGACCCGGGGTTGTAACCCTTCATCTGAACGGAACTTGGTTTTCCACCATTTATCGATAAAATAAAGCACAAGCAATCAGGTCATGTTATAATCTTGTACAGGATCAGGACAAGACTAGACTGGGTTAGACTCCATCCAATCAATCACGGCCAAGCAATAAGTATGGCTTGATACTTTAACTAACTAGGGTTATCACAGGCCTAGTTACTAGCAAGATATAATTTGACATTTCCAACAGCCACAAGCCCTGCAGACCATCCAGGTTATCCAGGTCGAATATCCTTTCATAAAAGGTGCAACACATGACAATGTGCTGGAAATGTGCCCTACTCGTCGGCAGGCTACAAGTCCACTTGCGCATCCAGATAACGGGATTGCCTGTAGCTGAAAAATCTCTTCATGACTACTGGATTATTCTAGTTATTAGCCTTAGTCAATTTCAGTAGGTACCCCTGACCGTGGTACTCAGGGGTCCCTGCCCTAGACATGATGCGAGACAGTATTGGTTCATTTATACAAACACAATCGTCCACGGTGTCCAAGCCATTCATTCTTTTCATGTCATACTAGCCGTCGTAACAACATTCAATAGTTTTCATCAGGCTTGCTTGTCATGTCTTGTCAAGTCATGTCATGTCATGTCAATTCACTTGTTATACCATGTCATGTACAATTATCAGTCCAGTCATGTCAATCAATTCGTGATTATCAAGTCCGTGACAAGAGGTGCAAGAACAATAAAGCAAATGGGTGCGCATGGGGCTCAAGCCACTATGCGAATGAAACTACGCTAGGCTATGAGGTCCTGAGCATAAAAAGGGTTTTACGCGAGCACGATACGGAGTAAGATAGCTCTACGCGAGCAGGGTTATGCGCGAGCAAGACTCTACGCTCGCAAATCTCTACGCTAGGCCAAGGGGCCCCAAGCGTAAAATGGCTCTACGCCGGCAAGACCTAAGGATAGGCAGCTCTACGCGAGCAAGAGTGCATGCAAGCAGAATTCTACGCGAGCAAGCACTCTACGCGAGCAAACACTCTACGCTGGCAAGCGCTTTACGCGAGCGGAGCTCTACGCAGGTAGGCACTCCACCCAAGTGGAGGAGCCCCTGCGTAGAGTTCGAAATGAACTCGGCGTAGAAGCGATTGCGCTGGCACCTAAATGCGTATGCGTAAAGGGGGAGGGGGTAAATGACACGCTGGCACGTAAAACGTGGGCATAAAACTAAAAGCTACGCTAGCACGTAAGAACGTGTGCGTAGAACTTCATCTTCTCACCAAGGCCGGTACAAGCAAGCGTAAAAGCTCAAGAGCTCAAGAAGGCCTCATCTCAGTCAAGACTCAATGAAATCCAACCATTCCAAAACCAAACTTGCGTAACATCAGAATACCTTCTCCATAGAACTCTTAGTTTTCGAAAACAAGACAGTTTAGTAGATCAAAACCATGAAAATAAAATAATGCTAAAACCTAGATCTACAAAAATCCATGCATCAAAATGAGAAAAGCCAAGTTCTAAAGTAGTTTAAAATCAGGCAAGGAAGCTAAATGATCCATAAAAGCATGGTGTTCTCTTGTGATAGCAAGTTGCACTTGCCTACGGTGGTGTGGGTGGAGAAGGAGATGAGGAAGAAGAAGAGAAGAGTAAATGAGTAATAAATGAAGAGAGAGAATGGTGGTTGGGTTAATAAATGAGGGATGGTGGTAGGTAGGGGTTTGCATATCAACCCAAACCGAGCCCAACCAAGCCGAACCCAACCGAACCCAATGCAGGCCAAGGCCAGGATAAACCACATGAACCAGAAAATGCTAACTGACCCATGCCAATGCAAAACCCAAGACTAGCCAGTCAAGACAAGTCGATCCAGGATGAACCCAAAATAAACCAAGGCAAGATTAAACCAGGATTAAGCTAAGCAAGACAAGTCTAATTACGGGTCGGGATTCTGTACATGTATACCAAAATACGTAATACGAACCACGGGCGTTACAACTCTACCCACCTTAAAAGAATTCCGTCCTCGGATTTTAGTTAAGAGGCTAGAGAGGTTAAGCAAGCTACACTAATCACAGGCAAGATATAACTAGGCAATCAATCAAACAATCAATCATGCAAGCAAGGAATCGAAGGCATGAGGCATAAGGAAAATATTATACCTCACGAGTCAAACAGGTCGAGATATCGCGATCGAATGTCATCCTCACGCTCCCACGTTGACTCACCCAAAGAGTAATGACCCCAAGCAACACGGACTAACTTGATAGTCTTGTTCTTGAATATCTTCTCTCTTCGGTCCAATATAGATACGGGTCTCTCCTCATACGAAAGGTTGGTACCAACAACCAATTCCGAATGATCAATGACATGACTCGGATCCGGAATATACCGTCGCAATTGGGATACATGGAAGACATCATGCACCTCAAGCAACGACGGCGGGAGAGTGAGATGATAGGACACGTCTCCTACTCGCTCGAGGATATCGAACGGCCCTATATACCTAGGACTAAGCTTTTCCCGTACGTCGAAACGAATAACGCCACGGGTAGGCGAGATCCTGAGGAAACATGGTTGCCGACGGAAAATTCAAGGGGGCGCCGATGAGAATCGGCCCAATGGCGCTGGCGATCTTGTGCAACTCGAAGATGATCTCTGACTTGTCTGACCACCTCAATAGTCCGGATTACCATATCGGGACCAAGCATTTGCCTCTCGCCGATATCATCCCAAGCTAAAGGAGATCTGCACTTCCTACCATACAGTGTCTCGAACGGTGCCATCTGGATACTGGCTTGGAAACTGTTGTTGTGCGAGAACTCCACCAGGTGCAGGTGATCCTCCCACGAACCACCGAAGTCGAGTGTACAAGACCTCAACATATCTTCCAAGGTTCGTATGGTACGCTCTGACTGACCATCTATCTGCGGGTGATAAGCTGAGCTGAACTGGAGGTGAGTTCCCAAACTCTCTTGCAGACTGCATCAAAAGTGCGACGTAAATCTTGAATCTCTGTCCGAGGTGATACTGACTGGAACACCGTCAAATCTGACAATCTGCCTGAGGTACATTTCTGCTAGCTGAGCCGTCGACTGACCAACTCTGAACGAGAGAAAGTGAGCCACCTTCGTGAGCCTGTCTATAATCACCCAAATAGCATCTCTACCGGCCGGGGACTTAGGTAATCCAGTCACGAAATCCATGGTGATATGCTCCCACTTCCATTCTGGAATCGGCAAGGGCTGAAGAAGTCCAGCCGGTCTCTGATGCTCAGCTTTAACTTGTCGGCAAACCAAACACCGAGAGACAAACCGGACTATCTTCCTCTTCATGTCATTCCACCAAAAGTGCTGGCGGATATCACGGTACATCTTCATGCCACCGGGGTGAATGGAATACTGAGAACTGTGAGCTTCTACCATGATCTCATGTCTGATACCCCCACTGGGTATACAAAGACGCCTCCCATGCCGAAGTGTACCATCCTCATGGATATATAACTCTGGTCTTCGTCCTGCCTCACACTCTGCTCTGAGTTGCTGAAGCTTGGAATCTGATGACTGAGCTAACCTGATCCTCTCAACTATATTGGACTGCACTTGCATGTTGGCCATCAATACCACATTAGTAGGAAGGACAACTTCTATACCCATCTTCTGAAGATCTGCTAATAACTCTGGCTGTAATGTGAGGAAATAAGCTCCGGCTCTCCTGCTCAACGCATCTGCTACTACATTGGCCTTCCCTGGGTGATATTGCAGGTTGACATCATAATCCACAAGTAGCTCTAGCCATCTCCTCTGACGCATATTGACATCCTTAGGGTGAACACATACTTCAGGCTCTTGTGGTCGGTAAAAATCTCCACCCTATCTCCATACAAGTAGTGTCTCCAAAGCTTAAGCGCAAACACTACTGCTGCCAGTTCCAAGTCATGGGTCGGATAATTCCTCTCATGATCACGAAGTTGACGTGACGCATAAGCTATTACCTTCCCATGCTGCATCAAAACACATCCTAAACCTATGCCTGAAGCATCACAATATACTGAAAATCTTTCGGTCCCATCTGAAAGTGTGAGAATGGGTGCCGTCATCAAACCTCGCTTCAACTTCTCAAAAAATTTCTGACATTCTTTTGTCCAAGCAAACTGCACATCCTTGCGGGTTAACTGGGTCATAGGCACTGAAATCCGATCAAAATCTGAAACAAATCGCCGGTAATAGCCGGCCAAGCCAAGAAAACAGCGAACTTCTGCAACGGTACTGGGTACTGGCCACGTCTCAATGTCCACTATCTTCTGGGGATCCACCTCTACTCCTCCTCTAGTGATGATATGACCCAAGTACGAAATACGATCAAGCCAGAACTCGCATTTACTGAACTTGGCATATAACTGGTGCTCTCTGAGAATTTGGAGGACAAATCTGAGATGCTGCTCATGCTCTACTTCACTCTTGCTATAGACCAGGATATCATCTATAAACACAATCACAAACTGATCCAAGTATGGCATGAAAATACGATTCATGAGGTCCATGAATACAGCTGGCGCATTGGTTGCTCCAAATGGCATAACAAGGAACTCCCAATGTCCATATCTTAGATCTGAAAGCTGTTTTCGGGATGTCCTGCTCTCTGACTCTGATATGAAGGTATCCTGACCGCAAGTCAATCTTCGAGAATACTGCTGCCCCTTTGAGTTGATCAAACAAGTCATCTATCCTCGAGAGAGGGTATCTGTTCTTGATTGTCATTGAGTTCAAGGTACGATAGTCAACACATAATCTGGACGTATCATCCTTCTTTTTCACAAGAAGTATCGGGGCTCCCCAATGCGATCCACTAGTACGAATGAATCCCTTGGTCCTGAGTTCTTCAATCATCTTGTACAATATCTCTAATTCTGACGGTGCCATCCTGTAGACTCTCTCTGATACTGGGACTGTCCCTGGGATCAAGTCGATAGTAAACTCGATCTCTCGCTCTGGCGACATTCCTGGAAGCTCCTCTGGGAAAGCATCTGAAAACTCTTCGACTATCCGGGGTAACTGTACTGCTGCTACTGCCATCCGCAATACTGGAGGAGAAGGTTCAACTTCGCCTCGGGAAAAAAAAAACTCTGGCTCGCCTGGAATGCTAAAAACAACCCTGCCAACATGGCAGTCTATCCTAACATACTGGTTCCTTAACCAATCCATTCCTAAGACCACATCATAATCGGCCATCGGGAACTCTATCAATCTAGCGGGGAACTCTCTACCGCTAACTACGATCCGACACGAGAAAAATACTCTATCTACTCCCACAAGACCGTTACCAGTAAGTATATTGAGCCTTACTGATAACGACTCGGGCTCCAGCCCTATCCGTGTCGCGAATCGTGCAGACATGAATGAATGCGATGCACCAGAATCAAATAATGCTGATGCTGGAGAGGAGTTGACGAGAATAGTACCTGCTACTACCTCACCTGGTGCCAATCCTTCTTCTACGGTCATCGCCATCGCCTGACTATGTCCTCTGGGTGCGGGCTCCCTCTGCTGAAAACCTCTTTGTCTGCTCTGAATCAGGGCTTGGGCTTGTACATATTGCTGGGGGTTTTGCTGCTGGAAGGCTTGGGACTGAGGCGGCAAGGGCCTCGGAAACTGTTGCTGCTGCTGGACTGGTGCTGGTCCTCTCACCGAAGGACTAGAAAAGGTCGAAGAAGAGGAACTCCCCCTGTTCGGGCAGTTCCAACCCTGTGGTCCGGTGCTCTACAAGCCAAGCACAATCCCTGTGCTCTGCGACATTCTGCCACCACATGTCCTGGCTTCCTGCAATGTGAACAACCCACTGCGGAAGATTGCTTCTGCTGCTGAGGGTTCATCGGGGTTGAATGTTGAACCGACGTCACTGAGGCCATCCGTCTCGGAGTTCCAATTGTCAAAGCCCTAGCTGCTGGGGCTGGTGCTGAAGACTGGTTCATCTGGCCGTGAGACCATTTTCGATTTCCGGTCCGGTCCACGATCCTCTGGGAGGTATACTCGTGCCTCCTGGCTTCTCTCAATACCGCATCAAAAGTCTGATGCTCAAACTGCTCCACTGCCAATAAAATCTTCAGGTAGAGCCCCTGCTGGAACCGCTGGACTCTGTCGAACTCGGTCGCTACCAAGGTGGGAGCAAACCGACTAAGTCTCGAAAACTCGACCGCATATCCGTCGACCGTCTTGCCCATCTGCTTCAGATTGGTGAAACTCGTCTGTAGATCATACCGACCTACAGCATCGAAGTACTTGGTCTGAAATCTCTCACGAAATACTGTCCATGCAACAGGTGCCACTAATCCAACGGCCTGCGCCGCCCACCAGCTACGGGCAAGATCCAATAACTGTAGGCGTACTACCGCCACCTTCTCATTCTCGGGCGTCTTCGCTGCTTCTAGAATCACTTCTGTATCCTGCAGCCAAGCATCTGCGACAATAGCATCTTCGCTACCATCGAAGAAGAGAGGGTTCAAACGCTTGAAGCTATTGGCTGCCTGGTTCCCTTGATGACCGCCTCTGTTCAAAGCATCTTGTACTGCCTGGTGCAGGATGTCGCCCCAACGATCTTGAGATGCTAGCAATGTCCTGATGAGACCCACCAAGGTGCCATCATCGGGCTCTGCAGGCTGGACTGGCTGAACTGGTGGCTCTTGACCCCCAGTAGGCATGACTCTGGAGGCTACTCCTGAATGCTGGGCTTGATCTCCAGGTTGCTGTTGGCCCACGGGAGGTGCTCTGTCTTGCCGATCGGTAGGACCAGAAAAAATGCCGCTGAAGAAGACGATATAGGGAACAATAAGAAAAGGACCAGGACAGATCAAATATACAAGCATGTGGTCAGGTCAAGAATTCAGGGATTCAGAGGATACGAGCAGAGATCAAGGGCGAGTGCTGATTGAGAGATCTATTCGGTAAACCCTCACATATCTTGATTCACAAGACCTGCATGGGCGACCACTTAAACCATGTAAAGCCCCAGAACCAGAATACTGGAGAGCGGAGGGCATACATAGCCAGCTACGTATATTGAAATGGAATCCACCTCGCTATACGGTCACGACTGTCTAGATACATGAGGGTTTAACTACAAGCCATCAGTCTCTTATGGTCATGAACAAGCCTATTGTCTCAATCTCATGCAAGGATTAGCAGTTACAAGATGTTATAGCATCAAATATACAATAGTAAGGCGTCTCATACAATACATATTTGGATGATCATGAAGCTAGTCGTACAAAATGTGAAGACTAGCAAGAGTTTTAGTCATACATGATCAACCCTAGAATTCGTCAATCATGTTACAGCCCGTAGGTAGACAGTAATAAAGTGCAATCAAGCTAACAAGTGCTCGTCGGCTAAACGCCTCAAAAGAATATTTTTATAATAGAATAGAAGGGCAAAATAAACCCCACTCGTTGCCAGGGTTACGCCTGGTGGTCACCATCTGGCTGAAAGGTAGGGAGATCCTCTGGAGCTACTCCGGTATCTGGCCATCCAAAACCATCTGGGTCAGATTCCAGAAAGAGTAAGTGCCACAAAGGAGACTTCACTTAAGAACTAAAACCAGCAATTAACATAAAATATGATAACATATTAAAACTGGTGATATGGAAAAACCATGAGGATATACGATGAGATAACCATAAGACTATTCAGATAGCTAGGTTACAACCCTTAAACCAAACAAGGATCCGGAATTGTAATCCTTCATCTGAACGGAACTTGGTTTTCCACCATTTATCGATAAAATAAAGCACAAGCAATCAGGTCATGTTACAATCTTGTACAGGATCATGACAATACTAGACTGGGTTAGACTCCATCCAATCAATCACGGCCAAGCAATAAGTACGGTTTAATACTTTAACTAACTAGGGTTATCACAGGCCTAGTTACTAGCAAGATGCAATGAGATATTTCCAACAGCCACAAGCCCTGCAGACCATCTAGGTTATCCAGGTCGAATATCCGTTCATGAAGTGTGCAACACATGACAGTGTGCTGGAAATGTGCCCTACTCGTCGGCAGGCTACAAGTCCACTTGTGCGTCCAGATAACGGGATTGTCTGTAGCTGAAAAATCTCTTCATGACTACTAGGTTATTCTAGTTATTAGCCTTAGTCAATTTTAGTAGGTACCCCTGACCGTGGTACTTAGGGGTCCCTGCCCTAGACATGATGCGAGACAGTATTGGTTCATTTGTACAAACACAATCGTCCACGGTGTCCAGGCCATTCATTCTTTTCATGTCATGCTAGCCGTCGCAACAACATTCAATAGTTTCCATCAGGCTTGCTTGTCATGCCTTGTCAAGTCATGTCATGTCAATTCACTTGTTATACCATGCCATGTACAATTATCAGTCCAGTCATGTCAATCAATTCGTGATTATCAAGTCCGTGACAAGAGGTGCAAGAACAATAAAGCAAATGGGTGCGCATGGGGCTCAAGCCACTATGCGAATGGAATTACGCTAGGCTATGAGGTCCTGAGCGTAAAAAGGGTTTTACGCGAGCAAGATACGGAGTAAGATAGCTCTACGCGAGCAGGGTTATGCATGAGCAAGACTCTACGCTCGCAAATCTCTACGCTAGGCCAAGGGTCCCCAAGCATAAAATGGCTCTACGGCAAGACCTAAGGATAGGCAGCTCTACGCGAGCAAGAGTGCATGCAAGCAGGATTCTACGCGAGCAAACGCTCTACGCGGGCAAGCGCTCTACACGAGCGGAGCTCTACGCAGGTAGGCACTCCACCCAAGCGGAGTAGCCCCTGCGTAGAGTTCGAAATGAACTCGACGTAGAAGCGATTGCGCTGGCACGTAAATGCGTGTGCATAAAGGGGGGGGGGGGTAAATGACACGCTGGCACGTAAAACGTGGGCGTAAAACTAAAAGCTACGCTAGCACGTAAGAACGTGTGCGTAGAACTTCATCTTCTCCCCAAGGCCGGTACAAGCAGGCGTAAAAGCTCCAGAGCTCAAGAAGGCCTCATCTCGGTCAAGACTCGATGAAATCCAACCCTTCCAAAACCAAACTTGCGTAACATCAGAATGCCTTCTCCATAGAACTCTTAGTTTTCGAAAACAAGCTAGTTTAGTAGATCAAGACCATAAAAATAAAATAATGCTAAAACCTAGATCTACAAAAATTCATGCATCAAAATGAGAAAAGCCAAGTTCTAAAGTAGTTTAAAATCAGACAAGGAAGCTAAATGATCCATAAAAGCATGGTGTTCTCTTGTGATAGCAAGTTGCACTTGCCTACGGTGGTGTGGGTGGAGAAGGAGATAAGGAAGAAGAAGAGAAGAGGAGTAAATGAGTAATGAATGAAGAGAGAGAATGGTGGTTGGGTTAATAAATGAGGGATGGTGGTAGGTACGGGTTTGCATATCAACCCAAACCGAGCCCAACCAAGCCGAACCCAACCGAACCCAATACAGGCCAATGCCAGGATAAACCACATGAACCAGGAAATGCTAACTAACCCATGCCAATGCAAAATCCAAGACAAGCCAGTCAAGACAAGTCGATCCAGGATGAACCCAAAATAAACCAAGGCAAGATTAAACCAGGATTAAGCTAAGCAAGACAAGTCTAATTACGGGTCGAAATTCCGTACACGTATACCAAAATACGTAATACGAACCACGGGCGTTACACCTCCTTAGGGTTACCATCCCATGTGCATATCTCAACAACACATAACAAGTATATATATTGAGATACCTCATGTTGCTTTTCTAATGTGGGACTAAACTTCACTAGGTATGTTGAGAACAAGCTCTCTACATGTCAAGGAAAAGCTCCAACAATCTCCCACATATCTCGATATATGAAGTCGAGTGTTTCCGACAATAACTGTCCATCATGCATTAGGAGAGATGTCGCGGACGACTTGAATCTTCCCGCATAGGTCAAATGACAAACTATAATACAAGAATGGACTAAGCCTTGAATTATGCATCATAACTAAAATTCTTTCCACTCACATAATGTAGTTACATGTGCTTCTGGTTGCACATTAAAGGTCCTGTGCCAGCCTGATTTCAGTGTATAATTTTGGACGTCTACAAGTTTACCCTCAAGAGACGGCCTGCTATCTTTGTCTATACACTATAGGTGAGTTATTTATTAAAGAGACATGGCATGAAGCCTTGCGCTTTCCTTGCGGTGCTACGCAGCTATGACATGGCCTAAAGCCGAGGTATTACCCCTACCGGAAACCTCATCGTAGTGTCATACTACTGTAGCATGAGGTCACAGCCTCTTTGTAGTGCCTTACTATCCAGCATGAAGTCTTAGGCTCCCTTGCGGTGTTATGGCACAACGATATGGCTTGCAAGGCCGAGACTTTACCCCTATCCGGGTACCTCATCGTGGTGCCGTGTCACTGTAACATAAGGAACACCTCTCCTTTGTAGTGCTGACTACCCCTCTTTAATTTTATCATACAGCATTAGACTACCTGCCTATTTGCGGTGCTACTCCGCTGTGACTTGGCTCGCAAAGCCGAAGTATTACCCCTTTCGGGAACATCATGGTAGAGTCACCCCACTGTAGCATAGAGTTTCACTCCTTGTAGTGCTGCACTACCGTACTTCCTGTAAAGCACACCAGGCATTCACTCTGTCTGATGACTCATTAAGGCATTTAAGCCAATCTCTCACAGGATCCGTTTTTCGTAAAAAACAATAGTAGACAACAGTGGTTGTAGGTCCGTAACCTTTCCATGCCACAGAGGACATGTACCCACTGTTCCTGATATTTTTTCAGTTAATGGTCCTCCCTTAAACCAAAAGCTAGATGTCTAGTAGATTTCTCTTTGAACTAATAGCATAAAACTTTATGGTAGGATTACAATAACATAATATCAGAATGCCTTCAAGTCCTTTTTTTTGCTGTGTCATCGACCAACTGGCGCTTGAGGCCCTTGGTGAACGGATCCGCCAGGTTCTCCTGACTCCGAACATCAATCATTGTAATAACACCTCTTGATGAGATCGTGTACTGCCCTGTGCTTTAACCACAAAGTCCTCTTCTTCCCGTCGAAGAGGTCATGATGCCACAGTCGCAGTTGCCTGGTTGTTGCAGTATATCGGTATTGCCGGTATTTGTGCCCCAACTACTGGAAGATCATACATGAGCTCCGGAAACCATTCTGCTTCCTCCGCTGCGGTATCAAGTGCAAAGAACTCAGATTCCATGGCTGACTGCGAGAGCATAGTATGCTTCTTCGACTTCTACAATATAGCAGCTCCACCCATTGTGAAAACAAATCCACCTATGGACCTCTCGCTCTCCAACTCTGAGCACCAGTTGGCATCACTGAAGCCTTCTACTACTGACAAATCTCTGCTGTAGTGCAGTTCATATGTCTGAATCTTCTTGAGATATCTTATAACCCATTTCATAACTTTTCAGTACTTAACGCCTAGGTTGCTCGTGAAATGACTCAGCATTCCTACGGCGAAAGCTATGTCAGACCTT
Source organism: Iris pallida (assembly GCA_029216955.1). Lineage (NCBI taxonomy): Eukaryota > Viridiplantae > Streptophyta > Magnoliopsida > Asparagales > Iridaceae > Iris > Iris pallida. The sequence goes on along the minus strand of JANAVB010011999.1, from coordinate 2,927,672 downwards.
GTGGCAGTAGTAGCATACATCAAACTCCAGATAACGCTTACGTACTCCAGCTGCCTGACACTTTTTCTCGAATTAGACTTCAGCTTCAGATCACACCTGTAAGACGTATCGATCCCTGGAAGATCCTGATACCCGTAACGTGTGATCATCTTCTCAATATAATGAGATTGTGACAGCGCTAGTCCATTGTTTGTTCGGATGATCTTGATCCCTTAGATCACATCAGCTTTCTCCAAGTCCTTCATACTGAACTTGCTCGAGATGAACTTCTTTGTCTCCGTGACACAACCCATATCCGTACCTAGGATTAACATATCGTCCAAATACAGACAAACGATTACACCTCTTCCATCAGCGAGCTTTGTGTAAACACACTTGTCCGTCTCGCTGACCCTGTAGCTATTTGACCTTATAACCTTGTCAAATTTCTCATGCCACATCTTGGGAGCTTGTTTAAGACCGTACAAGGATTTCACCAACTTGCAGACTTTGTCTTCAAGACCCTTGACGACAAATTCCTCTGGCTGTTGCATGTAAATCTCTTCGGTCAGCTCGCCATTTAGAAAAATTGTTTTCACATCCATCTGATGTATCACCATCTTATGCATTGCTGCGAGAGCAATCAACACTCTGATGGTGGTCATCCGGACTACTGGAGCATACGTGTCAAAGTAGTCGATCCCCTGCTTCTGAGAAAACCCCTTGGCTACCAATCTAGCCTTGGACTTGTCAATAGTTCTATCTGCTTTCATCTTCTTTTTGAAGATCCATTTGCATCCGATGGATTTTGCTCCTTCAAAAAGATCAACTAGCACCCAAGTGTTATTTGAGGTGATGGAATCAATTTCATTGTCTATCGCCTCCCTCCAGAAAACTGCGTCTCTGGTCTTCATCGCCTCATCATAGGTAAGCGGATCTGCTTCCACATGATAGGTGACAAAGCCATTTCCGAAATCCTTCGGCCTCCTCACACGCTTAGCTGACGGCTCAGCGAGTTCTGGTTCAACCGTTGTTTCAACATCTTCTTGGACTACATCTTCATTGAAAACTTCAGTTTTTTGCGCACCCTCATTATTCTCCGAAATGTCCGCAAGAACAATGTTCTTGTGCTTTGCAAATTTATCTTTAAAATATTCTGCGTCGTGAGATTCAATGATATGATTTAACTCAATATCAAGAAATCTCCGAGCATCACTCTTCTCGGTATAACCTAAAAAGATTATCTTTGTAGTCCTTGTCCTAAGCTTCTGAATCTTCAGATATGCTAGACACCCCCACACTTAAATGACATTCAAGTTAGGTCTGACCTTGAACCAGAGTTCATGAGAAGTAATGTCTGAAATTGCATGAGGCACTCTATTTAGAATAAAAGTGGCCATCAATGCAGCTTCTTCCCAGTAGCACATTGGAAGACCCGCAGTCAACAGTATTGAGTTAATCATTTCTGTCAACGTTCTATTCTTCCTCTCTGCTACTCCGTTTGATTGAGGAGAGTACGGAGCAGTGGTCTCGTTGACCATTCCATGTTCTTTGTAGAACGATGCGAATTCATGAGACCGGTACTCTCCACCTCGATCACTTCTTATTCTCTTGAGTTGTTGTCCAGTCTGCCGCTCAGACTCGGCCCTGAACTCTTTGAACTTCTCGAATGCTTCATCTTTAGCCTTCAGAAGGTAAACGAAAGCGTACTTTGAGAAGTCATCGATGAAGGTTATGAAATACTTTAACCCGATCTTTGTAGAGAATTGTTTGAAGTCACAGATATCGGAGTCTACCAACTCCAGAAGATCTGTGCTTCGATTAACCCGAGGAAAGGGTTTCCTTATGATCTTTGTTTGAACACAAACTTCACATTTCTCTACCTTATCCCCACATTTGGAGATAAGTCCTAGACTAGACATTCTGTTTATTCGTTTACAATGAACATGTCCTAGCCTATTATGCCACAACTCAAGAGTATAAGCAAAATGAGTGATTGCATTAACAACTTTGGACTGATTTACAAGCTGAATTTTAAACATTCGTTCGGTATAAAAAGCCTTTCCGAATTATGTTATCTTTATGGACATCACCATCTGACCAGCATTGATGTCTATTATGAGGCCTGTATTGCATAGTAGGCCTCCTGAGATCAGGTTCTTTGCGATAGCAGGTACATACTTCACACCCTAAAGCGTCAGAGACTTCTCCGAAGTCAGCTTCAAAACCACCGTCCCGATTCCGAGCACTTCAGCTTGTGCCTGGTTCGCCACCATAACAGCTTCAGAAGTTGGCGTGTAGGTGGTGAACCACTCCTTGCTTGAGCAGACATGGCAAGTGGCACCAGTGTCTACCTACCAGTCAGAGTCAGCCCTTACAGTAGTGACCTACGCAATCATTGCGCAACGTCAATGATCATAGAAACCTTGCTAGGCTCATTGCTTGGTCTTTGTTTGCATTCAATCTTAAAGTGGTCCTTCTTGCCACACTTAAAACAAGGCATCTGAGACTTTGTCTTCTGATTCTTGAAGGAAGTCCCCTTAACTTTCAGATAGTTAGGGTCCTTCTTCTTGCTGTGGAAAGATGCATGCTTTCCCTTGTGTTCCTTGGTGTGAACCAAATTGGCGTTAGCCAATTGTTTGGATAGTGTGTCTACCTTCAGTTGAGCCCTCATTTGGTCCTCAACATAAACTTCCTGCAGGAGATCTTCTAGACTGATATCCAACTTCTTCCTATGCATGTTTGCATAGAACTTGCTCCACCCAGCGGGGAGTTTAGAGACGATCCCTCCAACAACAAACTTGTCGATGAGGGGCATCACCTCATCATCCAACTTCTGTCGCAGCTTCAGGAACTCCTTCACCTGCGGCAGCATTGGCTTCTCATCTTCAAAGAACCACTTGTGATATTTTTCAACTAAAATATCTTGCTTTGGTTCTTATCATCTTCGAATAGTTTCTCCAGAGACTCCCAAATCTCTCTGGCAATAGTCTTCTTTGAATATGATTCTGCTAGGGAGTCTTCCATAGCATTTAGGATCATAAACCTACAAATGCTATTGCCCCTTCTCCACTTGGCCTGGTTATTAGTAGCAGCAGAAATTTAGGCTGCAGATCCAGTTTCTGGAACAGTAGGTTCCTCCTCAATAAGCACATGATCAACGTCAGAGAATTGAATATTGAGGCTAACCTTCCTTTTCCAGATTTTATAGTGTTCACCATCAAATTAATCGTTGTGAAGTTAGGATTGATTAGCGAAGCACGAAAGTTTTCCATCTTTCAATCAAGCTTCGAGATTGTTAATTCCGGGGCGTAATTTTCGATAGAAAACTGAAAAATAAAACGATTGTAAAAACAACGTTTCGACACAACACTTCAAAGAAGGTGCACAACAGAGATTCTTGGAGGATTCTGGGTTACGAAAATATAAACAGATTTTGTAACAGCAGCAAATGAATGTAATTCTTCTAAAAAGAAGGTACAAATCGAATTGCTAGCAGCAGCAGCGATGGTCTACTAACAGTTTCTGATTAGATCAGAACTGTTCTCATTTAGAATGAGTTGAAGTGGATGACAGACGATTAAGTGAATGGAAGAACAGCCTGCTGGGGTGAATGATCACCGGCGCTCAAAGTTTGATTCGCCCCACACAAACAGCTTCTAGGAACCAACAAGTTCGACGGAGAACTTTGGAACACTCCGCTCTTCTAACTCGTCGGATGGCGCACGGACTCATGCGCTAAGTGGCGCTGGTGCTCTGCTTCTCTTTTCTCTCAAACTCTGTGGAATTCGTAAGAAATGTGTTCTGAACACTTGTGTACTGAGAGAGAGAAGAGAACCTTATATAGGCCCGCGCTGTAACTGCCCAGTTAGCAGAGCGTTCGAGACGTGGGAAAAATTGCTCCGAACGTGCTGTAACCGCTCAAATCGTGCACAGACACGATCTGAGCCAACTGACGCACAACACGCGCCACCTGTGCAATTTGCGCCAAAGTGCGCCAACAAAATACCATATTACGCCTCATGAGCCCGAGTCCGATTCCGAGTTGCTAAGCCCCTACGGGACTTAGCTCTAATGGAAATTAATTCCCAAGAGCAAAAAGTTTAAGCTTTACCATAGAGACTTAACCTTACCTCCTAGTAAAATCACCCTCATGGTTCCCTCCTTAAGGTCACCACCCCATGTGCATATCTCAACAACACATAACAAGTATATATATTGAGATACCTCATGTTGCTTTTCCAATGTGGGACTAAACTTCACTAGGCATGTTGAGAGCAAGCTCTCTACATGTCAAGGAAAAGCTCCAACAATTATGTATGTTTTCTGCATAAGTTCATTGGTGTGCGAGTTCATCCAAACCCAAAAACTATGAATACTATCTGAAAGATTACAGCAAAAATTTACTAAATGAAGTGCACCTTGGTATGCAGATTGATAACTTGTAGCTTCAAACAAGGGACTTGCTGAGATTGATTGAACCACTGGAGTAGCCGGCCTACGAAAGTCTTCACCAGCTTCAGGTGTTGGTGTACGAACCACCACTCTATTAACCTCTTGTTGAATGCCAAAATGTAAATCTCCAAATGATGAGCTACCAGATGCTCTTATACTTGTCTGAACACCTATAAAACATTAATCAAAATAACAGTTAGCCCCAAGAAGGGAACACAAAATAAGAAAATTTGTAGCATGAGGTGGGTGGTGGTGCAAATTTCTACATCATATCCACTTGGATTTGCTATGTTAGTGAGTATATCTTATTGTATATGTAGAGTATATACATCGACAAAATTTTGCAGTTAATGCCAGCCACGTGAACTCAGTCACTGGAATCTGATCAATACTAGTTAACCTCCAATAACCCGTGGAATGTAAGGTTAATGGACAATAAGTACTTAATGAAAGAGTAACACGAATTGAAGAACACAAGATTTATGCGGTTCAACACAGTGGCCTACCTCCACATGCGGCCAGATGATAAAATATTCCACAATAACAATGGGTTGATTATAGGGAAGGGGTGTGTACCCTAATTCATGTACAATTGGACCATAAGTGACTCTATAAGCCGGATGCACCCAAAAGAACTCTATTGAGGACTGAACTAAGCTTGGACAATTTCTAAATAGTGAGGTCAGAGAGAGATCGTCCAAGCTCAAACGACACATTTCATCTACTGTAGAAAATAATAGTTGGGATGATTTTTATTGATGGACTACTTCACTACTTATAGGGAGTCTAGCTCCTCTACATACTACAAATTCCGATGTGGGACTAAAAGTCCCTTATTGATTCTCAACACTCCCCCTCAAGATGGGCGATAGATATTAATCATCCCCATCTTGTTACATAGCTTTGACAGACTCAATGAACTAAGACCCTTAGTCAGACAGTCTGCCACTTGTTCTTCTGAGCGAACATAGTCAATCTTCAGTATCCCTTGTTCCAGCTTTTCCTTGATGAAGAATCGATCGATCTCGATGTGCTTCGTTCTGTCGTGCTGAACCGGATTGTTCGCTATACTTATCGCAGCTTGACTATCGCTCCGAAGGTGCAATGGTGTCCCCTTGTCTAGCTTCAACTCTGTCAGCAGCGCCTTTACCCATAGCAATTCTGATACTCCTAGAGCCATTGCTCTGTATTCTGCTTCAGCTGTCGACCGTGCTACCACTGACTGTTTCTTGCTTCTCCATGAAACCAGGTTTCGTCCTACAAAAACACAGTACCCTGTGGTAGACCTTCTGTCGTCTATGCAGCTTGCCCAGTCTGCATCGCAGTATCCCTCAACATCTGTGCATCCATTCTTTTTGAACCACAGTCCTTTTCCCGGCGTCCCTTTCAGATATCTTAGGATCTGAAATACTGCATCCATATGACCCGTTCTTGGATCATGCATATAGCGGCTTACAACACTTACTGCAAATGAGATATCAGGGCGAGTATGCCCTAGATAAATCAGTCTGCCTACTAGCCTTTGATACCTTTCACGATCAACAGGCTCTCCTGCTTCTGCTCCCATCTTGCACTTCTGGTCAATTGGAGTGACTGCTGCTCGGCATCCCAGCATTCCTGTCTCCTTCAGCAGATCTAGTGCATATTTCCTTTGTGAGAGAACAATTCCTTGTTCACCATTACACACCTCGATACCCAAAAAGTATCTCATCTCCCCCAGGTCCTTCACCTCAAACTCTTTGGCGAGTTTCGTCTTCAGCTTAGTGATCTCATCAGCATCATCACCTGTGATTACTATATCATCCACATATACAGCAAGTATAGTTATGTGGCCTTTTGCATGCTGGAGGAAGACCGTGTGATCTGCATTTGTCTGATGGTACCCCATGCTAGTGACAGCCTTTCTGAATCTGTCAAACCAGGCTCGAGGAGATTGCTTCAGCCCGTACAGCGACTTCTTCAGTTTGCACACTTTTCCATGTGACGTTCCTTCACCTGAATCTGACACAGAGTAGCACCCCGGAGGAGTCTCCATGTAAACTTCTTCTTGTAGGTCTCCATGAAGAAATGTATTCTTTACGTCTAACTGGTGTAGCTTCCACCCATAGTTTGCTGCAATGGAGACCAGTGTTCTTACGGTACTCATCTTCGCTACTGGGGCAAAAGTCTCATCATAATCGATACCATATGTCTGGGTATAGCCTTTTGCAACCAGTCTCGCCTTGTATCGTTCAACTTTTCCTTCTGGTGTCTCCTTCACTGTGTAAACCCATTTGCATCCTACAGCTTTCTTCCCTTCAGGTAATGGCACCAGCTCCCATGTCTTATTTTTCTCTAGTGCCCCAAGTTCTTCCATCATTGCGGCTTTCCATCTTGGGTCCTTCTTTGCTTCCTGCCAATTCTTAGGTAAAGAAGTGGAGTCTAACGAAGTGAGGAAGGTTTGATAAGTCGGAGAAATATTAGAATAAGATAGGTAGTTGGCGATATCATGTTCATAATCTTTATGACGAATAGGAGCCTTTCCCGCATTAATGCGAGAAGACCTCCTTAAGGGAGCAAGGGGTGGTGGAGAAAGCATACCATCCGAATCGGAGAGATCCGCTTCCGAATCCGAGCGATCCGGTACGGGAGTAACATCTTCAGGAGTCGGGGCAGGAGTAGACGAGGGACTTGGCACTATAGGCACAGGGTACGGCACAGTACTGGACCTCTGCTGTCTTCTTCTGTAAACTTGGAGCTCCTTTTCCCTTGTCTGCTTCTCCCCCTGCGTAATGTACGTATTGTCTTCTTCATCCTCCGTATCAGTATCAGTGATGTTGTCTCCCCCTTTCTGCCAGTCTGTCACGACAGGACAAGGTACCGATCCGACAACGACGTTTGGGCGTACTACCTCCCCCTCACGTCTAACACCCGCTGTGTGAGGAGTGTTCCCAAACGCAGAACCCTCGTCCGAACCATAATAAGGTTCCAGCTCTCTGAATGTAACGTCCATGCTTACAAACAGCTTCCGTTCAACCGGGCTCCAGCATACGTAACCCTTCTGTGTCCCGGTGTACCCAACAAAGATACACTTAAGTGCTCGAGGATCCAGCTTACCAACACCAGGCCTGTTATCGTGGACGAAGCATACACAACCAAATACTTTCGGAGGAACGGTGTACGCAGTTGTCCCCGTGAGCATTTTCAAAGGCGTCTTCCAGTCCAGTAATTGAGAGGGCATCCTGTTGATGAGATAAGAGGCTGTCAAGACAGCCTGCCCCCACAAAAATTTAGGGACATTCATAGCCAGCATCATTGTCCGAGCCACCTCCAGCAGGTGCCTATTCTTTCGCTCGGCAACACCATTTTGAGCCGGTGTATAAGCACAAGAGGTTTGATGCAGTATACCATGAGAGGATAAATACGCAGCAAACCTCTTATGGGTATATTCTGTCCCATTATCCGACCGGAAACACTTAACACGAGCATTATACTGTGTCCGCACCCGTTGATGGAAGCTTTGAAATGCCTCGAAAACATCACTTTTATTCTTCAGCAGGTAGACCCACGTTACGCGGGTAGAGCAGTCAATAAAAGTAACAAACCATCTATAACCGTTAACACCGTTTGTAGGACAAGGGCCCCACACATCGGAATGAATCATATCAAAAGCAGCAGAACATCGATGCCCAGAATGCACATAGGAGCTTCTGGTATGTTTTCCCAACTCACAAGAATCACAAACTAACAACTCTTTATTTGCTTTTTGATATAATGACGGATACAGTCGACCAATAACGGAAAAAGAAGAATGTCCGACACGCTGATGTTGGAGGAGCAGCTCGGCTTCGACACTTCGACTTCGGACTTCCGGTTGGGCGTCTGCAACCAAAGATGCCAGTGTTCTATCCAGACCGTTCTTGTCCAAGTACCATAGACCCTTATGCCATGTGCCAGTGCCTAGTCGTCTCCCCGTTCCCTTCTCCTGAAAAGTTACCTTAGGAATATCAAAGGAAACAATACAGTTTAGATCAAGGATAATGGCGCTAATGGAAATAAGATTGACAGGAAAGGAAGGAGCATGTAAGACATTAGATAGAGTGATGGAAGGAGTGCAATCAAAAGTGCCTTTACCCGTAACCGGCCTGTAGGTACCATCAGCAGTCTGAATGCTTTCTGGCGGCGTTAGAGGAGAGTATTCCCGGAACTCTCCTCGGGATCCCGTGACATGGCAAGATGCCCCAGAATCCATAATCCAAGCTGGCTGAGAGACAGATGCAAGAGCACGCGGAGGTATACCGGCACTGGTTTGGGAGAAGTAAGTGCAGTAATCTCCTGTAGCGGACGGCGCCCCAGGAATGACTTGTCTTTCACCAGAACCAAGCTTTGAGCCGCGCAACTTCTCGAGAACTGCCCTCTCAAATGGAGTGATGTCCGCCAGCTGATTGTCCCCACCTTCATCCGCCAGATGCGCCTTATTGCCTCCAGAGTAAGTGCCCCTTCCACCACCGTAGCTGCCTCGACCACCTCGTCGTCCACCGCGACCACGACCCCGACCATTCGAGGGAGTCCGTGTCGGTTTTGGGCAAAAGCGGATGTAATGCCCTGTGTCACCACAGTTGTGGCAAACGCCTCCCGTAGAAGGAGGCTGTGTGAAAGTGGCAAGAGCAGATGTGTCAACTCCGGCCTGCTCCCCCTGGGAGATACCCTTGGTAGGCATCAGCTTCAACCGTGCTTCTTCTTGTGCCATGGCAGCTATGGCGTCCTCTAATGTCGGCAGCGTCGGTTGTGCGAGAAGGACATTCCGCCGTTGCTCAAACGCTGGGTTGAGCCCCTTCAAAAACTTCATCATCCGTTGCCGCGAAATATAATCCAAAAATTTCTGGAAATATTTGGCAAAAGTCGGTTCAACCTGAGCATCCTCCATGCCAAGAGGATCATAATGGTCAAGATCAGACCAGTACTTCTTCAACAAGGCAGCGTACTCAGAGATGGTACGATCGTCTTGGATTACCTATCGAGCTCATCCTGCAGTTAGAAGACTCGCATGGGGTTACCTGAACCGGAGTACATGTCCTTCAACGTTCTCCAGATATCAGCAGCTCCCTCCATTGCTTCAACGTTACCCGACACTTGGTCGGTCAAAGAGGCTGTCAACCAACCAGCCACGACATTGTTGACAATGTCCCATACAGCAAACTCCTTCGAGGAGTGATCGACAGGGGCCGTAGTGTGGCCATCAACATAACCAACCAAGCCACGTCCCTTCAGCGTCCGTATCGCCTGCCGCGACCATTTCAAGTAGTTGGTCGTGCCTTCCAACTTCGTCTCCAGCTTGTCCAACTTCCCCATTTTGTACGGTGACGGATCCACATCAGTATGGGTCACGCGTGGGGTCGCCTCCGGTAATCTCTTGGTCAGGAGATCCTCGACCAGGGCCTTCACTTCTTCTGCTGTCAACTTCTCATAGATGGAATCCATGACTTCTGCAACTGCAATCAGTGAGATGTTGTTGTTTCCGGAGTCGTCTTCTTTGGAGTCGTCTTCGTCTTAGTCAGCTACCGGGGGGGAAACAACAAAACGAGATCCCTCACTGATATGTCGTAGTTTATACGACCAACTAGAACCGCGTCATGATAACACGTTCGGACGGCTCAAGGATAACCAACGTAGTTGTGCCTCCTTGCATGAGACAAACCAGAGGTATACCAGCCGTGCAGAAACGATTGTAAAGACAATGTTTCTGAGATACGAAGATCTAAAGAGATTTCGTATTCGTAGCAGAGCTTCTAAAAAGAAGGTACTAATTCTCGAAGGCAACTACAGAGATCTTCTAAAGAGAAGAAATCTGTTTTTTTTTTTTTTTTTTTTTTTTTTTTTTGTTTTTGGAAACAGCAAAAAGAAAACCCTAAAAAGGGTGCTGTAGCAGCAATAAAGGGGCGGGGGGGGGGGGGCGGCGCTGGAGGGGGGGAAGGGGGCCGGCGGGTCAGCAGGGGGGGGGGGGGGACGGCGGGTCAGCGGGGGGGGGGGGGGGGCGCGGGACGGCGGGTGGGGGGGAAAGGGGAGTCGGGGGGGGAAAGGGGGGCTGCTCCGGGAGGGGGGGAAAGGGGGGTCGGGGGGGGGGGGGGGCTGCTCCGGGATGGGGCTAAATTTTTTTTTTTTTGTGTGGAGAGAGAGAGAGAGTTATGGCTCTGATACCATGTAGAAAATAATAGTTGGGATGATTTTTATTGATGGACTACTTCACTACTTATAGGGAGTCTAGCTCCTCTACATACTACAAATTCCGATGTGGGACTAAAAGTCCCTTATTGATTCTCAACATCTACATATAATGCTAAAATATAACACAGACATAAACATCAATGTAGAAAAGGGTAACCAATTAAAAAGATAATTCATTCATGTGATTCTCGTAAAAAATTGTGGTTATGTATGTTTTCTACATAAGCTCATTGGTGTGCCAGTTCATCCAAACCCAAAAACAACGAATACTATCTGAAAGACGATAGCAAAAAAATTACTAAATGAAGTGGACCTTGGTATGCAGATTGATAGTAGGACCACCTCAGCTCTTCATGGCTTGTAGCTTCAGATATTGATTGAACCACTGGAGTAGCCGGCCTACGAAAGTCTTCACCAGCTTCAGGTGTTGGTGTACGAACCACCACTCTATTAACCTCTTGTTGAATGCCAAAATGTAAATCTCCAAATGATGAAATACCAGATGCTCTTCTACTTGTCTGAACACCTATAAAACATTAATCAAAATAACAGTTAGCCCCAAGAAGGGAACACAAAATAAGAAAATTTGTAGCATGAGGTGGGTGGTGGTGCAAATTTCTACATTATATCCACTTGGATTTGCTATGTTAGTGAGTATATCTTTATTGTATATGTAGAGTATAGTTATCGACGTATTTTTGCAGTTAATGCCAGCCACGTGAAGTCAGTCACTGGAATCTGATCAATACTAGTTAAGCTCCAATAACCCGTGGAATGTAAGGTTAATGGACAATAAGTACTTAATGAAAGAGTAACACAAATGGAAGAACACAAGATTTATGTGGTTCAACACAGTGGCCTACCCCACATGCGGCCAGATGATAAAATATTCCACAATAACAATGGGTTGATTATAGGGAAGGGATGTATACCATATTCAGGTACAATTGGGCCCTAAGTGACTCTATAAGCCGGATGCACCCGAAAGAACTCCATTGAGGACTGAACTAAGATTGGACAATTCTTAAATATTGAGGTCAGAGAGAGATTGTTCAAGCTCAAATGACACATATCGTCTACATATCATGCTAAAATATAACATAGACATAAACATCAACGTAGAGAAGGGTAACCAATTAAAAAGACAATTCATTCATGTGATTCTCGTAAATAAATGTGGTTTTGTATGTTTTCTACATAAGTTCATTGGTGTGCCAGTTCATCCGAACCCAAAAACTATGAATACTATCTGAAAGAAGATGGCAAAAATTTACTAAATTAAGGGCACCTTGATATGCAGATTGATAGTAGGACCACCTCAGCTCTTCATGGCTTGTAGTTTCAAACAAGGGACTTGCTGAGATTGACTGAACCACTGGAGTAGCTGGCCTACGAAAGACTTCACCAGCTTCAGGTGTTGGTGTACGAACCGCCACTCTATTATCCCCTTGTTGAATTCCAAAATATAAATCTCCAAATGATGAGCTACCAGATGCTCTTCTACTTGTCTGAACACCTATGAAATATTAATAAAAAATAACAGTTAGCCCCAAGATGGGAACACAAAATAAGAAAATTTGTAGCATAAGGTGGGTGGGGGTGCAAATTTTTACACTATATCCACTTGGATTTGCTATGGTTAGTGAGTATATCTTATTGTATATGTAGAGTATAGATATCGACATATTTTTGCAGTTAATGCCAGCCACGTGAACTCAGTCACTGGAATCTGATCAATACTAGTTAAGCTCCAATAACCCGTGGAATGTAAGGTTAATGGACAATAATTACTTAATGAAAGAGTAACACGAATGGAAGAACACAATATTTATGTGGTTCAACACAGTGGCCTACCTCCACATGCGGCCAGATGATAAAATATTCCACAATAACAATGGGTTGATTATAGGGAAGGGATGTATACCCTATTCATGTACAATTGGACCCTAAGTGACTCTATAAGCCGGATGCACCCAAAAGAACTCTATTGAGAACTGAACTAAGATTGGACAATTCTTAAATAGTGAGGTCAGAAAGAGATTGTCCAAGCCCAAACGACACATATCGTCTACACATCATGCTAAAATATAACATAGACATAAACATCAATATAGAGAAGGGTAACCAATTAAAAAGACAATTCATTCATGTGATTCTCGTAAATAATTGTGGTTGTGTATGTTTTCTACATAAGTTCATTGGTGTGCCAGTTCATCCGAGCCCAAAAACTACGAATACTCTGTGAAAGAAGATAGCAAAAAGTTACTAAGTGAAGGGCACCTTGGTATGCAGATTGATAGTAGGTCCACCTTAGCTGGCTTGTAGTTTCAAACCAGGGACTTACTGAGATTGACTGAACCACTGGAGTAGCTGGCCTACGAAAGCCTTCACCAGCTTCAGGTGTTGGTGTACGAACCGCCACTCTATTATCCCCTTGTTGAATAAATGATGAGCTACCAGATGCTCTTCTACTTGTCTGAACACCTATGAAACATTAATAAAAAACAACAGTTAGCCCCAAGAAGGGAACACAAAATAAGAAAATTTGTAGCATAAGGTGGGTGGTGGTGCAAATTTTTACATTATATCCACTTGGATTTGCTATGGTTACTGAGTATATCTTATTGTATATGTAGAGTATAGATATCGACATAATTTTGCAGTTAATGCCAGCCATGTGAACTCAGTCACTGGAATCTGATCAACTAGTTAACCTCCAATAACCCGTGCAACGTAAGGTTAATGGGCAATAAATACTTTATGAAAGAGTAACACGAATTGAAGAACACAAGATTTATGTAGTTCAACACAGTGGCCTACCTCCACATGCGGCAAGATGATAAAATATTCCACAATAACAATGGGTTGATTATAGGGAAAGGATGTGTACCCTATTCTCACTACAAATGGCAAACCTGTGAAGCCATCTTTTACAATCACAAAAGAACAGAACCTCTTTCCAAATGCCTTGTACCCCACACGAGAAAAGAAATCCCCAAAACAATCAGGAGAAATTCCTTTGAGAATTAAGTGAATAACCATGATTTTTTATTTATTAAAGAAAAGACTTTTGATCTGTGTGAAACTTGTAAGTTCAAACTGAGGATGAAGCCTGGATCAGATTATAATTGAGTAAAAAAAGTGTGGAAACTGATGCATGCAAGAGCACTTCTAAGTTCAAACTGAGGATGAAGCCTGGATCAGATTATAATTGAGTAAAAAAAAAGTGTGGAAACTGATGCATGCAAGAGCAGGTCTTAAGTATGGCAATGGGCTCAATATGAAGTGTAGGCATCTATGCCAAAAAAAAAAAACAGTGCAACATCGGCAGCAACACCAAGATGCTACCCTGTATATGCCCCTTGCCTTACAAAAAATAAAGGAAACAACACATAAAACCCCAAACACTACAAAGCAATACTACAACTTTGTTTGGATTTTGGCTTCCACCCTAAGTACTCTGGATAATCCACAAGTACCATTCAAAATTTTCCATATTGAGGGTTAAACCCTATCCCAATACTGTTGTGACAGGAAAACTAACGGAGGCTGGAACCAGAAAAACTTCTCTACAAGTTAAATGCCAAAACCTTTCCCTTATCAAATAGAACCTTTAAGGTCAAAACAAATTCCAGGAATAAAGTTGATGAATTGGTTAAAGGTAGATAGAACATAAGATTGAGGAAGTCCATCACTGTCATTCAGGTACAAATTGGATGCTGGGTGACTCTATAAGCCAGATGCAACCAAAAGAACTGATGCTGTTTAGGAATGAGTTGATAAGATTGGGTAATTCTTGAAATTGAGAGATTGTCCAAGCTCAAACAACACATTATCTACACACTGTGCTAAACTATAACACAGTCCTAAACATCAATATAGCAGAGTAACCAATTAAAAGACATTCATTCATGTGATTCGCACAAATAATTGTGGCTGTGTATATTTTCACTGTAACTTCATTGGTGTGCCAGTTCACGAAAATCCAAAAACTATGAATACTATCTGGAAAAGAAAAACTGCACAAAATTACTAAATGAATTGCACCTTGGTTTCCAGATTGATAGTAGGACCACCTCAGCTCTTCGTGGCTTGTAGTTTCAAACAAGGGTCTTGCTGAGATTGACTGAACCACTGGAGTATTCAGTCTACCAAAGACATCACCAGTTTCTGGTGTTGGTGTACGAGCTGCACCTTTGTTCCCAGTTTGATAGTTAAACCACCTCAGCTCTTCATGGCTCGTATTTTTGTAAAATGGCATTGCTGAAACTGACTGAAGCATCGGAGTAGCCGGTGTACAGAAGGCTTGACCAGCTTCAATTGTTGGCGTATACAACATCATTCTACCTTGTGGGATGCCAAAGTGTAACCCTCCAATTGGCGAGCAACCAGATGCGGATGTCGTTGTCTGAGTACCTACAAAATATTAAACAAAGTAATAGTTAAGCAAAAAGGGTGCATAAAACAAGAAATTTTGTAGCATAAGGTAGATGGTGATGGTGCTGATGCTGATGCAAAACTATTCCTTCTATCTACTTGGATTTGTGTCAAGAATTTCAAGATATACAATATCTGTAACTGTTGAGTATGTTTCTCTGAGTTGAAGGACAGTTATTCTCGTACTTTTACATGTTTTGGATTACAAATCCCTAGATCACATATCTTCCCAGCCTTATTTACTTGTATCAGTTGATTCAGTTAACAATTAATATGCATGATTAAATGAAAAGAACTAATATGTTTCTACCGGTCACCAATTATTGTGCATGGTGAAAGGAAAAGGGGAAAAACACCAAAATTTGAAGATAGCAGCATATAAAAAATAAAGGTAAAGGTAAGAGGTAATTGATTAGGTTTGTTACCATCATATACTACAGAGCTATCAAATGCAGGTGATGCATCATCCAAGTCCATGAAGTCTTGTAGACTTGTAGAAGGACTAAAACGGATGACACCAGACGGGGTAGTCACCAATGACTGCAAAGAATCTGCACAACAGAACAAATATGTCAGAGGAGGAGCCTTTAAGAAAATTTAAGAACACTAGCACTTTTGCTTCTTCGAGTCATAGAAAATATCACTTCCCAAAGCGTAAAGGAACATGTCAAAAAACTTTGCATAAAATGGGATCCTCAAGTTTTTTATGAAATGTTGAGGCAAGTTTGCAGTCATTCAACTGTTTCCGAATTGTCACGTCCAGACTACTATTTGGAGTTATTTTACTAGTCATTCCAAAATTTTCAACATAATGAGAAATATAGAAAATGTATTTAGAAACTGTCCCCAATATAACCAAATTTTGATTTCTTAACAAACTAGAAGAAAGATAAAAAAAAATGACGACGACGAGAATATCAATAATAATATGTGTAGTCTTGTTATCCAGGAGCCATTAGTCCTACTGGTCCAGGTTTCAGATCTGGGACCTGATTGTGGAGTTGGGTATGTGTCCTCTATCAGGAGATGTTACTCTACTCATTCAACACAAAACTCGGGTGTGGTTAAATCTTGTCCGCTATATTGTATGGGCCCGGATACGACACGACACAGGAAGGATCCGGAGACACAGACACATCACCTAATTTGGTGTGTCCTACTATATTTTGGAGTGTCCGGATGGCATAGAGATTATTACAATTTATCCAAATATTTATTTGGATAGAAGTCTCTTTTACTTTTTAGGATTAGGAGATCGTTAAGAGATTTATTAGGAGCCTTTATTAGGAACTAAGATTTTATTGTATTTAGGATTATTTACATATTTCTTCATTCGGATTAGGATCTATCTTAATTAGAATATGTCTTAGTTTAATAGGACTAGGGTTTCTAAAGGCTATAAATAAGGGCTTGTAATGACATGGAATCATTTTTATATTGTTATTCCTATCGTCCGAACGAACAACTATAGATTCTATACTCCGCCCCTCTCCTACGCCAATGGGCTGTGTCTGATACGCTCTGTTGAGAACTAATAAGGGATTTAGTCCCACATTGGAAAAATGTAATATGAAGAGGAGCTAGACTCCCTATAAGTAGTGGAGTAGCCAATCAATAAAAATACAACAATTATTCTCTACATGGTATCAGAGCCATAACCACAAAGAAAAAAAAAATTCCAACCCGCCCAAAGCCAACCCCTCAGCCCCGACGCCCAACCCCCCCACAACACCCCCCTTGCTGCTCCCCCCCCCCCCTCAGCCCCCCCCCAAGCCGACGCCCCCTGCCCCCGACGCCCACCCCCTGCCCACCGCCGCCCCCCCTGCTGTCCCCGCCCCCCTTGCTGACCCCGACGCCCCCCTGCCCCCCCCAACGACGCCACCCCCCCCCGACGCCCCCCCTCTCTCTTCCGACCACATCTGCGGCCGACCCCCTCCCTCCCCTACAAACCCTAATTTGCGAGCGCGATTATGTGAACGATTATTCGAAGACGGATGGCTGTCAAATACTTTATTTGCACCTTCTGTTCCTAGATTACGTCCTACGGAACTGCAAATGCTTTATTTGTATTCCGTTCTCGAGCTGCAAATTAGGATCTACTTGCGTGCGCCAGTGTTGGCCACGTTAGCAGAGCATTCGTAAGGTCTCTGTTGGAGACTTTACATAAAGACGAAGACGACGAAGCCGACGAAGACGACGACGACGACGAAGCCGACGAAGACGACGACGACGACGAATCACAGTTGAAAACGCCATGGATTCGATCAGTGGTAAACTGACAACAGACGAGATGAAGGCCTTGGTTAATGATATTTTATCAAAAAGATTAACCAAGGCAACCCCACGTGTGATCCATAATGATGTGGATCCGTCACCCTACAAAATGGAAAAGCTGGACAAGCTGGAGACGAAGTTGGAAGGCACGTCCAACTACTTGAAATGGTCAAGGCAGGCACTGCGGACGCTCAAGGGACGAGGCTTGGTTGGCTACGTCAATGGCCAAACCAAGGCGCCAGATGATCCCTCCTCAAAGGAGTTTGCTATTTGGGAAATTGTCAACAATGTTGTGGCTGGATGGTTGACAGCCTCCTTGACCGACCACGTGTCGGGCAATGTAGAGGCAATGGAGGCTGCTGCTGATATATGGCGGACTTTGAAGGATATGTACTCATGCTCCGGCAATCCTATGCGGATATTCCAACTGCAGGATGAACTTGATAGGGTGGTCCAGGACGACCGTACCATCTCTGAGTACGCCGTACTGTTGAAGAAATACTGGTCTGATCTGGATCACTATGATCCTCTTGGGATGGAAGATGCACAAGTCGAACCAGCATTTGCGAAACATTTCCAAAAGTTATTGGATTATATTTCGCGACAACGGATGATCTTGAAGGGTCTTAACCCTGCGTTTGAGCATAGAAAGAATGTTCTCCTAGCACAGCCCATGCTTCCCTTGGAAGAAGCCATAGCTGCCATGGCACAAGAAGAGGCTCGATTGAAATTGATGTCCAACAAGGGCTCTTTCCAGGAGGAGCAAGCCGTTGTTGACAAGTCTGCCCTTTCCGCCTTCAATCAGCCTCCCTCTGTGGCCGGTGTTTGCCACAACTGTGGTGACTCAGGACATTACATCATATTTTGTCCAAAACTCCTGTCGAGTGATCGTGGACGGGGCCGCGGAGGATGTCGAGGTGGTATAGGTGGTTATGCTGGAAGAAGGAGAAATTATTCTGGCGGCCACAAAGCAAATCTGGCGGAAGAAGGGGGCGAACATCACCTGGCTGAGTTAACCCCTCTTGAGAAGGAGTTCCTCGCGAGGTTACGCAGCATGAAGCTGGGTTCGGACGACATTCATGGGACGTCATCTTTTTCGGGGGATCACATCACTTGCTTTGCCCAGACCAACACAGGTATTCCTGCGCGTGCTCTTGCGACAGCTGTCCACCAACCAGGTTGGATTATGGACTCTGGGGCATCTCGCCATGTTACGGGGTCCCGCGGTGAGTTCCAGGACTATACTCACCTACCGACGCCGGAGAGCATTCAGACTGCTGATGGTAACTCCAGCCCTGTCATGGGTAAAGGCACTGTCGCATGCACCCCTTCTCTCACTCTCACTAATGTGTTACATGCTCCGTCTTTTCTTGTCAATCTTCTTTCTATTAGTGCCATTATTCTTGTTCTTAATTGTACAGTTTCCTTTGACATTCCTACGGTGACTTTTCAGGAGAAGGGGACAGGACGACGACTAGGGACTGACACATGGCATAAGGGGCTGTGGTACTTGGACAGGACTGGACTGGACAACGCATTGGCATCTCTGGTAGCAAATACACGACCTGAAGATTCACGGCACAGTGTAGAAGATGAATTGCTACTCCACCACCAGCGTGTCGGCCATTCTTCTTTTTAAATTATTAGTCGAATGTATCCGTCCTTATAACAAAGGGCTAATAAAGAGAAGTTATTTTGTAATGCATGTGAGTTGGGTAAACATACCAGAAGCACGTATGTGAGTTCAGGACATCGAAGTTCGGCTGCATTTGATATGATACATTCGGACGTATGGGGCCCTTGTCCTACAACCGGTATTAATGGTTTTCGATGGTTCGTCACTTTTATTGATTGTCATACTCGCGTGACATGGGTCTACCTTATGAAGCATAAAAGTGACGTCTTTGAGGCGTTTCGCGACTTTCATCGCCGGGTAGAAACACAATATGGTACTAAAATTAAGTGCTTACGGTCTGACAATGGGACGGAGTATACAAATAAGCAGGTTGCTGAGTATTTATCCACTTATGGAATACTACACCAAACTTCATGTGCCTACACACCGGCACAAAATGGTGTGGCCGAACGGAAGAACAGACACATGCTGGAGGTCGCACGGACGATGATGGTGGCTATGAATGTCTCGAAACACTTATGGGGCCAGGCGGTGTTAACTGCCTCTTATCTCATCAACAGAATGCCATCTCAGGTATTGGACTGGAAGACACCGTTGGAGATGCTTACTGGTGCAACCACGTACACTATTCCACCGAAAGTATTTGGGTACTTATGTTTTGTCCAAGATAATAGGCCAGACGTTGGCAAACTGGATCCTAGAGCGGTTAAATGTGTCTTTGTCGGGTACATAGCAACTCAGAAGAGATACGTATGTTGGAGCCCAGTTGAGCGGAAGATGTTTGTAAGCATGGACGTTATATTCAGAGAACTGGAACCATATTATGCTTCGGATGACGGTTCGGCGTTTGGTGACACACCTAACACAGAGGGTGTTAGATGTGAGGGAGAGAAAATAAGCCCATCTGTGGTAGTCGGATTGGTCCCATGTCCGGTCGTAGAAAACTGGACGAAAGGGGAAGAAAGCAGTGACTCCGATACAGAAGATGAAGAAGATACATATGTTAAACAGGGGGAGCAGCAGACAATGGAAAAGGAGCTCCAAATCTACAGAAGGAGATAGCAGAAGTCCAGTACTGTGCCTGTACCATGCCCTGTGCCTACTGTACCAAGTCCCTCGTCTACTTCTGCTCCAACTCTTGAAGATGTTGCCCCCGCACATAATCAATCCGATTCTGATGCGGATCTCTCTGACTCTGATGGTATGATCTCTCCACCACCTATTGCTTCCTTAAGGAGATATTATCGCATCAATGCGGGTAAGGCTCCTAATCATTTTGATGATTATGAATATGATATTGCCAACTACCTGTCTTATTCTAACATTTCTTCGAATTATCGAGCCTTCATTGCATCATTAGACTCTACTTCGTTGCCCAAAAGTTGGCAGGAAGCAAAGAAAGATCCAAGGTGAAAAGCTGCAATGATGGAAGAACTTGGGGCACTGGAGAAAAATAAGACGTGGGAGCTGGTTCCATTACTCAAAGGGAAGAAAACTGTGGGATGCAAATGAGTGTACACAGTAAAGGAGACGTTAGAAGGAAAGGTAGAACGATACAAGGCGAGGTTGGTTGCAAAGGGATACACACAATCATATGGCATCGACTATGATGAGACGTTTGCTCCAGTAGCGAAAATGAGCACCGTAAGAACTCTGGTCTCCATTGCAGCAAACTATGGGTAGAAGCTATACCAATTAGATGTGAAGAATGCCTTTCTCCATGGGGACCTACAAGAAGAAGTGTACATGGAACTCCCGTCAGGGTGCTACGCTACAGAATCAGACGGAGGGACGTCACATAAAAAAGTGTGCAAACTAAAGAAGTCGCTATATGGGCTCAAGCAATCTCCTCGAGCCTGGTTTGACGGATTCATAAAGGCTGTTACAGGCATGGGATACCATCAAGAAAATGCAGATCATACGATCTTTCTTCAGCATGCAAGAGGCTACATCACTATACCTGATGTATACGTGGATGATATAGTAATCACAGGTAATGATGAAGTCGAGATCGCTAAGCTGAAGTCAAAACTCGCGAAGGAGTTTGAAGTGAAGGATTTAGGAGCGATGAGGTACTTTCTAGGTATCGAGGTGTGTGAAGGCGAACAAGGAATTGTTCTCACACAGAGAAAATACACACTAGATCTGCTGAAGGAGACAGGAATACTGGGATGCAAAGCAGCAGTCACTCCAATTGACCAGAAGTGCAAGTTGGGAGCAGAAGCAGGAGAGCCAGTTGATCGTGAAAGATATCAACGATTTGTAGGGAGATTGATTTATCTGGGGCACACTCGTCCTGATATCTCATTTGTGGTGAGTGTAGTAAGTCGCTACATACATGATCCAAGAACGGGTCATATGGATGCAGTGTTTCAGATCTTGAGATATCTGAAAGGAACGTCGGAGAAAGGGCTATGGTTCAAGAAGAATGGATGTATAGAAGTTGAGGGATACTGCGATGCAGACTGGACGAGCTGCATAGACGATAGAAGGTCTACCACGGGATATTGTGTCTTTGTAGGAGGAAACTTGGTCTCATGGAAAAGCAAGAAACTGTTAGTGGTAGCACGATCTACAGCTGAAGCAGAATACAGAGCAATGGCCTTAGGAGTGTCGGAATTGCTGTGGATGAAAGCGTTGCTGACAGAGTTGAAGCTGGACAAGGGAGCACCGTTACGTCTTCTGAGCGATAGTCAAGCTGCAATAAGTATAGCTAACAATCCAGTTCAGCACGACAGAATGAAGCACATCGAGATCGATCGATTCTTCATCAAAGAGAAGCTGGAACAAGGGATACTGAAGATTGATCATGTTCGCTCAGAAGAACAAGTGGCAGACTGTTTGACTAAGGGTCTTAGTTCATTAAGTCTGTCGAAGCTATGTAACAAGATGGAAATGATTAATATCTATCGCCCATCTTGAGGGGGAGTGTTGAGAACTAATAAACGATTTAGTCCCACATTGGAAAAATGTAGTATGAAGAGGAGCTAGACTCCCTATAAGTAGTGGAGTAGCCAATAAATAAAAATACAACAATTATTCTCTACACGCTCCAATATGACACGACTCAGATTTTTTGAGTGTCTATGCTTCCTAGTTTTCCAGTACGTTTTGAGGAACACGTATACTTTTGACCATTACAAACGGATACTCCCCCGCGTCAATCCGGGTACAGCATACAAATAACATCCCTAATCATTCACGTGTTGAAGTCCCTATAACACACATGTCAAACATCTTTTTCATGTCGAAAGTTTGCATTGCACAACAGCACAATCTGTCTTCTAGTCCGCGTCGATGAGATTTGAACATGGTTGCTCTGATACTATAGTAATATAGGATACACCTTGCGAATATAATTCAAAAATCCTAGAGCAACTCAAGAGTTTTTATTTTTTCAAACTCATCAAATACAAATTGTTGGATTACATGCATCTCATACCTTGATCGTAAGTTCCTAAAAAGTCAAGAACTTGAATAGAAAAACTCGTTCACGTGCCATAATCCTATTGCAAGTTCCTTTTATGTAGTTGAAATCAACATAGTTCCGAAGACTCAACTACTTCTCAGACCCTTGACAAAGAATCCTAAATCGCACCCAGAAACGCGACGGCTCAGCCGAAAAATCTCCGACCGGAACGCGATTCGGGTCGTAAACTTCCTGTGGTCCTTTTCTTTCTTTCTACAACATGGGTTTCGAAAACTCTGTAAACTCTTCAAACAGTTACAGTACGTTCTTCTCAACACCACCACCACCACATTATGTTAAGAATCAACAAAAAGAAAATATGAACAAGTCTACAATTATCATAACATTACAAAGAAGAAGAAAATATATTAGAAAAAATAGCTACTTACTTTTCCAGCCTCTCTCTCTCTCTCTCTTTGTGTATAGTGGTAATTGACGACCTATTACTTATTACGCCATCTCCAATCCAAGTCTTAAAATAATTGAAGGAAATCCATAATAATAATAATAATAATAACAATACTGAGTAAAGGGTTGTTTAATCTTCAAATTTGAGATAAGAGAGAAAATCATAGAATTTGAGGGATCCTATTATTTATGATTATTTTATCCTTTAAATTATAATTAATGTACTAACATGTCCTTACATATGATAAACATTAAATTTAATTAACTTATCATATTTTTTTAATTTATAAGTATAAATAATATAATAATTATACCAGTTGTTGTTGAGATCTTTCAATAGAGTCTAATATTGAATATATTTGTTATTAATATTTTTTATTAGATTTATTTGATCAACAAAATAAGATTTAAAATTTTTGACAGAAATTAAAAGAATAACATAAAAAAAAAATTAAAATAAATTGACAAGAAGTTTATTATTAAGATACATCTAATACATTGTATAAATATTATAAAATAACGTTAAATAATATCAATAGTATAAAATAATATAATATGATCATATTAAAATAATTGTGAAGAAATAAATATATGTAGAAATAAATAATAATTTTATTTGAGGATTGATGGGTTGGACTTTTAAAATTTTAAGGATAGCATAATATTAAAATATTTTTTTAGAGTCCAAAATTGAGGGAACTTTTTAAGATGGGCTGGAGATGGCCTTAGAGGAATAATAATTTGATAAACAAACATTGCACTTGGTCCACGTTGCTTAATCTTTCCAAAAAAAATTAATTTCATGTGAGGACTTCTAAGAAGATAGAGATGTCGTATAAATTATTATTAATAATAATATTATTGTTGTTCTCACCCTATTTTCCTTCTCTATAATTTTCATTCTCATCATATTCATTCCTCACAAAAAATGCATGAAAATTGTTGGTATTTTTGCCTTTGGACTAGAAAAGATAGTCCCATATCGGCTACACCAAATGGTGAGCATCTCAATATAATGCATTGCTTGTGTTGAGGTGTGCACATGAGGTGTAGTGGGGCACAAGTTTGTGCCATGTGGGAGTATTTTCCTAGAAGAAAAAAGGATTAAAACCAACAAGGATGCAAGTTGATTTTTGTTGTGCGGATTCAGACTCGGACACGGACTCCAGGATGTCTCGTGCATACATGGGAGTGTTCGGTGGTAGGCGTGGACTGACACACTTCTATGCTGATTATGGGATGATCTAAAATATCAAACTCTATTTTTGAGTATTGGTATTTTAGTCCCACATCGGATAGGAGAAGAGGTGAAGTCTCAACTCCACTCTATAAATAGAGCCCATTGGCCTCCTTTGAAAGATGTACCAAGAATAGAGTTAAGGGAGTCTGTAAAGTCCAGGAAGCCCGTTCAAGTCTCAAATATTGACTTACGAGCGTTCCAGAAGTTCTTCGTGAACTTGCTGGTTCCTGGGAGCAGATCGTGTTGGGGCGAATCTTGCTTTGAGCAACGGTGATCTTAATCACCCCAGCAAGAACATTTCCTCTTCTTCTTTCTTCTTTCTTCTCCTTTATCTGAGTTGTAACTCAGTTATGTCTGTCTGCAACTGCGATTGCGAGGAAGAACGTGAGATTTTCTTTCTGATTATTGTTACTTTTGTAATCAGATTTATATTATAGTGTTCCTCTTGGATCTCGAGAATAATCAGAAGGTGAACGTTTGTTGAACCTCTGATCTCGACATCGAGTCTACCATCTTTGATCAAGCGCCGGGACTAACAATCTCAAAGCAAGATCCTTGTAGATGGAAAACTCTCGTGCTTCTCTCATCGATACCAGCTTTAACAAGTTGGAGAAATTCGACGGAGAACATTTCCAAATCTGGAAGAGGAAGGTCACCCTTAATCTTCAACTCGTGGACGTAGACCATGTGTTGATTAAGGATGAACCGACGATTCCAGAAGGAGGAATTGTCGATGCTACTGCTGCTGCACTCGTCAAGCAGAGCAAATAGAAGAGAGAAAATAGCATATGTAAACTGCTGATTCTCAATTCTATGGAAGACTCTCTGGCTGAGTCATATTCCAAGAAGGAGAATGCCAAAGGGATCTGGGATTCTTTGGGTAAGCTATATGAAGATGATGAGAAAGTTCCAAAATCTTCATCGTCGAGAAGTACTACAAGTGGCTCTTCGAAGACGAGATGGCGATGCTACCTCAAGTAAAGGAATTCCTGAAGTTGCGCCAGAAGTTAGATAACGAGAAGATGTCCCTCGTCGACAAATTTGTCGTTGGAGGGATAGTCTCGAAACTTTCTGCTGGTTGGAGCAACTTCTATGCTAGAATGCATCGGAAGAAGCTGGACATTAGCTTGGAAGATCTTCTACAAGAGATCCACGTTGAGAACGAAATACGATCTCAACAGAAGATGGACTCTCTGTCCAAACAATTGGCTAAGGCCAACTTGGTACAGACAAGAGAGTTCAAAGGAAAGCAGGTGGCTTCTCATCACAAGAAGAAGGACTCCACTAAATCTAAAAGTGAACGGTCCTTCGTTCAAGCAACAGAAGTCCAAGTCCCACGTGACTTGCTTCAACTGTGACAAAAATGGCCACTACATGAGTGAATGCAAATCCAAGCCTAAACCAAAATAACAGGTATAGCTAAACTTGGTTATTTTGATTACTTAACTTGGTTGCTATTGTTGTACAGGTTGAGTTATCTAACGTGGTAGCTGACTAGTGGTCTGACACTAGTGCATCTGACCACGTGTGCTCTCAAAGGAGCTGTTCACCAAGGACGAGCCATGTTATGACGAAGGTCTCGATGGCGAACATATATCTAGAAGAAGTTCTGAAGATCGAGACAGTGGTTATTAACCACCGACAAGGACACTGGAATACGTGTTGCACGTACCAGAGATTTTTCGGCGATCTGATCTCAGAAAGTCTGTTATCTGATACAGACTTGAAAGATGGACATTCGTACTAGCCAGATGGTAATTTCTTGGCGAGGAACATGCTTCGAAAAGATGTTCGGTGCTGAAGGAATGTTCGAACTTCTGCTGATGGCGATGAAGTTACTTCATTGAGTGGACTGAGAGTTGTTCTATGACAGAAGCAGACTCAAGCTGTCCTACCGGGACCTTATCTTCGGAATGTGGGGGTAAGGAGGTGGAGGAGTTTAAGGTCTGTATAGATACAAGACTGTTGGGAAGCTACTCAGACGATTGAACTAAAGTACTGATCATCTGGAGTTAGTACACTCAGATATCTGTGACTTTTATCAATTCTCCACAGAGGCCGGTTCGAAGTGTTTCTCGAAGTGCACGTTCGCATGACTTCTCAAGTAGAAGGATGCAACATTCGAGTAGTTCAGAGACTTCAGGGCTGAAGCTGAACGTTAAACCGATTTACAACTACTCAGAAGTGATCGAGATGTAGAGTATAGGTCTTATGAATTCGTATCGTTCTGCAAAGAACATGGAATCATCAATGAGACTACTGCTCCGTATTCTCCTCAATCTAACGGGATAGCGGAGAGGAAGAACAGAACGTTGACAGAAATGATGAACTCAATGCTGCTAACTACGGGTCCTCCTAAATGCTAATGGGGAGAAGCTGCATTGACGACCACTTTTATTCTAAATAGAGTGTCGTATGCAACTTCGGACGTAACTCCTCATGAACACTGGTTCAAAGTCAGACCTAACTTGAATGTCATTCGAGTGTGGGGGTCTCTGGCTTATGTGAAGCTCCCAGATCTGAATATTTAGAAGCTGGGGACTAGGACTACGAAGATGATCTTTTTGGGGTATGCCGAGAAGAGTGATGCTCGAAGATTTATTGATATTGAGTCAAATCATATCATCGAATCTCGTGAAGACAATTTGTAAGGCACAAGAATATTGTTCTTATGAATAAACCGGAGAACAATAAGGGTGCACAAGAAACTGAAGTTTCCAATAAAGAAGTAGTCCAAGAAGATGTTGTTGTTGAAACAACGGTTGAACCAGAACTCGCTGAGCCGTCGTCGAAGCGAGCGAGGAGGCCGAAGAACTTCGGAGATGACTTCATCACCTATCATGTGGAAGCAGATCCGCTTACCTATGATGAGACGATGAAGACCAGAGATGATGTTTTCTGGAAGGAGGCGATTGACAATGAAATTGATTCCATCACCTCAAATAACACTTGGGTGTTGGTTGATCTTCCTGAAGGAGCGAAACCCATCGGATGCAAATAGATCTTCAAGAAGAAGATGAAAGCAGATGGAACTATTGACAAGTTCAAGGCCAAGTTGGTGGCCAAGGAGTTTTCTCAGAAGCAGGAGATCGACTACTTTGACATGTATGCTCCAGTAGCCCGGATGACCACCATCAGAATGTTGATTGCTCTCGCAGCGATACATAAGATGGTGATACATCAGATGGATGTGAAAATGGCATTCCTGAATGGCAAGCTGACTTAAGAGATCTATATACAATAACCAGAAGGGTTTGTCGTCAAAGGTCTTGAAGACAAAGTCTGCAAGTTGGTAGAATCTCTGTACGGTTTAAAGCAAGCTCCCAAAATATGGCATGAGAAGTTTGACAAAGTCATAAGGTCAAATGGCTACAGGGTCAGTGAAACAGACAAGTGCGTCTATACGAAATTTGCTGACGGAAGAGGAGTCATCATTTGTCTATACGTGGATGACATGCTAATCCTAGGTACGGATATAAGCTGTGTCACGGAGACAAAGAAGTTCCTCTCGACGAAGTTCAGTATGAAGGACTTGGGGGATGCTGATGTTATCTTGGGACTCAAGATCATCCGGACATACACTGGATTAGCGCTATCATAATCTCATTACATTGAGAAGATGCTCACTAGATACGGATATCATGATCTTCCTTTAATTGATACGTCGTACCGGGGTGATCAGAAACTGGAGCCAAACTCGAAGGAAAGCGTCAGGCAGTTGGAGTATGCTAGCGTCATCGGGAGTTTGATGTACGCTACTACTGCCACTAGGCCTGACATAGCTTTCGCTGTGGGAATGCTGAGTCGATTCACTAGCAATCCAGGCATTGAGCACTGGAAAGCTGTGAAGCGGGTTATGAGATATCTCAAGAAGACTCAGACATATGCACTGCACTACAGCAGAGATCCGTCGATAGTGGAAGGCTTTAGTGATGCCAGTCGGTGCTCAAAAGTGGAGAGCGAGAGGTCCACAGGTGGATACATTTTCACAATGGATGGAGCTACTATATCGTGGAAGTCGAAGAAGCAGACTATGCTCTCACGATCATCTATGGAATCTGAGTTCTTTGTACTTGATACCGCATCAGATGAAGTAGAGTGGCTTCGGAAGCTCATGTATGATCTTCCAGTAGTTGGGGCACATATACCGGCAATTTCGATATACTGCGACAACCAGGCGACTGCAGCGGTGGCATCGAATGATCTCTTCAACGGGAAGAATAGAACTGTGCGGTTGAAAGCACAGGGCAGTGAACGATCTCATCAAGAGAGGTGTCATTGCAGTGATTGATGTTCGGAGTCAGGAGAACCTGGCGGATCCGTTCACCAAGGGCCTCAAGCGCCAGCTGGTCGATGACACAGCTTGTAAAATGGGCTTGAAGGCATTCTGATATTGTGTTATTACATTCCTACCATAAAGTTTTATGCTATTAGTTCAAAGAGAAATCTACTAGGCATCTAGCTTTTGGTTCAAGGGAGGACTATTAACCAGAAGAATATCAGGAATGGTGGGTACTTGTCCTCTGTGACATGGAGAGGTTACGGAACTACAACCACTGTTGTCTACTGTTGTTTTCTACAAAAAACGGATCCTGTGGAAAGGTTGGCTTAAATGCCTTAATGAGTTCTCAGGCAGAGTGAATGCCTGGAGTGCTTTACAGGAAGCACGATAGCACAGCACTACAAGGAGTGTAACTCCATGCTAAGTGGGGTGACTCCACCATGAGTGTTCCCAGGTAGGGGTAATGCCTCGGCTTTGCAAGCCAAGTCACAGCGGAGTAGCACCATAAATAGGCAGGGAGCCTAATGCTGTATGATAATCGTAATAAAGAGATGTAGACAACACTACAAAGAGGATGATGTCCTCATGTTACAGTGGCATAACACCACGAAGAAGTACCAGGTAGGGTAAAGCCTCGACTTTGCGAGCCATGTCATAGCGGCGTAATACCGCACGGAAGTGCAAGGCTTCATGCTGGGTAGTTTGGCACTACAAAGAGGCCTGTGACCTCATGCTACAGTAGTATGACACTACGATGAGGTACCCAGGTGGGATAAAGCCTCGGCTTTAAGCCATGTCATAGCAGCGTAGCAACGCAAAGAAGCGCAATGCCTCATGCCATGACTCTTTATAAAGAACTCACCTATAGTGTATGGACAGAGATATCAGGCCGTCTCTTGAGGGTAAACTTGTAGACGTCCAAAAATTATACACTGAAACCAGGCAGGCACAAGGCCTTCAATGTGCAGCCAGAAGCACAGTTGATGTCATTATGTGAGTAGGAAGAATTGCAGTTATGGTGCAGAATTCAAGGCTTAGTCCATTCTTGTATCATGCTATTATTTAACCTATGTGGGAAGATTCAAGTCGTAGCGAAATCTCTCCTAATGCATGATGGGCAGTCACTGTGGGGAACGCTCAACCCATATATTAAGATATGTGGGGGATTGTTGGTGTTTTTGCCTTTGGACTAGAAAAGATAGTCCCACATCGGCTACACCAAATGGTGAGTATCTCAATATAATGTATTGCTTGTGTTGAGGTGTGCACATGAGGTATAGTGGGGCACAAGTTTGTGCCATGTGGGAGTATTTTTCTAGAAGGAAAAAGGATTAAAACCAACAAGGATGCAAGTTAATTTTTGTTGTGCAGACTTGGACACGGACTCCAGGATGTCTCGTGCATGCACGGGAGTGTTCGGGGGGTAGGCGTGGACTGACACACTTCTATGCTGATTGTGGGATGATCTAAAATATCAAACTCTATTTTTGAGTATTGGTATTTTAGTCCCACATCGGATAGGAGAAGAGGTGAAGTCTCAACTCCACTATGTAAATAGAGCCCATTGGCCTCCTTTAAAAGATGCACCAAGAAGAGAGTTAAGGGAGTCTGTAAAGTCCAGGAAGCCCGTTCAAGTCTCAAATATTGACTTACGAGCGTTCCAGAAGTTCTTCGTGAACTTGCTGGTTTCTGGGAGCAGATCGTGTTGGGACGAATCTTACTTTGAGCAACGGTGATCTTAATCACCCTAGCAAGAACCTTTCCTCTTCTTCTTTCTTCTTTCTTCTCCTTCATCTGAGTTGTAACTCAGTTCTGTCCGTCTGCAACTGTGATTGCGAGGAAGAACATGAGATTTCCTTTCTGATTATTGTTGCTTTTGTAATCGGATTTATATTATAGTGTTCCTCTTGGATCTCGAGAATAATCAGAAGGTAAACGTTTGTTGAACCTCTGATCTCGACATCGAGTCTACCATCTTTGATCAAGCCCCGGGACTAACAAAAATAAACCCTAACATGTTTATTTCATTCTTTCTCACAAAAAATGTTGAAAATAAACCCTAAAATGTATATTTTACTCTATTATCAAAATGGAAATAAACTCTAACATATGTTTTTCATTCGGCCATTTCGATTTTAGGACTGCCACAATTTCTGGCAGTCCTGTATTGACTTGCTGTACAGCAAGTCCACTTCTTTTAGAATTAGGGTTTCATTCATAATTTCTTCTACAACTAGGGTTTCACATATAAATTCTTCTATTAATGAAGAAAAATCGATTAATAGATTAATAGATTTGATGACCCAATTTCTTCTACAACTAGGGTTTCATCCATAAAAAGGGTTTGGAGAAAGAAATATGAGAAATTAGAAGAGAGTAAAAAAAAACTAGGGTTTGGAGAAAGAGATTTTTTTCTTTCTTTCTTCTTGTTCTTCTTTCTTCTTGTTCTTTCTTCTTCTTCTTCTTCTTCTTCTTCTTCTTCTTCTTCTTCTTCTTCTTCTTCTTCTTCTTCTTCTTCTTTCTTTCTTTTGTTCTTCTTGTGAGAAAATTGTTCTTCTTCTTGTGAGGAAAGAGAAGAGAGCAAAAAAATAAAAAAATTGACTTATATACTTACATTTGGGCTAGCCCTGAATAAGTTTTTCAATGGCAAACTTGTAAATAAACCAAAGTTAGATTTGTGATAGTCCTTATCAACTTTTGATGTGCCCTTATAAATAATATTTTATTATTAACTTATTAAATTATTATTCAAATGAGTAATATGAACTAGACAAATGAATAGGTAAGTAAGAGAATAAATAAAGAAAGAAAAAAAAATTGGTTTTCTACATTTAAGTTTATCTCGCTACACTTATTTGAATCATAAAATTTAGAAGAAAAAAAATTCAAACTCTAGACATGGGGCTTATAGAGGGGCACATAATTATCGACTTTATATTGTTCAATGTTATTAAATTTACCATTAAAGCTGTCGTATACTCTTCGCATTCTGGAATAATGATGATGCTGAGTTTTAAGGATATCAGACAAAATAATTACCTTGTCGATACCACTAAAGAAAATGGAGCGCAATATTTTTGCACAACTTCTAATGCATACGACCAGAAGCGTATCTTAGAAAAGATAGCTCGCCTTCCGATGAGTTGTAATCTAAAACTATTCGAGTGAAAAAGGTACATCATGTTACCGACCCTTCTTTGACCAAGATGAGCATGTTTATGTTGTGGCATGACCGCCTGAGTCACCTAGGTTGATACTTGATACTTTGTATCCTTAAATCTACACTTCGACATTCACCTTACCAGCAATAAAGATCTCGCGTATTCTACTACGCTTGGCAAGAATGTTCTTTTGGGAAACTAAATCCAAGACCGCCCCCCATAAAGATACACTTTGACCCTCCCTCTTTTCTACAGTGGATACAAGAGGATATATGTGGACCGATCCAACCATCATACAGACCATTTAAATGTTTTATAGTATTGGTTCATACATTGACTCGCTACTCACACGTATGCTTGTTATCCAGAAGATATATTGCATTTTCAAATCTCATGGCATAATTAATCAAGTTGCGGGCTCACCAACCATATTATCAGATAAAGTCCATAAGACTTCATAATGCCATATAATTCACGTCGAAGATGCTTGATGAATGTTCCATGCCCCTTGGGGTTAAAGTTGAACATTTAATTCTTTATGTTCACATCCAAAATGGTCTCCAGAAGCATCTATAAAGTGTATCCATTCAATCATTTGGTGATACACACCAAAATTCTTTTCTCTTGTGGGCTATGTAATATTGCATGCAGGCATGTTATTCCATCTGAGGCTCGTTGCAACTCAACTGCATTCAGTATTACAGTTGGTTACTAGGTACGAACTTGACATTTCGTATTTATATAATTTTGGTGTGCAACCTATGTGCTAGTCGTATCGTCGTTGGATGCATTCAATGCTCTGCCAGATCGTCATTGGATTTGAATTTGAAATAAGGCCAACAAGGCGTTCGAATTATCCGACGGATTACTGCGGAGGTCCGCCGGAAGATCCGAAAATAACAACAAATACTTATTGTTTCCAGTTCGGATTATTCGGCGGATTACCGCGGAGATCCCGCGGATTATCCCATCTTTACTAGAAATACTTGTTGTTTCTAGTTCGAATTATCCAACGGATTACCGCGGAGATCTGGAGGATTATCCGAACTTTACCAGAAATACTTGTTGTTTCTAGTTCGGATTATCCAACGGATTACCGCGGAGATCCGGCGGATTATCCCTCTCTTCATAAAAACTAATTCAAAATTTATAGCATTTTAGTTTATCATCCATACTAAAGTGTGTACATAATTTTCTAGACACTTACAGACACTTAGAGAGACATAGGAGCTTTTGGTCTGTAATTCTTTTGCTTGTCATATGTCACTACCAAAATAAGTCATATCAGCGACGTATTTAGCGACTCCAAGATAAAACGTCGCTAATATTTGGGGGTTTAACGACGTTTATCTAAGACGTCGCTGTTTGTCGCCAACAGCAACTAATAGCGACGTCTAGCGGCTACAATTTGTTAAATGGGAATCTGCGTCGCAAGTTCGTCGGTACACGTCACGGATATAGCGACGTGTAGCGACGCATTTTAAGCAGCGTCGCTGTTTATTAAATATCAGCGATGTTTTGCGACGGCCGAGAAGGACGTCGCTAAATGTTTCATATAGGCGGCGAGGGTTTCCTTTTCGATCATTCATAAATTTTCCCTCCCAATTTTTCGCGCGCTCCTCCTCCGCGACGCTCCTCCGGCGATTTCCCTCCTCCGGCCTCCTCCTCCGCGGCGCTCCTCCGGCGATCTCCCTCCTCCTTCTCCTCCTCCTCCTTCCTCAGGTAGCTCCTCCTCAGGTAACTCTCCCCTGTCCCCGCTTCCCAGTTTCTCCTCGTCTTCTTGCTCTCTCTCTCGCTTCTAGTTCGTGTCCACGAGAGCGTGGACTCGCTGCGGGGGACACGAGACTTACAGTGGACTCGCTTCTAGTTCGTGTAACACCTATTTTGTTGGTTTGGACACGTTGTGTCCCACTGTGTGGATACGAGACTTACAGTATGACACCTATATACTGATACTGGAAGTTTTTTGGGCATATCAACTGTCAATTTGATGTTTTGTTTGGATTCGAATTCTAATTTAGGGTTCGAGCCCTATTTACTGATACTGGGAGTTTTTTGGTGTCACGCCCCAGAACCAGAATACTGGAGAGCGGGGGCGAACATAGCCAGCTATGTATATTGAAATGAAGTCCATCTCGCTATACGGTCACGGCTGTCTAGATATAAGGGTTTACTGCAAGCCAACGGTCTCTTAAGGTCAAGCCTATTGTCTCAATCTCAAGCAAGTAATATAAGTACAAGATGTTTGACCACCAAATATACAATAAAAGGCGTCCCAAATATTACATATTCAGTTGATCATGAAGCTAGTCGTACAAAATGTGAGGACTAGCAAGAGTTTAGTCATACATGATCAACCCTAGGATTTGTTAATCATGCTTACAGCCCGTAGGCAGACAGTAAGTAAATGTGCATCGAGCTAACAGGTACTCGTCGGCTAAACGTCTCAAAAGAATAATTTACAATAGAGTGAGCGAAACAAAATAGAAAACCCACTCGTAGCCCGGGTTCCTTCTAGTCGCCACCATCGGGCTGGAGGTTCGGTAGATCCTCGGGTGCTGCTCCGAAATCTGGCCACACAAAACCAGCTGGGTCAAACCCCAGAAAGAGCAAGTGCCACAAAGGAGGCCACGAATAAGAACAAAACCAGCACATCAGAACATAAAAAAATAGAAGAAAGTACTAGTAAATAAGAGTACAACAAGACAATAAACGACTAGGGACATGGAACCATTTCCGGAAGCCAGGTTACAACCCGTAAACCAAACAAGGACCGGGGTTGTAACCCTTCGCCTGAATAGCACTTTGCCTCTATTCGACTATTGTTAAAGATAAGTAAAACAATCATGTTCAGAAGGACCAGGTACTGGAACTATACAAGACTTAGACAGGGCTAGACAACATCCATTCACAAGCGGCCAAGCAAATACTATGGCTTACTACTTTAACTAACTAGGGTTATCACAAGCCTAATTACTAACAAGATGCAAGTGAGAATTTTCCAGTCCCAAGCCCTGCAGACCATCCAGTTATCCTTCCGCGGGTTGAGAGTATGGTTGGGTACATCGCCCAGGAGACGATATACCCTTAGGTGACTTAGAGGGTGCAACACATGACAGTGCGCTGGAAATGTGCTCTACTCGTCGGCAAGCTACAAGTCCAATTAAAGCGCCCAAATAACGAGATTGCCTGTGACTGGAAATTCTCTATGAACCATAGTTTGATCTAATCATTAGCCTAATCCAGATTCAGTGTAAATCCTTGACCGTGGGAACCAGGGAGTTACGTCCTAGACATGATGTAAGACAAGACAGGTGGATTGTACAAGCAAGCAATCAGGAACACCCACGGTGTCAAGTTGGTTATACGAGTCAAGTTACAAGTTACAAGTTACAAGTCAAGTCAAGTGCGCCGCCACGGGCCACTATCAAGTTATCAGGTTACAAGTCAAGAATGCACCCCATCGGGTCATTTTTCAAAAATTAGGAAGTACTAGGATCATAAATCACAGAAATCACGAAAACCGTACTAGCCATATCAAATACTGAAAATCGTGCCAGGTCGTGTTGGGGTCAAGGTAGTCGTGCTGTGTGGAACAAGATCTCAAAACCTAATCCACAAAAGAGAAGCCAAGTCCAAGAAATAAAACCAAAACATCATGGGCCAGTGGGTTGCGCAGGGGTGGATGGCGCAGGAATGGTTGGCGCAGGAGATAGATGGCGCAGGGGTGGATGGCGCAGGAGTGGATGGCGCAGGAATGGTTGGCGTAGGAGATAGATGGCGCAGGGTTGAACCGCGCAGGGGTGGAGTACGTAGGGTCCAAGCGCGTGGGGTTAGATTGCGCGGAGAGCCAACTGCGCAGGGGTTAGATTGCGCAGGGAGCCAACTGTGCAGGGGTGAGCTGCGCAGGGGTTAGATTACGCGAGGAGCCAACTGCGCAGGAATGGATGGCGCATGGGGCTGAGCGCAGTTCGCCAAGGGGCAAGCAGCACGGTCGGCGCTGCGCTAAAGAGCGCAGGCCGAGAGGGGATGCGCAGTCCAGCACTGCGCTAAAGAGCGCAGGCTGCAGTCTTCTTCTCCAGGCCGAGAGGAACACTTCAAGAACACCAAAGTTCAAATCTTCACATCTTGGTCAAATTAAACCCAAATCTAGATTTTCAAAGTTCTAACTTGAGTAAAATTGAGTTCTCTTCCACATGGAAGCATCAAAACCCACAAAAATCCAACTAAAATAGATCAAAACCATATAAATCCGAAAATAGAGAAAACTTAGATCTAGAACAAAGGAGACTCCAAATCACAAAATGTCAAGTTCTAATGTTCATCTCCATGGCCTAATCTAGCTAATGGACAAATAAAAAGTGGTTCTCATGTGGTGGCAAGGTGCACTTGCCTATGGGTGTTGGTGAGTTGTGTAGAGGAAGGAAGAAGAAGGAGATGGAGAAAATAAATGAAAGAGTTATTAGGAGAGAGAAAAGGTTGGTAGGATTTTAATGAGGGTGGTTATGGTGTGTTAAGGGTAAAGCATAGGCTAAGGTGTTCCAAATGCATGTTGAACCAAACCAAACCAAACCAATTCTCGTCCACAAAATAAAACCAAGTCATGTCAAAACCCATTTTTACGAGAAAACCAAAATCTGCAGGTCGAGCCAAAAATACAATTACAGGCAAGAATCTGAGAAAATAAAATACAGGTCCAAGATACATGCATGCTTAATCAAAATACGTGTTCCGAGATATGGGTGTTACAACTCTACCCACCTTAAAAGAATTTTGTCCTCGGAATTTAATTTAAGAGGCTAGAGAGACAAGGACAAGTCATACTTATTTACATGCAAGCTATACTAAGCAGTCAATCAAACAATAACGCATGCAAGCAAGGACGGAAGGCATAAGGCATAAGGAAGACATTATACCTTATGAGTCAAACAGGTCGGGATACCGCGATCGGATGTCATCCTCACGCTCCCACGTTGACTCACCTAGAGAGTGATGACCCCAAGCAACACGGACTAAGTTAATAGTCTTGTTCTTGAGTATCTTCTCCCTCCGGTCCAATATAGACATGGGCCTCTCCTCATACGAAAGGTTGGTACCAACAACCAATTCCGAATGGTCTAGGATATGGCTCGGGTCCGGGATATACCGTCGTAATTGGGACACATGGAATACATCATGCACCTCACTTAACGACGGCGGAAGAGCAAGACGATAGGATACATCTCCTACTCGCTCCAGGATATCGAACGGCCCTATATACCTAGGACTAAGCTTTCCCCGCACGCCAAAACGAATGATGCCGCGATTAGACAAGATCCTAAGGAATACATGGTCGCCGATAGCAAACTCTAAGGGACGCCGATGAGCATCAGCCCAATGCCGCTGGCGATCTTGGAAAACTCGAAGATGATCCCTAACTCTTCTGACCACTTCAACTGTCTGTGCAATCATTTCTGGACCGAGCATCTGCCTCTCTCCAACATTATCCCACGCTAGCGGGGATCTGCACTTCCTACCATACAGAGCCTCGAATGGTGCCATCTGGATGCTGGCCTGGAAGCTATTATTGTACGAGAACTCCACCAGGTGCAGGTGATCTTCCTACGAACCACCGAAGTCAAGTGTACAAGATCTCAACATGTCTTCAAGGGTCTGGATTGTGCGCTCTGACTGGCCATCTGTCTGCGGATGATATGTCGAGCTGAACTGGAGACGAGTCCCCAAACTCTCTTGCAGGCTACGCCAAAAGTGTGATGTAACCCTTGAATCTCGGTCCGAGGTGATACTAACGGGCACACCGTGAAGCCTGACAATCTGCCTGAGGTATATCTCTGCTAGCTGAGCCGTAGACTGCCTAACTCTGAATGGGATAAAATGAGCCACCTTCGTGAGCCTGTCTACTATAACCCAAATAGCATCTCGACCAGCTGGGGATCTAGGCAATCCAGTCACAAAATCCATGGTCACATGCTCCCACTTCCATTCTGGAATCGGTAGGGGCTGAAGAAGTCCAACGGGCCTCTGATGTTCAGCTTTAACCTGTTGGCAAACCAAACACCGAGAGATAAACCGGGCTATCTCCCTCTTCATGCTATTCCACCAGAAATGCTGACGAATATCACGGTACATCTTCGTGCCATTGGGATGAATAGAATAATGTGAGCTGTGAGCTTCTGCCAGGACCTCCTGTCTGATATCTCCACTGGGTACACAAAGACGAGTGCCATGCCGAAGTATACCATCTTCATGAATGTACAACTCTGGCCTTCTTCCTGCCTCACACTCTGCTATGAGCCGCTGAATTTTGGAATCTGTAGACTGTGCTATCCGGATTCTCTCAACTATGCTGGACTGAACCTGTAGACTGGCCATCAATGCCACACTGGTAGGAAGAACCACTTCAATTCCCATCTTCTGAAGATCTGCCAATAAGTCTGGTTGTGCCGTCAGGAAATAAACTTCGGCTCTCCTGCTCAACGCATCTGCTACTATGTTGGCCTTCCCTGGGTGATACTGTAAATCCACATCGTAGTCCACCAGTAGCTCAAGCCATCTCCTCTGCCGCATATTAAGGTCCTTATGGGTGAAAACATACTTTAGGCTCTTGTGATCAGTAAATATCTCCATTCTATCTCCATACAAGTAGTGCCTCTACAACTTAAGTGGAAACACTACTGCTGCCAGTTCCAAATCGTGGGTCGGGTAATTTTTCTCATGATCACGAAGTTGACATAATGCATAAGATATTACCTTCCCATGCTGCATCAAGACACACCCCAATCCTCTGTCTGAAGCGTCGCAATAAACTGTGAATCCTCCGGTCCCATCTAGAAGTGTGAGAATGGGAGCCGTTATCAAACCTTGCTTCAACTTCTTAAATGATTCCTGACACTCCGCTGTCCAAGCGAACTGCACATCCTTGCGGGTCAACTGGGTCATCGACGCTGAAATCCTTACAAAATCTGAGACGAATCGTCGGTAGTAGCCGGCCAATCCAAGGAAGCTGCGAACTTCTGCCACTGAGCTGGGTACTGGCCATGACTCGATAGCCACAATCTTCTGGGAATCCACTTCCACTCCTTCTCGGGTAATGATGTGACCCAAGTACGAAATGCGATCGAGCCAGAACTCGTATTTACTGGACTTGGCGTACAACTGATGCTCTCTACGCGTCTGAAGGACAATTCTGAGATACTGCTCGTGCTCTGCTTCGCTCTTGCTATAGACCAGGATATCATCTAGGAACACGATCACGAACTGATCCAAGTAAGGCATGAAAATGCGATTCATGAGGTCCATGAATACGGCCGGCGCATTGGTCGCTCCAAAGGGCATAACAAGGAACTCCCAATGCCCATATCTCGATCTAAATGCTGTCTTCGGGATGTCCTGCTCTCTGACTATGATCTGGTGGTATCCTGATCGCAAGTCTATCTTCAAAAATACCGAAGCCCCTCTGAGTTGATCAAACAAGTTATCTATCCTCGGAAGAGGGTATCTGTTCTTGATTGTTACTGAGTTCAAGGTACGATAATCTACACACAACCTGGACGTACCATCCTTCTTTTTCACAAGAAGCATCGGGGCTCCCCAAGGCGATCCACTTGTACGAATGAATCCTTTGGTCCTGAGTTTTTCAATCATCTTGTACAAAATCTCCAACTCTGAAGGCGCCATTCTGTAGACTCGCTCTGATACTGGTGCTGTTTTGGGAATTAAGTCTATAGTGAACTCGATCTCCCGCTCTGGCGGCATTCCTGGAAGCTCCTCTGGGAAAACATCTAGAAAATTTTCAACTATCCTGGGCAACTGCACTGCTGCTACTGCCATCCGTAACACTGGGGAAGATGGCTCCACTGCGCCTCTGGAAAATAAAAACTCTGGCTCTCCTGAAATGCTGAAAATAACTCTGCCAACATGGCAGTCTATCCTAGCATACTGGTTCCTCA
This sequence comes from Iris pallida, assembly GCA_029216955.1. Classification (NCBI taxonomy): domain Eukaryota; kingdom Viridiplantae; phylum Streptophyta; class Magnoliopsida; order Asparagales; family Iridaceae; genus Iris; species Iris pallida. The sequence continues at coordinate 2,888,178 of JANAVB010011999.1, read as the reverse complement.
ACCAATCCATGCCTAAGACTACATCATAGTCTGCCATAGGGAACTCTATAAATCTAGCGGGGAACTCTCTACCGCTAACTACGATCCGACACGAGGAAAACACTCGATCTACTCCCACAAGACCATTACCAGTAAGTATATTGAGTCTTACTGATAATGACTCTGGCTCCAATCCTATCCGTGTCGCGAATCGTACAGACATGAATGAATGCGATGCACCAGAATCAAATAATACCAACGCTGGAGAAGAGTTGACGAGAATAGTACCTGCCACTACCTCACCTAGTGTAACTTCTTCTTCCATAACCATCATCATGGCCTGACCTCTAGCTGCGGGTCCCCTCTGTTGGAAACCTCTCTGCCTGCTCTGTACTTGGGCTTGGGTATACTGCTGCTGGTTCTACTGATAAAATGCCTGGGCCTGAGGCAACAATGGCCTCGGGTACTGCTGCTGCTGCACAGGTACTGGTCCCCTAACCGATGGACTGGTTAGGTTGGAAGAGGAAGAACTACCCCTATTCGGGCAGGCTCCTATCTTGTGATCTGCCGCTCCACAAGCTAGGCACAATCCTCGCACCCTACGATAATCTGCCACTACATGGCATGGCTTCCCACAATGAGAGCATCCCATCGCAGAAGTCTGCTTCTGCTTCTGCTGCTGCGGGTACGTCGGGGTCGAATGCTGAACCGGCATCACTGAGGCCGCCCGCTTCGGAGTTCCAATGGTCAAACTCCTAGCTGCCGGGGCTGGAGCTGATGATTGGTGCATCTGACTGTGGGACCGCTTCCTACCTCCGGTCCTATCCACGATCCGCTGGGAGGTGTACTCATGCCTCCTAGCCGCTCTCAATACTGTATCGAACGTCTGGTGCTCGAACTGTTCGACTGCCAACAAGATCTCCAAATGCAGTCCCTGCTGGAACCGCTGGGCCCTATAAAACTCGGTTGCCACCAAGGTGGGGGCAAACCTACTGAGTCTAGAAAACTCAGGTGCATAACCGTCGACTGTTCTGCCTCCTTGCTTCAAGTTGGTAAATCTCGTCTGTAGGTCGTACCGGACCACAACATCAAAATACTTCGTCTGGAATCTCTCTCTAAATACTGCCCAAGCAATGGGTGCCACTAATCCCATGGCCTGCGCTGCCCACCAACTGCGAGCCAAGTCTAACAATTGCAGGCGCACCACCGCCACCTTCTCATGCTCAGGTGTTCTAGCGGCTTCCAGAATCACCTCGGTATCCTGAAGCCAAGCGTCCGCGGCAATCGCATCTTCACTACCGTCGAAGAATAGAGGGTTCAGGCGCTTGAAGCTGTTGGCCGCGCTGTTCCCTGGGTGACCGCCCCTGGTCAAAGCATCTGCCACTACCTGGTACAAGGCGTCTCCTCGACGATCTTGGGAAGCTATCAAGGTCCTGATGAGACCTACCAAAGTGCCATCATCCGGCTCGGCAGGCTGAATGGGCTGAACTGGAGCTCCCCTCCAGTAGGCACAACTCTGGAGGCTACTCCGGAGTGCTGGGCTTGATCTCCGGGCTGCTGGTCCGCGGGAGTTGCTCCACCTTGCTGATCGGCATGGTCCGGTACAGTGCCGCTGAAGAAGACGACACAGGGAAAAACAATAAGGAAGGACCAGGACAGATCAACGATACAAGCATGTGATCAAGTCAAGATTCCAGAGATTCAGAGGATATGATAGGAGATCAAGGACGAGTACTGATTGAGACATCTATCGGTAAACCCTCACATTTCTTGATTGACAAGACCTGCATGGGCCACCACTTAAACCATATCACGCCCCAGAACCAGAATACTGGAGAGCGGGGGCGAACATAGCCAGCTACGTATATTAAAATAAAGTCTATCTCGCTATACGGTCACGGCTGTCTAGATATGAGGGTTTACTGCAAGCCAACGGTCTCTTAAGGTCAAGCCTATTGTCTCAATCTCAAGCAAGTAATATAAGTACAAGATGTTTGACCACCAAATATACAATAAAAGGCGTCCCAAATATTACATATTCAGTTGATCATGAAGCTAGTCGTATAAAATGCGAGGACTAGCAAGAGTTTAGTCATACATGATCAACCCTAGGATTTGTTAATCATGTTTACAGCCCGTAGGCAGACAGTAAGTAAATGTGCATCGAGCTAACAGGTGCTCGTCAGCTAAACGCCTCAAAAGAATAATTTACAATAGAGTGAGCGAAACAAAATAGAAAACCCACTCGTAGCCCGGGTTCCTTCTAGTCGCCACCATCGGGCTGGAGGTTCGGTAGATCCTCGGGTGCTGCTCCAAAATCTGGCCACACAAAACTAGCTGGGTCAAACCCCAGAAAAAGCAAGTGCCACAAAGGAGGCCACGAATAAGAACAAAACCAGCACATCAGAACATAAAAAATGGAAGAAAGTACTAGTAAATAAGAGTACAACAAGACAATAAACGACTAGGGACATGGAACCATTTCCGGAAGCCAGGTTACAACCCGTAAACCAAACAAGGACCGGGGTTGTAACCCTTCGCCTGAATAGCACTTTGCCTCTATCCGACTATTGTTAAAGATAAGTAAAACAATCATGTTCATGTGGACCAGGTACTGGAACTATACAAGACTTAGACAGGGCTAGACAACATCCATTCATAAGCGGCCAAGCAAATACTACGGCTTACTACTTTAACTAACTAGGGTTATCACAAGCCTAATTACTAACAAGATGCAAGTGAGAATTTCCCAGTCCTAAGCCCGGCAGACCATCCAGTTATCCTTCCGTGGGTTGAGAGTATGGTTGGGTACATCGCCCAGGAGACGATATACCCTTAGGTGACTTAGAGGGTGCAACACATGACAGTGCGCTGGAAATGTGCTCTACTCGTCGGCAAGCTACAAGTCCAATTAAAGCGCCCAGATAATGAGATTGCCTGTGACTGGAAATTCTCTATGAACTATAGTTTGATCTAATTATTAGCCTAATCCAGATTCAGTATAAATCCTTGACCGTGGGAACCAGGAAGTCACGTCCTAGACATGATGCAAGACAAGACAGGTGGATTGTACAAGCAAGCAACCAGGAACACCTACGGTGTCAAGTTGGTTATACGAGTCAAGTTACAAGTTACAAGTTACAAGTCAAGTCAAGTGCGCCACCACGGGCCACTATCAAGTTATCAGGTTACAAGTCAAGAATGCACCCCATCGGGTCTTTTTCTAAAAATCAGGAAGTACTAGGATCATAAATCACAGAAATTATGAAAACCGTACAAGCCATATCAAATACTAAAAATCGTGCCAGGTCGTGTTGGGGTCAAGGTAGTCGTGCTGTGTGGAACAAGATCTCAAAACCTAATCCACAAAAGAGAAGCCAAGTCCAAAAATAAAACCAAAACATCATGGGCCAGTGGGTTGCGCAGGGGTGGATGGCGCAGGAATGGTTGGCGCAGGAGATAGATGGCGCAAGGGTGGATGACGCAGGGGTGGATGGCGCAGGAGATAGATGGCGCAGGGTTGAACCGCGCAGGGGTGGAGTACGCAGGGTCCAAGCGCGCGGGGTTAGATTGCGCGGGGAGCCAACTGCGCAGGGGTGAGCTGCGCAGGGGTTAGATTGCGCGGGGAGCCAACTGCGTAGGGGTGAGCTGCGCAGGGGTTGGATTACGCGGGAAGCCAACTGCGCAGGAATGGATGGCGCATGGGGCTGAGCGCAGTTCGCCAAGGGGCATGCAGCGCGGTCGGCACTGCGCTAAAGAGCGCAGGCCGAGAGGGGATGCGCAGTCCAGCACTGTGCTAAAGAGCGCAGGCTGCAGTCTTCTTCTCCAGGCCGAGAGGAACACTTCAAGAACACCAAAGTTCAAATCTTCACATCTTGGTCAAATCAAACCCAAATCTAGATTTTCAAAGTTCTAACTTGAGTAAAATTGAGTTCTCTTCCACATGGAAGCATCAAAACCCACAAAAACCCAACTAAAATAGATCAAAACCATGTAAATCTGAAAATAGAGAAAACTTAGATCTAGAACAAAGGAGACTCCAAATCATAAAATGTCAAGTTCTAATGTTCATCTCCATGGCCTAATCTAACTAATGGACAAATAAAAAGTGGTTCTCATGTGGTGGCAAGGTGCACTTGCCTATGGGTGTTGGTGAGTTGTGTAGAGGAAGGAAGAAGAAGGAGATGGAGAAAATAAATGAAAGAGTTATGAGGAGAGAGAAAAGGTTGGTAGGGTTTTAATGAGGGTGGTTATGGTGTGTTGAGGGTGAAGCATAGGCTAAGGTGTTCCAAATACATGTTGAACCAAACCAAACTAAACCAAACCAATTCTCGCCCACAAAATAAAACCAAGTCATGTCAAAACCCGTTTTTACGAGAAAACCAGAATCTGCAAGTCGAGCCAAAAATACAATTACAGGCCAGAATCTGAGAAAATAAAATACAGGTCCAAGATACATGCAGGCTTAATCAAAATACGTGTTCCGAGATATGGGTGTTATATTTGGGCATTTTTAGGATTTTGAAATGATGAATAAATTGACTAATAATTATTATCGAGCCCTATAAAATTTCAGCTATGTCACGAAGGATGGATACTAATCCTGTGAATGACTTTTCTCCTAAGTATTCTCGACAGTTGAGTATGATTTAGCTCACTGACATTACTGAAATATGGAATGATTAGTGTAGGGTATGTTGGTCAGGTTTTGGCAGAGTTGGGATATGATAGTATGCATGTTACAATTAACAAGGAATGCTGTTGACACCAAATGTTGCACGACAGGTTACTTGAGTAACCTGGAATATTTTACCTACTGAAACAAATGGTTTGGACAAGGGTGTGTATAGGTTTGTCATCAGATGGTATGGGATTTTGCCTGCCAAGTTCTGAACAGCAGTCCAGGCTGCCTGCTTAGTTGAAAGTCTTAATTAGACTTTCTGTTCAGTACCCTTTGATTGAATTAAGTTGACCTGAATACCATATTTTAAATCCTAAATCTAAGTCTGCCTGTTGTTCAATTCATGACAGGTTATCTTGTTAACAGTAAATGCCTTCCTTTTTAATATGTGTGAAACTCAGAGGTAGGATAAACCCAGTACAAATTAGGGACTGTCATGTTTAGGCAGTTGGTACCAGTATTTAAGACCAGTTTGATTTGTATAATTATCTGCCATTCGACTGGCGAGACATAAATCTATGTACGACATTTGCTATAAAAAATTTGCATTAATCTACGGTACGACATCGTGATCAGGACATAGTCCCTGCAGCCATTCGACTGGCGAGGCAGAAACTATGTAGCCGTAGATAAAGTTGACTATCCTCCGACCCATATCCCTCGGCAATGATGATACGACAACGTATCACTACATCTTTTAGTAGTAGATAATATCTTAGTATTATATTATGTGGGTTTATCTTGATTCTGTTACATCCTTCAGATACTAGATTCGATAAGAACATATACTACACCATATGTACAGAACATAGATGATTCAAACTAATGTATGCTAGAATGAATTTTGGGTTGTGTTCTGAGCCATTCGTCCCTACACTTGGCAATTATGCAGAACCGTTTGTGGATATGCAATCATCATCCTGATGAATTATTATCTGTGTCAATCTTTACAGAATTATCTTAAAATGGATATGAATTACTATCTGCAGAACCGTTTGTGAATGTACAATCGTCATCCTGATGACATGTGCGGTGTACGGGATGAATTTATACAGGGTGTGCAACAGTTCCTGCAGTTTGCCAAGGCGTTCCCTCAGTACATGGACCGTACAAAAATTAAGTGTCCATGTATGAGATATCACAACTTGAAATATCATTCGGAAGTGGATGTGACATATCATTTGTATTCGAGGGATTTCATGCCAAATTATTATCAGTAGACCGCACACGGAGAACTTGTGCCTTTAGCCTCCGAGCCGGAGCCTTATGTGGAGCCTTATGTAGATGTCCACGAGCATGCTGATTACGACCAAGGGTGGACGAACATGATTTTTGATGCTGCGGGTCCTAGTTTCGATCCGAACAATCAATATGCAGCTGAGGAGGCACCGAATGCCAATGATGCAAAGTTCATGGAGTTGCTGGAGAATGCAAGGACTCCTTTATATCCTGGTTGTGATGACCATTCACCGTTGGAGGTGATTACAAGATTGTTGAGCATAAAATTAGATTTTAACATGTCTCAAGAATGCTACAACCGAATCCTAGAGTTAATTAAAGATATATTGTCGGAGGGTGGCAAGTTACCTAAAGACTTCTACCAATCCAAGAGAATAGTGAGATCGCTCTGGATGGGGTATGAAATAATTGATGCATGTCACAAGGATGCATGTTGTGCTATAAGGACGACAAGGATGAAGACGCCTGTAGATTTTGTGGTGCCGATCGCTTCAAGGCAACTAGTACAACAAGGACTTCTGGTGCACGCAAGCCAACAGATTCGATGCACTATTTGTCTTTGACGCCGCAGTTGCAGAGGTTGTTTATGGCAAAGGAGACAGCTGATAATATGAGTTGGCACAAGCGGGAACAAATAGATGGAGTACTGGATCATCCATCCGACGGGAAAGCATGGAAGCACTTTGATCGAGTGTATCCCAATTTTGCTTCGGAGCCGCGTAATGTCAGATTAGGGCTTTCCTCCGACGGTTTTACCCTATTTGGACTTTCGGGCTCACAATATTCTTGTTGGCCTGTGATTGTTACTCCGTAAAACTTGCCGCCTTGGATGTGTATGAAGACTCCTTACATGTTCCTAACTGTTATTATTCCAGGTCCGAAGAATCCGAAGAGGAACATCGATGTGTACTTACAGCCTTTGGTAGATGAGCTGAATCAGTTGTGGGAAGTAGGTGCAACCACATATAATGTTTCCAGAAAGCAGAACTTTCAGATGAGGGCCGCACTAATGTGGACCATCAATGATTTTTCGGCCTATGGAATGTTATCGGGTTGGAGCACCCATGGTCGTCTCGCATGTCCGTATTGCATGGATCGTACTAAGGCTTTCCGTTTGAAACATGGAGGAAAACCATACTTCTTTGATTGTCATCGACAGTTCCTGCCAAAGGATCATCCGTACCGGAGGAACATGAATGCTTTTCGTGCTGGCGTGGTAGAGAAGTCCAGTCCACCGCCACGGTGGTCCGAAGACACGATATGGGAAGAAGTTAAAGTATTGACAAGTGCTATTGAAGAGCCTACAACGGGGTACAAGTGTGATGGATTTGGTCGCGCTCACAACTGGACGAAGAGGAGTATATTCTAGGACCTACCATATTGGAGTGACCATCTGCTCAGACATAACCTGGATGTCATGCATATCGAGAAGAATGTATTTGACAATATAATAAATACTGTGATGGACGTAAAGGGGAAGACGAAAGACAATCCCAAGGCCAAGTTGGACTTAGAAGAAATATGCAGACGTTCCAAGTTGCATTTGATAAAGGAAGGCAGTGGGAAGTATTTATAAGTAGTCCAGGGCCATTTTCTCACTGGACAAGGAGGACAAAGGTAAACTTTGTAGGTGGATCCAGGACCTAAAATTTTCAGACGGGTACGTATCGAATTTGAGAAGATGTGTTGACCCGAAGGAGAACAAACTACAGGGTATGAAGAGCCACGACTGTCATATTTTTATGGAGAGGTTAATCCCGATTGCATTTCGGGAATTCTTACCTCATGTCGTTTAGGATCCACTGACAGAGCTTAGCATATTCTTCAGAGATCTTTGTTCTACTAAGTTGCTCGTCGATCGGCTTGAAAAGCAGGAGAAGGACATTACAGTAACATTGTGTAAGCTTGAGAGGGTGTTCCCTCCTGGATTCTTCGACTCTATAGAACATTTGCCAATTCATCTTTCATATGAGGCACGTGTTGGTGGGCCCGTCGATTATCGGTGGATGTACCCGTTCGAGCGCCATCTAAACCACCTGAAGAGGAAGGTAAAAATAAGGCACGGATCGAGGGTTCTATTTGTGAAGCCTATGTCCTTGAGGAGATTACAAACTTTTATTCAATGTATTTCAAGCCTCATATTTCTATAAATAGAACAAGAGCTCCGAGGAACGACGATGGAGATATAGAATATAATGATGCATTATTGAAAGTCTTCAATGCTCTTGGAAAGCCTTCTGGAAAACTGAAAAAAAGATATTTGAATGATGAGGAACTAAAGGATGCCCAGTTATATATATTACTCAACTGCGAGGAGGATGAAGTGGAAAAGCTAGAGTGGTAAGTGTAAATCTTCAACGTTTAAGTCATCTATTTGTTGATTACGTTATTATAATTTAACGAGTATATCCCGATATTTATTGGTTTTTAGCAAATTTAATGATGATGTGAGGTCAAGTAGACCATACATTGCAGATGAAGAAGTAGAAGAAGAAATGAGACTTCATTTCTCGTCTTGGTTGACTGCATATGTACGTAAGAAGCTAGTTAGAATCTTCCTCCATTCACAACTACACAAGAAATAATTTAACATTAAACTTAATTTTGTATCTTTTCGTGTTTAGGTCTATCGTCCGGACGTCATCCTTGAGAATGAATCTATTAGAACTCTTGCCAAGGGACCAATTTATGCCGTCAAAATATGGCCAAGTTATTGCGTGAATGGGTTTAAGTTCAAGTCAACAAATGCTCTCATCAGAGATAGCTTCCTGGATCTTGATTCCACAAAAAATAGTTGCTTGTGTATCAAATCTACAAACTACAAAGATGTCACTCCAGGCAATGATTTCTATGGCGTCTTACGGGAGATCGTGGAATTGACGTACAACTATGGCATAGAGCCTGCCAAGATCGTGTTGTTCAAAGTTGATTGGTTCGATCCCATACAAGATCAAGGATGGAAAATTGACAAGCATGGTCTTGTGGATATTAACTATCGTCGTCGATACCAAGGATACGAACCATTTATCCTAGCAAGTCAAGCTCAACTCGTATATTTTACAACATATCCTAGACGGAGAACAACGAGGTACGACTGGTGGGCAGTATGCAAGACTAAAGCCAGAAATACCTACGACGTCGATGAAGTGGCTTATCAGGAGGACGAGCTGCCTCTTGTACCAAATACAGTTGATGTCGACTCAGCAGAAGTTCCCCATTCAATATCTACTTGTGTAGAAGAGGTACAAGTATCCGAAGGGGAAGACGAAGGAGATGCTAGTGACGATGAGGAAGAAGAGGAAGAGGATGAGGAGGAGGAGGAGGCAAACGAAGAAGATGAATTTTCAGAGGATGATTGAGAAACTGTGATTTTGATGTATTCATATTTCTGTAATCTTAAATTATGAACTATGATCATTTTTGAAAACTTAAATTATGAATTCCAATGTATGCAAATATTTCTAAACTGTCATTGTATTTATTTATATTTTCAATCATAAACTGTGATTTTGATGTATTCATATTTCTGTAGTATTAAATTATGAACTCTAATATTATTATCAGCATGGCAGGATGACGCGGAGGCACCTCAGGACGACGCGGAGATAGGCCAGGACGAGCCGTGTCCTTAGGTGGACAGAGAGCTCCGTTACCAGAGGATGGCTCCGGACTATCGTCTGACCCGAGTACTCCATTGTACCATACGGTTGCAGGTCCGGGTGGCAGTACACCTGCGACGAGCAGTTCCAGGCTTGCTGATCATACTCCTTCCCCTAGTCTTCCTACCGCTGACAGCAGCATGGCAGGTGGGGAGCAGGTGGAGGAGGTAGTCCCTACTCCCGCCCGGGCAGATCGATACCAGAGCGACCCTCCATGCGCACCCCAGGATGAGACGATGATGGAGATTTGGGCCGACAGTCCTACGAAGTAAGTTAAATGAATATATATATATATATATATATATATATATATATATATTTTATGCATGTCTTTATATCTATATATATTCATTAATACGTCGGTTATCGTTGTATATAGATATCGTACCTCGTCCGTACAGAGAGCGTTGGGCTCCTTTCTAAGGTCCAACTATGGGGGTCCGTAGATCAACTACTCGGATGCCTCGGAAGAGAGGAAGGCATTCTGGTTTGTCCACTTTAAGGTAACTAAAGATAGTTAATTTAGTATGATTAATATAATTTTAAGCATTTTTTTAGAACTTATTATTTTAATTTGTAATTCTTGTAGAGGACTTATTTTTATCCACCATACCGGGCCGAGCAGATTGAGAGGCAGTTTCCTGCCGTCGCCGCCAAGTTGATCCGTGATGCAATTGACGATCAGAAAGCTCGTCAGCGCTCCGAAAAGCCGATTGCTGGTTGGATCACACCTGACCAGTGGACCACGATGAGGGCTCGATTTGAGGAGCCCCCGTACAGAGAGCGGTCGGAGAAGACGAAGGCGGCTAGGACGAGGGCCGAAAAGTGGTGTGGTGGAACGATTCCTATGACGAAGCATTTTCGTCGTCTGGTATGTAATTTATTGCAGTATATAAGATTTTATTGATAGTAGGAGTATATAATTTTCTATTTTACTAAAGAATAAAATATAACAAACACGCAGGTAAAGAGGGGTGAGAACGCAAACATGGTGACCGTCTTCCTGGCCACCCATCGGAAGGACGGAAAGCTCATCGACGACCGGGCTATTCAGAGCTATGTAAGTACTAATTTAGATTTCGTTAATTTTTAACACAACTTGAAGAATATACAGATAACCATATACTTAATAATAATTAAATATTTTAGACGTTTATTAGGCTAATTTAGGTAAGTACTGATGTATAGAGATGCACAATGATTTCTAGGAATAGTATGTTAGGCTACGTGATGAGCGTGCGAGTTCTAGTGCACCGGCAGAGGGAGGGGTTGGTACATCGCAGCCCTCTCCGCCTCAGTCAGAGGACGAGCTCTGGAAGACCATTGTTGGTGGTCTTCAGAGGGGTACGTACTACGGTACGGGGTCCTACGGCACATTTGTTACGATGCAGGCATCCAGGGCTCCCTCTTTCAGTGCGCATTCACAGCCGTCACAGGCCGAGTCGTCCTGAGTTAAGGAGACCATTGTCCGCCAGATTGCTGAGTTGCACGACGATATACTGAGGAGGATTGCTGAGTAGCCAGGGTCTCAGGCGCAAGGAGACGCTGCGTCGGTCACCGTACGCTTTGACGAGCTCGAGCGCACCGTACAACACGTACAGGGGACACATGAGTCCATTCACGACACCGTTACTAGGATAGCGGCTTGCATGGAGCAATGCAGCGCCAGACTACGAGCCCTAGAGGAGACGCGGACGCACCCATCTCTAGCGGTTACACTGCCTCCTCCAGCGGTTGCATTGCCTCCTCCTTCATCGTCGTCGGTGGTTCTTACACCGGAGCAGTATGCTTACCTTCTTTCCAGGAGCGATGATGCTGCTCCTGATCAGCCGTAGTCGACATATATATTGTTGTGTGATGGCCCATTGTTGGGTCTTTTATGTGGTTATACATACATTATTCTTATGTAGACCATTGTGTTTGATATTGTTGTTACAAATTTTCATATATCTGTGTTGGTTGATGAGATTGTGTTTCAAACGTGTTCGTGATTGTGTGTATCTGTGTTGTTTGATACTGTGTTCGTGATACACACCGTCGTTGTTGTAACAAATGGTGTAGGGGATGCTGCAAATGCTGCAATTGCTGCAATTGCTGCAGGGGATGCTGCAAATGCTGTAATTTTTTATATTTTTTTTCAAGATTAGCGACGTTCAGCGACTCTCAGCGACGTCCAGCGACGACGGTAACGTCGCTAAGTAAGTATCACAACGTCGCTAACTGTGATGAATACCATCGCTGATCGTCACTAAACGTCGCTACGTAAGACGTCGCTAAACGTCGCTATATGTCGGTACTATAGCGACGTACCAAAGTCACAGAACATCGCTATTTGGCTCTCAAGCCAGGTCAGCATCGATGCATGTCAAGTCGCTCAACGTCGCTAGGTTACGTCGGTAAATGATGACGTTTTACGTCGCTGGTCATCGCTGAATTAGCGACGTGTCAGCGTCGCTAAATGTCGTCGCAATAGCGACGTATTGCAACGTTTTATGGTTTAGCGACTAGGTTAATCGCGACTACGTGCAAACGTCGCTAATCGATATTAGCGATATTTTTTTCCTATTTAGCGACGTCCTGAGGCGTCGCTGATTTGACAGATTTTAGTAGTGTGTCTTCTTAAGTGCGAGAAGGGTCTGCTGTTGAAGTGTTGGAATCATCTTTTCTTCTTGCTCCGAAAGACTTGTTTCTTCTTATAGAGGTTGGAGTCGTCTTTCCTTCTATCTTTGACTGACTTGTTTGTTCCTGTAGAATAATAGAGCTAAACAATATAGAGGTTAACTATTGTCAATATATCAAAATCAATGTGCCAACACTACTACGCTTGGCATGCATGTTCTTTGGGGAAACTAAATCCAAGACCCCCCCCCCCAAAGATACACTTTGACCCTCCATCTTTTCTACAGTGGATACAAGAGGATATATGTGGACCGATCCAACCATCATACAGACCATTTAAATGTTTTACAGTATTGGTTCATACATTGACTCGCTACTCACACGTATGCTTGTTATCCACAAAATATATTGCATTTTCAAAACTCATGGCATAATTAATCAAGCTGCGGGCTCACCAACCATATTGTCAGATAAAGTTCATAAGACTTCATAATGCCATAGAATTCACGTCAAAGATGCTTGATGAATGTTGCATGCCCCTTGGGGTTAAAGTTGAACATTTAATTCCTTATGTTCACATCTAAAACGGTCTCCAGAAGCATTTATAAAGCATATCCATTCGATCATTTGGTGATACACACCAAACTTCTTTTTTCTTATGGGCTATGTAATATTGCATGCAGGCATGTTGGACCATCTGAGGCTCGTTACAACTCAATTGCATTAAGTGTTATAGTTGGTTACTAGGTACGAACTTGACGCTTCATATTTATATAATTTTTGGTGTGCAACCTATGTGCTAGTCGTATCACTGTAACATATCAAAATGCACCCTTAGGGAAAGATGAGAATCTATGACGGTTATGATTCTCTAGCAATTATTCGCTATTTAGAGTCCTTGGTAGGCAATCTTTTACTGTCAAATTTGGGGATAAGCACATTGATGAGACAGTCTTTCCGCCGTTAAGGGAAGATAAGAACGTCAACGCTCCTGAAGAACGACGCTAATTAATATAGTTTGTGCCCACTATATGTCTCATCTTCTATCCCCATACTGCTTAGTTTGATAATGAACTAAGGAGGATCCTAGATCTTCATATCATACCGCAAATTATGCAAGATGTGTTGTCTAATCTCGGAAACCTGACAAGAACACATATACCTGATGCAAATGTGCATACAAGGATAGACGTCTCGCGTAGGCGCAAAATTTTTCTTAAAGGAAATGTTGCCTCTGAAGAATGGTACTGTGTTGTCTCTAAAGGACGATGTGTTGCACCCGAAGTGCAATATGGTGCACCAAAGGTTAGCCAATCATCTATCATCGGCTTGAAGCGCGTCAGAATACTTTATTCAAAGGATTTGCTCCCTTATAAGAGGATGAGCTTGGCAGCCTCAAATCTTGTCGTTGTCTCAAACTAAAAAAAATTATTTCATATTATATAAGCATCCTGGAAGAGAGAAGTGCACAAAATCCTATATTCAATAATCATGTAAACTTCATCCAATATGCATTCTGAGACGTGTTACGGAACATGAATGAGATAATCATCCATGATATATTTGCATATTCACTGAGCATTGAAATAATAAAGTGTGACAATATTGAACCATGTTTCATTAAAAATATCAACGTAGAACTAATTGGTCAAAATGGAAAGAAGCAATCCAGACGAGTTAGATTCTTTATCGATTCAAGCCTCTAGTTTTAATACCACCCAATGTAAAAATATGTTGGGTACAAGTGGATCTTTGTAAGTAAGAGTAGTGAGGTAAATAAAATAGTGTAATATAAAGCATGCCTCACGGAGCAAAGATTCACTTAACGCCATGGAATTGATTATGTGGAGATATTCATCCGTAATCGACATCATTACGTTCCGCTACCTTGTCAGTTTAGTAATTTCTTTCTAGAAAACTGAACATGCAGTTGATGGATATAGCTATAGCGTGTCTGGTTTATATATAATATATATATATATATATATATATATATATATATATATATATATTAATCAACGTAACCCGTAGTGGCTGAGGCCTTCATTAAAAACAAAAGAAATAGGAAGATGATGTAGGGAGATAGCCCTTACTCCTAGAGGTGTAGAGAAACCCCTAGGGGCTTAGCCAAAAAGATCTAAGCCCGTTAGAAGATGCACGTAGTCTTCTTCTTACTGTTAGAACGGATAAAGTGACGGGGGGGGGGGGGGGGGGGGGGGGGTATTCGCTTCGCGTGTAGTCTGAACGTAATCAACAAAGACTTTATGGAGGTTAGGAAGGGATGCCAGAACAGCATCCGTTTTTTTGACTCTATACCGAAAGGCCCGCTAGGATTTGGGATCGAAAGCGAGGGAGGCTAGCAGGCTAAACTTTTACACATCCTCTCATTCAGGGAGGGAGTCGACGATCTTAGCAAAAAAGACCATCATCCTATTCTTGGTCTCTCTATCCGAGACCAGGTGAAGTACTTCTTCAGTAGCAGAAGCAGGGGCAACCTTGCCCTCCCCGGAACATCCATTGTCGTCCAATGATGCAGTTTTAGACTTGAAGCAGTGTGAGACTCGTCTCACTGTATCGATATTTATATACGGATACGTATTTTGTACTATATTTCGTATTTTCTTGATTTTTAGAATGTTTTAAAAAAATTCTAACTTATAGATTTTCTCCTTGACCGGCATGCCGCCAGTATACCAGTGTATACCGACGGCATACCTGTAACTCTCGTTTTTCTATTATATGTATTTTCAGTATACGTGTACGAAATTCTGACATTTTTCAGGTGACCTGTGTTTTGACTTGTCTTTCTTAGCCTTGCTTTAGTTTAATATTGACTTAGTTTAGTTTGGTTTGGTTCAACTTGGCATGGCTTGGTTTGGGTTGGTTTTAGATGAGAGGGTTGGTATATAAACTGATTTCTCTCTCTCTCTCCATTACTGCTCATTTTATTTCTACATCTTCTTCTTTTTTTACTCCTCCACCAACCTAGGCAAGTACATCTTGCCAAATCTTGAACATTATTATTTTGTCATTTTGTTTATTCTATTCTCTTTCTTGCATGATTCTAAATCTCTTTAGAACTTGAAGTTTTCGGTTTTGATGGTTACATTTTGTAGATCTATCTTTGTAAATTTTTTGTTTTACTTGGTTTTGATATCTTAAACTTTGTTATTTTCGAAAACTAATGGTTCCATGTTGTAAAAAATTTCATTCTACCCAATTTTGGCTTTTGAACCACTTGATTTCGATTTATTTTGAGTAAGTTATGCCATTTTCGTGTTCATGGGTTCCCCACACCTTTTGGTTCTGTCGGAACGATGAACAGTGTCGCACAAAGCGTTTTTGCCGCACGACGTGCTTGCACCGTGGTTATTTTTGCCTGCGCGCTGCACGACTGTGCGATTTTCTGCCGTGCGCTCGCGTGTCGTGCTTGCGTGTACCTTGCGCCGTGGGCTTTTTTGCCCGCACGCGTAGCGCAACTTGCGCACCGCACGTCCGTGCAATTTTCTGTCGCACGTCGTGCTTGCGCGTACCTTGCGCCGTAGGCAGTTTGGCCGCTGCGTGCAGTACGTTTTATGCGCAGTGCTCACGTGTGCCGTGCATGCGCGCACCATGTGCCGTGGCCTGTTTTGCCCGCGCGTGCAGCGTGCTCGTGCGCGAATGACTATTTATGACTTTTTTTTGCCTGTTTGAGCTATTATATAGCTAGAATCTTAAAAAATTCAAAACATAAAAGTTGTAAATCTTTGTCTTGGCTTCAAGAATCTTCTTGTTTCACCTTAATTGTAGTTCATATGTGACTAATAATTTCAATTATAGTTTTGATCTTTTGGCATATTTTCTGTACTTGGCTATTTTTGATATTTTCTTCGACTGTAATAAAATTTTAACATGATTAGATGATCTCGTATAGTTAGAGAATGATTGTACAACCTATGTACACTTGACACTAGCACACGTACTCACTTTTATTCCTTCTCACATGCCATGACATGTCTTTTCTTTCAATTCTTTCTTATATGCTATGATATGTATTGTCATGCATTCCCAGATCTATTGTACTTTACAGTCTATGCCATGTGAATTTCTTTGTTGTGGTCTGTTGTGGCGTACTTTTGACACATGCCTTCTTTGCTTACTAGATAGTGGCCTGTCGTGGTGCACTCTCGTTACACGCTTTTCTTTTCTTACTAGATAGTGACCCATCGTAGTGCACTCTTGTATATGTCTTTCTTTGCTTACTCAATAGTGACCCGTCTAGTGCACTCTTGTACATGTCTTTTCTTGCTTACATGATAGTGGTTCGTCGAGGCGCACTCTTGACCAGTACTCTTGATATGACAAGTAAATCTAACATGATATATGAAATTTGGATTACTGTTGCGACAGCCAATCCTGACTCATTAAGTATAACTCTTGTCTTGACACCATGGTTGATTTTCTTGATTGTGATTGTACAAGCTACTTGTCTCGTCTTGTATCATGTCTAGGACATGGATTCCTGGTTACCACGGTCAGGGATTCATAATGAATCTGACTAGGTTAAACGACTAGATTGATCAAGTAGTTCATATAGAGAGATTTTCCAGTTATAGGCGATCCCGTTATCCCGGCCACACCAGTGGATTTGTAACATGCCGTCGAGTAGGGCGCATTTCCAGCACACTGTCATGTGTTGCACTTCTTGAAATCATAAGTACTAAAGTCACCTAATAATTTTCTTAATTCTTGAAATCTCTTGTAACCTCGCCTGGATAACTTGGATAGTCTGCAGGGCTTGTGACTGTGGAAATATCTCAACTGCATCTTGTTAGTAGCTAGGCTTGTGTTAATCCTAGTTAGGTAATGTATAAAGCCGTACTCATTGCTTGGCCGTGATTGTTGTGTGGAGTCCAGTCCAGTCTAGTTTTATCTAGGCAGTGTCCGAATTTGTTTATTTTAGTACACTATTGTTTATGCTTTACTTTTGCCGGCAAATGATTAGAGACTAAGTTCTGTTCAGGAGAAGGGTTACAACCCTGGTCCTTGTTTGGTTTACACTACACCAAAACAGTCAATTTATAACACTTTATTTTTCTAATTCGTAACGGTTATTATTGTTACAAGATTGTCACGGTAATTATCGTGATAATAATTAAATAAACGTTACTAAAAATAAAATTTTAGTATTTGTTATTTGTTTATTTATTGTAACAGAAATAAACGTGATATGGAAGAAAAATGTTACAAAAATTTCAACTTCCCCCCTTTCTAAATTTTAGATCCCTCCTTATTTCGTTCTCTCGTTTCTTTCCCAGCCCAATCTTTCTCTCCTCACTCCCCCACCACGCTCACATCTCATCCATCCCGATCCAAGCCCCCCCACCACCACCGTAATCATCGGCAACATCACCACTGCCACCACCACTCTCTCACAGTCTCACTCTCATCTGGATCCAAACCCTAAAAATCGTCGAGAAGAATGGTTGGAGAGCGTCAAAAATGAGGTTGTGGCGACGAATGGAGTCGATTCTCCTAAGAATGGAAAAATCTATTCTCAGATTTTTGGTGATTCTCTATTTTTAAATCTTTATTCGAGATGCATATGAATGGTATATATTTCTTATGACTGCAAGTCTGTGGTGGTGTTGGTGCAGTGTGAAGATGATGGTGTATATTTCTTTTGCGAGCAAGTCACAACATTTTATGATGTACTTAGTTTTTTTTTACTTTGTTATTGCAGAAGAATTTGACAACAAAGATATCAATTCATTTACTATATTCAGTTTTAATCTTGTCTTTTATTACTTCTGCTTCCTTGTGGTAGGAGGTATGACAAGTAAATAATTGCTTGTTAATTATATACAAGGATTATCATATTTCTTTTTAATGTACTTATGCATTTCCTGTCATAGCAATACGTCTAATCTTTACCATTGTTAAAAATAGACTAATGAATATATTTTATATTATTTACGCCAATATATCATAATTCACTATTACTTTTGTAGAATATAATTGGGAACTTATTCCTTATCATACTTTTTTTTTCTATGTTTTATTGCAGAGGTTCAAAAATCTTCTCCAGTTTTATTAGGTTTCCTTAGAAGTAAAGACCCCAATGATGGGTCAGACTTCAGAGCATGGTTTATGTGAAACCCGTAAATTTTTGATTCCTTTTTAAATATTAAATATGTGTTTGTTAATTTAATTTTTCAAATTATTATTAGTTAAATAGAAAACTATTTTCAAAGTAAATGAATTTGGATTTTGATTGCCTGGCCCAGTCCCGAACCCAATTCAGAGCCCGAATATATTTTAGAATTACAAAAAATTTTAGTTACAATTTTTCCTAGAGAAAATCTTTAACCCAATCCATATTTTTTTCTTAAGTTCATTTACCTGTTGGCCTTAAGCCCAAACCATTTGGCCAAAACCCAAGTCCAAGAATAGTTGGCCCATTTGATTCAAACCCATTCTAATATTCATATCCATAAATCCTTTAACCCATTATCTACTCTAAACCATTAGTAAATCCAACCCAATAGGCCCAAACCCTTAAGAAAACCCATTTTCTCATTGCTGTTCTGTTGAGAACCGAAGAAAACTTCTAAGCTCTTGGTCGTTTCCTTTCCCGAACGTATCCGAACCCCCTCCGTTCATCTTCCGAACGGCCATGGCCGATGAACTTCTGTAACTTCCCATTCTCCTCCCTATATAAGTCTCTCAATCCTCACAAACTCTCCCACCATCCCCATTTTCCTCTTTTCCAGACCCGTGCCCTAGCTTTTGGAACTCGAGCCGGAGCTCCACCACTCGACGAGCCGATTCCGCGCGGCTTCCCTGCGCGGCCCTTCTCCCGGCCACCCGATCGCCGGCCTCCAGCCCCTTCGCGCACCCTCCCTGCGGCCCGAGCACCCCTGAGCGCCGGCCGCGCCCCGTCCAGCGGAGCCCCGAAGCCCCGCGGCCTTTCCGCCGGTCGCCCCTGTGCGCCGACCCTCTTTGCACCATTTCCAGCGCTGTCCCAGCGCCCCTCTTCGCGGATCCGACCACCGGTGCCCTAGCCCGGCCTCCCCGCGCCTGACGCAGCTCCGGCCAACCCCTCTGGCCGACCGACCGCCTTTTCGCGGTCTTCCATGCTGCTGTTCGGTCACTCCTGACCCCGATCCGCTGTTTTCGCGGTCCCGCGACAGCGTTGCTCGCTGTCCACTGCTATTTCGAGCACCGATCCGCTGTTCTGTGGCTTTTCGTTCCCGGCCAGGAGCTAAGTTCCAGTTTGGACGCTGTCTCGGGTTTGCATTGCTGTCCGGATCTCCATTTCTCTTCTTTAATTAATCGTCTGAGAGCTCTAGCCGAGCAACCCGAGGTATAACCCCTGTCCCGTCCTATTTTTCTACTGTCTGTGATGAGAATGGTCCCCGATTCCCTCTTGGGAATTCGGTTTTAGCGACGTCGTATTTTTCCGGAACCTTCGGAAAGGTTCTGTGGAATATTTTAGGATTTTCGGAATATTTCGAGAATTGGTTTTTGTTATGTTTTGGCTTTCCGGATTTTTCCGGTAGCGTTCTGTGATGTTTTGGGTTGGAATCGGACTTCCGAAAATTATTCGGGTCATTCCGAATTTATCTGTGGATTGGTTGTGGATTATTATATATATACAAATTCGGGTTTCCCTGGTTTGGGATTTGCAGGAAAGTATCGGCGCTATTTCCCAGTTTTTGGGTTGACCAAAAACAGAGGAGATGCTGCCGGATTTTTTCTTAAATTCTAGATTATTTTAAAAATGAATTTAAAATGGATTTCGGAATTTTATTGATATTTGGTTTTGGGCGACGACCGTATCGGTCAATGGGCCCGGCTAAGTGCAAACGAAACCGGCTTCGCCCGGACGTTGAGGCATTAGCCAGTTGAGGATTGGACCATATCTGAGACTCTATATTTATCTTTATTTTTACTATTTAATTTTATTCATATTTTATTTATTTAAAGTTTAGGACTAACGGCAGTTTTGTCTTATTTCAATTTATGTAAATAAATTGTAATGGGCATAAGCCCAGCTGGCTGTGGTCTGTAACTGTAATTGGTAGATTAGATTTTAGTTATTTCTGGTTTTGCGAGTTTTTCTATTTAACGAGTAAATTAAATAAAAAGTATTTTCGTATAAAAAAATAATTAAAATTTTCTCACCTAAAATTGACAAGTTTTTATTTAATTAAAAATCATGTATTTCTCACTAAATAAGAAAATTAGATTTATACTTATAAACTATGAAAATACCAAGTTTTAATAATTAATCTGGTATCGACGAAGTTTTCCGAATTTAAAACATAAAATGATCTTTTTCCCTCGTATTAATTACAACGCACTAATAATCGCATTTTGCTTGTGTTAGCTAATTAAAAGAATTAAAATTGGATTAGGACACAAATAAAGATTTCGACTAGCGTAGCTAGATTGGTAAACCTAGAATCTGAGTCAAATTCTCAATTGTAGGGTTTCGAGGACTGTACTAGCATCACCCCGGAATCAACAAACGAATCCAGTCAATAAAACAAAGGCAAGTACATTTTGTGTTAGTTTACAATTATTTAGTAATCGTTTTATTGCAAGTTTAAACCACGATGCAACACGGAACTCTCTCTGAGAGCACTGACTGTAACTACTGTAACTATTTGGGGACTGGGGGAGTAGTGTAATGAGTATGACCACATCCAAAGTAGTATACTGACTGTGTTAGCTTACCCCTCATACACACGGGGATAAGCTATATCGTATCAATAGGATACAACTGTACAACCCAAACCGGTCATATTCATTGCCTATTCACATCACAGAAACTATAACTATTTTAAAACTGTAACTGCTTAGTTAATTTTCAAAACTGTTCAAAAGTGCATAATTCTATTATTATTTCAATTGTTAAATTAGCATGAATTGTACTTTGCTCACTCCTGACTGGAGACCCAACATTTTAGGTATCACTGATGATGCTTTATTCTGCGGTATTTTCCCGAGATTCCAACTAGAGGACGATGATCTCAAGACTGATGAGCTGGTTGCCTAGATTTTTTCTTCTTTTATAAATCATGATGTTTGTGGAAAATAATGTATTTCAGATGTATCTTTCATTTTATTGTAAAAAGTTTTTAAATTCGGAATAATAAATTTGTAGCAATTATTGTGTTGTTGATATTACCTGCATGAGTGATACAGCTTACTGCCGCCGTCTCAACAACGGTGCAGGCTGGGCATGATCCGATTCGACCCAAGAAATTGGGACCGGGTCGTGACATATTTTTAGTGGTGGCCCATGCATGTCTGAACAACAACTTAGGAAAACATATATAGAAACAATTAGAACACTAGAACATCAATTTGTCACAACATAGGACCGAAATATATTATAAATAAATATTTTTGTTTGATTATAGACTGGTAGGATACCTTGCTTATGTTTGCATCCTAAACCTTCCAGAGAATGACCATTGACAAGACCAATCCTGCTGGCGATGAGGTGTTATCTCCGGATTACACCCCACCTCCTCAACCAAGTCCAGGGTTTATTCCCTCACAGCTGACTGACCGTCCCCATAATGCATCCAGTGAAGTTTTCACTACACTGGCGATTCCTACCTCTTCTCAAACTGAGTTGCATTTCCTTGGGGAAGTACCCATTCCTGTTGCTCCACCAGTACCAGCAAACACCTCCCAAATGGTTGCCCTATTTCAAGTAATCATGGAGTCTCAGAAAGCTCAAGATGAAGCCCAGTAGGAACAGATGAATATCACGAGAGAAGACATGAAGAACGTCAATGATGTAGCCTTAGCTATCTTAAACCGAGTTGGAGCGGAACCTCATCCTAGGAGGAATGCCCCTATAGAAGATGTTGAAGCCCTACTATCTGGCAGTCATATCGTAAGAAGCTATTAGTTTGTGACTGCTGTAAAAGGCCTGGTCACCAAGCCAATATTTGTCGTAAGAGATTGGGGAAATGTTTGGTATGTGGATCTGCTGAACATCGGGTAAAGGATTGCCCCTTATCTTTCCATCATACCAGAATACCTATCCCAGCAACACCTGTTAGGCCACAACCTAGGGACTCTATTTCCATCCAGCAGACCTTACCTTCTACACCCACTGCAGGAAGGCATGATAGAAGATGAAGCAGTTGGAGACTGCTCGTGCAAGAGCCAGAGCCATGAAGATTAATACCTAGGACTGCTGGATAGCAATATCTATTAAGAAGTTGTAACATGATGTCCTTAGAACAATCATGAGAGAGTTTTTGCTGTAATTCTCCATATGAATAAACTTCTTTGTTGCACCTTTATGGTAGATGTTTTCCCTGATAATTTTCCCGGATTATCCCAGATCTAGACATAGAGTTCACTATTGACCTAGTCCCCGGCTCTCCCCTATTTCAAAGGGATGCTATAGAGTCAACCCGAAGGAGACCAAGAAGATAAAGGACCAGATCAACGAAGGCTCTAGGATTTATTCAGGATGGAACTTCACCTTAGGGAACACCTATCTTGTTTGTGCCCAAGAAGGATGGAACAACGGATGTGCATCGATTACCCGATACTAAAGAACAAGTACCCTCTGCCCGGATCGAGGATCTGTTTGATCTGTTTGTGTGGAGTTAGGGTGTTTTCAGAGTTTGACTTAAGATCTGACTACCATCAAATCAAAGTCAGAAAGGAGGATATTTCCAAGACGGCGTTCAAACACCAAGTATGGGTAGTTTTCTTTGGTCATGACGTTGGACTGACAAATGCTCCTGCTGTGTTCATGAATCTCATGAACAGAGTTTTTCATGAGTATTTGAATCAGTTTTTCTTCTCCATAGATAACATTCTGATATATTCGAAGACTGAAGAAGAGCATGAAGAACATCTGAGGAAAGTTCTGGAAACTTTGAAGAAAAAGAAGTTTTATGGTAAGCTATCTGAACGTGGATTTTCTTTGACAAGGTGGATTTTTGGCCATGTTGTTAAGAGAAGAAATTTCGATGGAAGATAGCTGCTGTTGAAAAGTGGTATACCCCAAGTTCAATTCGGAAGTTTCTTGAACTTGGCTGGCTACTATCAGATGTTTGTGAAGGATTTCGCCAAGATTGCTGAGCCGATGACGAAGCTCACTTGGAAGAATGAAGAGTTCATCTAGACGAAAGATTGCCAGGCGGCATTGAGGAGCTGAAGAAGAGACTTACCACTACACCAATCCTTGCGCTACCCGCAGGAACCGGTGGTTTCTCAATTTACGGTAATACCTCTGAAAAAGGACTGGGTTGCGTTCTTCAACAACATGGGAAAGTAATTGCTTACACATCTAGGCAACTACAGACTCATGAGAAGAATTATCCTACACCTAATTTGGAATTTGCTGCAATTATCTTTACTTTGAAGCTATGGAAGCATGATTTTATGGAAAGGGAGTAAAAATATATACGGACTACAAATATGTTTTCACTCAGAAAGAGCTGAATGTAAGACAAAGAAGATGGCTGAAGCTAATGAAGGATTTCAACATCGACCCGCTATACCACCCGGGTAGGGCTAATGTGATCGCTGATACACTTAGTCGATACCAGTGGCGATGTTCTTAACCAAGGAGTGGCACCTACTAGAAGACGTCGAGAAGCTTGGACTGGACGTTATACTATTTGGAGATAGAAGGACGGAGCTGGATGCTGATTCAGTATTGATGAAGTTCGAGGCTGATGGACAAAATCAAGAGGACGTAGTTTCAAAACGAGGCACTTTGCAGGCTTAGAGATCAAGTGTTGGCAGGAACACTTGAGGGTTTCTAAATTGATCAGCAGTGGAACTCTGAAGAATGGTACGAGACTTTGCGTATCGGTTGACAAACGGAGGAACGAGTTGATGAAAGAAATGCACCAGTCGCAGTATTCCATAAGATGTATCGGAATATGCCTCCATTGATTGGTGCTATGGAATGAAGAAGGACAATTCCAGGTATGGGATTAGATGTAAATTTGTCAACATGAGGAATTTAGCAAGAGAACAACAAGTTTTTTACAGCCGCTGGACAATTCGGAGTGGAAGTAGAAGCATATAACAATGAACTTTGGGTAAAGGATTGCCTTATTTCCAAGGAGGGAAGGGCACCAATTGGATTATAGTGGACCGACTGACTAAGTCAGCACACTTTATTCCCTTCAAGGTTAGTTTATTCACCGAGAAGTTGGCAGCATTGTACGAGAGGCACCCCTACCGGATTTATGGAGTACAAACCGGCGGACAATCAAAGAAGATAATCCAGATGCTTGAAGATATGTTAGATCTTGTGTTTCGGAAATTGGAGGGTCTTGGAGAAGATCATTTAAAATTGGTAGAGTTTCCTTACAACAACTACCAAGTTAGCATCGTCAATCAGTGGAGTTTGAAGAAGGAGATAGCGTCTTTTGTGAAGATTTTCTCCTACCAGAGGAACGATCAGTGTTAGCAGAGCAGAAAAGTTGAGCCAGGTACATCAGGCCATTTGAAGTTTTAAGACGAGTTGGAAGTAGCGTACCGATTAGCTCTATCAGCTAATCTTGAGAGCGTGCAACGTCTTCTACGTATCACAGCTCAGACGCTACATTCCGGATCCGAGTCTCATATTGGATAATTCAAAGCTGAAGATTGGACTCAACCTTTCAGTGCCAGAGAAACCAGTTGCAAGCGTAGTCAGAGGTGAGAAGAAGATCAGAATTTGAGCCATCATTTAAACTCCTACTTCTAAACTTGACTGATGCTGCTAAATTAGCCTAGTTTTGCAAGCTATCTTTTTATCAAGCTTGATCATGACGGTATTTTATTGGGTGCACCCACTAATATATTGTCTAATCAGGACCGGTGCATGATGGTCTGATCAACCTCGTGTACTTTGGTTCGCTTTTGTATTTTTCTGCATGGATGATATCATAAATGAAACTTGTCCCTAAACCGTCTCATCCACGACTGCCTTGGAAATTCTTATTGTTGGACTCTAGTTACAGGCGCAGTACCGTACCTGCTTGATTGTGGTAAATCTATCCTATCCTACCCTATCCTTTAATTTTCGAGGACAAAATTTCTTAAGGAGGGAAGGTTGTGAAACCCGTAAATTTTTTATTCCTTTTTAAATATTAAATATGTGTTTGCTAATTTAATTTTTCAAATTATTATTAGTTAAATAGAAAACTATTTTCAAAGTAAATGAATTTGGATTTTGATTGCCTGGCCCAGTCCCGAACCCAACTCAGAGCCCGAATATATTTTAGAATTACAAAAAATTTTAGTTACAATTTTTCCTAGAGAAAATCTTTAACCCAATCCATATTTTTTTCTTAAGTCCATTTACCTGTTGGCCTTAAGCCCAAACCATTTGGCCAAAACCCAAGTCCAGGAATAGTTGGCCCATTTGATTCAAACCCATTCTAATATTCATATCCATAAATCCTTTAACCCATTATCTACTCTAAACCATTAGTAAATCCAACCCAATAGGCCCAAACCCTTAAGAAAACCCATTTTCTCATTGCTGTTCTGTTGAGAACCGAAGAAAACTTCTAAGCTCTTGGTCGTTTCCTTTCTCGAACGTATCCGAACCCCCTCCGTTCATCTTTCGAACGGCCATGGCCGATGAACTTCTGTAACTTCCCATTCTCCTCCTTATATAAGTCTCTCAATCCTCACAAACTCTTCCACCATCCCCATTTTCCTCTTTTCCAGACACGTGCCCTAGCTTTTGGAACTCGAGCCGGAGCTCCACCACTCGACGAGCCGATTCCGCACGGCTTTCCTGCGCGGCCCTTCTCCCGGCCACCCGACCGCCGGCCTCCAGCCCCTTCGTGCACCCTCCCTGCGGCCCGAGCACCCCTGAGCGCCGGCCGCGCCCCGTCTAGCAGAGCCCCGAAGCCCCGTGGCCTTTCCGCCGGTCGCCCCTGTGCGCCGACCCTCTGTGCACCATTTCCAGCGCTGTCCCAGCGCCCCTCTCCGCGGATCCGACCGTCGGTGCCCTAGCCCGGCCTCCCCGTGCCTGACGCAGCTCCGGCCAACCCCTCTGGCCGACCGACCGCCTTTCCGCGGTCTTCCGTGCTGCTGTTCGGTCCCTCCTGACCCCGATCCGCTGTTCCCGCGGTCCCGCGACAGCGTTGCTCGCTGTCCACTGCTGTTTCGAGCACCGATCCGCTGTTCTGTGGCTTTCCGTTCCCGGCCAGGAGCTAAGTTCCAGTTTGGACGCTGTCCCGGGTTTGCGTTGCTGTCTGGATCTCCATTTCTCTTCTTTAATTAATCATCTGAGAGCTCTAGCCGAGCAACCCGAGGTATAACCCCTGTCCCGTCCTATTTTTCTACTGTCTGTGATGAGAATGGTCCCCGATTCCCTCAATATATATATATTATTATTATTATGAGAAAAATGTTATTATATATATATATATATATATATATATATATATATATATATATATATATATATATATATATATATATATATATATATATATCCCAATCATTTGAAGGTGTTGTTTATTATTACTGAGTTGTTCGTTTTCATTTTGGGTTGATATGGTTATACTCTTGTGATGTCCTATGCAGCCTATTATAAAATGATTAGCTTCCTTTTATAAGTTTGCCATACTCTCGGTATGTAGCTTGCAGTGCATTCATGTATATATGTTTTCGGTCAGTTTTTTTAAGCCCATACCATGAAAGATATCTCATTAATAATGAAATCAGTGGGAGTTTAGAGGTTGGGGATAAAAATTTTGCTTGTGTCAAATGACACTGAAGCATGATGCAAGCAAGTCTAAAAAATGTTCCGACATCCAAGTACATCATAACATCAACAATGACACTAACAATATCACAAAATTTTGGGGTTTGGCTATTTGAATCCTTGAGGGTCGTGTCGTCTGTAGCACTACTAAAATAAAATGCATTCCTAGTAGAAGAAGAAATGACATACTATACAGTTGTCCTCTCATTATATTGAGAGTCAGATCCAAAGTTTGCCAGACTACAGAAATACCATTTTGAAATTCTTACTGATCTGCGAGTTTGGTCAAAAAATGGTTTCAGTTTCTGGTGATAACATTGTGGTACAGTTCCTTTAATCTTGTTTGGTACACATTAACCATGTTAAATATGCGTTAGTACGTATGTCCTTTATATTTTATTTCATACGTCTTGCATGTTAGCAGTTGTTAATATGCTTTCTAAACTTGAGTCTAAATTAGCGCTAAAAGCTATTAGTAACAACAACATTTGCTTATTTCTTGATAAGGTAAATCATTTTTGGGCAACTTTTGAAAGCAGGGGGAGTCTATTATTCAAAAGCTGACTTTGGTTTTGCTCTTTGAAAAAAAGCAGCAATACCAGACAAATAGTAATATCCTGAAGGTATGATATTTTTTCACTTTGATATTTTGTAATAAGAACTGATAAGACTAGGGATTTTAAATATGATTCTATTGATTATGTTGTTGCTCAATGGATTTTGAGATTTTTCATTTCGAGTACTTGCAAGTTGAGGATAGTGCAAGTGGCTTCCAAGCAAGATGAAACTCATGAAGGTAGATGCTCTATTGTGGATGTAGGCAAGTTTCTGGAGAGGGGAGGAGTAATCATGTTATTCTATCAAATTTAAGGACATCAAATATATTAGAGGGGACATTGAGTGGCAGGACTGATAGATATAGCTATCTTTTACACAATGGAGAAAGTTAATTGGAAGATTTTGAAATGGATAGAGACTGTATTTATCTTAGATGAATATCAAGTTAAGTTTGTAATATTTAGGTTGGAATTGTCGCATTGAAGTTCTCAAGAGAAAATGTATGTTTGGAGAATTTCTTAGAAAATTGTTTTAGTGTATTCCTTCTGGTTTCAGTAGGCCCTTTAAATTCAGTGGATCTTGATTTTCTATGGTCTTAAATTCTTATCACTGTCGATGATCATCTGGGACCACTTATCATGCTAGTCCCATGAGATGGAAAATTGAAATTGAAGACCAGTAAATAACCAACTTATCTAGAAGTGGAATAAGAGCCACAACTTATCTAGAAGTGGAATAAGAGCCACAAGGAAGGGCTCTACAAGCCAACAAAATACATGGAAGAATATTGTATTCTTGTTTAATGGTAAATTGATTACAGTAGACAAAAAGATAAAGTTAATGCTACTCTGAAAAACTTATTCAACAATGCAGCCCCTTGCCATTTCTGGAAACCCTGGAATAGCATCATTCTTTACCAGAGCATCGGTGACACCAAGAGGCGGCACTGCTCCACAAAGGAGCCAATCTGCTATGGAGACTCGAGTCTTCCTCATTCTAGCCCTTGCTTTCCAGAGCTCTACACTATCCCAACGAGGTTATAGAGAGGAGATGATTGTTTAATACAAATTAATTGCATCAGATATCTAATAAATTAACAGAGAAAATTGTGAACCACTTTTTCTCTCATCAAGATTAATTATCATGGATTTTTGTGCTAGTTCTGGCGGAATTGCTGAGTGAAACTATAAAATATGCCTTCCCACAAAGATTTGAAGCTCAAAATTTGGAAGAGGCCCTGATGTCAGGTAGTTTTTCTATTTTTTTTTAAAAAAATTCATTGATTTCTTAATCTTCTTTCTCTTTGATATTAGTTTTTGCTCTTCTTGGTACACTGGTAGTTCCAAACCTGGAAACAGTCAGATATCGTATCTTAAAGCAAACAAGTCAATACGAGATCATGGAAGTTGAAGTAATTGTTTTCTTCTCATAATCTTCACTTTCCCTACATATATTGTTTTCTGATAATAAGTTGCTATATACTTGTCGTTTTTCTAGTGAGATTGATGTCAATTAGATTCTCTTAAAAGTGGATATTCTGTGTGGCATGTTAGTTTAATAGAAGAGTGGATTTTTCTTTAGAGCTGAGTAAATAGAAGATCACTTACTATGTAGGCAATATTAGCTTGGAAAAAATGGTGAATCAAGGGAGTTAAGTCAGTTGGGGGCTTGGAAAAATATGAGTGGGGACTTGAGAGAAAAATAAAAAAAATCATAAGGGGGACATGCTTTAGAAGAATTACATGGGAAGGGAGAAGTTTGGCGAAATAGCAGAGGGGGGGATGGAGCGCTAAAGAAGTTTGCACACTGTATATTTAAAAATATAAAAAATCTTCTATGGCACACTTCGGCCGCCAAACCCGTTGGGCAAATGCCCTTATCTGACCTTCTTGTTGCAAACCCTCAGAGCTTATGTATTCAGGTCGGTGCTATGGCACATGGAAAGGTCAATAACGATAATACAGATGACTTTATTTTGAGTAAGTCTCCCTTCATCCATTCCAATTAAAGAAAGAGCAGTTGATGCAGCTATATATAAATCCAGATTGTTGTAACTCTCAACACAATTCTGGAAGCACCATTAACCTCTTCACGTATCCTGTAAATCTAACTTCCAGATGAGTTGCTCATGGATGAAAGCTGTGGGTTTTGGACTTCACTGTTAATAAAATCTTTATTGTTTATCAAAACAATATATACTTGTGGAATGCCATCACATCTTTCACATTCTTTAGAATATTTGCTTCATAAAATAGTGCCATGTTCTTTGTGGCAATTGTTGTTGGCTTGTTGCCAGTTATTTGATTAGTTACCCAACACCCAAAAGTTTTGGTCCTAAGGCTTTGTTGTATGAACATTATGTGTTATAAAACACTGATTTCACTGCAATACCATAAGAGGATTTCCTTATGACTTGGTTGTTATCGCGAATAATGGAAAACCAGAACAACTGATCAAACTTTTTATGTACTGTGTATTTTATATAGTTATGAAAATAAACTCTTTACATGTCTTGTCTGAAATAAAAATAGAGGACTTAATTATCAGTGCAACCTAGTTCATAGTTCATAGCATGAAGAGAAGTGTGGTGGACGTAAGATCAAAGATATATATTGGTTAAGATTAAGTCCGACTCATAAAGATGAGTTGACACTACCATGTTTTTCAGACTTTATAGTTGAAATGGTCCTGGAAAAGCAGGCTTATACATACTCTCCCTTACTCAAGGAAGGATAATCATTATTGTCGGTTACTAGCTTTCTGGAACACCTTAAGTTTGATAAACTCTTATTCCAAACTCATTTCATGATTTGGAGGAGTGGTTGATTTAATCTATGTTGTGTACAGTTCAAAGTAGCCTTTTATTAGCTTGAGTTGCGTCCTTATCAATAATGAACAATAGGTTGAGAGGAAATCCT
Source organism: Iris pallida (assembly GCA_029216955.1). NCBI lineage: Eukaryota > Viridiplantae > Streptophyta > Magnoliopsida > Asparagales > Iridaceae > Iris > Iris pallida. Next base: position 2,857,779 of record JANAVB010011999.1, on the reverse strand, counting down.
TTGGAAAGGAATTGTACTGTGCATTGTGAGGACAAAAAGGATAAGAGGTGGGCTTTCTCTGTTTTTATGCTTGGTGGCCTACTGGGAAGAAAGTTGCAGTTGTCATTATAAAATATATCAGAAGTCTCCTAGTCATTATTCGATCATGTTATGCCCCATTCAACAGTCTATAACTGTGTTGTACAGACACAGGAAGATGGTGCCCATATCCTTATCATGCATGACCATACCGATTTCCATGTTCGTATTCGTGAAACATAGTTGACTACACTATACCCATTTTAAAATGCTTGTATCTTGACCATACCGATTTCTATGTTCGTATTTTTTGATTGTCTATATCCATGTTCTTATTTATGCAACTGTTTTTTAAAGAAAGTTTCTATTATGTTTTTCCTGAAATATTCAAGTCATGACTTAATCACGTAGTAGCTAAGATGTTAGTCCGAAGAATCTTAAATCAAAAAGCTAGTCATAAATTTATTCCTTTGAAGCTCTCTTTAAAAATTTAAAATGATCACAACAGTTCACATTTTTCTGAAGGATATGAAATATTTTTGAATTACTTCTAAGGGGTATTGGACTAACGATACTTTGAACTATTGGTTACAGGTTGGTTTTCTAACTGGGATATGCTCCATATATTTCTTATAGTGAGATGTTTTTTGGTAAGCTATCTAATATTTATGCTTTTCTTTGTTTGTGGTTATGTTAGAAAATATCCAGAATATGTCAGGTGTCCAAGCACACCTCATATCTTATTTGTGACAAAACACTATCATGGAGCATTTCTCACCTATAGGAATTTTTTTTCACTTATGAATTACATGCCAGTAGCTAAAGCAATATGAGTAGTAAAACTTTAAGGTGTTGTATTTTGGTTTGTGGTATTGCTTTCATTTTTTTTAAATGACGGTCCTTAAACAAACTTATAGATATACTTTCGAATATGTATTACAGAACTTTTACAAATGGAACCTTATTGTATATGAAATTGAGTGTGCTTTTTAATCATTGTAGTTCCTATGGGATTTGGTTATCCTTTTCTCTTACTGTAGTTTCCAACTACCCGCTGAGGGCTGCCTTCTGCTTGGGCCGGATATGCAATGCTCTAGAGCAAAAATGGAAGATCATCTAAAGTCCAAAATTCACTTCATCTCTTGTTGGTTGCTAGACTTTCTCTTTTTCTCTCTATATGAACAACGTCCTGGCTGTTTTGAGAACCTGCAAAGCTTTATTGTTATGTAATATAATTTATTTTTAAGGTGTTTGCAGAAGAAGTATGGTTTTGAACAATTGGAAGGTAAAGAATTGAAGCAACTTGTTATTCAATTGTTATGTGAGAGAAATGATGTGATTAATTAAATACTGGTTTAGTTGTTATTTAAATGTTATATGGAATGGTTGAAAAGTTATGAAACTGATATGTTGTTTGTGGTTTAGTTACAAGTTGAAAGTAGGTTCATGATTTGAAATATATATATATATATATATATATATATATATATATATATATATATATATATATATATATATATATTTATATATATATATATATATATATATATATATATATATATATATATATATATATATATATATATATATATATATATATTGGAAAAAAACCACTCATTTTATTAATCAAGGCTCAAAATGCCGAAGCCTGACCACGTATACAAGGTAAAAAAAAGGCGAAGCCTATACATGTATACCACCAAAAGGAAAGAAGAGGGGGAGAGACAACCCAACCACCAAGAGCTAGGGTTGGAGCGAGGACCAGAATGCTCTCGAACTGTGGGAACACCGGGTGCTTCGTTTACGGCATTGGCGTAAGACTTCCCGAATGAGCTGGTCGGCTGTGTATTGGTGGCCTTCGTATCTCGCCTTGTTGCGATTCTTCCTAATCACCCACGTGGCGGCCGCTACGACGATCTGGTGGCCATGGAAGGCGGAACCCCAGGAGGCCGCAAGATCGTGGAAGCGTCCACCACCCGGCTCAATACTGTAGTGCTGGTTAAGGGTCCTCCAGATACTGCCTGGCATGCTCCCCTGACAGAAGATGTGGTCAATAGTCTCCATCTGACGATCAGAGTAGCAGGAGCAGGCTGACGCTAAGCTAATCCCAATGGTGTTGAGGATATCGTCAGTTGGCAGTTTCTTTCTAATGACTCTCCACATGAGGAAGGACAACTTCCTAGGGATGTAGGTTTGCCAATAGTGCGCAATGGTATGATGCGGCTGCCCGATCCCTTGGACAGCAATTCTTGTCGACCTCACCGAAAATGCCCCCGAGGCCTCGAGCGTCCACCTCAGCGCATCGGCTTCGCGATCGAGACTTAATCCTTACAGGCGGATGCTGTCCACCGTTTCATTACCTGACCATTCACAAATCTTGTCCCAGTTCCAGTCGTTAGTAATGGAGTTCCATAAGTCTCTGATCCTACTGTCTCTCGGGGTCTCCGTGAGATTCGGGATCAAGCTGTCCCCAATCCATCTCTCCAGGAATGGAGCTGAATTGCCGGCACCCAAGTGGAGTCTCATCGCTGGCTCGACGAGGTCTCGTACGATGAGGATACGACGCCAAGCCGCTGAGGATCTGCTGTTGGATATGGCCACTGATGGGTGGATGTTCTTGAAGTACCTGGCCTTCATGAACCTGGTCCATAAGTTCTTGCTCGTGCGGAGTTTCTACCACAATTTCAGCGAGAAAGCTTTAACGATGTAAGTGAGTTTGGTAAATCCCAGACCCCCTTCCTCGGTAGGATGAGCCATGGATTCCCAGCTAGCCCAGTGATGCTTATCTTGGCCGTTGCAGTACCCCCAAAAGAAATTACAAAAGATCTGTTCGATCAAAGAAAGAACCTTCATGGGCGGGGAGCACGCAGCCATTGTGTGGATGGGGATGGAGGTGAGCACGTGTTTGATGAGGATCATCTTGCCGCCTGGAGATAAAGTGACATTATGCCACCCTTCAAGTTTATTCCTGATTCTTGTGATCAAGCTTTCAAAGATGCCAACGTTAGATTTTTCGTACACAAGGGGACAACCGAGATAGTTGAACGGAGGATGAGCAATGAAAAAGGATGTTAAGTTGGAGAGACCGATTGCGTGCTCTCTTTTGATGTTGTGGTGGACATAGATAACGCTCTTAAAAGGATTGATCTTCTAGCCGGAGCATCTTGAGTACCTCTGCAGGGTGTTGTGGACCACTTCCACTGCTCCTATGTCCCCGGACGAGAAGATGAGTAAATCACCGGCTAAGGCCAGGTGGGTGATGATAGGACATCCACTAGATGTGTGATAGTGCTCGAAGTTCGGAGTGCTGACCATGTTATTAAGGTTTCTACTCAGGACATATGCTGCTATGATGAAGACAGTGGATGATAGAGGGTCGTCCTGTCTAACTCCGCGGCTGGCTTTGAAAAACCCTTCGGCTTGACCGTTGATAACCGTGGAGAACCACGAGTTGCTGATGGATCTCCAAACGGTGTTGGTCCATGTTTCCGAGAATCTGAATGCCCTGAAGACCCAGATCATAAATTGCCAATCCAGTCTGTCGTAAGCTTTCTCCATGTCGATTTTGACGGCTATGTTGCCCCCTCTTGCTGGAAACTTCATGCAGGTGATTAACTTTTGGGCCAGCATAATATTGTCCTGGATGTTTCTTCCGCGGACAAAGCCGCTTTGCTCCTTGGAAATAATTTTGGGGATAATTCCTGCCATTCTGGTTGCGATGATCTTAGAGATGATCTTGTTAGTGAAAGTGTAAAGACTGATGGGTCGAAAGTCACGAAAGGACTCCGGGTTTTCCTTTTTCGGGATAAGGATCAACTTGGCACTAGAAATGGCTTTGGGGTATGTAGCTCCTTCGAAGAATGCAATAGCCGCTTTGGTGATGTCCTGCTTGATAATGTCCCAGCATGTGCGAAAGAAGACCCCAGAAAAGCCGTCCGGACCGGGTGCACTGTAACGCCCCAGTCCCAAAATACTTGGGACTAGATACGTATCATGCCAGCTGTATTCATACAAAGTACATAGGCCTCGTATGGATACATAAGCTATAAAATGTAGTAATCCAAGACAAACTAAATCTCATCCACAATGAAAAGAATAATAATATAAAAATCGACTTGAATATTTATGATACAATCGTTGGACGGAGACAAACCCACTACCAACAAGTAAAGAAAGAAATACATGGAAATGAAATGAGTTTGGCGAGCGAAGCGAAGACGATCCAAATGCAATCACCCTCGAGGAAATAGCGATGTTCACGGCTAGAACTAGAATACATGCGAAAGATAGGAGCACACACCTGGCGAGATAACCAGGTCCTCAGAGGGACGTAACAAGACACATAATATCATGCCAATAAACTGAATAATGAAGCTCAACAGAAAAGTATGCATGGGTAAGGGTTCCTAACCATTCTATGTGGATTTCAATTTAGAGGACAACGTTCTACGCAGGGGCTGTCACAAGCAAGAAATAAAGAGTGGCCAACAAGTAGCGCTCATTCGAGACACTATCGGCTGGGTAACACGTAGCGCTCATCCGAGACACTATCTCCTAAAATGTGTGTAAAATAAAAGTAGCCCCTACGCTAGTAGCTGTCCCCTCCCCCCAATGATACTATACGTGTGTCGTAACCATGACACACAAACACGTGTCATTTCTACCACACTGTTTTAATATAGATAACTGTCAAGTCTTCTAATCATGCATCTATTGACAGTTATTCCTATGCATGCGCACAGGGGATCAGCCCACACGCAAGTGACCTCTATATGATACTCACAACTCTCACACACAACTCGTGTACAATCGTGACAAGTCAATGAGACACACTAAATTTGACGGTAGTCCCTCAACTCTAAGCCAATTGTATAAAATATAGTAATTTGCATCTACATATAATTTAGAAAGAATTAACTTGAAAATAAGCACAACATGCATGATATTGAGTAGAAAATTTAAACAGTAAAGGCAAGGTGTCTTGCCTGGTATGTCGCCTGATGTGGTGCAGTGATCCAACAAGTCATGTTCTGTCCTATAGCCATGGTCGATGCGATATGGTCCAAATTCACGAGAAAAGATGAATTTGGAATTAGTTACGATTAAGGTAGACGGCAGTGAGGATGTGCAAAGAAGAGTATTTATACCCCTTTGTAAAATATTCCTACAACTTGAAAATATCTTTTATTAGCCAAAAATAATTTTTAATAACTACTAGAAAGTAATCTATATATATATCACAATCTTTTAGGAAACTTCATTTTTTATTATATATCTATATATAAATACTCGAAGAAAATGGGAAAAATATTTTTAACCTAAATTGTAAGTTCATAAAAATATAATTTATAGATAGAAAATCTATATTTTATTAGCTAGATAAGTATTCAAAAAATAATACTAGAATATATTTATAATTTGGGAAGCTACATTTATGGTTCAACAAGTTTCTAGGTAAATATTTACTTTATATATTTAAAATCTTCAATATATCTAATAATAATAATAATAATAATAATAATAATAATAATAGTAAATAACTTTACTTATAACAACAACTTTGCTGTTCTCTATAGACTTAAGTAAATAAAAAAGGAAGGAGAGAGAGAGAGAGGAAGAAGAAGTCTTACAGAGGCTCGTGCCGACGCTCCGGCCTGGGCGCGGCGGCGATGGCGCGGCTGCGCAGGCTCGCGAAGGCGGATGGGCGTCGGAAGCTGGAGCGCACGGGCGGAAGGTTTCGGCACCGAAATCTGCTGAAGCCGCCGGATCTGGGCTCGGCGCGGAGGTCGTCGTGGCGAGTTTCAGCGGCGGAGCCCTGGCGCTGAGCGGCCTTTCCAGTCGGAGATGAGCGATCGGAAGCGGCCATATGATGAGGTCGTGGTGGTGATTTCCCGGATTTGGGGGCGATGTCGATCCGCGGCGGTCATGCTCAGGAGGCGCAGCCGAGTGTCGGCGACTGCCTCAGAGGAGAGAGGGCACCGGATCTGGGGCTTCCCACGGTGGTGCGGCACGACGGTCCATGCGGGTTGCTCCGACACACGGAGGAGGACCAGTGCGGGAACGGCCCTCGTCGCGTTGGTACGAGAGAGGCGAAGTCGGGCCGCAGATTTTTGCTGGTGGAAAAGGAAGAGGGCGTTCCTCGTACTCACCGCAGAAGGTGGAGGGAGACGCCGGACAAGGGCAGTGGGAGTGAGCGGCTCGGCATGGTCCTCGGTGAAAGAAGGTGTGGCGGTCGTCGGTAAGTTTAGGGTTTGCTATTCTTCTCTCTTTTTCTAGTGGTCTTGCTGTGAGATTGGTGGTACCGGAGAAGCTCGGTCGGGGAATTGTTTTGGGATGTGGCCGGTGGCGGTGGCGCCTCGGTAGTTATTCGATTTTGGTGGTAATGGTGGCGATCTGGAGTGGTGCTGTAGCAGACTGAGGAGGCGAGGAGATGATGCTGGGATGGTGGCAGGGGAAAAGGTTGGCTACGGGAGAAGAGAAGAAGTGGTCGAGACGACCGGGAGAGGTTTGCTGTTGCGGGAAGCAGAGCTAATGGTGGTTGGTGTCGGTGAGGTGGAGATGGCAGAACTGTCGTATCCTGCGAGACACGGCCGGGGTATCCGGGATTGTCGGATACGGGAAAAATATGTATATGTAAAAAAATAACGGATAGTGGATGGAGAATGGCACCGACACGATACACATATTTGATGGAATTTGTTGATGGTTGTGGTCGAGAATTATGGAGGAGTACCTCTCCTTTTATAGGAGGTGAAAATTCCCAGTTAGATAAGAATTAGAAATATTAAACTCTGCTTAGATAATTTCCACCGCTAATTTATATTATTTTAATAAATTCAAAACCAATCTAAATCGTTTTTAAATATGATTACATTCCATCTTCTAGTTTAAATTCATATAGAAAATTCAAATTTCAAATATAAATATTAATTACATTATTTAAATAAATCAGTAAAATCAATCAAGGTTTTTAAATTACCACCATAATTTCAAAACATATTTTCTAAAAATACCAATAATAATAATTTTGAAAATCATGATAATTACCTAAAGATTTACTCATAAATCTATTTTTATAGTAGATAAATCCATTATATATAGTTTTCGAAAAACAAGTAAACCTGAAATAGTTTCATGTTGCTCGCTCATAATAATATATCAAAAATTTCAAAACTACTACTTTTTTTTGAATAGCGAAATAAATAATCCTTTTATATAAAAATAAGGTTTCGGTAACAACTTCAAGCAATCAAATTTATTATAAAAACCGTACTTCTAAAATAAAAATATTTTTACAAAAATATTTATCTCGCACATATTCGCACTCGTCGAGCCATACGAAATTTGTGAACCCATTCGCGACGTCCAATATGATAATTTCATATGCGACGTATAATACGACAATGCGACGTACAATTACCAAGTAAAAATTTAAATACTCAATTTATAAAAAAATTTAAAGTAGAAATTTAGGGAGTTTACATGCACTGTGCTCGTTCAGAGCCCACACTGCTTCTTTCACTTCCTGTGCTGTCGGGGGACGTTCCAACTGGACATTGTCGGTGTCATTAATGAGTAGGGGGATTTGATCCAGGAAGGATCTATCTTTGTGAACCGTCTCTTTGGAGAATAATTTGGGGTAGAAATCCGCAGCGATCGTTTGGATGCGCTTTTGGTTTGTAATGATGTTCCCATTGTCGTCAGCAGTATGGTGAATCGATAGCTTCTGTCTGCGGCCGTTGACGCGGGCATGAAAATATTTTGAGTTTTTATCCCCCTCGCTGTCCCATTTCAACCTTGCTTTCTGCTTCCAAAAATCTGTCTCCACTTTGAGCCTGAATTTGAGCATAGCCTTAGTGAGGTTCAGGACCTTCCTGGCCGCCGAGGATCGGTCCGAAGAGAACTTGGCTTCGGCACGGGTGACATCGTCCTCTGTAACCCGAACGGCTTGAAAAATGTCCCCGTAGGCTAGTTTGCTCCAATTGGACAGGGCTTTTCTAGTTGCTTTGAGCTTGTTACTCACCCGAGAGAGGGGATTGGGGGAGTCCTCACGATTCCAAACTTCCGCAACGATGCCCAAAAATTAGGGGTGCTCAGTCCAGAATTCAAGGAATTGGAAGTTCTTTTTGAATGGATTTGTATTGTTTTTAATTTCAACCAGCAGAGGGACATGGTCTAATTTGGAGGAGTTGAGATGGGACAGGTTGGTTGTGATCCCCATCCCGTGCCAGAGGACGTTCGTGAGGGCCCTGTCAGGCGGGAGTATTGACGACGGTCACCTTCCTGCATGTTGTACCAGGTGAAGGCATTGCCGGTGAACTGGAGAGAGGTGAGATGAGCATTGAAGATGAAGTTGTTGACGTCTTGCATGGCCGATATGGGAGGGGAACAGCTGCCGTTTTTTCTCTTCTCTGTAGGTGATCGCATAAAAGTCCCCAATGCAAAGCCAAGGAGAGGTGATGTGGTGGAGATGGATGTCAAGGAGATCGTTCCAGAGGTGTTTCCGCTCGACAATATCACAGCTGCCGTGGACCGCTGAGAGGATGGAATGCTCTAGGAGCATGGGGTGTTCCAGCCAGCAGGAGAGGGCCTGCCAGGAGTCCTGGATGACCTCGATGTTGATGTCCTTCGTACAGAGGATCCAAATATCGTGTCTGCCTGCTATGGCCGTAGGGAGGCCCAACTGCAGCTGGATTGATTTTAATCTTTTGGGGGGGATTTTGGGTTCTAGAATAATGAGGATATCGATCTTGTGGATTTTATGAAGGTAGGAAATTCTACTTAATGTAGGTTTGTTCGCCAGACCGCGGACGTTCCAGGATAGGATGTTAAGCATTAATGCGGTTGTGGGAGAGTTTTTTTTGTTCCGTTTGGCGGCAGATCTGGATTGGATTGTTGTGGATTCGGCGGGTCCTTTCTTGACATTGTCCCCGTACGAGGTTGATGCTTAGTCGCGAGTGGATTGCTTGTGTGGGTCTGGAGGGAGACCGACCAATTCTCCAGCGGAGTCCAGGATGGGATCCTCAGAGGGAATGACTAGGGAGTCACTGGCGCTTCCAATCAGAAGAATTATTTGCTGGAGAGGATAACCTGCTGCTTGAACCTGTAGTCCTCTCCGGACTTGGTCTGTCCTGAGGATTGCAAGTGCTCCTTCAACAGGGTCTTCGTTGGTGCGTTGTTGATCTGCCTCTCTGGTGTCGGTGATCGCCTCTACATCCTTCGAGTTAGGGGGTTGGGCGCTATCTCGGTGAGGGCGAGATCGTCTTGGGGACAAGCGATTTCCGTTGGGGGTTCCGCGTCTTCCGAATCTAGAGCATCAAATTGGTTGGAGAGAGTGAGAGCTTGGGTGTTGAAGGGGATCGGGGCTTTGCTAGGGGACTCGCTCTTGTCAGTCTTGCCGTCACTGGAGCCGAATCGTGTGTGCGAGTTCGGAAGTGGTAGAAAGGGTGGCTTGGGTGTCCTCCCCTCGGTTGGCACATTATCGTTCCGGACTGATTTCTTCTTGAGTTCTAGGTAAAGATGGTGGCAGTGCTTTGGGAGTTGACCTCTTAAATGGCAGTGGTTGCAGAACATAATGTGGTTGTCGTAGAGGATTTATTGGTTGTGGGTCTGGTTGCCCAGCTCGATAGTAATAAAATTGGGTGGTTCGGAAGTGAGGTCGAGTTCCACACATATTTTGGCATAGTGAGCCTTGGTGAGTTTGCTGGTCTCAGGAGCCGTGGCCATATACGTTCCGAAGGAGTTGGCAATACGCCTAAGTGCCGCTGGGACAAAGCAAATGAGGGGTAGATTAGACAGGGTCACCCAGGCAGCGACCTTCGCAGAGTCTTCTTTGATGCTAAAGCCTGCTGACCACTTGATGATCTTCATCTAGTGGGAATCGATCCTGCAAGTGCCTTTGGACCACACGGTCCTGTGGTCGAAATCAGAGGAGAGGTAGAGGAGAATATGTCTGGGATCGAGGGGGGCCACTCGTTAATCCGCCGAGAGTCTCCAACTGGCAATCGTCACCTGCACCCTGGAGAGTTTGGGACAGCCATGTTTCACTTAACAAAATGCCTAAAAATTGGCTTTTGAAAATAAAACTAGAAAAGTACAGAAAGTACAAAATTTCTGGAAAGTATTGCTATGGAAGTCTGATCTGAAAGCGATCACTTTGTTCCTTGGACCATACGATGATGATGAAGAGTACTGCTGGAAGATGAACAGCCGGAAGAACTAAGTCACCAGAAAGGTATCGACGCACTTGGGCACTGATGGCGAGGTCGAATGCTTTCCTTCTTTGCTTCACTCTGTTCTGGAAGAAAAGTTGAAGAAGAATGCTCTGGAAAATCAAAGTCTCTGGGCTCTGATCTCTGTATATTCTCTTTTGTCTCTCCATTGATCTCTTGATGAAAAATAAGTCTATTTATAAACTTAAACCTTTGTGCGTAAAAAGCAGCATAATCCAATCTTTACGCTAGCAACTGTCATCCATGATGGAAGTCACCCTCTGTGCATGTTGACACGTGTCCCACTATTTCAACAAAAATAGGGAGTATGTACACACGTTATTCAATAAGTGTGGCATGATAGCCACGTAGACAAACCACGTTTTAAAGTAGTCAGGAAGGATCGGGCGTAAAAATGATCCAAAATATGCCCTGAGCGTAAAGTGGCAAATTGGCGTAAAAACAGCTCAAAATAAACTTTCCAGCGTAAAGTGGCTAAAATAGCCTTGAGCATAAAACTTAGCCCAAATAGACTTTATGCTCACAATAGCTTTGAGCGTAAAAGCTCGAATAACTATAGTGCGTAAAAAGAAGTAACTTTATTGAGCGTAAAATAGCCTTCTCTGCACACCATACGACAAGTATCGGGTTTGGTGAAAATCCGATCTTCTCGACTTCTGTGTTTGCATGTTGTCAGCAAAATCATTCTGTCAAATCAAATCTTCTGCAATAAATGCGGCCCGACAGTTTATCTCCAGGCGTAAAATTCAATGAACTGCCTTGGCGTAAAGTAGCTCGCGTAATGTCCAATACAAATAGCCCTGGCGTAAAATAGCTCACATAGAGAGTTGCTTGCGTAAAGTCCTCAATTCCTTTGACTTAGTCCACAAAGCACTTTTTACGCTCCTACAAAACCCCCTTCAAAGTTTTCAAATATTTTTCAAAATTTGAAATACTTTGAACAGAAGCATAAAATTTAGGATTTGACCAGTCAGCGTAAAGTTCAGGATATTCAATCGGTCATCCGCGTAAAAGTTGGGATATCCAACAGTCGGCGTAAAAATAGGAAATTTGAACCGATTCAAAAATTCCCTATAAATAGGGTTCTTCGGGGAGAGAGAAAACTTTACTTTGTCTTTCGAAATCTTAATCTTTCTCCACTCTCCTTCTCTCCTCTACTCTTACTTTGATTCGATGGCCCCCAAGAAGTCGTCCGCCGCCGGCAGCAAAGGCAAGAAACCCGCCGTTGATTCCTCATCAGTCGATCGCGCACAAAATCCTGTCCGATCCTCAGCAGCATCTCAGCAAAGCAACCCTGCCGTGGCTCCAGCAATGAGGGGTAAAATATTGAACTTCGGTCATGAGTTCGTCGAAGAAGAGGACCCAACGAAAATCGAAAATCTACGTCCACGTTTGTCGTGTCAGCATAAAATTTGAAATACGCCCACATCTACATGTGTCAGCGTAAAACTTAAAATACGCCCACATCTACATGTGTCAGCATAAAACTTGAAATACGCCCACATTTATATGTGTCAGCGTAAAACTTAAAATACGCCCACATCTACATGTGTCAGCGTAAAACTTGAAATACGCCCACATTTATATGTGTCAGCGTAAAACTTGAAATACGCCCACATCTACATGTGTCAGCGTAAAACTTGAAATACGCCCACATCTACATGTGTCAGCGTAAAACTTAAAAATACGCCCACATTTATATATGTCAGCATAAAACTCATATTACGCTCACATCTATATGTAGAAGCGTAAAATTGGAAATATACTAACATCTGTTCGTACTAGCGTAAAATTTTGAAATAGTCTTTTTGCATAAAAAACTTCAAATTAGATTTTCACTAACTTAATTTTTTTCTTTTTTCTTTTGACAGTAGTCTTGCAAATTTCCCCTCTCGCAGAAATATTTGGCTCGTCGGCTAGTATGGTGGGCTCAAACTATCTGGAGAACTTATCACATGTACAGTTTCCTCAATCCAACCCTGAATACCCAGAAGGGAGAGCTCAACTGATAGCTGCTCAAGGGGACAGGATGCTGCTGTCCATGATGAATGGAGAAGTGTTGGTATCACTAGAAGACCAACAATTCTTGAAGCCAGCTTTTCTATTTGGGGATGCGATAGACTTCAAATCGCAAACTCACCCCAAGAAAGAAGCCTGGGTGTTTAAGTCTGGAGAAAGGGTGATGTATCTTCATGACATGGACAGGGATTACCCTCTATCTGCTTTTGTCCATGCTACTCACCCTCGTCAGATGCTATGGAATTTGACTCCCAGTAGCTATGGCAGGTCGGACAAGATTATTTTCAAAAGAGAGAGAGAGAGCTAGTGATATGGGCTACCACATTAGTACTCCTAGTGGTGGTGTTGTCCCATTTTATGGTCTATTGCCCGGGTTCACACCAAGTGAAGACTCATCACTGATCCAGCAAGTACAAGTACGATGTTTATAAATAAGTTTATGAAAGCTGCCGTATTATATCCTCAGACCAACCCTAGGTTGACAGGGTGGCTGACTCCTTATAGTAATAACTGGATTCAAATCAGTCATTGGATCATGAAGCACTTTAAAACAGACTTGGAAGCTATCGGCCTACTTGGGGGGGAGGGAGGAAGGGTCTGCCGCAATAACGGCGGAGGACGGGGCGGAGGCCTTGTCACCCCCAGTTTTCATGAACAGGGGTATTTTGGTAATCTTCCTCTTTAAAATTATTTTGGAATTTATTTATTTATTTATTGTATTATTTTGGGGTTGTTTGAGTCGGGTTCGAATTTCAACTCATTTCGACTTGTATCGGGGACCCGGGATAGTGTTGATCTTAGCGGGCCCACATACTAGTTAGCCATGGCCCACATGTTAGTTATTTTAGTTAGTGACTGGACTAATTATTTTGGTTAGTATTAATTGAGATTAGTGATTTAGAATTTACCAAACTACCCCCGACTTAACCCCTTACCAATGTATTAACCTATAGACTAGGGAGGGGCTTTCTTGACTTTTTCATAATAGGACAAAAGTCCTTTAATAGCCGGCCACATCTAGTGGATAAGGCTCCTCCACACTTTATTATTTTCTCTTTCATTCTCTCTCTTGTTCTTTCCCAAATTGATTTGAGAGCAAACCCTAATCAAATCATCACCAAATCTTTTCATTTCTTCACCAAATCTTTATCTTTCCTTCTCTATTCTAGCCAAGGAAGGAGCTCCCCAAGTTTGAGAGGATTCGGAGCTTGTTCGTGTCCGTTTGGGATTCCTACGCATCGGTGGCATTTCGGGATCGATTCGAGTCACCGGGAGGTATAAATCCCTTCTTCTTCTCATTCTTTTCATGCATTAGATTCATTTTGACCTATAGGAATGACCCCCATGGTTTGGTGCCCATTGGTGTCCATTTCGTGTCCATTTGGACACTTGTAGAGGTGTCCAATATGTAGGATCGTGTCCTAATGGGAAAACCTCCTATTTGGACACATGTAAATTGTTTGTGTATTAATCTTAGGTTGTTCTAATATTATTCTAGATTTTACAATGTGTTTAGAACATGTTTTCCTATGTATCATTATGTATCATATTATCTATATCAATATATGTGTATATATGGTGATATATTAATTAATCTCTCTCTCTCTCTATATATATATGTACATATAATATGGTTCATATATGGAGATATATATATATATATATATATATATATATTATGTGTGTGATACTTGGTGATTTGGTATTGGAGAGGGGTCGGCCAAGGTGGAGATATGTGTGTGTGTTTGTGTTTGTAGAATGAGAGTGAGTGCTTGTGTTGTGTTTGAGTTATTGGTTGTGTGAGATGGAGAGATGAGTTTGTGAGTGAATAGGAGGGGGGGAGGAACCCAGCTACCCAATACCCAACCAACAGCAGCAGCAACAAGCCTCATTTGGCTGTCAAGATCAGTCCCAAATTTGCCCTACATGGCTGTCCCTTGGACTGCCATTTCAGTCCAGAAACTTTCCCCCATATCAGCCTAAAACCCCCACAATTTCAGTCCTGCACATCCTTGTTGGCTGTCCAGTTTTGCCCCCATGACTGTCCAGATTTCAGCCATGGTTGGCAGTCCCTTAGTCCCCAAATGTCCACACTTAACAGCCCATTAAACCCCCCCCCATTGACAGTCAAGAGTAGCCCCACCAAAACCACATTAAATCAGTCCTTTATTGCTCCTATTTCAGTCCATGAAACCTACCATATGGCTGTCCAGATTTCCCCTTTTGGACTGTCATAAAACAGTCCATATATTAGCCACAGAACAGTCCCTATGTTGGCTGCCTTTAACCCCACAAAACCTGTCCCATTGCTCCACATTTCAGTCCTCAAACCCCTTCATTTCAGTCCAGGTTTCACCCATATGGTGGCTGTCCTATTTGTCCCAAATATCAGTCCACATTTGTCCTATTTCCAGTCCCACACACCACTCTAAATATCAGTCCATATATAGTCTTGTGTGTGTGTGTATTTGTGAGGTTTTGTGTGTGTGTGTGAGAGCCTACTTATGTTGTGAGTGCCTATAGGATAGCCTATATCTAAACCAATAGGAAACCTATAGAGAAGCCTATGAGTGTGATATTTGTGAGAGTGTGGTGTATAGGTGAGTGATATATGTGAGAGTATTGTGGATGAGTGTGAGAGTGTTGTGAGGGTATATGATATGGGTAAGGATAGGTAATAGGGTAAACCAATACCCATGTATCCTAACATAGACTAGATACCTAGGATACCTATTTTCCTTGGTAGGTAAACCTTAGATAGGTTGGTATCTAGCTACCCTAAGGAGCCTAGGCTAGTATCTTGGGTATTAGCGGGGTTTCCTTGGTGTTGGGCAAGGTATCGGGATTTACCTTGGTAAGGTAATGCTAGTTTTGCCTAGGAATAGGGTATTTGAGTTAGGAGTCTAAGATAGGGTTAGAACTTGATTCCTTTGGTTGGTAACGATCAAATATGGTGCTCATAGACTAGTTTTGACGTCGGTTGACCTTTTTGACCAAAAGTCAACAAAAGTCAACCGAGAGTCAAACGTAGCCTTTAAGCGACCAGATTTGACCGAAACCAAACCAAAGTTGACTGAAAGTAAACAGTTGGTCAACATTAGACTAGTTTGACCTAGTGTTGACCTAGAGTTGACTAGAGTTGACCAGAGTTGACAAGAGTTGACTTTTTGATCAAAAGTCAACTGCAAGTCAACCTTTGACCCCGTTTGACCTAGTTTGACTTGGATTGACTCCCAATGACCTAGTATGACCTAGTATGAACCAGTATAACCTAGTATGACCTAGTATGAACCAGTATGACCTAGTATGACCTAGTATGAACCAGTATGATCTAGTTTGACCTAGATTGACCTAGTTTTGACTTAGACTTGCATTCATGACTTATATTAGTTTCTTTTTTTAGTATAAAACTCTGTTTGACTCATAGTATCTTATTTTAGGTCTATGACCACTCTGAGCGTCTGTTCACCCTATCAGCTCAGGACCACAGGCGAGTACATTCACTGATAGTTTTCATTGTCTTGATATCTACTATATCCGATTCAGTTGTAGTGTTTTACTTGATTCCCGACACGACGGTTCACGGACTAGTATAGTCAGATCCTGTCATGAGATGTTATTCCTAGACTCCCTTGGTATATGAGTATGTGATATTTCTGTGTTTCTGTACTTATATAGACACTGATTTGGGAGTGGGCTGGCCCCCTGCTTTCGAATCCCGTGTCATGACGTACCATGTCCGGATCCATGATACTATTCGGGGATGGGGGAATTATTAGGGGTTATGTGATCAAAGCCTTCCTGTAACTATATTTTGCTAGTGCCACCCTCACCTCACGTAGGGTGTAGCAGACATCCCATTACTGGTTATCCAGGTTGGACGGCATGACTCTCCGTTGAGGACACCGCGAATTGCCGGGCCAAGTGGATAACCATCTCTTGCTTCCCTAGCCGATCACATATCGCTCTAATAGTTCAAATCACCTTTTACATTTATTTACATTTATTTAGCGTATGTTATATTCCAGTTCAGCTTTACTTTTTGTACTTCTCACCATGCTATGATTTTCATTTCTCACATGCTCTATCTGTCTTTATACTGTACCATGATTTGAGACTAAGTCCTGTTTGAAAGAAGGGTTACAACTCTGGTCCTTGTTTGGTTCAAGGGTTGTAACTCGGCTTTCAAATGGTTCCCAAGTCGCCTATATCTTTGTCTTGTATTTCATTATTGCTGTCTCTTATAGTATTTCTCAATTCATATGGAACTGCTGTTGGTGTTTGTACTTGCTCATTTTCCTGACAAGATACGTTGACAAATTTTACAAATGATTCAGAGGCTGATTGCCCGACCTACTACGGGGTTGAGTCTGATGGATTAGATTTAGACCGTGGCTTGTTGGTAGAGCCACTAGACTTTGCTCACCCTGAGTAGCATAGTTTAGTTAGGTTTGTCTGGCCTGCGAGCCAGCTAGTACATTTCAGTTTTGTAGTATCTATTACATATATTCTCTGAGACTTGGATGTTTGTGTTTAGCTCTGACTTGTGGATTTTGGACTCATTTCCTGTTTTATCTATCATATCTCTTTTCCATGCTATCTACCTTAGTTTGATATATGTGATTGAGACTGTATTGCTATGTCACCTCTATTCGGAGTGTATATACTATACAGGTACATTTATCTGTTTTAGTCGTAGTATTTAAAGACCCTATATACAGCGTTCTACCGTCGATACTGCGGCGTAGGCTGGACGTAACCACGTGCTCGTACCCCTCTTCAGGGTACGGGTCATGACAGGCCGCACCGCTCTCAGAGGGAGGTGCCTTCTGCGATCCAACCGCAGTCGGGAGGGGAGGGGGAGGAGCATCCTGGACCACCGCTGAGGATGCCCCGAGATCGACGACGTCCGAGGCGTGCTGGACCGTCGGGGGCCCGGGAAGGAGGGCCGTGGAGGCTAACGACACGGGGGGTGCCTGATCAGAAGATACGGGAGCCGCGTCGGGAACCGGGGGGGTCCAGAGGTGATGGGGCCAAAGGGGGATACAGCAGAGATTATGGGAGGGGCAGGGGCCTGAGTGGAGAGAGGAGGGAAAATGGAGGGAGCTGCGTAGAGCTCAGCGACTGCGTAGAGCTCAGGAGGGTAGGTCCCACCTGCGTACGCAGGAAAGGGGAAAGAAGTATGCAGGACTGCGTTGGGAGGGCACATAGGCTGCGTAAAAGCCCGAGCAGGCTCCTCCGAAGCCCTCTGCATAAGGATCAAGGTGGGACCCACCAAAGGGAGCTGAGGAAAAGTATCCACTACGCACGGCTTGGAGAAGATACGGTGGGACCGCCTCGTGTGGAGAGCCGCTAGCAACAAATACGAGGGGCCAGGCGTTGGGAAGCACGAAGCCTGCACCGCAGGAGGGCTCCCAACCCGATAGGATCGTTGTCCCGTTTGAAATTTGAAGAAGGGGGAAGGCGGCAACCGATAGTTGTACTCCAGAATGCTTCCGGCCCACGGGGGCGGCCTGGATACCTTCGGGAACAGCGTACGGGGGAGGGGGGTTGGCATGCTAGGGGCGGAGAAGGTGGTCGCACCTGCTCGATGGGAAAGGGGAAGGCACGGGGGGTGGAGGGAAGGGGGCGGATGGCCGGAGACCCCGGGAAGGGCTGACGGGGAGGCAAAGCTACCGAAAGGGGGCGGATGGAGGAAGAAAGGGGGGATGATGGAGGAGGAGGCAGGACCGGGTGGGAGGGGGAGAGGGGGATGGCCTCCCAAGGTCAGGCAATCGGCTGGCCAGGGTGGAACCATCAGACTTCGGCGGGGAGAAGACCCCTGAAGGGTCGGACGGGGAGCACCGGAAGGCCGGACGGACGAACAATGAGGGGGACCCTAGGGGCTCCCCAGGAAGGAGCAGCATCTAGGAAGACGAGCCATATATATATATATATATATATATATATATATATATATATATATATATATATATATATATATATATATATATATATATATATATATATATATATCAGGAAGGAGCAGCATCTAGGAAGACGAGCCATATATATATATATATATATATATATATATATATATATATATATATATATATTGTAGTTGCAACGGTTATAACCGTTATAATGAGTGGACAATAGTGACAGAAAAGTACATTGTAGTCACAGTAATAACCGTGATGATTTTTTTTGTAACATTAGTAACTATGATAAATGGTAAATTCCTCACAGTAATAACTGTGACAAATTATATTTTCCTCACGGTTATTACCGTGATGAATTATATAATTCGTCACGGTTATTATCGTTAGAAAATATTTACCACTTCCAAATCATCACGGTTATTACCGTGACGAAAAATATTTTCCACAGTGATAACCGTGAGGAATTGCCTATTATGGTGTAGTGTTACAGGTTGTAACTTGGGTTCCAAAATGGTTACCAAGTCATCTGATCATTTTTCGTTCTATATAGTTCTAACATGCCTACATGTCCCAGTTACCTTACATGTTTACATAGCCCGGTTGTCTTATATGCTCACATGTCCCAGTTGTCTCCCATGCTCACATGTTCAGATATCTCGCATGCTCACGTGTCCAGTTTGTCTTACGCATTCACATGCTTCCATCTACCCTACATGTCCACACTTTACATTATGTCATACGTTAATTACTTTATGCTCCCTGTTACTTTACTTATTGTCTTTCTATTCTCGGGATAAGTGCATTGGTAGTGCATAAGTCTCAATCTGCATTTGCTTATTTCTGTCTCTATAAATTGCTATGTTAGCTATTGCTGGTTTTAGTTCATAAGTTTGGCTTCCTTTGTGGTACGTGCTATTGGAGGTCTGACCCCACTGGTTTTGTTTGGCCAGATCTGATAGAGGAGCCCGAAGGATCTTCCGTACCATCTACTCGACGGTGACTATCCGGAGCACCAGAGTACCTTAGTGGATTTTTCTATGTCATTCTTCCACTAGTTATGTACATTATTCTTTTGTGGCGTTTAGTCTCCGAGCACGTATTTAGCTCATGTTTTGGATCTTGACATTTAGCCTACGGGCCTAAACATAATTTGCGTATTCTAGACTATAGCTAGAGCTTATGACTATTACTCTTGCTAGTTCTTCACTTTGTATTACTAGCTTCATGATCATCCATGCATATATAGTTTGGGATGCTTTACTATTTTATGTCTGATGATCACACTTCTTGTACTATACATATTTGTCTGTGATTGAGATACCTAGGATTGCTTAATCTATGATTGATTGTTGGCTTGTAGTAGTAACCCCCATATCTTGACAGCTTATACGTTATTTCAGAGTACTAGAGTACTTTGGTATTACGTAGTTGGCCTGGTCCGTCCCCACTTGCTAGTATTTTGGTTCTGGGTATGACAAGCACTCCACAGGGATCTCTGTGTCAACCTCCACCCTATCGTCGTCTTCTTCTGCTACATCTGCATCTTCTGCTGAATCGACTTCTTCAGCTACACTAGCTTCATTATCTACCACCTCAACTTCTTCTACTTCGAGCGAAGGAGTCGGAAGAGATTGGGAGGTGTGATGGTGTGTAACATCTTTGTTTGGCCAAATCCGCTCAGGGTAGCCTACTGACAGGTCCGGTTGGTCCTCTGCCATAACTGTTCTCTGTCCGTTGGTGCGCGAATTCGAAAGAGTAGCTGCCTCCCTGTTGGGATCATTTCCAATCTCCGAGCCCACATCAGTGGAATCGGCCTCCTGGGCGTCGTTAGAGAGGATGGCCTCTTGGATGTCATATAGGTGTGTTTGGAGTCAAGAATATCGAATTTGTTGGTCAGGTTTAATCCCGGTGACGTGGAGGTAATGGTAATTCTATCATGATGAGTGCTTTTTTGGATTGTTCTCGGCTGCAGGAATTTTTGGCACTAGCTTCGAATCGAAGGTGGAAGTTAGGAAGTAGGAGGAAAGATGGATGGTGATTATGATGTAGTTAGTTGTGGGCAGCTATCTGGATCACGTTTTTCTTCAGATCGGGGTGGGCTTTAAAGCAGAGCTCGGTGGAGTGGCCGCGCATGCGGCAGTGCTTGCAGAAGATGATGTATTTGTCATAAATGATTTGTTGTGTGTGCGTCTTGCTGCCGAGCAATATTTTAATAAAATTGGGGAGCTCCTTCGAGTGGTCGACTTCCATGCACACTTTGGCATAATTGGCTTTGGAAAGGTTGTGGGTTTCATCTGCCAAGGCCACGAAAGTCCCAAAGGAGTTGGCTATCCTTTTCAAGGCGGCTGAGACAAAGCATATCAGGGGCAAATTCGGAAGGGTGACCCAGACCGACACAATTGCCGAGTCTTCCTTCGTGGAAAAGTCCTAAGACCATTTGACAATTTACATGAGGTGAGAGTCGACCCTGCCAATGCCTCTGGACCAGACGTTTTTATGGTCTCCCTCCGAAGAGAGGAACATGAGTTTGTGCTTAGGGTCCATGGGAGCGACCCTGTAGTCAGAGGTAAGACCAGGTGGCTATGACTTCTTAGACACGCGAGAGCTTTGGGCACCCGACGGAGAATTTGAGGATGAATGTGCGGGCAAATTGTATTATGGATAATTCCCGGGATGAGAACGGGACATTGATGTCTTGCTCTTCGGTCGAGGAGGGATGGTCCAGTTCCAAAATTTTGACGTCAGAGATGATCGGGGTGTTCTTCCTGACATGGTTAGGCCTCACCGTGTCAGCGAAAGAACGGAGAAGAGGGCCAGGGGTCGAGGCCAACTGAATCAGGGTGAGCATAAGGGAGGACTGCGTAGGTAGGAGGAGCGATGAGGGGGTGTGTGCCGACTAATCGGTCTGCCTTCACCATGTCAACATAAGAAGGAACGAGGCGATGACTGGTAGCCGCGGGAGGCTTATCCCCAAGGGCTAGAGTAGCCAATAAAAGCGCAGGCAGGAAAGGGGTGGGTAGCATTAATGGGTGCGCTCGTCGGCACGGCCGTGGGCTGGAAGGAGGCCGAGGAGGGAAGCGCACGTCCCGAGACAGCCTCGGTCTGATTCGTACTGGATGATAGATGAGCAGGGTGCGCACCTCCAGCACGAGATGAGGGGGCGGGTAGGCTAGCACCAAACAGTAGCTGAGCCAAGGAGGAGGGGACGGATGGTGCAAGGTCTACGCAAAACTAAGTCCGAGCCAAGGAGGAGGGAAACGATAACGCAAGGCCAGGTGGCACGAGCCTGATCACGTAGGGGGACTGAGGACCAGCTCACTCCTGAAGCTGGGATGGAGTAGGCCCAGTGGATCTATGCCATCCGAGGATGGTGCGAGGGAATGCACGTTTAGAAATTTTGAATTCGAAAGGCAGGAAGGGGAGCGGGGGGGGGGGGGGGAGGGGGTCCACTTCCCAAGGGCGTGCCAGACGTCGCCTCATGCCGCAACGAGGAAGACAAAGCTCCGGCAGCAGTTGGCGCCGCTGAAAGCCAGTCCAGCTCTGTATATATATATATATATATATATATATATATATATATATATATATATATATATATATATATATATATATATATATATATATATATATATAAACCAGACACGCTATAACCAGAACACGCTCCTAATCAAGTTAAAGCGTTCACTTTATGGATTTAAACAATATGGGTGAATGTGGTATAACTGCCTATGTAAGTACTTGATCAGTCAAGAATATGTGAATATAAAAGTATGCTCTTGCATGTTTATCAAGAAATCACATACCAAATTGGTGATTGTATCAATCTATGTTGAAGGCATAAATCTCATTGGGACTCCTGAAGAACTTGAGTACATAACTGCCTGCATCTAAAGTTAGAATTTAGATGAAGGATTTGGGAAAAACTTGTTTCTACTTAGGCATGGAGCTTGATCATTATACTAATGGTGTTTTGGTTCACCAATCAAGTTACACCCAGAAGGGGTTACGTCGGTTTAACATAGACAAAGCAAAACCCTCAAGTACACCTATGATTGTTCATTTTCTATATGCTAAACTAGACTCATATCGTCCTAAAGAAGACGATGAAGAGGTATTGAAACCCTAAGTTTCATATCCAAGTTCAATATGTGCATTATTATAGTTAGCTCAATCCACTAGACTGACATCTCATTTGTTATGAATGTCTTGGCTAGATTTAGCTTTGTGCCAACACACTTCCAATGGAATGGCATTAAAGATATTTTTTTAATAAATTAAGGGTACTTCAGTCATGGACTTATTTATCCATGTGCATCTTGAAATAGATCAAACCCCATTAATTCTCTGGATGATGCTCGCCTGATCGGCTATATATGCCGATGATGATTATTTACCTGTCCACATAAAGCGAGATCTCAAAGTAGTTATATCTTGAAAGTCTATAAAGCATATCATGGTCGCAACTTCTTCAAATCACGCAGAGCTCATTACCTTTCATAATGTTACCCGGGAGTGCATATGATTGTGAGTTGTAATTGAACATATTTGGACTACGAGCATATTCTTTTTTTTACCTATGATGGTTCGATGATATGAAGCATTGACCAGATAAAGAAGGACTACATCAAGGGAGACGGCATCAATCATATCGTACTGAAATTCTTTTTCTTGCATCAGCAACAATAACAACAACAACAAAATATTGAAGTCAAGCAGATCTGGTTCCAAGACAACTTAGCTGACATGTTACTAAGTCCCTACAATCATCCTCTGATTCCGAAGAATCGATAGTCGTCCCCCGGGCGTGATGCCGTACGACCCTAGGTTACGATCGCATAAGGCATAGTCATAAGATTATCCAAAATACAACATCTAAGAGAGTACACAGACAATTGAACAACAGATTGAGACAGAATTTTTTGTATTTTATTGATAATAGACATCATTTACAAGACTATTACAATCATGTCATGCGGGCTTACAACATGACTCGATTATAAAATGAACACCGATGATATAGTTGTTCCATACATTACATCCCTCTATTTACAACAAAAGTATTTTAGCCACTTAAGATGGAGGGAAGTCGAGACATATTCTTCGACTGTTTGTAGAGAGTCTTCAAAAGTTGTGCTGCGAGAGTCTTCGATGCACGGTCGAAGCTTCAAATTGCGAACGTTGCCTTGGTTAGTTGGTGCATTCCTCCTGATTCGTAGCACCTGAAGAGAGCGAGGGTTAATACAATCACATGTACTTGTGTCAGCCCCCATTTTTCAAATTTAATTTAAATTAGTGTTAATTAGTTGCTAATGACATGTTTAGCTTTAAAATAATTTATTATAATTTTTAGGAATTTTTCTAGAATTTTTAAATGATTTTTAAATAGGTTTTAATTACTTAAAGTAGGAGTTTGCAATTTATTAAAATGTTTTAATATAGATTTGTAATTAATTCAAATGTTTTAATTAGCTTTTGCAAATCCTTGTATTGTGTTAATATCGGTTTGTAAGTGTTATTTGCAAACTTATCCTGGGGAGGGACCTAACCATAATTTCCTAAACTCCTAGGGACCTAAGAGCAAACTCCCCTCTCTCCCCAATCCGATCACCGCCTTCCCCTAAACTTCTGGTGACCCTAATCGAAACCTTAACCCTAATCCGACGTCCCCACCGCCTTAGCTTCCCTATAAATTGACCCCCCTTACTTCCCTCGACCACCACCCAACAGTTCGCCACGACGAGCTGGACCCAGCGCCACCTAAGCGCCACCGCCACGACGCCTACAACCCCCGATCGCCTCCTCGACAGCAACCCAAGCGCCGGGCACGTACGTATCCATCTCTATTTCGTGTCGTGCGTGTCTCAAATCGACACACGTGGTTCGTCCGGACATGACAACCCCAACCCTGTGCTCGGACACGCGTATTAGGACTCGTACGTGTCGTGCTTGGTACTGATACAAGACTCGTGTCCCTAACTGTCAGAACACGAGGATACGAGAATAAAATTTGAACTAACTAACAGGTTCGGATTTGGTTTATCGGGTTTAAACCCGTAACCTAAAACACAACTTAAAACTAAGTCTAACCCTTTACTCATAGACGAGCCCAAAGGCTCCTGTGGCCAACGCGTGTGGACTTAAATCCTTTCCCCCTGTGTCCCCTAGGCCGAGTTCGAGCCCCCCTTCCTCTGTTTTCTTTTCTTTTTATTTTATTTTACTATATATATATATTTTTACTATATATGTATATATGTATTTATACCACTCTAAAAAAATATATACTTTTACTATATATTTTTTTACTATATATTTTTTTAAAACACAGTATTTGTGACTAGTATATTTTTAAATCCTGTATATACATATTTATACCACACGCGTTGTATCAATTGGCCATAATCAGATAAAATACAGGAATTTATGTATATATATTATTATATATATATATACTGTTATATATGTAAATATACAGTATTTGTATATGTGTATATATATATTTTATAGTTAGTATTTTGTATATATATGTATGTGTATATATATGTATTTATATGTATATATATCTGTATCTATGTTTATGTATTTATGTGTATATATTATTATTATTATTATTATTATTATTATTATATATATATATATATATATATATACTGTTATATATATACAGTATTTTGTATATATATATATATATATATATATATATATATATATATATATATATATATATATATATATATATATTAAAAAAAAAATATATATATATATATTAAATATATATATATATATATATATATATTTTTTTTTTTTTTTTATATATATATATATATATATATATATATATATATCTGTATATTTATATGTATATATAAATATTGTTGGTGTATATTTATATATGTATTTCAAATTCTGTCTTGTACAAAATATTATTATGTAAAATCTTACAAGTTATTTAATTATACATTTTGTGACTAGTATATTTTTACCACTCTAAAAATATACTTTTATATTTAAATTCCTGTATTTTATCTGAATATGGTCAATTGATGTCCAAACCTAGCATGGGTTTTTGGGTCCGATTGTGTCTAATACATTCAGAGTCTGTACAAGTCATATTGGACTTAGTTCATGGCTCTGGGTCCTGTATCTGCACTTCGGTTCAATTCGAATACATGGACAAAAATAGTAAATAATTAATTAATTAATTTCTAGAAACTGTTGTTTGCTGGTTTTGAATTTTTATATATATTTTAAGTGCTGAAAAAATCTGGGAAAATTTTTATTTAAATACTATGTTAATTTAGACAATTTACTATAATTTTTACAGCATTTATTAAGTGCTGTTGGTATTTTATAAAAATAGGAAACAGAACTCATTTTTAGTATATTTATGTTTGCTGATTTTTAATAAATATTTATGAGGGTTTATAAATTCCAGAAAAATTAGTATAAATTTCTATAATTAACAAGGATCATTTTGGTACTTTATTTTATATAAAATTGAGCTTTTTGTCTACCTCAAAAATTGTTGGAACATAGTGTACAGTTTGATTTATTTATTGAATAATTATGACTTTCAGTGTTTTGTGTTGTTTTGAGTTATAGACTTATTGGACCTCACCCCGCACTAGTGTAAAGGCCCTAGAAAGTTAGTTTGAGTATTTGTGTCACCCCACATTGGTTTCCTATGCTAAAGTCACCATTTGGCTAGGCGTCCAGTCAGAAAGTCGTGTTGTACCACTAGTGTCTTAGTGTTTAACTTAGTGTAAAAACTAAGTTTATGTATTTCTTTCTACAGTGACGAGTTACCAGGCATCTATAGCATTTTTATCGCTGCTTTGCTTTGCTAAAGGCAAGTACTTTCTACAAACTTTACATACTGTTACATCAATGAACTGCGAATCCATCCATATTAAATATTGATCCTTGGGGTAGCAAGTTAAATATTTACATGTTGTATTTACTTTCAGTCACTACCATGCTTAGGACAGTCTTTATGTATCTCTCACATGATTAGAATCTGGGTTATAGGGAAACTGTTAGTAGCGTACGTGATCATGCCCCCTTACTCGTACGTACGTACCGAGCAAGGTTGACATTTTATGTATACCTTGTCGTAGGCGTACCAGCTGTATTTGTACGTATGCACGTCTATCGTTTGTTTTACTTGTATGGAAGTATATTTTATATACTTGTACCATAGTATATTTTACACCTATTGACGATCACGTACCTGATACAGTTTTAAACATTACATATGCATCTGTCTCTATGACATATGTGTCATTGCCATGATAGATTATGATGTGCCATGATTCCAGTTTATTACATTCATGTTCATTTCATATTTCGTATATTAGTTTGCTAGAAACAGTACTTGCTCCCGTCCTGACAGGATAACGTTGTAGGTATACTTACTGAGGAGGAGTTGCTTTGTGACTCATATTATGGAGTTACTGCCGAGCACTAGGCTTTGTCTTACGAGGATGTACCTGTGGGGAAACTCGTCTAGTTTATGTAGTTGCTCGGGATATTTAGTGTAGTCATGTATTAGACTACGTATTTTGTAGCTAGACCTGTATCCAGTTTTACATTTCAGACTTGTACTTGGACTTATTATTATGAGATGACTTTTGTGTTTGGAGAATTTATGACTCTTCTTTACTTATAGAAGTGTTAGCACATTTAGTATTATCTTGTGATCTCTAGAACAACTTACTGCGCTTATCTCAAGCGTAGGCTGGACATGACTCGGCCCGACCTAACAACTTGGGTAGCAGATCGTGACATGTTTTTAGTGGTGGCCCATGCAGGTCGTCTGACTAAATTGTTTGGTTACGTTATTGTACCAAGCATGCCTGTAATTAGGAACTTAAGGTAATTAGACAACATTAGGAATGACGCTTAGAATACCTAGAGGAATACTAGGAATGCAACATAGGAAATACGTCACATGCTTGCTTTTATAATTAGATTTTCTTGTCTATGATTGTTTACTTTGAAGAGTCTTTATAAGTCCTTTTATTGTATTTAGATGGTTCTTACTTGTTCATCCCAGTATGTCACACCTGAGAATGGCACACTCCCTATCCAGTCAGCTGACCAGTTGACCGATATACCTCCACCTCCACCTACCATATTCTCCTACTCCACAGATCCACAAACCTAGATGCCTCTACCACCTTCCACATCACAGTCCCAACAGGACCCGATACTCCCACCACCACCTATCACTATACCTACCCAGGCTTTCGTTACACTCGACGGGAACCAACTGCTCACTCTGATCTAGGGATTCCTAACAACCCATCAGGAGCAGACTACCCTACTCTACCAGAGCATGGAGTGTTCTGAGAAACGTACCGTGGTCCCACCACCTGTAGAGCCACGGCAGAGAGCGGGGACGATCAAGGACTTCATGGGTCTGAACCCCAAGGAGTTCTTAGGGACTTGTCATGACCCGCACCCTAGAGTTAGGACACGAGAACGTAACAATGCCCAGCCTACGCCGCAGTGTCGGCGGTAGAACGCTGTCCTAGGTCACAATGCATCTAACAGTATAAGACTAAACAGTTTATACTCCCCGAATGGGGGTGACATAGCAGATACAGTCTCAATCACATCTAAGGTAGAGCATGATAAAGATAGATAAAACATGAAATCCAAAAGCGATACAGGAGATAGAAGTCTAAGTGTCTAAGATACATAAACCCAGAAATACATCTCAAAACTCAAATACAGTAATCCACAAAGTAAATACAACTCCAGACAAAATGAAATAACTATCTAAACAACCTCTACTGTGTCTCCTCTAGGCTAGCAGGCAATCCCAGGCCATCTGTAAAATTTATCAACAGGTCCAGTCAGGACAGGAACGAGCACAATACATCTCAACAGTTCATAGCAGGTTAGAAAATTTAATCATGCAGTAAAGTAAGATACAGGTACTGAAAAAAATGCTGTATGTAAACAGAGAGAGAGCTGTAATAGAAATATCTAATATAAATAGAGAACTAACATGTGGCTAGTGAGTTAGAGTACAATATAGACATGTAAATGGCCTGGGATGATTCTGATAAGACACTACGGAATGATTTTGATAAGATACTACTGGTGTATTATTCACATGTCCATTTCTACTCCCCCGTACCCCCAATCAATACACAAGGATCCAACCAGGTTATGTTATGATTCTATGTAACAGCCCCCGAAGGATGGTAAGCCCCCGAAGGGTGATAAGCCCCCGAAGGATGGTACATAGTAAATCCATAAATGGGATAAGGATTCCAGGAAGACTCTGTGATCATAAGAGTATATGTCACAAGTGATCGAAGAACCAATGAAGCATAGTGATACGCCATGTAAGTGAAACGCACAGAATATGTAGTACCCGATGCTCCCTGTCACGACCCGTTACCCAAATTGTTGGGCCGGGCCGAGCCATGTCCAGCCTACGCTTGGTTAAAGCGCAGTAAGCTGTTCTAAGAATATATAATAAATGATCTAAGCTACTAACAGTTCTAAAATCACATTTAAAGTTCATCACAACACAGCATCTATAAGCGAAGGTAACATGAGCACAGACTTAATAATACATAACCAAAGTATCTAACTGGAGACAAAGTCCAGTATCCAAATATAAGTACAGACCAAAGTCTAAGTCCCAAAACACAAGAAAGATAACTAAGCATGGTTTTCCGCTGGGGCCTCTTCTGGAGCTAAGGCCAGGTCCTCAAAATCAGTGCCATAATATATAACACGTAGCGTTTCCTTCTCGAAAAGTATACCTACAACGTTATCCTGTCAGGACGGGAGCAAGTACAACATCTACAACTAAAGTACTGAACATATAATGAAAGAGATGTACAACAAAAAACATGGTGTGATAAGTCTATAAAACAGAAAATACTGGAAAACATGGCCTCATGATACAACTGGGATCATGGTATGACTAGAATCACCGTATCATAGTAACACAGAAAACATGGCATATCTCATAGTCTATCATGGCAATGACACATATGTCATAGAGACAGATGCGCATGTAATGTTTAAAACTATAGCAGGTACGTGATCGGTCAATAGATGTACAATGTGCTGGGGGCACATAATGAAATGTACTTCTGTACAAGTGAAACGGCGACAGATGTACATACGTATAAATCCGCGTTGAGATAAAGCCTACGACAAGGTATACGTATAAAATGTCAACCTTGCTCGGTACATACGTGAGAAGGGGGTCGTGATCATGTACTCAACTGTCAGTTTCCCTATAACCCATATTCTAACATGTGAGAGATACGAGAACAGTAAAACATGTGGGAGATACTGGGAGTAATATAAGCATGGCCGGTACTGGGAACAGTATGAAACATGTGAATACTCCGAGTAGTATAAGGCATAGTAAAGCATGTACTGAGAACCAGTAAGAAACATGTGAAGATATAAGAACTGTCCTAAGCATGGCAGGTACTGAAAGTAATACAACATGTGAAGATTTAACTTGCAGTTATTCAGAAGCAGTATTTTAACAGGGTTAATACATGTTCTAGCATTAAAAGACAGTAAATGAGTGTATAGATGTACTTGTCTCGAGCAAAGCAAGAATACTAGTACGAAGATATAGATGTCCGGTATCCTGTCAATAGTGATATACAACTCAGTTCTAAGCTAGGATCAACAATATACTAGTGGTGTGACACGACTCCTAACTGGATACTAGCCAAGTGGGGACCTAGCATAAAAGTCTAATATAAAGTGCCACTATACACAAACTAACTCTCTAGGGTCTTTACACTAGTGCGAGGTGAGGTCCAATACTATAACAACTCAAATCAACGCAAAACTTGCAAGTTGTAACTACTCAATAAATAAATCAAACGGTACACTAAGTTCCAACAATTTTAGAGATAGACAAAAAGCTTAAATATATATAAAATAAAGTACGAAAATAATCCTTGTTAATTATAGAAATTTATACTAATTTTTCTGGGGTTTATAAACCCTCATAAATATTTATTAAAAATCAGCAAACATAAATATACTGAAAATGAGTTCTGTTTTCCTATTTTTATAAAATACCAAAAGTACTTATTAAATGCTAGCAAAATTATAATAAATTAGCTAAATTAACATAATATTTAAAAACCATTTTTCCAAGATTTTTACAGCAATTAAAATATATATAAAAATTTAAAACCAGAAAGTAACAATATCTAGAAAAATAATTAATTATAAATTAAGGAATGACTCATAAACAAAATCTACAGATGTTGTCGGATGATAAAATAAATATCACCAACGTGTCCAGAATGGTCAAATCAGCTAGGATAGCCTACCTATAAGTCCAATTTGGACACAGGGGCAAAACGGTAATTTCGGATCAAATGATGTCCGTCGTTGGACACACTTTGCACCGAAAAGCGTGTCGGGATAGAAGTCTACAAAACCTAGCAAATTATATGTCCACGAATCCAGAATGATGATACGAACCCAACGGTATGTCCCAAATAGGATTCCGATGTGCCGATCTCAAAATGATACGAGCTGACGAAGTCGGCTCCACGAAACTGTCCAAAAATAGTTCAATTTAAAACGTCAACTTGGTGGCCTGTTTTGAGGTATCAAATGATAAAATTAACGGACGAAAATTGGCAGGAGTGAAATGCTATATACCGAGATTGAGACGGAGCGAAGAAATTGCCGATCCAACGGTCGGATTGACCAGAAAATCTGCACGAAGTTGCTGCGACGGGACGCGAATTCTGAAGTTCCAAACTCGCGCGCGCCGACAGAATTCCGTTCAAAATGCACGAATAGCCCATGCGTCGCGCCGGGAAGGAAGGCGCTGGCCCGGGGGAGTTCGCCGGGGGTGCGCCGGAGTGGGGGGGGGTCGTGGTGGTGGTGTGCGACGGCGGCGATCGCCGACGCGCGTGGCCGTGCGCGCGCGCGTGCGGCTACTGCTGCACCACCTGCTGCCGCAGCTGCTGCTGCTGGCTACTGCGGTGCGGGGCTAGCCTGGCCGAGCCCGGCGACGGCGGCGGGGCCGTGGAGGCGACGGCGGACGGTGGTGGAAGTGGTGGAGGTGATGATAATGGTGGTGGGTTGGTGATGGTTGTGATGAGGAGGATGAGAAGGAGGAAGGAGGAGAGGGGAAGTCGGGGAGGAGCTCGGGAGAAGGAGAGGGTGGTTGCTCGGCTGTGGAGGGGGGTTCGGCTGTGGTGGTGGTATTTGTAGGTGAGTGTAAGGAGGAGAGGGAGGGATTGAAATTTATGTGTTTGTGTATATGGAAAGAGAGAGTGAGTGAGAATAGAGAGAGAGAGAGAGATATTTGAAAGAGTGGGAGAGTGGGAAGTCGGTCCTGTGGGGGGGGGGGGTTAATGTGCTGTAAAGAGAGAGGGGAGGGGGTGATGTGGTGTTTGTTTGGAGAGAGAGTGTAAGAGAGAGATATTTATATATATATATATATATATGTATATATATATAAGGGATATTAAATGAGATATTTGTAGAATAGAGAGAGAATAAATAGATATTAAAAATAGGAAAAATAGAGAAATTATGTGGGGTACTCGGGCAGTCATGAAAGAGCAACGTGGAGCTTGGGTTCGAGTTCGGTCGAGCCGGGTCGGGTCAAAATCGAACCGGGGGCGATAATTAAATTAAAAATAGGGATTTATAATTATGGGTAAATAAATAATATACGGAGACTCCAATAAATGGGACACAAGTTTCATGCGGGTAGTAGGCTTCATGTGGGCCACGTCCATACTTCGGGTTGACAGGCTGGATCGATGTCGGGTCCTGAAATTAAATCGGAAATTAAATCGGGTTTCACGGCAGAAAATAAATCGGCCTAAATTGACCCGGAAGTTGTGCGAAGAAAATGGAGCACAAAGAGCGTCTCGAGTAGATCATTTATGAGAAGTTGGTTTCGAAAAAATGGCTGATCTGGTGCTCCTAAATTAAAAGCAACGGTAACGTGCAAACGATGATCAAAAATAAAAGTGGGAATAATTATTCAATTATTAATTGGTCTATGTTGACCCGAACTTGCGCGATACAAAAAGAGCACAAGGGAACGAATTCAAGTGGGACACGATATATCAAAACGAAGATAATCTTGTCTACTTCAAAACTCGTGAAGAGAGTTTACAGAGATTGGCATCCCTGACGCTCCAGAAGTCAAAGTTACGGAAAGACACATAAATGATCAAAACAATTAAATAAATAAAATATTTATCGATAATAATTCATTTAGAAAAATTTAAAACAGCCCTGAAATTCAGGGGGCTTACATCCTACCCACCTTACAAAAACTTCGTCCTCGAAATTAAAAATCATCCAACCGGTCAAACTATAACATGTAGCTGCTCTGGCTACGATACTCAATCTGCTATCCTTATAATCATCTCTTCTGTTTTTTCTTACAATCTTTTTGATTCAGGTTCAACAAAGTCCTTCTATCATAAACTATGTCATATATCCTTTAAAATCTTCCATACTAACATGAAACATTTATGTATACCATAAACTATAGGTCCTTTTCTGGGTATGTTTATAAACCTATAATGCTTAATCATCAACCATATTTCCAACCTCAATTGTAAATACTGGATTTCCTTATCGTATCCTAAGTATCCATATTCTATCAATCCACATGCCCTTAGCATTATTTGTCGTCAATCCTTTTATATAGCTTCTCCTTGAAATTATACGTTCAATTCTTATCCTTGGCGTAGATCCTTCTTCTTTTTACTCAACAAGTCCTCCGAATATAAATCCTCGATTTCAAAACTCTCGATTTATTAATTACCAATGTACATATGTCTTTGTCTCGTTCTGATATCTTTCCGATCTCGTACGCAGTACGATAACTCATTCTAATTTATTCCATATCAATCCACGTATCGATCTACCCTCTAATCACATGTAATTAGCTATAGATAACCCATAATCACTTGGTCATCAAAGTCATTTAATGCTCAATCCTCAAATTCTAAGCATAAGATTCTAATCCTCAATCCATAGTCACAACAATATACAATCACATTTCTCCATCTTAGATACCCTATCATCAAGTCATTCTATCAATGTAATCGTTCTTAATGGTTTCCAAGTCTGCTACAATCAGTCACCTATACTTGTCCCATAAGCTTAATCTAACCAATCCCTAGGAAAAGTATTTATCACAATCACACAATACATTTATAGTTATACTACAGGATCAGTCAACAAGGTTTGGCTATTTCGGTCGTCTATCAAGTAGAAGGTAACAAGGCCTAAGACTGGGTCAAGCAATCCATAACAGTGTCCAAACAAGTTAAAGGGTCAAGCAAGACAGGAAAGTTTATTGAAAAATCTCCAAGAATGGTACGAAGACAACGAGATTCATAACGAGAAGAATTATCCAAGAGGTTAACGAAAAAAAGTTTAGTCAAGTCATAGGAAAGATGGAACATAAAAAAAATTATGTCCAAAAGATAACATGAAAGCAATCATGTTGGAGAGTCCTAGAGAACCTGTAATCCTAGTTGTAGATGCAGATAGAACAGAGTTAATCAAGACGGGAAAGAATAATGATAAGAACTTATTCTTGCTCATTCGGTCATAACAAAGTAAACCAAGTTGGGATATGATCTGATAACCATACACGTCTTCCTGAAATCATGTTGCCAGAATTTTTGCCCCACCAGTAAGCTTAGATGCAATAAACGATAGAGTCATAATTAAGGTATAGTCCCTAAAATCATATTATCTAGAATCCTCGCCACGCCAACCGGTATGGCTGCGAGAAAGTCTAAATTCTATGAATAGGATAGTATATCCGAAATCAGGCTCTATGTTTTGTCATACTAGCTAATATGGCTGCGATAAATTCTAAACTCCATAACTAAAGCAGACGTTTACCTTATCAGGATATATCATAATTCAATCCACAAAATTTATCACGATGCATGATCAAAGTTAACAACGAAAATCAGAAATTAAATTCAACAACGAATTTAAAGGAGAGTAAATGAAAACAGGTGAAAACAGATTTCTAGGTAAGATTAGAGTGAGATCCTCAGGGGTCATCCCAAGGGTACAAACTTGGTCTAAATTGACCCACTGAAATACAAACAAGAGGCTAATTATAGCTAACGGTCCTATGCTGTGATGAGTTCTCCTATGTTGCAATCCTAGTTATCCTCTAGGTGTTCTAAATGTTATTCCTAGTGTTATCAAGTTTGTCTTAGATCCTAATTGCAGGCGTGCTTGGTACAATAACGTAACCAAACAACTTAAGTCGAGACCTGCATGGGCCGCCAAAAAAACATGTCACGACCCGTTACCCAAATTGTTGGGCCGGGCCGAGCCATGTCCAACCTACGCTTGGTTAAAGCGCAGTAAGCTGTTCTAAGAATAGATAATAATTAATGATCTAAGCTACTAACAGTTCTAAAATCACATTTAAAGTTCATCAAAACACAGCATCTATAAGCGAAGGTAACATGAGCATAGACTTAATAATACATAACCAAAGTATCTAACTGGAGACAAAGTCCAGTATCCAAATATAAGTACAGACCAAAGTCTAAGTCCCAAAACACAAGAAAGATAACTAAGCAAGGTTTCCCGCTGGGGCCTCTTCTGGAGCTAAGGCCAGGTCCTCAAAATCAGTGCCATAATATATAACACATAGCGTTTCCTTCTCGAAAAGTATACCTACAACGTTATCCTGTCAGGACGGGAGCAAGTACAACCTCTACAACTAAAGTACTGAACATATAATGAAAGAGATGTACAACAAGAAACATGGTGTGATAAGTCTATAAAACAGAAAATACTGGAAAACATGGCCTCATGATACAACTGGGATCATGGTATGACTGGAATCACCGTATCATAGTAACA
This sequence comes from Iris pallida, assembly GCA_029216955.1. Taxonomy (NCBI): domain Eukaryota; kingdom Viridiplantae; phylum Streptophyta; class Magnoliopsida; order Asparagales; family Iridaceae; genus Iris; species Iris pallida. Next base: position 2,822,696 of record JANAVB010011999.1, on the reverse strand, counting down.
CAGAAAATATGGCATATCTCATAGTCTATCATGGCAATGACACATATGTCATAGAGACAGATGCGTATGTAATGTTTAAAACTGTAGCGGGTACGTGATCGGTCAATAGATGTACAATGTGCTGGGGGCACATAATGAAATGTACTTCCGTACAAGTGAAACGGCGACAGATGTACATACGCACAAATCCGCGTTGAGATAAAGCCTACGACAAGGTATACATATAAAATGTCAACCTTGCTCGGTACATACGTACGGAGAAGGGGGTCGTGATCACGTACTCAACTGTCAGTTTCTCCATAACCCATATTCTAACATGTGAGAGATACAAGAACAGTAAAACATGTGGGAGATACTGGGAGTAATATAAGCATGGCCGGTATTGGGAACAGTATGAAACATGTGAATACTCCGAGTAGATAAGGCATAGTAAAACATGTACTGAGAACCAGTAAGAAACATGTGAAGATATAAGAACTGTCCTAAGCATGGCAGGTACTGAAAGTAATACAACATGTGAAGATTTAACTTGCAGTTATTCAGAAGCAGTATTTTAACAGGGTTAGTACATGTTCTAGCATTAAAAGACAGTAAATAAGTGTGTAGATGTACTTGCCTCGAGCAAAGCAAGAATACTAGTACGAAGATATAGATGTCCGGTATCCTGTCAATAGTGATATACAACTCAGTTCTAAGCTAGGATCAACAATATACTAGTGGTGTGATACGACTCCTAACTGGATACTAGCCAAGTGGGGACCTAGCATAAAAGTCTAATGTGAAGTGCCACTATACACAAACTAAATCTCTAGGGTCTTTACACTAGTGCGGGGTGAGGTCCAATACTATAACAACTCAAATCAACGCAAAACTTGCAAGTTGTAACTACTCAATAAATAAATCAAACGGTACACTAAGTTCCAACAATTTTAGAGATAGACAAAAAGCTTAAATATATATAAAATAAAGTACCAAAATAATCCTTGTTAATTATAGAAATTTATACTAATTTTTCTGGGATTTATAAACCCTCATAAATATTTATTAAAAATCAGCAAACATAAATATACTGAAAATGAGTTCTGTTTTCCTATTTTTATAAAATATCAAAAGTACTTATTAAATGCTAGAAAAATTATAATAAATTAGCTAAATTAACATAATATTTAAATACCATTTTTCCAAGATTTTTACAGCAATTAAAATATATATAAAAATTCAAAACCAGAAAGTAACAATATCTAGAAAAATAATTAATTATAAATTAAGGAATGACTCATAAACAAAATCTACAGATGTTGTCGGATGATAAAATAAATATCACCAACGTGTCCAGAACGGTCAAATCAGCTAGGATAGCCTACCCATAAGTCCAATTTGGACACAGGGGCAAAACGGTAATTTTGGGTCAAAATGATGTCCGCCGTTGGACACACTTTGCACCGAAAAGCGTGTCGGGATAGAAGTCTACAAAACCTAGCAAATTATATGTCCACGAATCCAGAATGATGATACGAACCCAACGGTATGTCCCAAATAGGATTCCGATGTGCCGATCTCAAAATGATACGTTGACGCGACATTTGGTATCCGATTTACACGGAAATGCGTGCCGGAGCAAATGTCTTCAAAACTCAGCAAATTATATGTCAACGAGTCCAGAATGACGATACGAACTCAACGGTATATCCGAAATTGGATTCCGATGAGCCGATCTCAAAGTGACCCGTTGACTCGAAAAGTGGGACCCGTTTTGTACCGAAATGCGTGCCAGGGCCCACGTTCTCCAAATCAAGCAAACTTTATATAAAAACATGCCAGAACGATGCCACGAGTCTACTAGTGGTGTCAGAAATTGAATCCGGAGTCCCGGGTTCAAAAATGGAATTTAACAAGTGTAAATTAAAGAATTCGGACGACCAACTTTGGCGTCGAATTCGACCGACCAAACGTGCTTATAATGAAACGAAACCTAAAGGAGGCAGAAAGATGGTTATACCAGCTGTGCAATGGAACTGACGGTGCATAAAACAGAGCTGCGACGGCAAAGTTACGAGCTGACGAAGTCGGCTCCACGAAACTGTCCAAAAATAGTTCAATTTAAAACGTCAACTTGGTGGCCAGTTTTGAGGTATCAAATGATAAAATTAACTGACGAAAATTGGCAGGAGTGAAGTGCTATATACCGAGATTGAGATGGAGTGAAGAAATCGTCGATCCAACGGTCGGATTGACCAAAAAATTTGCGTGAAGTTGTTGCGACGGGACGCGAATTCTGAAGTTCCAAACTCGCGCGCGCCGACAGAATTCCGTTCAAAACGCACGAATAGCCCATGCGTCGCGCCGGGGAGGAAGGCGCTGGCCCGGGGGAGTTCGTCGGGGGTGCGCCGGAGTGGGGGGGGGTCGTGGTGGTGGTGTGCGGCGGCGATCGCCGGCGCGCGTGGCCGTGCGCGCGCGCGTGCGGCTACTGCTGCACCGCCTGCTGTCGCAGCTGCTGCTGCTGGCTACTGCGGTGCGGGGCTGGCCTGGCCGAGCCTGGCGATGGCGGCGGGGCCGTGGAGGCGACGGCAGACGGTGGTGGAAGTGGTGGAGGTGGTGGAGGTGATGATAATGGTGGTGGGTTGGTGATGGTTGTGATGAGGAGGATGAAAAGGAGGAAGGAAGAGAGGGGAAGTCGGGGAGGAGCTTGGGAGGAGGAGAGGGTGGTTGCTCGGCTATGGAGGGGGGTTCGGCTGTGGTGGTGGTATTTGTAGGTGAGTGTAAGGAGGAGAGGGAGGGATTGAAATTTATGTGTTTGTGTATATGGAAAGAGAGAGTGAGTGAGAATAGAGAGAGAGAGAGAGAGATATTTGAAAGAGTGGGAGAGTGGAAAGTCGGTCCTGTGGGGGGGGGGGGGTTAATGTGCTGTAAAGAGAGAGGGGAGGGGGTGATGTGGTGTTTGTTTGGAGAGAGAGTGTAAGAGAGAGATATTTATATATATATATGTATATATAAGGGATATTAAATGAGATATTTGTAGAATAGAGAGAGAATAAATAGATATTAAAAATAAGAAAAATAGGGAAATTATGTGGGGTACTCGGGCAGTCATGAAAGAGCAATGTGGAGCTTGGGTTCGGGTTCGGTCGAGCCGGGTCGGGTCAAAATCGAACCGGGGGCGATAATTAAATTAAAAATAGGGATTTATAATCATGGGTAAATAAATGATATACGGGGACTCCAATAAATGGGACACAAGTTTCATGCGGGTAGTAGGCTTCATGTGGGCCACGTCCATACTTCGGGTTGACAGGCTGGATCGATGTCGGGTCCTGAAATTAAATCGGAAATTAAATCGGGTTTCACGGCAGAAAATAAATCGGCCTAAATTGACCCGGAAGTTGTGCGAAGAAAATGGAGCACAAAATGAAGTGTCTGAGTGGGACACGAAGGTCATGGGTGAAGAGCGTCTCGAGTAGATCATTTATGAGAAGTTGGTTTCGAGAAAATGGCTGATCTGGTGCTCCTAAATTAAAAGCAACGGTAACGTGCAAACGATGATCAAAAATAAAAGTGGGAATAATTATTCAATTATTAATTGGTCTAAGTTGACCCGAACTTGCGCGATACAAAAAGAGCACAAGGGAACGAATTCAAGTGGGACACGATATATCAAAACGAAGATAATCTTGTCTACTTCAAAACTCGTGAAGAAAGTTTACAGAGATTGGCATCCCTGACGCTCCAGAAGTCAAAGTTACGGAAAGACACATAAATGATCAAAACAATTAAATAAATAAAATATTTATCGATAATAATTCATTTAGAAAAATTTAAAACAGCCCTGAAATTCAGGGGGCTTACACTCCCTAAGGATAACATCTCAAGAAGGGATCCATATAGTACCAATCCGTGTGACCAACGTGACTGTACAAGTAAAGTAATCTACTGCAGGAAATAATTCTAAGCAGGATATGAAATGATCAGAGAATGTACTCGCCTGATTACCTGAACAGCTGATAAGTATAGGAGGTCCAACTGAAGCCACAGAGTCCTATTTAAAGCAACACAGGTTACAAGGTGTTCAAGTTGTAATAAATGAATCTCTATAATCAATCTACATTATCCTAGGTTCTTCTAAGTCAAAATAACTCTAGGTCAACTCCGGTCAATAATTTTGTCAAACTAGGTTAAGTGTTGACTCACAGTTGACTTTTGGTCAACTGGTCAAACAGGGTAAATTCTAGTCTATTTATTAAAGACATAAAGTGTACTTCGTTATTCGTACGTCGAAACTTACGACACGCAAATCGAGATGAGATGATCAACTGTAAAGTTGATAATCTTATTATAGTGATCCACGTGTCCATCTTGTCAATTTCAGCGATGTGAGATCACTGGAATTGACTGAGCTCAGTTTCGTTGTACTAATCCCGAAATACGAACATTATAAGAATTAATTATTAATTAACTATAAAAGGCCAAACTCAGAGAAATTATCAACAAACATTGTCGGACGATGAAATAAACATCGCCAACGTGTCCAGAATGGTCAAATTAGCTAGGATAGCCTACCCAACGGTCCAATTTGGACACAAGGGCAAAAAGGTAATTTCGGGTCAAAATGGTGTCCGTGTCGGAGCCGTTTTGCACCGAAAAACGTGCAAGAAAACAAGTCTATAAAATATAACAAATTATATGTCCATGAAACCAGAATGACGATACGAACCCAACGGTATCTCCAGAATTGGATTCCGTTGACCCGATCTCAATTTGGTCCGTTCACCAGAACTTGAAATTCCGATTTGCACGGAAATGCGTGCCGGAGCCAAAGTTCTCAAAACTCGGCAAACTACCTGTCAACGAGTCCAGAATGATGATACGAACTCAACGGTATCTCCGGAATTGGATTCCGATGAGCCGATCTCAAAATGACCCGTTGACCCGGATATTGGTATCCGACTTGCACCGAAATGCGTGCCGGATCCAATGTCCACCAAAACCTAGCAAATTATATGTCAATGAGTCCAGAATGATGATACGAACTCAACGGTATATCCGGAATTGGATTCCGATGAGCCGACGTCAAAAAGTCCCGTTGACCCAGAATGTAGGACCCACTTTGCACCGAAAAACGTGTCAGGGCCCATATTCTCCAAATCTAACAAATTTTATATGAAAATATGCCAGAACGATGCCACAAGTCTAATGGTGGTGTCAGAAATGAAATCTGGAGTCCCGTGTTCAAAAATAGACTTTTATAAGTTGGAAATTACGAATTCGGACGGCCAACTTTGGCGTCGAATTCAACCAATCAAACAAGCTCACAATGAAACGAAACTGGAGGGGTAGTAAGAGGGTTATACTAGCTTCATACTGGAACTGGTAGCACGCCAAACGGAGCTGCGGTAGAGGAGATACAAGCTGACGAAGTTGGCCCCACGAAACGAGATTGTGACGGAGCGAAGAAATCGCCGATCCAACGGTCGGATTTCCGGGAAAACGTGCGCGAAGTTGGTGCGACGGAGCGCCAAAATGAACTTGGTTTCGCGTACGTCACGGCGGGATTTCGTACAAAATGCACGAATCGTCTATACGTCACGCCGGAGAAGGAGCAGCGGACCTAGGGAGGGTCGTCGGAGTTCGCCCAGTCTACGGGGGCACGACCACGGCGGCGACGGGCGGCGGCGTGGCCCATACGCGTGTGGCCATGGCCGTTTCCGGTCGGCCAACTGTGCACGCGAACACTGTGGACAGCGCTGCGCGACTGCGCGGCCACGCGCGGCGAGGGCGACGGTGGTACGGCGCTGGCACGGCGAGGGGGCGACGGTCTAGGATGGTGCGGGCGGTTGAGGAGGTGGTGATGGCTCGGTGGTAGCGGTTGTAAGTAAAAAGGAGGAGGAGAGAAGGTGGTTCGGGAGAGGCTGCTCAGCCTGCTGGCCGCCTTGCCCACGACGGAGCTCCGGCCAGGGGTGGCGGTGTGGCCGAATGGAGGTTGACGGTGGTGGTTATGATGGTTGGTGGTGGCAGAAATGGTGTAGTGGTGGTGGTGACATTGATGGAGAAGGAGGAGGGAAGGAGGAGGAGATGGTTGGTGGTGGCGCGGCTGCTCGGCCGGGGAGTGGTGGCCGGCGACACCTGTCAGGGAGGAGGAAGTGTTGAGCTCGACAGGGTGGTGTTTGTAGTTGCTGTTGTTGTGTTTAGTTGTGTAGAAATTAGAATAGGTGAGAGAGAGAGAGAGAAAGAGATGAGTTGTTAAATGAGAAGAAGAGAGAGAAAAGAGTATTCTTGGGGTTAGGGCCGGCCATGCATGGGATGTGTGGGGATGTTGGCTGCTAAGGATATGGAGGGAATTTAATGGTAAGGATTTGTTTGGAGAAATCAAGTGGCTAAGGTTAAAAGTAGGGAAATTGGCCATTCCAAGGGTTTTTAATAAATGGAAATTATACTCAAAATTTGAAATAGAAAAGTAGGTATTGAATATTATTTTTTGGACACAGAAAAATGAGGGTGTCATGATGGAGGGCAATATGGAGCTGGGCTGGACTCGGTAGAGCCGGATTGGGTCAAAATCAGACATTGTGCAAAAATCGAATTAAAATTAGGTGTTGATGATCATGGGCAAATAAGTAGCACATGGGGATTCCAATAAGTGGGACACAAGTGTCGGACGGGTAGTAGGCTCGATGTGGTCCATGTCCATAGTTGGGGCTGACAGGTTTTGGTCGACAGGGGACCCATAAATCAAGTTGGAAGATAAATGTGACGCCGTGGGGTGAAATAAAATCGGGTCACGTGTCAGAAAAGTTGTGCAAAGCAAATGGAGCACAAAATGGCGTGTTTGAGTGGGATACGAAGGTCATGGGTGACGAGCGTCTCGAGTAGATCATGCATGAGAAGTTGGTTTCAAGAAACTGACTGGTCTTGCGCTCCCAAATTAAAAGTCACGGTAACGTGCTAATAATGATCAAGGAAAAGAGTGGAAAAATCAATTAATGATCAAATGGTCTAATTCGACCAGAAGTTCTGCAAAGCAAAAAGAGTACAAGGGAACAAGTCTGAGTGGGACACTATATACCATTATGAAGGTAATCCTGTCCACTCCAAAACTCGTGAAGAAGATTTTCAGAGTTGAACATCCCTGACACTCCAAATATCAAAGGCACGGAAACGTACACTTAAAGATAAATAACAGAATAAATTATTTATCAAAACTAAATCAATCAAAAAAATAAAATAAAAATGAAAAAAAATCAACCCGAAATTTAGGGTGCTCACAGGACTGAGGGCATAGTTGTAGCAGATGACTGGCTAGACTCGGTAGAGAGGAAGCTCCTTGGAGCTAGGTTGCCGAATGACCTCCAGGTCGAGGCAGCGGGATTTCTGCTGACCGACTTGGCAGGAGTTTGGTTCCGGAATGAGCCGCTATTTGCGAGAGGGAGGGCCACTTGGGATCAGTTCAAGATCCAGTTCAAGAAAAAAATTCTTCTCGACCACCGCTAGGGTAGCCATGGGGCTACGATTCCAGAACATCCAGCAGGGGAACTATTCTGTCGACGAGTATGCGGCAGAGTTTAGTCGTCTGAGCCGTTTCGCTCCTAGTCTAGTTGCTGACCCTGAGGAGATGACGCGTAGATTTTGCCATGGTCTAGTTCCAGACATTGGCATTCTTATAGTGGCGAACGGTACGACTGACTACTACCAGAGCCTAGAGTTGGCCCGGAGCATTGAGGAGCGTCTTCTGTCTTGCAAGAGGCCGGCTTCTGAACACCTCGAGGGTCCGTCCAAGCGTCAGGCTTTCCTGCAGAGAGCACCGACGCCGCACCAGTAGACTTACCGTCCCCTGACACCACATCATCCGACCCCGCCAGTTAGAGCCCCAGGACCCCGACAGCAGTAGAAGGAAGCTATGTGTTCTTTCTGTGGAAGACCAGGGCATGATTACTCCATCTGCAGAAAGAGGTTAAAGCAGTGCTTAGTTTGTGAGTCTGCCACCCATCAGATTCGGGACTGCCCAGTAGCCATGGGACCTAGAGGACCACTCCCAACTCAGCAGCAGAGGTTTGGGCAACATCTGCAGCAGTAGAAGGAACCCCAGGGGAAGACTTATAGTCTAGCTCTTGAGTCGGAGCCGGAGCAGGTTTCGGAGCCAGATTATTTGGCTGACGTCATCACAGGTCATGTTTATTTGCATACTTTTCTAGCTCTATGCTTGTTTGATTCTGGTACATCTCATAGCTTTCTGTCGTTAGAGTTTATGCATAAACACCACTTAGTAGCTACACATACCGAGAAGATGAGTAGAGTAATGACGGGAGGTGGACCAGTGCCCATTAGAGCTATCTATATTACTATAGCCGGAAGAGAGTTCAGGGGATGATTCTTTGTGATGCCACTCCCCGATTATGATATCATATTGGGGATGGACTGGCTTAGCTATGCCCATACAGCTATAGACTGTCATGAGGGTAGTATTCTATTCAGTCCCCCAGGCACGACACCATTCAGTGTCAGGAGGACAGGGCCGGAGATCAGCCTAGAGCCGAACTGTTGTGCGACAGTTGGGGAGATAGCACTGCCACACCCTATCATTAGAGAGTTTTTGGATGTATTCCCAGCGGATCTTCCAGGACTTCTGCTTGACAGAGATGTGGAGTTCACTATAGATTTAGTACCGGGTTCATCACCAATATCCCGGGCTTGCTATAGAGTGAATCCCAAGGAGACCGTAGAGATAAAGGAGCAGATTGATGACCTGTTGAAAAAGATTTTCATTCGATCTAGTGCTTCTCCAAGGGGAGCGCCAGTGCTCTTTGTGCCTAAGAAGGATGGTACGGTACGGTTGTGTATTGACTACTGGGCGTTGAATGCCATCACCATTAAGAACAAATATCCTCTGTCCAGGATAGATGATTTATTCGACCAGTTGAGTGGAGCGGAAGTATTTTCCAGGATAGATTTGAGATCCGGGTACCACCAGGTGAAGGTCAGGGCAGCAGACATCGAGAAGACGGCGTTCAACACGAAGTACGGGCAGTACGAGTTTCTGGTGATGCTATTTGGTCTCACAAATGTGCCAGCTGTTTTTATGAATTTGATGAATAAGACATTTCACCAGTATCTGGATAAGTTCGTCGTAGTATTCATCGACGACATCCTGATATACTCGAAGACACCGGAGGATCATGCAGAGCACTTGCGAATAGTTTTGGGGATTCTGAGGTAGGAGAGATTATATACCAAATTGTCGAAGTGCGAGTTCTTTTTAGACCGAGTGGAGTTTCTCGGCCATGTAGTTACTGGAGAGGGGATCTCGGTGGATCCCAGGAAGATTGCTGCCGTTGAGACATGGAAGGCTCCGACGTCAGTTTCAGAGATCATGAGCTTTCTGGGGTTAGCCGGCTATTATAGGAAGTTTGTCCAGGACTTTTCTAGGATAGCTGAACCCATGACGAAGCTGACGCAGAAGGACGCAGAGTATATCTGGTCAGAGGACTGCCAGGCAGCGTTTGAGGAGCTGAAGAGGAGGCTGACGACCGCTCCAGTTCTAACATTACCTTCAGGATCTGGAGGTTTCACCATATACAGCAATGCTTCGGAAAAGGGGCTGGGATGTGTCCTACAGCAGCATGGGAAAGTGATTGCTTATGCATCTAGGCAATTGTGGACTCATGAGCGGAACTATCCTACCTATGACCTAGAGTTAGCTGCGGTAATCTTTGCACTCAAGTTATGAAAACATTACTTATACGGAGAGCGTGTGAAAATCTTTACTGACCACAAGAGCTTGAAGTATGTGTTCGCGCAGAAAGAGCTGAACATGAGACAAAGACGATGGTTGGAGTTGATGAAGGACTTCGACATCGATTTACAGTATCACCCCGGGAAGGCAAATATGGTGGCAGATGCGCTGAGCAGGCATCCGATGGCATGGTATCTGATGATAGATCGACATTTGCAGGAAGATCTGGAGAAGCTCGGTAACGAGATAGTTCGGCCAGGATCAGTGATACAGATGATGGCGCTTGACATTCAGTCAAGTTTGATGGAGCAGATCAGGGAGACACAGTCTACAGACGAGAGCCTTCACAGACTTCGAGCCCAGGCTTTAGCTGGATTGCTGGATGAATTCACCGTAGCAGAGGATGGATCCTTGAGGTATGGCAGCCGATTGTACGTGTCGAAGGGAGAGCTGATAGAGACAGTCTTGCAGGAGGCGTACCGATCGAGATATTTTATTCATCCTAGTGCTAACAAGATGTACCGTGACTTACGGGAACATCTTTGGTGGCACGGGATAAAGAGGGATGTATCACATTTTATTTCGAGATGCCTAGTTTGCCAGCAGGTCAAGGCAGAGTGCCAGAGGCCAGCTGGTCTATTGCAGCCGTTACCCATTCCCGAGTGGAAATGGGAACACATTACGATGGACTTCGTCTCAGGGCTTCTTCGTTCCCAAGGAAGGAAGGATGCCATTTGGGTCATCATGGACAGGCTGACGAAGTGTGCGCACTTCATACCCTTCAAGGTGGGGCTTTCCACTGAGAAGTTGGCGGAGCTATACATACAGCAGATAGTGCGCTTGCATAGAGTACCAGTGAGCATCGTGTCAGACCGAGACAACAGATTCACGTCCCACTACTGGAGGAGCTTGCAGGAGGAGTTGGGCAGTCGGCTCAAGTTTATTACGGCATACCACCCGTAGACAGATGGGCAGTCCGAGAGGACGATACAGACGCTGGAGGACATGCTGAGGACTTGTGTGCTGGACTTTGGCGGATCATAGGAGAGCCATCTATACTTGGTAGAGTTTTCATACAACAACAGCTACCCAGCCAGCATCGGTATGTCTCCTTTCGAGGCACTATATGGACGACGATGCCGTACACCGCTTTTTGGGGACGATGTTGGAGAGAGAGTTATGCTTGGGCCAGAGATGATTACGGATGCAGCAGAGAAGGTCGGGATGATCAGAGACAGGCTCAGAGTAGCTCAGGACAGGCGAAAACACTGGGCCGATGCTAGTCGCAGATCGATGGAGTTTGCAGACGGTGATATGGTGCTAGTAAAGATATCACCTACTAGAGGGATGATCCGATTAAGACGAGGAGGAAAGCTGAGCCCCAGATACAACGGGCCGTTCGAGATACTTGGCAGGATCGAAGAGGTAGCTTACAGGGTTGCACTTCCACCCAACCTAGTAGGAGTTCACGATATCTTTCACGTATCCCAGCTGATGTCACGTCCCGACCTAGAATCACCCGAATCATCATCGTCGCTGGGGCACGATACCGCACGAGCCTGGAGTTGCGCTCGTGCAAGGCAAGATGACAAGTTCTCAAATGGTTATCTTTTGAGTTAATATTCACAACGAAAGAAAAACAGAGTATACGAAACAAATCTCTTTATTGATCTTCGAAATCAGATTACAAACGCTTTCAATAGCCTAACAGAATTTGCCAGATTGGCTACAACACTCAGGTTCTCTCTTGCCCACAAAGGATTTTGCTGTTCCATACATCATGCCTTCTATATCTCGGCCGCATCAATCCTGTCGCGAGTCCGAGCGTCAAGCGATCGCACGCTTCAATACGCTTCGGCATTCCAAGCCTCAATGCGTTCAAGCAACGCTTCGCCATGGGCAATCCATTCCTTGTACCCTGCATGAAGCTGGTCGGGGATCAGTACGTTCGTCCTCGCATGTACTTAAGCAAAGAATCTTCTTTCCAAATCGACATTTTATATTTATGTTGAATCATGCAACTTAGCTTATGATCTTGCTATGTTCTCCTTAGGGTCAATTTTATGGCATATTCGAAAGCGTAAAGCATGTTATCATAGCAAGCATGTTATCGAATTGAATAGGCAAGCAAGCATTCTCGTGTTTGATTCGTGGTGCAACTTAGCAATATCGACGCACCCGCCCTTGCAACCGACGTAAGGTGAATACGCCTATCCGTTTTCTCTGTCATGTTATAAGTGCCCTCTATTTAGAATCCGTCCATGCAGGATATACGTGTACCTTGCACTTCCAAACCCGTCGCCCTTAACTATATGAAGGTCACTAGCTTTTCGGGCTAGAATGGACTTATATTTATCGAATCGAATATGTAAGATGACAATCACTCAGTTGTGGTTGCTAACCACAATCAGAGGACCCCCGAAGTACTCGTGTAAGTGGCTTATCACATTCACTAGACAGTCGCTACCCGTCTAGTCGAAGTGCACCAACAATATCGATTATCGTAGTCCCTCCTAGGCCGAACGGTCCCAGCGCCCTGGTGATCACGTTCGAGGGAAGAAACACCCGTGCACGGGCAATAGTCTTTAAGTCCATTTGACCATGCAACGAACCTTATATTTCATACAACCAAGAAAGTTCGCTTATCTCTATTTCAATTGGCACAACGCCCCAATGTTCTCAACGAACGCCCGAAGGCCGCGAACATCTCGAAGGGCACCATACCGCATTATCATCTCATATTTCTTTCGTTAACTTTCTATTTTCTTACGTTTCATACTTCGTTTTAATATTTCAATGGCATCATGCCTCAACTCAATGCTCGTCAACCGAACGATCTGAAGGTTCCGAACACCTTTCGAGGCATTATGTCATATCCGACAGTTCCGCCACATCCATGCCACAACTGTATTCTTTCGCAATGAAGCCATCTTTTATTATCTCGTACACGAAGGCACGTTTCGACCGTATTTTCGATGTTCTATGACTTAGCATTCAATGTCCGTGGCTTGCGCGCTAGGGCGCTCGCCTATTGTCTTTCAATGTTCTAGCCGTTCTAACTCGTGCACGAAGGCACGGTATGGTTCGTGCACTAAGGCACTCGCCGAGTACAGTTATCCCATGTTCTTGCGGCTTGCACACCGAGGCGCTCGCCTTTGCGATATCCAATGTTCCATAGCGACTCGTATGTTTGCCGTACGATTCATTTCAATTGTTCTATCTAGTGTTTGACACGCACTACGTTTATCTCTCTATCGAGCCACGCCCGTGGCGTTGATAGGTTAACTCAGCATACAATGATATATTTGACTTATCGAATGAAGGAGTAAAAAGAAGTCAATCCTCCCACCTTGAGTCGATATGCCTTCGTCGTTTCGCCGAGCCGATGCGGCTCGATTCTCTAACTTTGTTGCACGGCCACTCTCCTGACTTAGCCATTCGAGCACTTCGTGCTTCATTGAATCATACGTCCGATTTGCCTTAGCGTGCCCAAGTCTTAGCCCGTCGCAAGGCGACGATTTGATTTTGCGGACCCCTTACTAAATATTGCAAAAGATCGACCTCTAATATTTTCCCGTCAAAGTATAACCTGTACACGAAACCAACTAAAATCAATACTTGCATCGATTCGGACTTGCGCCTTGGTCGATTCGATTCCTTAGAATCTTCGAGCCGATTCAACGCACTCATCCTTCGGGGCAACGCGGTGCTTCGCATCGATTCACTCGAAGCATTCTTTGGGACAAGACAACTCTTCGCATCGACTTTAGTTCGATGCATTCCTCGGGACGACTTAACACTTTGTATCGATTCGCATCGATACATAATCGGGTCAACGTAACTCTTCGAGTCAACGACTCAGCATAATGCACCGTGTGGAGCGGGGCATTACAGAATATACCACTCAAAACAAGGTTCGTCCCGAACCGAAACCAATACTAAATTTCCAAGGGTTTCATTAGATCGTTCCACGATCTCGTCTCACTATCGTTTGGATCGTGCAACTTAGTTTGGAATCATACACATATTTTAGGCGTCCCACCAATATATGCATTTCAGCCGAGCTCAGTTGTAAGATATCGGAATAATACAAACACGTAACTCTTATTCTCAATTACTTGCCATCTCGTATTCTCGATCGGACTTGGCTCTATTACTTGTTCTCGCAATTCTAGCACACATGCATATTGATACATACGCGATTCGCCAACAAAAGTTAAGGCATACGATACGATTCAAAAATTGCATTTTTCACTTTGCGTGTTTCATCGGGACTATCAATTCTACGCATCGCGTCAAGCCGTCGCGCATCCGATCGCAACGAGTCTCAGCAACGTCTTGCGTTCGGCGTCACTATCCAACGATTTTTGATGTTTTACTTCATATCCTATCTCGACATGATTCTCTCTTGTTGACTTGCAAAAGCATCAACATTCAGGACTACGTCCGCTAGGTGACTTACCTAGACACCGTGCTCAGCTTCTCCCGACGCAAGTTTAAATTGACATTGCACAAAGGCCATAATCTATCCAACACAACAGTTTACATCAAGGCGACGGTGCTCAAGACAACGATCGCCTTGACATGAGGTCTTTACGACACGCCTTACGTTCGATTTCCTAACGGGTAGGAATTTACTAGCCAAATTCCTAACTTATCCGTCTCGCAACATCGAACTTAATTTCGATTCACGAAAGCTCAATTGTAAGGTGAATCCGAATCTAACGACATGACTCGTAAGTCATTCTCTTATCGTTCTCTCTCGTGCATCGTACGAATCTCGTAATCGCCTATCCGAATCACCAAGTTCGTTGGTGAATTTCTAGTTTGATCGTTGACCAACATAACCATTCAAGCATTCATCCGACGAATACTCAAATCTAGCTATATCATTCTCAATCGAAAGTTGTTCCAACCATTCTTGATCGTCTAGACTTATCGTCAACATGTGCCGTGTTATATTTGTTATCGGTACAATCTCATATGCGATATCGCATGGGTCATCTTACGGTCTGCAGCATTCAATTTGATTTGGCGGTCAAGTCTTCTAGGGTCAGCTGCCCCGATGCTACGTACGATAATTGTGGATCATCACCGAAGGACAGTTTACTATGAACCATGCTATATCTTATTTCGGAGCCAAATCACGTTCCGACGATTTCTACGCGACTTTCTAATTCTGGATAAAACCATTTCTATCGGCACAACTGATGCGCAACTATCCTCCGAGTAAAGTTATGCATTGCCGTCGATGATTCCGCAATTTATAAAATATCTACTTGTATCGAGTTCGAGTCTATCTTATTTTGCGGTCGACACACGAGATGCTATACGCATCGAGCAATCGTCGATGACTTATAGTCTCGTCTGATCAATCACAAAATTTACGATCAACCAGTTCGTTTCATTCTCGTATCGTTACTTACAAAATTTCATAGCGCGAGGCACACTCTATTTTGCATTCTCACGTCGTTTACATTTCCTTACGTATCGATCTCGATACGCCGTATCCATTTCGATAACGTAAGGGTCAACTTTGAATCCGTTTCAACGTCAACTTAACTCGCATCGCATACATCCAAGTTCGCAACGAACTTTTCCATACGCATCGACTCGTTCTCCAATTTGCCGCATCCTGCTATACTTCGATCGCGTAACTGAGTTACCGATTATCCAACATCGAACCCTCGAGTCATACGATCTCGTCCTCTAAGTTTTGTGTGTTTTTCAGTCATACTCGAATGAGTTTCGCCGCAACGTAACCAACTATTTCTTAGGCACGATTACTCGCATCAACCAACTTTCTTACCGAAGTCGCACATCGTGTGATTCGATTGTAATTCATATCGCCCAACATTTCTATCGAAATTGCAAGTCGTGCGATTCGATTATAATTTGTATCGTCCAACATTTTCATCGAGCTCGCAAGTCGTGCGGTTCGATTTCAATGTTTCGAGTTTCCTATCCCGTCGATCCGATTGCTGCCTCAAGGCATAATCGTTTCGCTAGTTCCCATCATTCGACCGACACATAAATTTTCAATCGACGTATCATTCAATGATACAAGCCCCGCCTTATCGTTCTAACCGATCATCGAAGAACACTTGCATCAACATGCCGTCGTACAAATTCTCAATCGAGTCTCGGTGCTATCCCGTCCGTTGCGGACAAACCTTCCGCAATTCTCACAATACGTCGATAAAATTCCTCGCACAAATGGTATTACATATACCACTCAGAATCGAGCCATTCATTGCATCGGTGGTATGCCATATACCACCCAAAATTAAGTTACTTCCGTCGCAACGTACTCTTTACGAACTAACGATCTCTTCCGACTCACGATTTCCGCAGTGATCGTGCTTGATCACAACCGTAACTTTGATTAATCAAAATCCGACGCAACTCGACCAATGCATTCATTTGCCAACGCAAGCTCGGTGCGCAACCGAACCGATTTCGTTTCTCGATTTATAACTTTTGTTTTCTTCCGTTGCATCTTGTGCAAAATTTCATTCTCGATATCCGTTGCACTTCGTGCAGCGATTACTTTGATACACGTTGCACCACGTGCAATAATTTTACTTTTGACATACGTTGCACCACGTGCAATATTTTACTTTCAATACGCATTGCACATCGTGCAACGATTTATTTCCGATATTTACCGCACCTCGTGCTTCGATTTATTCTCGATACGTATTGCACATCGTGTAACATTTCCATTCCGACATTCAAAGTCAATGCTCAAATCCGTTTCAACACATTCGATATTGACTTACCGCTTTTTATCGCAAACGCACATTTAAAATCGATATGTGAATCCGTTCGACACATTCCATATCAACTTTCATTTCTTTTCAACGCATCGTTTACAATCAACGCGTGGCAATTGCTGCAGCAACATTCTACGAATATCATTGTATCGATGCAACAAACATTTCTTGTATCGTTCGTTGTAAACAACGAATATCTCAAACCACAATTCACGACGTATTGCATCTACGGCAACAAATTCTCGAATTCATATCTCGCAACTTGTTGCACTTGCAGCAACAAACCTTTTCCGACTTTTCCAACTAACACCATGTAATTTCCAAACAACACGCGGCAAAATTACATGATTTGTATTAGACTTATTGCATGGAACATCTAGTGCGGCATTGAGTAGAGTCAAGAGTGATTTCGATTGGTGGTGGGCAACTTTTAGAACTGAAATAAAGCAAGCATCCAGAGGAAATTGAGCCTAGAGCTCTGATACCAATTTGTCACGCCCCGACCCGGAATCACCCGAATCATCGTCCTCGCTGGGGCGTGATGCCGCACGAGCCTGGAGTTGCGCTCGTGCAAGGCAAGATGACAAGTTCTCAAATGGTTATCTTTTGAGTTGATATTCACAACGAAAGGAAAACAGAGTATACGAAACAAATCTCTTTATTGATCTTCGAAATCAGATTACAAAGGCTTTCGATAGCCTAACATAATTTGCCAGATTGGCTACAACACTCAGGTTCTCTCTTGCCTACAAAGAATTTTGCCGTTCCATACATCATGCCTTATATATCTCGGCCGCATCAATCCTGTCGCGAGTCCGAGCGTCAAGCGATCGCACGCTTCAATACGCTTCGGCATTCCAAGCCTCAACGCGTTCAAGCAACGCTTCGCCGCGGGCAATCCATTCCTTGCACCCTGCATGAAGCTGGTGGGGGATCAGTACGTTCGTCCTCGCATGTACTGAAGCAAAGAATCTTCTTTCCAAACCGACATTTTTATATTTATGTTGAATCATGCAACTTAGCTTATGATCTTGCTATGTTCTCCTTAGGGTCAATTTCACGGCATATTCGAAAGCGTAAAGCATGTTATCATAGCAAGCATGTTATCGAATTGAATAGGCAAGCAAGCATTCTCGTGTTTGATTCGTGGCACAACTTAGCAATATCGACGCACCCGCCCTTGCAACCGATGCAAGGTGAATACGCCTATCCGTTTTCCCTGTCATGTTATAAGTTTCCTCTATTTAGAATCCGTCCATGTAGGATATACGTGTACCTTGCACTTCTAAACCCGTCGCCCTTAACTATATGAAGGTCACTAGCTTTTCGGGCTAGAATGGACTTATATTTATCGAATCGAATATGTAAGATGACAATCACTCAGTTGTGGTTGCTAACCATAATCAGAGGACCCCCGAAGTACTCGTGTAAGTGGCTTATCACATTCACTAGACAGTCGCTACCCGTCTAGTCGAAGTACACCAACAATACAGATTATCGCAGTCCCTCCTAGGCCGAACGGTCCCAGCGCCCTGGTGATCACGTTCGAGGGAAGAAACACCCGTGCACGGGCAATAGTCTTTAAGTCCATTTGACCATGCAACGAATCTTATATTTCATACAACCAAGCAAGTTCGCTTATCTCTATTTCAATTGGCACAACGCCCCAATGTTCTCAACGAACGCCCGAAGGCCGCGAACATCTCAAAGGGCACCATGCCGCATTATCATCTCATATTTCTTTCGTTAACTTTCTATGTTCTTACGTTTCATACTTCATTTCAATGTTTCAATGGCATCATGCCTCAACTCAATGCTCGTCAACCGAACGACCCGAAGGTTCCGAACACCTTTCGAGGCATTATGTCATATCCGACAGTTCTGCCACATCCATGCCATAACTGTATTCTTTCGCAACGAAGCCATCTTTTATTATCTCGTGCACGAAGGCACGTTTCGACCGTATTTTCGATGTTCTATGACTTAGCATTCAATGTCCGTGGCTTGCGCGCTAGGGCGCTCGCCTATTGTCTTTCAATGTTCTAGCCGTTCTAACTCGTGCGCGAAGGCACGGTATGGTTCGTGCACTAAGGCACTCGCCGAGTACAGTTATCCCATGTTCTTGCGGCTTGCGCACCGAGGCGCTCGCCTTTGCGATATCCAATGTTCTATAGCGACTCGTACGTTTGCCGTACAATTCATTTCAATT